>RJWH01000529.1:0-643628 GCA_004363575.1 Solenodon paradoxus
ATAACTTTCTAACCTTTCACAAGTCTGTAGAATTCTCTTTTGTCTCACACCTTGCCTTAAGCAAGATCCTATCAAAAGGGCAGGTAACTCATTTACTTAAGAAACAAAAACACTATGCGGGTCTGTGCTTTCGGTTTACGTAATCTTAAGACTAAAAGCTGCAAAAAGAAAGTATAAAAAACCTGCTTGCTTGTAATAAGACGGAACAAAGATTCACTCTGCCTCCGAGTCTGAGTCTCTTTGTCTCCCACTCGCCGATGCCTTACCCACCTTCGGGACCCCCTGGATCCTGCTGCCGCTGGACCGTGGCAGACTTGAGTTCATGATGGGAGGGGGATGGAGTGTGGGGAGAACAACCACATGAACTAACTAAATAAATGATTCTTCCTCTTCCTGCCTGTCTGCCTTCGTTCCTGCCTGCTTCCTTTCTCATAGGGAAAAAAAAGGGAACACGAAGTGTCCACAAGGGCCTGTGATCACTCAGGGTCACTCAAAGGAAAGGGCCTTAGAATCCCTGCAGCTGAGGTCCCATTTGGAAGGGCACATCCAGCAGAGTAGGCAGGCTGAGGGTGTCAGACCCATGGAGAATAGCTCAAGGCTCCAACCACAATCCTCTGGCCAGAGTGGAAAGGACTTAGCAGAGAGAGCAAAGTGTGACCCTGAAGCAGAGGCCCCTGCCTGGGGGGCAATGTGGACACTAAAACTTCTAAGTGGTCTTGGGCAACATCCTATATTCACACAAGGCAGGATGCACACATGGTCATCAGTCAAAGTCTGCACCCACTATGGGCCTAAATTTTGGGCCCACACCCCTGCTCCTCTCCCTGCTCCCAGTGCCAGCCTGGCCTGCAGCACTATCAGTCACTCCCACCCTTGTGCTGTGGGGGTCTGCATGCTCCTCTGAGTTCAGTAGTAAAGCAGAATGAATTGTGTGAATACTTTTTCCTTTAGATAATAATCAACAAGAAATGGAACTTGAAAGTGACTAAGGACCACATATCCAGGCATATCCAAGTCTCTTCCTCAGAGGCCAGCCTACTGGAGCATTCCCTATCAGAGCAAGAGAGCACTTCAAGAAGGGGCAAGATATTGCCGGACTCAAGTGCCCCCAACCTAAAGGCAACCCAAAGCCCTTTTCCTTTTCCTGTCAGGAAGGGATGGCATGCTCTGAGGCAAGGCGGCACCCAATAGGACAGAAGTGGGCACACTGACGCTGCCCCACTTACCAACGTACCCACCTCTCACTTGACCCCTTCTGCCCCCCTCCCCAGTACTCCAGTGAAACTTTGTTGGACTGATCCCACCTGCTCTGCCCCCACTTCGTGTCTTTAGTGTCTAGGGAAGGGACTTCACTGTCCATCTCTTCTGGTCCTCTAGCAAGTCCTGGGATTCACCTTTGACTGTGAGGGTCTAAGACCTAGAGAGGACTGGCTGACCCTGGCCATCAGATGAGTACTGGTCACTGCCCGTACTGTTTCTGGATGTAAAAACAGACCACCATCCCAGTCACCTGTGGTCTTCCCAGACTGTCTTGTTTTGTCTTCTTCAGCTGTGCTGGAAATTCAACAGCACACTTCGCAAATGCATTTTCTTGTCCCTTCCTTTCTTCCTCCTTTCCTTTATCTCTCTCTTTCTTTTTTCCTTATTTTTTTTTAAAGGAAAGGTGCAGGCAGGAATGAGGCAACTAGGCCGGCAGAGGATGAGAGAGGTTGAAGAAGTACTTTATATAGTTGTTCATCCTGTTTGTTCCCCCCAGTCCAAGGTCCTTGGGGTGTATATGGACTGTGTCCAGAGGACTTAGCCACTAGCCACCAGGGGGCACCTCTTTTTTTTCCCCTCCCAAGGAAGAAGAAAGAGCAATTTTATTTATTATTTATTTTGGTTCCCGCATCCGCCCACCCCAACCTGGTCATGAACCCAGGTCCTTGCACTTTACATGGTCTACAACCCAGCTATCTCTGCTGCCTGAGTCACAAAGTTACGCCCAAAAGTGGTTTTGTGACCACAGTACAAGGAGGAAGCAAAGCTTAGGTGTAGCATTCTGTGCCTCCTGTCTGGCAAAGCTCTTAGCCTCAAGGTAGGGGCAGTACCAGGAAGAGCTGTTCACGTAGTTCTGGGTTTGACTGAGGAGGCTGGATTTCTATGCACAAAAGAAAGTGAGAAAGACACAAATAAATGGAGAGACATCCCATGTTCATGGATCAGAAGATTAATGTTAAGATATCAGTACTACCCAGAACAATCCATAAATACAATGCAATCTATTAAAATTCCAATTGCACTTTTTTTCAGAAATAGAAAAATTCATCCTAAGAGACTAGCCAGAACAACCTTGAAAAAGAATATCTAAGTTGGAGGACTCATACTTCCTGACTTCAAAACTGACTACAAAGTATTACAGTAATCAAAAGAGTAAGGTACTAGAACAAGATATTCTGATCAATGGACAGAATTCAGAGACCAGAAATAAACTTTCATGTCTGTGACCAAATGATTTAAAAACAAAACAACAGCAACAAAAAAAACAAAGCCACTTAATGGGAAAGAATGGTCTCTTCAACAAATAGTTCTGGAACAACTGGATTTCCACATGCAAAGGAAAGAAGTTGAACTCTTACTTCAAAACATACACAAAAGTTATTTCTAAATGGCTCAAAGACTTGCCTTTAAGAGCTTCTATGACTTTTCTCATAGAAGAAAACACAGAATAAATCTTCATAACCTTGAATTACCAATGGATTCTTAAATGTGACATCAAAAGCAAAGGTAATAACAACAAATAAACTAAAATTCATTAAAATTAAAAAATTTTGTGCATCAAAGGACATTATCAAGAGAGCAAAAAGACAACCCACAAAATGAGAAAATATTTGCAAATCCTATATTTGAAGAGGATTGAATATCTTGAATATATAAAGAACTAAAATGCAACAGCAAAAAGACAAACAACCCAATTAGAAAATGAGCAAAAGGCAAGCCCTGGTGAAATAGCAGTTAGGTCAATCACCTCCAAAGGAGCACAGGCCACACAACCCTGGGTTTGAGTCCTAGGTCTGGGCCGAAATAAACAGTGTGAACAACTAAATAAAAATAAAACATAAAATGCTTCTTCCTCCTCTCTCTTCCCTGTCTGCCTGCCTACTCACCTTCATTCCTACTTGTACCTTTCCTTAAAAAGAAAAAAAAAAAGTGATGGACACTTCTCCAAAGATATACAAATGGCCAATAATCAAATGCAATGATACTCAACATTATTAATCATTAGGAAAATGCAAATAAAAACCATAATAAGGGTATGCCCTGGTGGAGTAGTGATTGGATATAATCCACATATCTCCCAAGGTCCCAGGCTTGTGACCTGGGGCCAGTGGGAACAACTAAATAAATAAAAGTTCTTCTTCCTCTCCCCGTCTAAAACACATACGCATACACAAACAAACACACACACACACACACACGCGCGCGCACGCACACACACACACGCGCGCGCGCACGCACACACACACACAAAGGTAAACATTGGTGGCTCAGGCCACCAAGATGGCTGGGAAGTGAACCACATGCCCATGGAGGTATGTTCATAACCCATGGCTGAGCTGAAAAACCAAAATGAAGAAGCTTCCTTCTCTTCCTTTCTTAAAATCTTTATTCCTCTTCTCCATTTTTCCTTCCTTTTTCTCTTAAAAAAATTAAAATTAAAAACATGAGATACCACTTCACACACTGCAATTGCTATATTCAAAATCAAAAGGTAAAAAATAACCAGTGTCGATGAGGATGTGGAGAAATTGGACCCTATAGGATGCTGATAACAGTGTACAATGCTCAGCCCATATGGAAAACAGTGTGGCCATTCCTCAAAAAGTTAACTAAGGGTTATTATATAACCCAGCAATTCTACTCTTAGGGGCTCACTCAAAAGAACTGAGAACAGGGGCTTGACTGATACTTGTGCACCTTCTTCATAGAAGAATTAATTTTACAAGAGCTGAAATGCCCCCCTTTAGCTCAGGAGACAAAGGGACAGACTGTGAAAGCCATGGACCCAGGTCTGGAAAAAAGAAATTAAAGGAAAGTAATTCTGTCATAAAAGCACCTCTTTAAAACAAACAAAAAAAAGAATGGCACGCTCTGGTGGATAACAGGTTGGTTAGCCACCTCCGGCTGAGTGCAGTTCATGTACAACCCAAGGACCTGGGTTCACATAAAAGGTGGAAACAATCCAAGGATCCATGAGAGATGAGCTAATAAAATGTAACATCTATTCAGTGGAATATTACTCAGTTATTAAAATGAACGAAGCACTGACACATGCTACCATATGGATGAAATTTAAGGATATTAAGCTAAGTGAAATAAACCAGATACAAAATGATACATATTGTATCATTCCAATTATATGAAACATCTAGAATAGGCAGATCTATAAGGATAGAAAGTAGATTAGAGGTTGCCAGAGACTGGATTACTGCTAATGGGTACAGAGTTTCTGTTTGGGATGATGAAAAAGTTCTAGAAATAGTGACGATGGTTACACAACAATGTGAATGTATTGAATTGTATACTAAAAGTGGTTTAAATGGTAATTTTTTTTTACTACGCTAAAAAGAAAGATTAGTGGAAAACATAAAGCAAGCAAACTTTGCACCTGGCCCTCCCTGTTCCAAAAAGGACGAGAGACATGCTCCTATCTCCCTGGGGGACCTTGCTGTTGACCTTCCTGCTGCCCCTCGCCCCTCCCCACCTGAGCCCAGCAGCATGGGCACCTTGGAGGGACATCACCTCCTTTGGGAAAAGTCATTTTTTTAAAAAAGGAAAGGTGCAAGGCAGGAATGAAGGTGAGCAAAGGCAGGCAGGAAGGAAGAGAGAGGAGGAAAAGCCACTTAATTTATTTTATTGAGTTGTTCATTTTGGTTGCTCCCCTAGCCCCAGGATACAAACCCAGAACCTTGGGGTGTATGTGGACTGTACCCAACTGCTACTCTATCAGGATGTGCCTCATCTTCTTTTTCAAAGCAGGATAAAGTGCCTTTCCATCACAGCAGAAACTACCCACCCTACTCATCTCCTTCTAATGGTCTCCTTACAAACCGCACTAGTAGAGCGAGGGGAGAGCCCTCTCCCCAACAACCCCAACAGTAACAATCCCCCTAAAGCCTGCCTTATTATTATAAGTCCATGCTGAAGTATTATCTCTGCTACTCCAAAGCCATCAACTCTGATCATCATTTATCTTACAGGCCCAAAGGTTGCCCTCCAGGTCAAGACCCCAGGTACCCTCTGGCCACAGTGGCAGAATGGGGGATGGACCACCGACAGGCAGTTATCCACCCCTACACCAAAGGAGCTCCATGTTCCTTTGTGACAAATGTGCTTCACCACATCCAGTTTGACTCACTTGGCCCCCCCAACACCTGCATGTAGGGAGGCTCCATACACACCAAGGATCTCCTGTTTCAGCCCTGAAGTGCAGCTGGCTCTGTGTACTTGTCTCTCTTGGTTTCAATAGTCAAATAATTTATTATTTCTGTTAGCTCATCGGTATTCTTTTTTGAATATAACACACCCTACATGACATTCACCTCTCTTTAAAGGAGATGGAAACATTTTTCATAAATATATTGCAAGTAAGCGTCAGTGGATATGTTACTGAGACTTAAAAATTCTTATCATAAAAGTCACCCTCTGATGAGGCCTGAGAAGCAAAAGTTATTCCTGAGGTTCCCTGGCCAAGTCCAGCCTAGACCAAGGTCTTCCTAGGTCAGCCCATTCACTCCACTTAACCCACTCTGCTACCAGTTTGAATAAGACTTCAGACTGGCCCTGGGTTACCCTCAACCATCTCTATGCAACTTTGTCTTGTTGAGGAAATGTTGCAAGACCTTCAGAAGCAATATGCCTGCTTCAAGAGTTCTTTTGCTAATTCTGTGTTTCTCAATTCAGATGCTTCTGTCCCAGAGGGACAGTGAGGGTGCTCCTAGCATTGAGTGACTGGGGCTAGGGATGCTGTTCAATACCTCACAGTGCCCAGGATCCCACCCTCTTGCCCCAAGGATGATGACTCAACCCCATGTGTTGAGGGGGCTCTAATTCATAGGAAGATCTGGATAGGTGGTAGCAAGTTGCAAATAGGGGTCAGGTCCCCTTAAGATTCCCTATGTGACAGAGACAGAGAGGAAAAGAAGGCAAGCACCTGTTGGTGGAGAAAAAAATTATTTAAAAAGATGACCGAACATATGACCTAGTTCCTAGGCTCATTAAAAACCCCATGGAAGATCATTAGAAATGCCTTTGGCGCCTCTGCAAGAGCTCTGAATCTGCTATTGTGGCCAGATTACACAGTAGACACCTTATTCTCTGCTCACACTTGTTCTAGAATCTGGCAGAAAGCAGATCTCTGTGCATTCCCCACTCCCCCAGTCACATACAATCCTGTCTTGGCCCCAAGTTCATGGCCTGGGACTGAGGGAAACAACTTAGAAAATGAACAACTAAATAGATATGTTTCTTCTCCCCTCCCTCCCTCCATCCCTCTCTCCCTTCCTTCCTTCCTTCCTTCCAAAAAAAATGTAAAGGATTTATACACATCTTATTTTTAATGAGCTTTAGTATCAATTTTGTTCTAATGCAAAAATAATATTTGGTTTTATCTTTTAAAACAAGATTTCTTGGATTATTTAGCCTGCTTTTAATAAAAGATTAATAAGGTTTTTCTTTGCTTTTTGAGCAATCTGCTGAGGAAACAGAGATTCTGTGGCTTATCAAAATAATATCCCATGTATCATGTTGTCATTATCATGCCCTTGATCATTTAGGAGAACCTAGTCTTCTAATGTCAAAGAGCCAAGGATTTTTTTATTTTGTATTTCGAGTTTGTCTATATGTACTTTTGAATTCTTTTACTGTCACTTTGGTTAAGTAGACAAGTAATTTTTGCCAGCGACTTGGCATCTTATTTAGTCAAGTGTTCCAACCTGTTGACTTTCTTTTTTATAACTTTGCCTTCACAAAATCAAATTCTAGATGAAATGTTCTGGATCTTGAACTGACTATAGGACTTGCCAAAGGGCCCCTGAAAGATCCCAAAGGATTTGCTCTTTTCACCTGTAAAAGGAGAGGCGGTAATTTGGTTTATTTGATATACTGAACTTCCTGAAAGACTGTCAAGTGAAAAATGCTGCTTAAACTTCCCTAAGTTATTTTTGTATAAGTAAATATAAGGATTCAGAAATTACATGAAATTCCTAAAAGTCTGTCAATGCCTTTGCTGTCCTCGATATGTCCTGGTATAATGTCATAATCCCTGAATTACCTGAAATGTTATATAAAACAAAAAAAACAATCATTTCCTGATCGGTTGTGCTATCTGTTTAATGAGCTCTCAGCAGATGTTTAACCATAGTCACTTTAAGTCTTTTGTCATCCATAGTTAGTTTTTGTTTTACTCTGATTTTTCTCTAAAACCAATCAGCTACAGGATAGAGCACTCTATCATCCACAAAAAGGAACTATCTCTGAGACACACAAGAGTTTATGATAGGAGCTCTGAATGGTATTGCTTAAATGACTTTGAGACCATCTCAATGAAATGAGTAAGGCGATCCAGAGCTCTAGTCTAGTAACTGATAAGCTCACTAAGATAAAGCAGAACAAGAATGAATGACTATAATTCTTTTTTTATAGTTTTTGTTTGGAATATTGTTGGCTCTTTAACATTCTACTTTATGGATATTAAAAAACAAAAACAAAATCTTTCCCTATTCTCTTAAGCTATCTATAACTCATAACATTCTATCAAATTACTTTCTTTTTTTTTAAAGGAAAGGTACAGGCAGGAATGAAGTAAGTAGGCAAGCAGGCAGGAAGAGGGAGGAGGAGGAAGAGCTTATTTATTTTTTTATTTAATTGTTTACATTGGCTTATTTGAACCCAGGACCTGGTTTTGAACCCAGGACCTTGGGATGTATGTGTGACTGCTCCTAGGTGTACCAGACTGCTAGGCTATCAGGGTGAACCCTCTAGCAAATTAGTTTTGTAAATAAAATTGAAGCACCTACTTTTTCTCCCTGCCTGATCCCTCCCCCCAAAATGGAAACGATCACTGAGTATTCATACTTTCAAAGTACTACAGTTATTTGCATAGATTCAATAAAAATCTGTACTCCTTATGAACATCATATTTGAAAATGACACAAAGAATTTGATATACTAGTTTGAAGAAACTACAGTTGACTTATGGAACAGATTCTTGAAAAATCCACACTAGTACCTGGTTTACAACCCTTAAAGTGATCAAGGATGGTCACTTCCTGTCAGACCCAGAAACCTGAGGATATTTTGGAGGCCTTAAGGAGACATTCAGCCAAATTTATATGTGAAATAAAGGTTTTGGTTTGACATTCTACCCTCGGAAGGCTTTTAAAAGTCTAATCTGAGACTCCCTATAAAGAGTTCCCTGCAAAGTAAACTTTAAAAGGTCTATGTGGGTGGACCCTGATGGTTTATCACTGAAGTCTGTGGCCTCCAGCTGGCATAGTCCACATATCCCAAGCATCTAGATTTGTGAGCTGGGGTCATGGGAACAACCAAGATGCATAACTAAAATAAAAATAAATGCTTCTTCCTCCTCTCTCTGCCTGCTTGTCTCCTCCCCTTCATTCCTGTCTGCACCTTTCCTTTAAAAAAAAAAAAGCCTATGTGGTCAATTACCAGTCTTGTTGCATTTATGTAAATCATTAGGCCCTATATAATGAGACCAGAATCACTTTGCAAGCAACAAAAATCATGATTTTATTATTTTTAGTCAAAAGGGAAGAGACTGTGAAGAGAAAATTTGTCTCAATGGAGAAAAATAATACACCCTTGTGGGTTATCAGATTCTAGTTATGTTCATTTTCTTAGAAGTTATACTATCTATCTGTAAGTGGACTGGATCCTGCTGTCTTAAACATTTTGTTAGCCATTACAAAATACTTCTGATTTCCTTGAATATTTACAACTCTCTAAACTAAATTGTTTTCAATTTCCCTCCCTCCTGATGTGGCATTACTAAGAACTAATCCTAACTGCCTAGACCCTCACTGGGAGCCAGGTTACCTTGCAGCTGCCCCTTCCCCCAGGATCTGAAAAAGCCCTGCTTGTTGAAGCCAGACAACTGTATATAAACTTCAAAAAACTCTTCACTACAATAAATCATGCACAGTGACGTTTGTGCCTGGAGCTGCTGCTCATGGAGCACTCGCAGAGTCCACAGAACTCTTACATCTGCCATGCTCTGTTCCAGTAAAAACCTTGATGCTGATTGTCTATGCCATATGACAAACATCAAAATGTGAAATCCATCACTGTCACCCCCTCTTCACTCCACCATCTACAGATGCTTAGAGTACAATATCTAAAGTCTCAACTGAAACTGAAAACTGAGTTTACAGCCTGCTCTAATGATTAATCCATTTCTTCCTGTTTCCACAGAAATGTCTTTCATTAAATGTTTGTGCTATCCAGCAATATCCTCTACTGAAGTCTCAACAGATGGTTCAGATGGTCCTTAACAAAGGAAACTGGACTTATATTGCTTAGTGAGGGGATAAGTGGGGGACATGACAAAGATTCTCTCTTGCCAAGCCTTCAACAGGTTACTCTGAATCCTCTTCTTGACTAGGCCTCGACCTTGGTCTAAACACTAAATATCCATTCTCTTAGCTCAAGGACTCACTTCTAGGATGAGCCTTGCCCACTTAAGAAGCCTAAGAAAACTCAAGTCAATTCTTTTGAATTGATTGTTGGGGCCATCACCTGAGAATTGGGAGTGGAGGAGCCTCTATAATCAGTAAGAAAACTCAGATGAGTCACACAGGTCAATCCCTCATTTCTGGTTTGTGAAATCTTTCATTTCCCTTGCTTAACTGTATCAAGGGCTCCCCTGCTCCCATGCTGTACTCTCTCATTCTCCTTTTATGAGCCCCTCTGAGCAAATCAATGGAACTCAGCTTTCTTTACAATCAGTAATCACTGATTGCAACCATTACCATAGTTACCACTTCAGTGTCAGACTTTATCTATTACATTGCTCCCCTCACTGAGCCCCCCAGAAGTCCCCCTAGGAGCTAGAGGCAGCAGGCACACAGGGGAAGCTCACAGTCTAGAGCAAAAGGACACAAAACCTCTGGAGGTGTAGGGAGAAACTAGAAAAAAATAATCTGCTAGCAGGTCTGCCTGGGATGACCTCCCATTCTCCATATTCTGACTTGGGGATGAGGCCACACGACCCTGACCCCGTCCTGCAGGATCTGGGGCTCTGATCATCCCTTTCCTTGTGATTCAGCCATTCCCCTGAAAGAAAACGCCTAGGGGTGCCCCAAGGCCTCCAAGAGGGAAAATGCTGAGGCGATTACTGAACCCTTCCATGGCAGGACCCCCATAGTCCTCCTTCCAGGGGTCTGATCTCAACTGAAAGACCAATAGTGAGTACCGCCCTGACTCTTGCTACTCCAGTCACCAGCTAGGTCAAAACCCTCCCGGAGAAACAGGATCTTGTTTGTTTGGGGTTTTTAAACAACAACAACAACAAAAAAAAACAACAAAAAACGGATCCCCTATCCCTATCTGGACCCCTGTCCTCAAGTCAGATCTCCTCACTGCTGCGCAGAAGTCCGGTGGCCAGAGACGCTACCTGAGGTTGAACTCTTTCACCTGGTCTAGATTGACCATATAGTCAGTTTTAAACAGTGCAGTTGTTTCCAAATTCCGGACTCGTCAATTTGTCCCATTTTAGTAGACCAGAGCCGTGCAGACCTCAGGACAAAGGCGGCAATTTGACTGCCCCGGGCCCAGTCTGTCGAGGGGACCTAAAAGTCCTGCCCGTCTTGTCCCGTTTTGAAATGTGATCAGCCTAACCTAGTCCTATCCACCCACACAGATCTGAGCCCCGCACACTAGACAGAGCCCACCTCACCTCCCGCCAGGTCGGAGGCCAGCCGCAGGAATCCACCTTTCCGCCCGCGGCGAAGCAGCACGGTAGCCCCGCCCGTCCGCACAGGCAGCGCGGCGGGCAGCCCGACCTCGCGAGAGGCCCGGCGTAGCTATGGCGGCTTTGGCGGCAGCGCTGCGGGCGCCGGGAGATCTCTTCCGGTGGCGGACTCGGGCCCTGGCGGGCGCTCGGGCCCTAGCGGGCGGGGTGCGGGGCGGCGCGATGGGCGCAGCAGGTAGGGGTGCTGGGTGTCTGCGTGGGGGAGTCTGGGTGGTGGCCCATGTGGGGGTGTCCTGAAGGGTGTCTCCCTTGGGGGATGTCCACGTGCGGGTGTACCCTTGGGCAAGTCTTCTGGGTGGGGGAGAACCCTGCCAGAGGTTCTGCTGGGTCGAGTGACCTGCTAGCAAACATGTCCACTCCCCAGTACTGACTATATTCCTAAACAGGATGGATGAGCGCTCACCTAAATGTATCAAGGGCATCCCCTGCATACCCCACTGGCCAGATCTGTCCATCTTCTCCCCAAAGCCCTAGCAGTCACACAGAACAGGTGCTCAGAAGTGCACATATAGGGAATCTATGAGGGAATGTCAAGGGACCAGAGTACTCTGAGCGCCCCCTGCGTGCAGAACCCTGTGGGTACCATGGGCTCATGTGCCTGGTTCCACCAAGGAACACTGACCAAACCAGGACAGTAAACATAACCAAACACTGTCGGGTGCCACTAGGGCCTGCAGTGGGAGCTGGGTGCTGGGTCACTTAGGGTTGGTGTCTCTCCCCAGAATTAGCCACTATACCATCACATCTGCCTTGGGGGTGTGGCTATCTGTTCCCCACCACATGCCTGCACAGTGACCATCCCCCATACCCTGTCACTGGGCCACTTCCCACAGGGATTAATAGACCTGAGCACGAATGGGAGTGGTAGGAGGAAGAGTGACTGGGCCCTCGGCCAGTGGTAGTCTGGAGTACAAGGGCTGACTGCATGCTTACATTGTACTGTCAGGCACTGCCATGGCCTTGAGCTTGGGGATCAGGTGGCTTTGCAGTGTCCTGGATGGCTGTAACTAACTCACGAAATGGGCATGTAAGGGCTGTTTTTAAGGTTGCTTTGCTTTTCCCTAGGCATGTGTCAGGTGGGGTATTTGGGCAGGGGAGTCCTCAACCTGCCTGATGCAAATAAAAGGAGCTGCTACTCTGGTTACAACCCCAGGGTCCTTCCAGCTGCTGGTAATCATGGCCTTGAAGCAGAGAGTTTCAGTGGATGACAGTGCTGCTGGTGTCACCTACCCCCTAACATCTGCTGCCTGGAATGAGCTCAACAAAGAGGACGGTTGCACAGGGGCTCCCTGAGGTGGCTTGTGCACACATGCAGGGAGCCTCTATGTGTCCTCCCAGATCATGTGTGTTGCACTAGGCCTTGCTCCACTGACTGGGCTCCTGCTCTTTGCTGGTCCTGTAAGAAATGAGAGGATGGTGGACCCAGAACTAGAAGCGAGACAAATTCTGGGGCTGAATCTAAGGGGTGAGGTGTTGACATGCAAAGACCAGAGTACACAGGTACACAGCTGCCTCCCCAGGGAATATCCACAGAGCAGCTCCAGCCTTACTTACCTTGAGGTTGGGGGTGTCTTTCCTTCCTGGGAGGATACCCAAACCCTCCCACTCCTTTAAAGACAGTTTCTCACAGTTATGGAAGACTCTGCTGCTGGCCTCTCCCAAGTTTTATCAAATCAAGAGTGCTCCTGGGCAGGCACTCTGGAGAACAAACTACCAAAGATAAACCCATAATCCACAGGGCCAGTCTCTTGCCCTGCCCTCTGCCAAGGAGCAGGCAGGGCTACACAGTGAGGACCTGCTCTGACAGCGGGAAGGACGGGTACCTGCAATGGAAGGTAGGGACATTCTCCTGGGCAAAGCCTTATAGGGCCCCCACACCATATAGCAGGAGAGAAAGAGAGATCTCATCCTGCCTAGCTGCTCCTGGGGCAATTTCTCTCTTACCAGCAGTCATCAGTCCTTGGTTTTCTGAGCTCGTATCAAAGCCGTCAGGATAACAGACAATTTGCATCTCTTTAGAGTTGTATTTGAAAATGAGACCACTTTGGACTAGCTGCTTGAACCAAGTTTGTGGCTCCATTAGATCCCACATGTGCATATATTGCATCACTGATGCCCTCAAATGCTACCCACAGGACAGAACCTGGGGCAGGCCAGCTGCAGGCCATGAATCAAGTGCCTGGACTCAGCTCCTGGTGGCAGCTACCTAGCCTTCTTCAACTGTAGGCCAGGGCCTTCTATATGCTTAAGCCTCAGCGTCCCTGTAGGCTTGCGGGCTAGTCCTTGGGCCTCCACAGAGCCGGGATCCCTGGCAGGCATGGGATTCTGGTTGTATTCTCTATAACCTTACCTACGAGGAAGGTTGAAGTGGCTTCAGAGATGCATACAGCCTTGTCCTGTATAGGCCCCATGCTCAGTGCCCCAGACAGACCTTGCTTTGATCATAGGGATCCTGTGTCCTCCCTTTTTGCCTATCTCTTGCCTGTAGTTAGCAGAAAAGAAACAGATGATGCCTTCGGAGCCAGAAAAGATAAGAGCTCCTTCTGTGTGGGGCGTGGGAGTGGTAGATGTGCCTCTTCGTCTGAGGTCGCACCACACTGAGCTCAAAAGTCATGTGAGGGAGGAATCTGGCCCCAGTACTCACTATTATCCCGGAGTTGCTCTTCTCTGGATCCCCTTATGTACCAGGTACTCTTTGAGAGTCCTCATTTATAACAAAGGGTTATACAGACCTTTACAACTGAAGAAGAACAGTTTCAAAAAAAAAATGCTGTAGTCCTGGGTCTAACTCAGAATAGTGAGTGAAGTTTGAGTTCAGAGTAGCACTACCAGTCGAATCACCTTCTTGACATAGGTAGGGCTTTGCAATGGCAGTCACACACCCTAGCCCAGCTTAAGTGGCCTGCACCAGTATTGCCTTCTGCCCTGACATGTGATATGCTGCCACCCCAGAGCATTAGAGTGGGGACTCTGGTTCAATAAAATAGATCTGTACCATGTTTAACCGGACAGAGTTGCCTGCCTTTAGAAATCTTGTGGGATCTGTGTCCCAGGCTTGTACTGGCCCTTCCTTCTTACTTCTCACCCCTTACCCCAGCAGGGAAGCCAGACTATGATCTCCTGGTGATTGGAGGTGGATCTGGCGGCCTGGCCTGTGCTAAGGAAGGTATGTGTCCTGTGTCTCACTGGCTTGGGGGTCCCTAGAGAGGATAGCACTGTTCTCACAGCTGGGTGGAAGTGTGCCCTGAGTGGCCAGGAGCACAATGC
The DNA here is from genome assembly GCA_004363575.1 of Solenodon paradoxus. NCBI lineage: Eukaryota > Metazoa > Chordata > Mammalia > Eulipotyphla > Solenodontidae > Solenodon > Solenodon paradoxus. The sequence goes on from RJWH01000529.1 coordinate 14,297, forward strand.
ATTGCCTCTACAACTAGCCTGCCAGCCCCCAGGGCCCCGACTCCCAGTCATGTACCAACTGCCTATGCAGCAGCCAGCAGCCAGGGTGGTACTCTAAGTCGGAGCCTCCCTTCCTCAGCTGCAGACTCCAGCCTCAGTATTTGCCCCACTCATTGGACATCATCTCCTGTATTCCCATGCCTCTCTAGACCCTGGCCTCCTTGCTGTACTGCAAATGATTTTGCAAGGTCTTGCCAGTCTTTTTCCTCATGTTGGTTGCATGCTTGACCAGTTAGTTGCAGGGCTCACTCACATCCCTTTGTCTTTGTCGCTGAGATGGCCCTACTTAGAATTGTACCTCTCCTGCTATGTCTACATCAACACGTGTCATCCCTGTCACTGACTCTATCTGTTCTTAGTGCTGGCACTGCTCTGCAGAGATAGTTTATTCTGCCAGCTGTACGTCACTGTCATGGGCCCAGGGCTACTCAGTCAATATGTGTGGAATGAACACGAACTGAACCCACAGGCATCTAGAGGCATCATGTTGCAGTTTGTGGGCAAGAAGCAAATAACCAACAGCTCACCAGGGGCTCTGCACTGATAGGAATGCTGTAGGACACAATTGTGGGCCAGGGGAGGGAGGATATTGGAGAGTAAGGCCCTTAAGAGAGGAATTTGAGCAGACATCATGGCCGTGAAAATCTGACTCTCTGACACTAGACAATAGGTTTAGAATCGCACTTAGTGTAAAAGAAATTCACTGTTAACTGCTCTTTTTCTGAAGGACTAAGGAAGGGTGCCAGCCTGCAGTGGAGGGCAGAAGCCTGGGAAGTCTCCCTGTTGATTTGGGGGCCCCAGAGAGACATGAGGTCCTCACCCCCACCAGACTATAGAGCCAGGAAATGAACTGCACAAATGTTGCAGTGATATCCCTTAGAACAGAAGAAAGCCCTGGATCTTGTGTGTCCACTCAACTGTTATATTTACCTGGGCCTATCTTTACCTTTTCTAACAGTGGTATTTCTCCCTTTAGATGGCCATCGTTTGTACAGTTCTGTTGAGGTATAGCTGACATATAATAAATTGTGCATATTTAAAGAGGACACCTTCTAAGGTTTGACATACATACACCTGTGAAACCATTGGAGATGTGAATATATCATGGCTCCTGTCTTAGTTTAGGCTGCTATAACAAAATATCACAGACTAGAGGGCTTAAACAGCAGAAATGTATTTCTTCACTCTTCTGGAGGCTGGAAGTCTGAGATCAAGGTGCCACTAACGTTTTTTCTAAGGTCTCTCTCTGTGGTCTGTAAACAGCTGGCTGTCTTCTCCCTGTGTCCTCACATGGTCATTCCTCTATTGATTCACTGTGTCTGCGTCCTAATCTTTTCTTATAGCGACAGCAGTCACATTGGATTAGGGTCCCCTAATGACCTCATCTTAACTTTATCACTCTGTGAGTATCACATCTTAATATAAGGGTAGTTTACATTCTGAGATACTGGCGGTTAGGTTTTTTAACATAAGAATGTGGGCAGCGGGTAGAGGGGATGTAATTCAGCTCATAGCAATCCCCAAAATTTCCTCAAACTTTGAGAAGCTCTTCCTGCTCCCCATTCCCCACTTATCCCCAGAAAACCAATGACCTATTTTATCAGTATAGATTAGCTTGTGTTTTCTTAAATTGTATATAAATGGAATCACTGTATGGCAGAGAATAACTCCACTGCATTTTGAATGGTGCCATCTTAGACCCGTGAACACCGACTGCCCTCTTCCAGGTATTTAATCCAAAGCCAGTTCCTGAAACTCGTGATCCGTTCCTCCTCATGCTCACAGGACTTAAATCTGTAGGTGGACAAAGGCCCTGAGGTATAGCTCCAGGATGCTGGGTGAAGGCTCTCATACTAATCTTAGTCAAATGATAAGATAAACATATTTTAGAGGGAGGATAAAAGGCTCTTTAGTTCGAGGGTAGGTGTGGAACTTTACAAAGCTCCATCTACCAGGTCCAGTAAAGAGGACCCCATATGTAAATTGCTGTTATAACTGTGCCTGCCTCATTCTTCAGACTCAAAGTACCCTAGTCAGTTTGGGGGAAGCTATTTATTTCCACAGCTAAGCAATCGTGCTCATATTCTTACTTTGCTGACTTTTTCCATGAAGCACAATTATTTTGAGATGCTCTGTGTTACTGTGTGCACCCAGAGTGCATTCGACCTTATTGCTGGTTAGTATTTCATTGTCTGTGTAGACCACATTTCGTTTGTTGATTGATCTGTAGATGGACATTTGGGTTGTTTCCATTTGGAGGCTGTTGTGAACAGTGCTGCAATGAACTTCCGTGTGTGTGTCTTTGTGAAGATATAAATTTTAAGTTCTCTTGGATAAATACCTAAAAGGAAAAAGAACTGGGCCATGGGTATATCTGTCATTTGGGATTTTTTTTTCCTTTCTTTCAGCAATATTTTGTAGTTTTCAATGTAGACATCTATTGTTAGATTTATCCCTAAGTGACTCATTTTTTTAATTATTGAGACATGTTATATACTCTATAATTCACTAATTTAAAATACATTCAGTAGTTTTTAGTATAGCCATAGTTGTACAGCCATCACCACAAATAATTTTAGAACATTCTTATCACCCCCAAAATACTTTACCCAGTAGTAGTCACTTCCTCTTCCCTCCACTCCTCAGCCTTTAGTAACCAATCTACTTTCTGTCTCATGGGTTTGCTAATTCTGAACATTTCATATAAACACGTAGTCTTGTTATTCGTCTTTCCCTTAGCATGTTGTTTTCACCATTCACTGTGATATAGTATGTATCCGCACTTTATTACTTTTTATAGCTAAATAGTATTTCATTATATAGCTATTCCACCTTTTTTTCACCCACTTGTCCATTGATGGATATTTGGTTTTTTTTCTATTTTTGGGTGCCACTGTGAGCATTTGTGTGTATATAGGTTTTCATTTATTTGAGGTATACACCTAGGACTGGAATTGTGGGTTATAGTAGCTCAACATTTAACCTTTTGAGCAACTGCCAGACTGTTTTCCAAAGTGGCTGCACCATTTTATATTCCCACCAGTAAAATCCAAATCTGAGGGTTTGAATGTCTCCACATACTTGACCACACTTGTTATCTGTTCTTTTTATTATGGCCATCCTGAGTAGGTATGAAGAGGTAGCTAATTGCGATTGACTTGGATTTCCTTATTGACTAATGACTAATGTCCAAGGACATTTAGCATCTCTTTATATACTTATTAGCCATTTGTATATCTATAGAGAAAAATCTATTCTGATCCTTTGCCAACTTTTGAATGGAGTTATCTTTTTATTATTGACTTCTAAGAGTTTATATGTGTGTTTTGTTATGAATATTTGGAGACTAGAACTTTATCAGATAGATAATTTGCAAATACTTTTTCCCATCCTGTGAATTGTCTTTCACTTTTTCGATGGTGTCCTTTGCAGCATAAAAGCTTTTAATTTGATCAAGTCTAATCTATCTATTGATTACTCTTTTGTTGTTATATCTAAGAAACCATCGCTCGTTGTGTCCTGGTGGCTCAGGTATTAAGTTGGCAGCTGGGGCATAGTCCATACAAAACCCAAAGACCTGGGTTCACAACCTGGTACTGGGAGAACAATCAAAAAAAAAAAAAAAAAGAACAAATAAACAAAAATGCTTCTTTCTCCTTTCCCTTCCTGCCACCACCTCTGGCCAGTACAGTCCACCCATCTCAAGGACCTGGGTTTGTATCTTGGGACTGAAGGGAGCAACCAAAATGAACAGCTAAATATAATGAAATAAAATAAAGTACTTCTTCCTCCTCTCTCTTCCTGTCTGCCTGCCTACTTGCATCTTTTCTTAAAACAAACAAACCATTTGCTAACGTAAGGTCACACAGATGTACACCTATATTATCTTCTAAGAATTTCATCATTTCAGTTCTTATATTTAGGTTTTTGCTCCATTTTGAGCTAATATACAAATATGGCCAGAGATATTGCCTGAGGGTTTATAGTCAGCATCCTTCTCTTGTTATAGTCTACCTTCACACCATGTCCCCTCCCTTCACATGTGGTACAAAACCCTACACGAGCATGCTTCCCTGTCTCCCCTCCCAGCTCTTATTCAGTTACCTTACATTTTACTTTTACATATTATAAACACACGGCACATTGTTAATGTTTTTGTTCGAACAGTTACATTCTAAAGATATTTAAATCATAAGAAAAAATGGGGGTGGGGTGGGGTGCAGGCAGACATGCCCTTGTGGCTCAGGCAGCTGAGATGCTAGTGTGCTGATAACCATGTACAGCCCAAGAATCTTAATGACCTGAAGCTGGGGTGAAAAACCAGCAATAAATAGATATGCTTCTTCTTTTTCTTTCTTTAAAAAAAAAATAAAAGCTTCTTGGTTAAGCCCTTGTGGCCCAGAGGCTGAGTCACTGGTACGCAGACAATGTAAAGAGGCCCAAGGACCTGGGTTCTTAACACAGGACCAGGGTGAAACACCTGAATAAATATATAAATAAAGGTGCTCTTCCTTCTCTCCCTTCCTTCCTTAGAAATACTTCCTCCTCCTCCTCTTCCTTCCTTCTCTAAAAAAAGAAAGGAAACATTCTTCTTCCCCAAAAATCCCCCCATAACAAGATATCTCCACCCATGTAGTCACCACTTCTTTGCAGAAATCTGAGTTTCCATTTGGCATCAGAGAGACATCCGGGAACATATCTTGTCTTGTAGCTGTAGAGGTAATGAACTCTTTTAACTTTTGTCTGAAGACACTGTGCCTCCTTTCTTTCTTTCTTTCCTTTTTTTTTTTTTTGTTGTTGTTGTTGTTGTTGTATTTTCAGAGTTTTATTACACCAAGTAGTTTTTTATTGTTGTTTTTCCCACCCCAGCCCGGGTCTCATACTTGGGTCTGTGGGTTTTACATGGCCTGCACCTTAGTCACTGATCTACAGGGATGCTCATTTTCCTTTGTTTTAAAGGTATTTTTCTGGAGACAGAATTCAAGATGTACAACTTCTTTCTCTTAGTGCTTTAAGGGTATTGCCCTCCTTCTCCCTTTTGTGGTCTCTGACAGAAAATGTGCTGCCATCTTTACTGTTGTTCACTGTCATAGATCTTTTCCCTCTGGTTGCTTTTAGGATTTTCTCTTAGCAATTTAATGTGTGTGCCTGGGTGTGATTCTTAACTCTTTTTCTGCTGGAGTTCATTGAGCTTCTTGGTCTGTGAATTTGTAGTTTTCAAGTTGTGAGACTTTTCAACCAGCAGTTCTTCAGATAATTTTTCTGTCTCTACCTCTCTCCTTCACTTTTGCAGACTAACTACCTGTATACTGCTCCAAGCTACCCCTCAGCTCATCAGTGATCTTTTCAATTTGAATTGTTGCTATTCCTGTGTTTTCAAATTCACTAATAAAAGATTCTGTAATGTCTGATCTCCTTTAATACTACTCAGCTTCGTATTTCTCCAGTTGTTTTTATCTCTGTGCATTCAATTTGGTTCCTTTTAATATCTTCCATATTGTTCCTTAACTTTTTTTTTTAACATAGGGTACACATACTGATTTTGCTGGGGTGTTTTTATTTTTTCTGCTAAATCTGGTATCTTTGTCAGTACTTGGTCAGTTTCCATTGACAATTCTTTTTCTCTTTATGGGCTGTATTTTTCTGCTTTACATTGCTGGTATTTTTGTTGGAGTGCCAGACACTCTGGACTTTTCTTTGTTGGGTTCTGGTTATTTTTGGATTCCTGAAACCTTTTTCACTTATATTTTCTACCAGGTGTTCTAGGATGCAAGTAAATTATTGAGTGATAGTTGGATCCCTTTGGGTGTTCCGATTAAAATTTGTTAGTCAGGTCTAGAACCATGCCCAGTCTCAGGTTAATTATTCTCGACTATAGGGACATAAGCTACCTTAATACTTAACCAACATCTCAAGATTATGTGTTGGGAAATGAGCATTCCTATTGTGCCTTCCAGCATACTTGGTCGGCGCTGGGCCCAGTGCTCGGCGACGCAAAGGCTGTGATCTGAGAGGGGCCTGAGAGTTCCTGCCTGTGGGTAGCACAGTTGGGTGACCCAGGTACAGAGCTATGGGCAGTCACTGGTCTTCATCCTTCCTTACTCTCTCTGGGCCTCAAGGGCCCTGGGGGTCCCTAGCTCCAAAGCAACTCCAGTTGTGCCAACCTTCTTCCTTCTCTTACCATTATAGCTGCTCAGCTGGGAAAGAAGGTGGCTGTGGTCGACTATGTCAACCCTTCCCCACGAGGTAGGCAAACCCTGGCAGAGTCATGTGTCCTAGGGGAGTGGGTCTACAGCGGGGGCTAGTTCATGTACAGAGGGAAGCTGAGTCCTGAAATATCCACACCATTTGTCCAGTCTCTGAAGTGTGAGCTGTTTCTTCATGAGCTGTGGCCACTGCAGATTTCTTTTACAGTTTTTTTTAACATTGAATATTGTTAACTGAGGACTAGCTATCTTTATGCGTCATTTTGTTCAGCATCAAAGTTCCAAGAATCTATCCACTATGTTATGTGAGAATTTACTGGATTTTAAAACTCCTTAAATACTCGATAAAATTCTATTTTATTCTGTAAAAATTACTCCAAGTACAAGTATAGAGAGCAAACTCATGTGGCAGAGTTCCCCTGGGCCCTGATTGAATTCCAAGAGACAGCTTAAAAAAATTCTAAATGGTGGAATGGAAAAGCCTTGGTGAGTTACCTGAATATAAATTTAAATGTGTTCTTGCTGATGCGCCAGGCACCAAGTGGGGACTCGGCGGCACCTGCGTGAATGTGGGCTGCATCCCCAAGAAGTTGATGCATCAGGCTGCACTTCTGGGGGAGATGATCCAAGACGCCCCCCACTATGGCTGGGAGCTGCCCCAGCCTGTCCGCCATAACTGGTGAGGAGGTACCCCAGTTCACAGGGCTTGTCTGCTACTCATGGAGGAAGAGAAGGCTTATTCCTTCCTCAGCCCTTGAGACTGTACTGTCAGACGAGTTCTCAGCCAGAGGCAACTCTAGGCATCCCTGGCATTTGCAGTGTCCAAAGACGATTCTGGTTATCACCACTGTTATCACTGCTGTTACATGTCCTGGGTAGAACTCCAGGATGCTGTTGATACCCTACCGTGTACAGGACAGTTCCCCCACAAAGGACAACCTGGCTCCACAGGCTAGTGGGTGAGGTGGGAAACTACTTTAAGCTCAGCAGTACTGAGAGTCACACACAGGCCCTTTCATGTTTCTCAGATGGCCTGTACCCAGGGCCACTGCTGTGTCCTAATTACTGTGGACCCAAGCCCTCATTTTTCCTGAGTCCAAAAGTCCATAGCCCCAAACCTGGTACAGAGGGGATGGCTACGGGGATGGAGATAAATTTTGTCACTTACAGAAACCCCTTCATTCATTTGTATTTCTGTCAATGCAGTGCATTGACGTAATTCTTTTATGTTTCTAATAGTTTGTGTGGAACTCTGCATCTTACACTAGTGTATTTAAACCTTTTATTCTATGTTTATAGGAGGAAAATGGCAGATGCTGTTCAAAACCACATAAAATCCCTGAACTGGGGCCATCGGGTCCAGCTACAGGACAGGTGCACCAGTCTTGCCCATCCCTCCTGCTCTGCTCTGGGTCATTCTTACTTTGATGCATGCCTACTCATTGGGGGCTTAGCAGTGATAAGACTAGGGGTCTCTGCTTGTGGGCAGTGGGGCTACAGACAAGTAACAGATGGGATGAGTGTTCTGGGAGTGGTATCAGGAGGTGTGGAAATTATACTGGGGACACATACAGTCAAGAAGACAGTGAAGCCCCTACCAGAGTGGCCAAGAACCCACCACCACAGTACAGCCTTGTGAGAGAAGGCGCGAGCCATTCTGCTCACCGTGTGCTGATCCCCTAACTCCTCATCCTCCCTACTCTCCAGGCCTCACTGTCTTCTAAGGGAAGGATGCCTACCTAATAGATACCCTCCCTCACCAGCAGGAAGTTGCTGGTTTGGGTGGCAGGGGAGTAACTGCATGTGTGTGTGGCCTCCTCTCCCTGGTGGAAGGTGCTCAAGTGACAAGCACGGACCTTAGGAGAGACCCAGCCATTACTGGCATTAAGAATCAGGGCTGTACTTCAGTTCTCAGGAGCTGGCTTCCATCCACCCTTGCTTGACACCTGTAGTCATCAGGTCCCAGGGAACCCCAGGGGAGATGGTGAGCTTCATCCCTTACACTTCCCGACATGGTTCTTCATACTCTCCTCCACCCCACCTGGGTCAGGGGCCAACACCTCTTTCTCATCTTTTAGCAGTTTGCACAGTGTTCCCTATTTAATCATGTAGGTGACAATTTGTACAGGAAATTTTTGAAATCTGTTTTTAGCCTTTTTTTTAAGAGGAAGGAAGTAGGCAGGAATGAAGACAAGCAGGCAAGCAGCTAGGAGGAAGAAGAATTTTTATTTGTTTAGCTGTTCATTTTTGGCTATTCCCCCTAGCCCTGACTCATGAACCCGGTTCTTGGGATGTATGGGGACTGAACCAGCTGCAGACTTAATTCCTGAGCCGCCAGACTGCCTGAAAATCCTATTTTTATCTTGCAGAAAAGTCAAATACTTTAACATCAAGGCCAGTTTTGTGGACAAGCACACAGTTTATGGTGTCACAAAAGATGGGAAAGAGGTAAGTTTCTATCTTGCCCAAGTGACTCCTCTGGGTTGACCTGAGCATTCTGCAGATCCTGGGCATGCCCACTCCAGCTTGCCTCAACCTCAGCTCTACTTTCTGGGCTAAGTGCTGCTGCATGTGACAATTCCGGTCAGAATTCTTTACGATTGATGACACGGGTTACATGCAATGCACATTGCACCAGGTGGTTGGGTGACTGCACTCTTACAGGGTATGTGGGGATTTGAGAAAAGGAGATGCCTTTAGAGTGCTTTATAAACAGTAAAGTACTTGGAGTTAGAAAGTCTACTGTCCTCTTTTGCCTGTACCCCTTCTGTCTGGCAGAACCTTGATGGGCTCCTTTTTTTTTTTTAAGAAGGAAGCGGGCAGGAATGAAGCTGAGTAGGCAGGCAGGCAGGGGGAGCTAGGAGGGAGAAGCATTTATTTAGTTCGCTAGTTGCTATTTTGGTTGTTCCCTGGGCCTGGGTTGAGAATCTGGGTCATGGACTTTACATGGACCATGTTGCAGCTGCAGACTTTACCCCTGAACCACCAGGGCACACCCTCCCCAAATTCTTTAAAGGAGGGAAAGGAGAAAGGGAAGCATATTTATTTAGGTTTTTCACCCCAGCCCTGCATCTTAAATTCAGGTGCTTGAGTTTTCACATGGTCCACATGCCAGCAGCTCAACTGTCTGAGCCACAAAGACATGTCTCTTGATGGGCTTCTAGATCCAAGGAACTTTTGAGACACCAGCTGGAGGGTCCACACTGCAGGGTGGGGGTTGTCATTAGAAAGCATGGGTCTCTGCCAGGAGCACCTGCAGCCATTTGGCCTCTGGAGGGTGGTCGCAGTTTGACCAAGGCTTGACCGAGGCTTTCTTGGTTTATTCTCAGACTCTGCTTTCAGCTGAGCATATCGTTATTGCTACTGGAGGACGGCCAAGGTACCCCGAACATGTAAGTGTCCCCCAAAGAGACTTCCCTCTCTCCCTGGGCACGTTCATGGTCTCTGAACTCCTGCAATATACTGTTCCTGCTCACATCTGTTCTTTCATTTCAGTGTCACTTTTTCTCATTTTCTCATTCTCCTTTGTTGATTCCTTTTTTCCTTCAGTCTCAACATATTTGAACATCTAGGTCCTATCCTTCTCCCCCAACCCCAAATAATTTTTTTAAAAAGTCTAGATAAAATTCATATATAAAATGCACCCCTTTAAAGGGTACAAGTCAGTGTGAGTTTTAGTATTTCCCAGAGATGTGTGACCATCAGTGCCACTACCTAATCCCAGAAGCCTTACCAACCCCAGGACCTTAACTATCACTTCTGCCCCAGCCCCTGGCAGCCTCTGGTCTGTTCTAGCTCTCTGGATTTTTTGTTCTGGATATCACACATAAATGGAATCACACATCACATGCCCTTTGTGGTTGGCTTAGTTTCAACTAGGATGACGTTGTCATAGTTTGTTCATGTTGTAGCTGGTGTTAGAATTTCCTTCATTTTTTGGATGGATATTCTGTTGTATGAATGTACTATATTCTGTTTATCCACTTGTCTGTTGATGGATATCTGGGTTATTTTCCCCTTTTTGCTATTATGAATAGTGCTCTGAACTCTGAGTAGACTTAAGTTTTTCCTTCCATTACTTATATACCTAAGAGCCAAGATTCCAGGTCATAGGGTAGCTCTATGTCTAATCTTTTAAGAAACTGACAGACTGTTTTCCAAAGCAGCTACAGCATTTTATATTTTTACCAGCAGTGTATGAAGCTTATACTTTCTTGTTTATTTGCATTCTTAAAATTTTTTGTTTGAAACTGAACATTTCAAGTAACGTAGAATGTTAACTCTGGAAATGAGGATTTTGTTTATTGCTGTTTTTTGGGTAAGTTTTTATGAACTGATATAAAAATCTCTATTCTTTGTCATGTGACGCTACTGAAGTCTCCAAGCTCAGTCACTACGCTCATTAGCTTGTAAGCACACTAGCTGAATGGTCATCTAATGACTGGGCAGAGATTTCCTTAAATATTGAGAAGCAAGATAGCTCCCAGTCTTTGACAAAGGGACTCTGTAGGTTTTTGGGGCACACCTTCAGCAGTTTCTACAGCAATTCTTGGAACCCCTGGGAGACCCATGAGGACAACCTCAGCCAGGCAGTAGGAACTCTACCTTAGTCCTCACTTCCTGCTTCTGCAGAGCCTCAAGTTTAGCTAGAGGCGAGAGCTCAGAACCACGCATGGTGTGTGCACAACCCTTTGCCTTCTTGATCCCAGGAACATGGTGGAGCTTTTCAAAGCCTCTGTGAACATCTCATCTCTCAGTTCTTCCTTTTAATCTCTTGGGTTACTCTTGTTTGCTTCAACTGTTATCCATCATTTCAGGCAGCTGTGACATTAATCACTACACAAATCCTCCCTGCAGAGTGACTTTCAGCACTGGATATATTTGAGCAAAGTCAAATAAAGACAAATGTATTGGTAGGGTCTTCCAGGAAAACCCCAGCCAGGTCAAACCATGACTGTTCTTTGGGAAGGAGTCTGAAAGGGATACAGCTCTGCTCTGCTCTCTCCAGTGCAGTCATTTTTCAAGACTGCCACTGAGTGAGGGTAATGGGAATAGAGTAAGTTAAAGCTCTACAAAACCCACTATTCTTACCAAATGTCAGCCATTTTTCTTGACTAAATTGTCCGTGTGTTGCTACAAGCATTCAGTTAATTTCCAGAGTTCAGAAAAAGTTGAATCTGCTTGATTTTGCCATGTTCTTTTGCTCTTTTTATAGAGGGGAGAACTTTGTCTTACAAAATCTAAGAGATCACCAGTTTTGCTGATATTACCTCCTGATTCAGTCTTATGCATTGTGCCCTCACTCCTGTGAGTAAGGTGGAGCTGAGAAACAGGTCCCAGGGGCAGAGGGAAGGAAGAGAGGAACAGAGGGCCTTGGCTGAGGCCACTTCCTTGTGGGTTTCCCAGGATCTGTAAACAGTACCATTAATTCTGAGCCTCCATGTGGCTGCAGCCAAGTGCATGGCCCTGTGGCCTAGAGGTCACTGCTGCCTCTTACCTAGCCTAGAAAAAGCACAGGTGGAGGAAGAGCAAGGGAATGAGTCTGTTTATTCTCAGATGCCTAGACCCCCAGTTTCCACTTTAATTGTGTGCGTTCTCTGAAAATGGGGAGCATAGAAAGTACAGAGACAACATGAACACCTGTAATCCTTGGAGGCTGTGGGATTTCCCAGACGCTGTCAGGCCAGCAAGAGCAGCCTCTAGAGGCGACTGGGGGCTTGTGCAGAGAGGTGGCTCTTGGGCAGGCTATGTGGCTCTATAGGTGGCAGTGTGCTGTTGTTCAAGGTAGCTACAACAGACAGGATAAACTGGAGGACTATTAGTGACCCCTCAGCCAGCAGCTGGGCTCAGGGTACTTCCTCTGAAGGTTGGTCAGCACCCTGGGGCAGGCACTCATCTTGGCTCTTTGACTCACTAGGCAGAGCTTCAGTGTCTACTCCAGGGAGCCCTGGCTGCACCACCTGGCCAGACTTCTGTCTGACAATTGCTAATGTTTCTGCTTGCCCAGAGGGGCTGAGTGGAAGCTGTCAGGTGCTTTGGGAGTGGCTCAGCGGTAGTTCTGCTTTCCCACCTAGCTTCAAACCCTCTGTTTATATCTTAGTGTCACATCTAACCTTCAGCCTGGTAACCTTGGAGCAGGCTGCCCCCACAAGCCCTACCTTACTTTGCTCCTCCCCTCCCTGAAGCCCTGGGTCTGGACCAGGCAGGGTCCTGAAGAGATGGAGGGAAGACCATTTGCTGCGCCTCACTCTCCATCATATCACACAGTTAAGCAGTGCTGGTGCTTCATGCCACCAAGGTGGATGCAGACAGGTCTCTAGAGGATACAACCTGATAAAATGTCCTTGAAGTAGGGAAATGCACCCACACATGAGCTGGCTGGTTTTGGTTAAATCAAGTCTATAAAATGGGTGTCCTCTTAGAGGAAGTCTGTGAAGTCCCATATTGCTCCCTTTTATCTGAACAGGTTGATGGTGCCTTGGAATATGGAATTACAAGTGATGACATCTTCTGGCTAAAAGAATCGCCTGGAAAGACGTAAGATCTGATGTGTGCTTTTCTGGGATGGCAGGGTTGGGGGTTGGGGTGGGTAGGATGGTGCTTTTTCAGCTGTCTAGAACCTTATGCTCCGTCTCCCATCAGAGACAGTATTCTTTCCAGCTCCCTGAAAGAAAGGAAAAGACTGTGTATTTGTGCTCCTTGGTGGGACTATTGACACATTGCACCCTGTGACTGTCTTGGAAGTGATGACACATGTCATAAAGTGAATTGGTCATTCACTCCCTAGGATAATGGTTTTCAGACAGAGTTTCCAGGAGCCCCAGGGTTCCCGTGGATCCTGTCAGGGCTTGCCTCCAGGGAGGGGGCATTCAAGGAGAGGGAAGCAGGGTCACAGGGCATTCCCCCAGCTCCTCTTCTGGCCTCTGTCAAAAGTACCCATTCTCATCTGGTAAGAACTGGGAGCTTCTCTGAAATCTTGAAAGACTCCAGAAGCCTCTGAACCACAGCCCATAGTGGAAATAAGACCTGCAACATGGGTGGTCTTGCACTACTTGAGGGGGTAAAGGTGTGCTATGTGCTTTTCCAGCTCCCATGGAGCAGGCTCAGAGGGACTTCCTGCTTGCAAGGACCAGAAAGACCACCAGACGGCAGCAGAGGCTTAGTTGTCAGCCCTGCTCAGTGGCCTTGAGATTTGCCTACAAAAAAACTTGGGTGGGAAAGTGTGCCCAGAGATGGACAGGCATGAATGCAGGCATGTGAGATAGCACACGTGCAGTGGGAGTGTGTGTTCTGTGCTCTGCTCATCCTCGTTGACCTTGCTTCACAAGACATCTGTGTTTGGGGCTAAGGCACGATTCCCTGGGAGTGAATGATCGCTGTTTATCTTTCCACAGTCCATGAGCATCTCAGTAGCGCTTCTTTCTCATCTCATAAAACACGGCATTGAAATCCTGGGGTGTACACTGTGCATGTGGCCAGCAGTAACTCTTTTCCCAGACACACACCCATTGGGTAGCGCCCTAACTAGACACAGAGGTACTGGGTGGGTACCTTTCACATCTGCACATGCTGTGCTGGCACCCACCTCAGTGGCTTTCACCCTGCGGCCTGTGTGCTCCTGTGTGCTCCTGCCTGCTCCCCCACTCCTAACTTGGACTCAATTTCCTCAAGCAGTATGAAATGAAAGGCGACCCCCTGCTTCTCTGGGCATGTGCCAGTCTGTCACTCATGTGGGTTTTACCCCTCCTCTTGTCTTCTGTAGGTTCTCCAGGTTGCATTTTGTCTCTTGACTTAGCGATGGTTTTGTGCAGAAGTTTTTGATTTTTATGTTATCACATTTATCACTTTCTTCCTTTATGCCGTAATTTCTGGGTAATCTATTCTTTTATGTTTGACTGTCTAGTAGGTTAAACGTGACCTAGTTCCTTTTGCTTTGCTGGAATTAGTCATCTCCCATGTCTTTATTGACCATTTAAGATGGAGTATGTCTGTATGTGAGTGCAAAAGCTGTCAGCCTGGTCCCGGGCCCGCTTTCTAGTTGGGTTTTCTTTTTCTTATCTTTTTCTTATCTTCCAGCTGGTTTGTGTATTAGGGCTGTGATCCTTTGTCGTTTATGTGGCAGATTTTGTCAGCTCATCATTCATCTTTTAACTTGTGTGATGTACAAATGTTTTCTCTTTTTTGATGTAGCTTAGATCTCTTTTTACACTTAATGGTTTTTAGATTTACTGCTTGTTCAGGAACACCTGCCCCAGCCGCAGTCCTGTTTTTGGAAAAAAGCCCTGCATTTTCCTTTAGAGTGGAACTGTCTTTGCCTCCTTAGGATACCTGCAGCTCATCTGTGGGGAGATGTAGCTTCTGGGGTGCCAGCCTCACCAACAGCCCTTTCACCAATAGAGTCCTGCTCTGGCTCTTGGCTATAGCTTTCCAGTACCATGGGCACTGTCCCCTCAGCACCACAGCCACCTGGCGAGTGCCCATTGTTCAGACCTTTGCCCATTTTCCATCTTTGTACTTTTCTTTCACATTGATTCCTGTGCGTAGAGCATGGACACACTTCACCAGCCTCTCCTGGTGGTCTGTTGGATTTGTGATTGAAATGCACTTAAATGTGCAGCTGCCTGGGAGGCAGGTCCCTGCCTGGTGCTTCTGTCCCAGCCCAGGCCACATGTGTGCTCTGGCCATCTTGGCCCATCATCAAAGGCCAACATTTTCTAAATCCTGGTCTCTTGTCCATTTAGTTTCTGTGCGTTTTATTGTTTTCATTTGTTAGACTTAAAAACCTAATCCCAGCTCCCCGCTCCCCCCCCCGCCCCCGCCCCAAAAGGACCAGCTGTTGGCATCTCTCTCTATCTGCTGCTCATGGTTAGAGCCACTCTGGAGGCTAGGGGTGTGGGGAAACTAGAATGGGTCACTGCCCTGCAGGCCTGGGGTGCTGGAGGCACTCACCTAGGTGATCATTGACTGTGTGTTGTGGGCAGGAGACTACTTGGCTGGGAAGACATGGCCCTAGATATTTTGGTGAGGAAAGAAACTGCAGAGTTTATTTTCTTCAGAAAAAAAACATTTAGAAGATTTTTTTTAAAAAAAAGCTTTTCGTTTAGAAGGAATCTAGGTATGTTATTGTTTGAGAAAAAAAAAAAAAGTGTTTGCAATGTATCAGTCACCCGTTTCATTCTGAGCATGATTTATGTGAGGAAATGGTTTTTTAAAAAATTAAGCTGGAGATATATCCCTGTACGATGCTTGTGAAAATGCGGCTTTGTCCGGTGCTGTTAATGCAAGTTGTAACAGTGTGATATGGGAGTCAGTGTTTACATGTTACATTCCTCGCTGCAGTCAAAATAAGCCCGGAGGGTCTACAGTAGCATTTCTGTATTTTATCAGCTTGGGCTGGGGCTGAGGGGGAGGCCTCTGCTCACACTGTTTCTGCCAGATTTATTTGCCTTATAAATATTCCCAGTGTTTATTTTAACTCGCCTTTAAAATGAAACTGAAATTAATATGGACCTGAGTACTACCCCCTCCAGGCCTCCTGTTGCCGGCAGGCACCTTTCTACTTGGGCCAGCCAGGAGGCTTGGTCAGTGGTTGAGGGCATCTGGCCTCTGCCTGCAGTGGTGCTCCATCCCCTGGTTGCCCCCAGACCTGTCAGGGGCTGTCACAGGTACCAGTTCCTCATGGGTTCTTCAGCATGCACAGGGTCTCCCTTCAGCTTCCCTCCCAGCGAAGGGCATAAGCAGAACTGGGACCTTCTAGGGGACCTGGACAGGGCTTGGTATAGAGCCCACATTGGGGCCTGCAGCCGTCATTCCCTAGGTTGCTCTAACCACCTTTGCTTGCTCCTTGTCATTATGCTCCTTGATCCCCTGAACCTCTAGATATGTCCCAGCCTCATGGAGATATGAGGGCTCCCCTCCTCTTTAGTTTTCATCCAGGTCTGATGAACCCAGGGCTAGACCAATAACAGAGAGGAGCCATTGAGCCAAGCTGGTGGAAGATAGAACCTATGCCCTTTACTACTTGGCTAGGTGCCTGCTTTTAATGGGACAGGTCAACTGGATCTCCTGAGTCGGACCCTCTGAGACCAGGGATTGGGTCACACAGGTCCTGCGATCTGCACCCTCAGCATGGGCTGGGCTTGACCAGTACTTGTGGGATCTGAGGCCCAGGCCTCAGTATCAACTTTGCATCTGGCATATTTGCCTTTTTTGTTATCCTTAGCTCTTCAGTGTTCTATGGAAATCCAGGGCCGATTGAAGAAGTGAGGATTTTGGTGGAAGGACAGGGTCCCCTTGGCAGGTAACAGGAGCCCCTTTGGAAGCAACAGAGGAATAATGACCACTTTGGGGAGCTGTCCACCACCATTGAAGGAAATGGAAGGTGTACCTGGGTGTGCAGCCACACAGATTCAGCGTTCCCTCAGGTGGAGGGAATGTGGAAGGGAAGAAAGGCAAGCTTGCTTTTCACAGCTCCTTTAAGGAGGTAGGCCTTGGGGTATCTGGATCCAAGGAAACCCTGAGGCAGCCTGGCTCCACTCACCTGGAAGACCACTTCTGCTACTTTCTGGACCCAGGTAGCCTGGCAGAGGGACTTGGGCCTGGTCACCCAGCCTGCCCCAGTCAGATAGCCTCTGGTCCCCATCTCCTGCAACAGTTCAGGTTCCCTGATAGGGAATCATGGTCACTCAGCTCCAGACCCCTCAGCAACCTTGCCCAGCTCATCAGTGTTCCAAGCTGGGACTAGCTCTCTGTCAGGATGTTATCTTACTTCAGTGTCATTGTCACTTTTCTCTGATGGCCAAGAGCCCTTTAATGAGATCAAAACCACTAATGGCAGCTCTTTAGCATGTTAGTCCAATAAGGCAACTAATTTGCTACTTACAAATAGCAACCAGGCCCTGAGGTGTTCTTGCTTAGTCCCCTTGAGGATCTGCAGAGCGAGGGCCTGATTGACCTCTCCCAGCCTGCTCGCCCGCCCACTCCTGCCCATCTTCTCCCCTTTGTACCAGAAGCCCAAGCCTGTCCTTGGAGTCCAGGGCTCAGGGAAACAGTATTTTTGTAACTCAGACCGATTTCATGGAATGGCCTTTGGTTTGACCCTTGTTATTAAGTTCAGAAGCTGACCAGATATTGTAGTCATTTTTCTCTAGGCACCAGAGGGAAGAAAGTAAATTTTATCTGGTGAAGAACCACAATAGCTTATTCAGAAAAATTCACTGCCACTTAATTTTCTCATTTTCTATTTGACCTCCATGTTTTCTTGGATGATAGCCTCATGTCCAGTGAAAGGAGGACAGGCATCAGTGTGGATCTTGGCTACCAACCTAGAAAGCCCCACTGACATCTCCCGATGTGTCCCTGCAACTAAGATGCACACCTCTGCAGGGTGGCATCTGTTATGAGGCAAGAATGTAGAGGCTCAGCCGGGTGGAGGTGGGTCCAAGTGTGTAGGCCCTTGGAGGTAGGCCCTGATGGGTGCGACGGGGCTGGCAGGACCCAAGCAATCCCAGAGCTGTTTCCCCCTGGGGAGGAGGCCTGGAGCCCCTGCCGTGCTGCCTCCTGGAGTGCCGGAGAGCACTTGAGCTTGGCAGCCTGCTTGGCATTTCCTGCAGTGGCAGGATTGCCAAGGGCCAGGTGCCTGCCGTGAGGCCCTCATTTTGTGTGGGTGTTCCCCTTGGGGAGCAGATCAGGGGCCTTCAGACTCGAGAGGCAGGTGGAGAGCTCTTTAAGCCCAGGCTTCATGAGCCTGAATTAAAGCTTTTGTTTCTTCTTCCTCCCCCCACTCAGATTTTGAACAAGAAAGCCTGCCCTATGATTAAGCTAATCCCATGGTAGTTATACCTTCAAATAAGACGTTTGTACACCATGAGGCACAGAGCGGAGCTGTCCGGATACACATAATGTTGAATATTGAATGGGCTCCAAGGCTCCAGGCTGGTAATTGCTGACCTGGGTTGATGCCCTGGTCTTTGGGACTCTTACTGTAGCAAAAAGGTGAGTGTTTCCAGCCTTCAGAGCTCACTCAGCCCCTTCTCTCAGTATAGAGAGTTGGTCCCTTTGCTTTTGCTACCTCTGGCACCACCATCCTCCCATGACCAGTGGGACCTGCATTAGTTACTGCACTTGGTAGTCAGTCTCAGCCCCGTATTCCAGGCCGAGGAGCTCCTCAGTGGCCATCAGAAGCTGATCTGAAGTTCTAGACTTAAAAACAAAACTCAGGTGTACCCTCATGGAATAGCAGCTTGGTCAGCTGCCTGCTACTGGCACAGTCCACATGCATCCCCAGGACCCGGTTTCATGTCCCAGACCAGGCGAACAACTCAATGAAAGTAAATAAAATGCTTCCTCCTCCTCTCTCTTCCTGCCAGCTTGCCTACTTGCCTTCATTCCTGCACCTTCTCTTTAAAAAACAGACAAACAAAAAACCCCACAAAATCCAGACCCCTGTCTTCTGGTGCACTCTATCCCTGATGACCTGGATGCTGTGGTGTGGTCTGATTTTGCACTTTCTTACAGTAGCCCATTGGGAGCCGTTCTCTGGTTAGTTTCTTAGATTCATTTCTTCAGGGAGTAATAACTTTTTCATAAATTGGGGGGAGAGGTAGAGTGAAAATCGATACTATTGATAATCCTTTTTCATAAGGACAGGGAGCTCCAGGTTACTCTCAATATAATAATCCCTAGCAACGAACATAGTTTCAGGGCCTGGAGCTGTGCTATAGGCTGTGACAAAGTCAGGAGGGCTCTGAGACAAGCAAGGACAGCCTAGATGGTGGACTGAGGGGTTCCCTGTACAGCATGCCTGGCCAGGAGATAGTCTGGACACGTGACGGGTGTCTACCATAGAGGCCAGGGGCTTTGCACTTGGCAATAATGTTCCTGTATAACTATGTCCTTACATTTAGTACAAGATTTTTCAAAGCAGTTTAATTCCATTTGCCTGCATTTTAAGGAAGTCATAATTTTGTATCTCAAACGCATGTGCTTTATGTGTCCATTTACTCCAGAAGTGACTCAGCACAGGTCTGTCTCTGCTCCTGAGAAGCAGCTGTGTGCCAGTCACTTCCCGCAGGGCACCTGCAGAAGTATCCCACAGGCTATGCTGCTCTCTGAAATGGAATTATATCATTAGTACCTGCCAGGATTAGCAGTGACATCAGGCTTATCCGTCTTTACATACTCCTCTTGTTCAAAGGCTAAAGGGGTGATCTGACAAGCCCACCCACATGTTGCCGCCCAGGCTGGGAGTTTTTGTTCTGTGTTAGGTTCTGTGTGTGTGCATGCATGCATGTGCATGCATGTGCATGCACAAGTGTGTGCATGTGTGTGCATGTGTGTGCAGTGTGAGCTGAATAATAGAAGGGGTCTGTACTATGAGGGCAAATATTTAAAATGACTGCTGGCCTATCCCGGTTCTTCTGACTGGACTTTCTCAACACATCCTTGGAATCTGTGTTGGTCTCACTCCCAGACTTCCGTGGGACCTGTGCCATTTTGTCACTGACCACTCATGTCCTTCACCAGCAGGCAATTTTCTGATTTAATGACACTATTTACCATGTTATGTTTCACAGCTGAAGCCTCTGGGAAGTATATTTTGTAGCTTGGAGCAACCTGTTTGAACAGTCATCCTCAGCTGACTCATCAACAGTGACATGTCAGCTGACCAAGCCTGTGCTATGGCTGAGGGACCCTGTACCTGCTGCAGAGGCCCCACTTGGGACAACTCATAAATCTTGATGGGCCACATGGAACTCACTTCTTTTCTTTCTCTCTGTATCCATTCCTCTTAACAGATTGGTGGTCGGGGCCAGCTGTATCCTTTGCCAGTGACGAATGGCTATGCTCCCAGTCCTGAGAGTGGACACTTGGCTCAAGCCCCTCCCCCACTGCTATCCCTTCCATCAGGGAGTGCACTCCATCACCTGGACCTGGGCACTTACAAGGCCATGCAGGGCAGATGACCCATGATCTGTGGACAGCTTGAAGCTGACCTTCTGTGACGAGGACTTCCTGGAGGCTTTCCCCGAACCACACACTAAGATAGCTGAGCCAGCTGGGGCAGCTGGACACAGCCGTGAGGCAGACAATGTTCCCCAGAGAGCAACCCCACTCCAGGCCTATTCTTTCAGAGGGAGCAGTGAAACCAGGGAGGAGTAAGGGAGGACCTGGGGTCAAGAGCGTGAACACCTGAGAAAAGATGAAAGTACTGGACTGCGGTGACTGCCTCGTGTCTTTCGTGGAGGGCCCATTCCCTTTGCATCCCTAATTGGACCCCTTGGGGAAGGGACCAGTCCCTAGAAGCCAAGTTTAAACCCCAGGGAGCCTGGACAGACAACCCATAGGGGCAGAAGCCACCTGACGCCCTGGGTTCTGGAGGGAGCTTCCTACCTCACCCTGAACACACATTTGAGAGATGGAGGCGGGGGGTTCTCTGTGATTGATGTTGCACCTTCCTCTGAATTGTCAGGGACCA
Organism: Solenodon paradoxus; assembly: GCA_004363575.1. NCBI lineage: Eukaryota > Metazoa > Chordata > Mammalia > Eulipotyphla > Solenodontidae > Solenodon > Solenodon paradoxus. The sequence goes on from RJWH01000529.1 coordinate 35,018, forward strand.
GTGGGGGTGGGCTGCTGGTCCAGTGCAGGGAGGCTTTGCCCCTTGCCTCTTGACATCATGATGTGTTAGCATTCCTCAGCCTGCATGTGGCAGACGTGGCCCTGGAATGTGCTGGCTTCCTCACGGGGATCGGATTGGACATCACTGTCATGATGCGTAGCATCCCACTCCGGGGCTTTGACCAGGTAATGCCCTATTGGCCCAACTCTCACCCTGTGGCTCTGCTCATGGAGGCTGCCCATCCCAGGCAGGGGCAGGTGTGGGCTTGGACTGTGGTCTCAGTCTTTCGATATTAGCTCTTGAGTTGAATGAGGAGATTGTTCCCAAATATAAAGCAGAAGTTGACTCTAGAGCATGCCAGTCCTTCCCACTGGACCAAAGAGATGACTGTGGGCACAGTGGACCAGACTCACCAACTGTGAGCTCTGGTCACTCCTTCTACCAGCCCAAGCAACTGTTGGCAGAAGTGCCGTCTGCTCTCCTTTGCTGAGCCCCCCTCCCCCAGGAGTCCCAAGTGGGGTTCTACTTCACCAAGGGCACCACCAGGTGGGGGTACAGAGGCACCATGGCAAAGCCCTAGGTGACCACCTCAGGAATTCTTGGCTGCAGTGCCAGCCACCTGACAGAAAGAACTGAAGAGACATAGTGCTCAAACTAGGACAAGAATGTGGATCTTGAGGCTGTCTGTCCTGAGCGTTCTCAGCGAGTCAACCCAGCCTCAGCACTTTGCTGGCTTGGTGTTACCGCACAGGGCCAATGCTGGCTCTTCTTGGTGGCCCCTGGGCTGGGGCCTCTTGACCATGTCTCAAGAAGAGCTTCTCATTAAAACTCCTTGAGGATCACTTTTTCAAATGCAGGTCTGGGTTGTAGCTGTCAAGTTGTCAGATCTTCTCTGTCTCTGAAGAAAGATAAACCTCATTCCTTCCTCACATCCCCGGCCTCTCCAGACCCAAGCCCAAGGTAGTCGTGGACTCCTGCCCCTCCGGCCTTCACTGCTGCTCCTATCCTTCACTCACTCGGCGTGCATGCACCGAACATGTGCCATGGGACACATGTCTAGGGAAAGTCTCTGAACTTTGGGCTGTGGGAGTCTGCTGAGCAATACCCACAGGAGGCTGGTTGGCTGGATGCAAACAGATGTGACCCAAGAGGCAGAGAGGCCTTCAGGGTCAAGGGCCACTGGGAAGACTGACCTTGGTCCTGAGCCAAGGCAGAAGCTAGAGACCCTTGGAAGGAGCTCAGTTCCCAGAAATGGGCTATGGAGTGGGTGGCAAGAGGGTGGATCTGGATCTGAGCCTGCTGTGGCCCAAGCCTGAAGGACAGGGCTGGAGAAGGAGGTTAGCAGGTGGGAGTAGTTGAACCCAGGTTAGCATGACAAGCACCCTGGAGGCACAGTCTGGGCAGTCTGGATGTTGTTGGCATATGGAGCCAGGGCCTTCTTAGGCATGAACAAAATAGCAGGGACAAACACCACATGGGCCTGGGAGAGGCACAGTGTCCTGCAGGCTGCAACTCGTGCAAGAAGGGCTGTAGCCCCAGTGGCAGGCCAAGGGGCAGTGGACCAACTGTGCAACTCCAGAGGGTACAGCAGCTCCCCTCAGTCTGTGAAAGGGATGTTTGATCCCATCAGGTGTCTGGAGGGATCCAGGAGGTACATACTCATTCCTTTGATTGGGGTGACAATGCAGCATAGGTGGGGACTCCCCATGGTATAATGGTCACTAGGTGAGCCGACTCACCTGTGCATAGGTGTCAAAGCACTTAAACAGTGACTTTTATTTTTTCCTGAAAGAAGAGGCTATAGTGATTGCCTCTGGCCTGCTCAAGCTTCCATAGTGCTGGGATCTGGACCCCCATTGCAGCCTGTGTGTGCAGTCTCCTGGACTAGGTGGGGAATCTCTGCAGATACCTGGCCAACCCCTGCTCGCTCATACCATGCCCACTACCCCTCTGTTGCTGGGTCACAGAGGTGCCCACCCTGTCCCAACTCCCCAGTGACTGAGGAGCTGACTGCACTCAAAGTATCATCTGATATAGCCAGGCAGAGCCCTCAGGAGATGGGAGTGCTTCTCTATCATTGCCTTCAATGAAAGCTGATAAGCATCTAGAGAAGAGTGCAAAGGTCAAGTGCATGCTAAGCAAAGGGCCCAGGGACCTTATATTTGGAACTGGGGCGAGGGGAGAGCACCAGATACTCTACAAGCCCCATCCTGAACTTCACAGAGCAAGGGGACCTCACAAGGCCTGTGTGAGGGTACACAGCTGAAGGCAGCTCACTGGACCTTTCCTTTGAACAGATCCCTTTCAGGCCCCTTCAGGGCAAAGTCCTCTCTTCCTACAGTCATCAGTAGTGGCATCCTCATTGCCACCCCGTCCTCATAGGATGTCCTCTTATGCTTTGCAGCAAATGTCTTCTTTGGTCACAGAGTATATGGCATCTCATGGCACCAAGTTCCTGCAAGGATGCACCCCCTTGAGAGTAGAGAAGCTCCTGGATGGCCAACTGCAAGTCACCTGGAAGGACCTCACCTCTGGCAAGGAGGACATGGGCATTTTCAACACTGTCCTATGGGCTATAGGTAAGGGCTCATTGAGCCACACATGCTGCACTCTCACACAGAAGCCACACATGGAGACCAGAAGGGCTGCCTTCCCCTGGAATGAGAGTCTTCCCGCCCCTTGTGGGTTCCCCTGGTCCTGTAGAGTGCACCTCTTGGGCCATCATAGATCTTGCTTCCACACTTCCTAATTGGCTGTTCTGCACCCTGCAGGTCATCACATGGAATAGGTATCTTACTAGTCTTTCCAGAAATCACACTTTACGATTTCTAAGGACTGCAGTCACTGAGGCAGAGGCCTCTGGCTTTCCCTAATCAGACATGGGCTGCTGCCCCCTCACCAATGTAGACTGTGTTCTCGGAGCTACAAGGGTGGAGCCAGTGTGGCTATGCAGCACTAGCCTGTTGCCATCCTCGCCAGCCACGATCCCTGCCAAACCGGCCCTCCCCGTACCCCAGAGCACCCTTCTGCAAGGATAGGTGGTGGTGAGTGGCTATGCAGTGGGGAAACCCCTGCCAGGGCCTGGGCCTTGTCTGGTCTGAGGGAGGGAACTTGAGCTTCGAAGAAAAATATACTGGACTGGAGCTGGACAAGGACAGCAGAGGGTCCAGACATTCAGCCCGTTCCTCTGAGAGTCTGTACTTGCCAGGTGTGGCAGCTGCTGGGAGTCGGCTCCCTCGGGAGGACTGGGGCGGGGGTCCTGTGAATGAGGACAGTGTAGGGCACCGGCATAGCACACCTAGGATGAGAGTCTCATTTTTCCTGAGCCCTGTCAACTTGCAAGTCCAAAGCTGGGCCAGTCGAAGTTTGTCATGTTCTCCATGTTTCCAGCTCATAGGGTTCTCTCTGTGCTGAGCCTGAGTCTCTTCTTCAGGACCCCAGCTCAGACTCCATGGCCATCAGAATCATGTGGCTCTTTACCCACTAAACGCCTTTTTACTGACGTCTGAAGAGGGCTGTGCCATCAGCTTTTGTCAAGTAGTGACCACCAGGTTCCAACAGCCCCTAGGGCTCCTGGGAGGAACAGACTAAACTCTGGGTAGTGTACTTCTGAAAACTTTGTTGTTCTTGGGTTGCACAGAATCACTAGAAATCAGAAAATGAACTGAGCATCGCAGGAGTCAGGGTTCATCTATACAATTGACACAAACAAACTTGAAGTGTCCCAGAGCAAAGATAGTGCCTCTGAACCAAAATTCAAAAATTAACAAAGGAAATATTCTTTATCAAATCATAAAAGTAAATTCAAGTAGATTTATTCTGATGAATGCTGTGAAAGATTGCATAACTATTCAGATTCAAATTATTATTTTAAACTCCATTCTCAATGGAGAGGTAATAAGTTTCTCCCCTCCATTTCTCATCCCCAGCCCTCCCACTTTGTTTTCTAATGTCTCCCTGTGCCCCCAGGTATAAATGGCCCTTGTCTTGCCTTGAACCATGTGTAGACACAGGCCTCCACCTAGATGCCACTGGCTCAGCTCACGCTGATGACATGGGCCTTGAGGGTGAGGCCTTGTGCCCTCGGATAGCCTCCGGATCCTCTCCGGATCCTCTCTTTCCAGACGCCCCGGGTGAATGACCAGCAAGGCCTCTGGCATACATATTCACCCTCCCCCACTGGGAGTCCACTTTATTTTTTGTATTTTCAAAAAGAACATCCCCCAGACAGTCTGCTCGGTGTGATTGATGCTGGGGGTGGAAGCTTTTCACAGTCCTTGGCCTTTGACCTTGCTTCCCGAGGAGGCGCTGTGGTGGCGGCGGTTTCTGGCACGCCTTCTGGGGCTGTGCGGGCATGTGCTGACGGCTGTTCCCTGGCCAGGTTTTGTAAACATTCAGGAGCCACTTCCCAGTTTAACAACTAGGAATGTTTTCTGCAGGTTTACCCCATAAGCCTTTAGCCAAGCATTATTTTTACTTGCAGTAAGGATGATCCAACCCAGGAGGTTAAAATAAAATGCCCTGGGGACGGTAGAGCCCTGCAGTCAGCTCTGTGGGCCAACTGGGCTCAATAGTGTGAAAAACTAAAGGGAAGTACGTTGACATTTATCTGAGGAATGGGAAAACTGCACATGGGGGGAACCTCACATGAGTTTATTTTAATTTGTGAAACAAAGTTACCGCAATAAAATACTAAAAAAGTTAAAACAAAACAAAAACTAAAGGGAGGAGCATCCCTTGGGCTCTGTGGACACACACTGTAGACCCTGCATGCACACAGCAGGGCTGCCCATGTGCCCAGCGCTTTGGCCAGAGCAGCAGGGCCATCGGATGGGATGGTGCAGCCAGCCCTGTGGTTGGGAACTGAGTAGTACTCAGAGCTCTGCTCGGCATAGCCTTGATCTCCACGCAGTGGATTAAACACATTAGCAGCTAAAGCAGTTAATTGCTGTGCAGGGGGCCCGCTCATTGTTTGTCTCTGAATCACCCACCCACACCAGGTGTCTCAGATAATAGACTGGGAACTGCAGCAGGAGGATTTCCTGTCTGCAGATGTGCAGATTACAGCGCTGAGTGAAGACAGTCAGCCTGTGCCTGCCGCTGGGCTCCACACCCCGTAGTTAACCAGTTGTGGCCTGAATCTTTGGCCATCTGGGGGATCAGGACTGGGGCAGGGAGTCTGAGTGAACTTGGAGCACGAATGTGATAGAGCTAAAGCACAGCTTTGGTTAGCAGCTGGAATTTTGTTCTGGAGAATGGATGAATAGAATGCCCTGGGTCGAAGCCTGGGAACATCAGGTGAAGCACCCAGTGCCACTCAGCATCTCTAGGCACTCAAGAAGGCTCTCTGTCCATCTCTCAAGGGAAGGAAGGATGAAGGTCATTCTCCCCAATATCCTGGCCCTGCCTTAGGAGCCTCCTCGGTCTGGTAGGGAGACCTAAGAGGATCAGGACTGAAGCCATTTTCTCCTCTTTGGGCTTTGTCTTAGCAGGAGAGCTGCTGTTATCCACCTGTGTGGGCAAGCAATAGTGAGGTAACTTCTAAGCTCTTAAGACAGTATAAAGGGAACCAACAAGCCTAGACTGTCAGGCAGTGAAGACCCAACTGTCCAACTTCCATCCAAGTACCACACTGAGGCCTCACCATTAGCCACTCCGTGTAAAGTATGTACTCCTGGACCATGGCTAGTGAGTTGAACCCTGCCCGAGGAGACAATGATGGGGGCTTGTGAGGTTTGGGGAGTGGGCATGTCTGCCTAGAAAGAGCTATAGCCCGGCCCCACTACTCCAGGAATGGCTTGCTCCAATTTACAGGGTAACTGTCCCTACTCAACTGTGTTAGCTGTGGCTCAGCCATGCCAAAGACAAAGATGTTTCTGTGGAATTATCCCCACTGGTGGGAGACAAAACATAGTCAAGCTCTAGGACTGGGCATTCATGAGTGGGTGCTCTGAGCCCTGAGAGAAGGAAGAGGTACTATATAGCCTCTTAACGTCTGGTACTTAGATATTTGAAAGGAGCAGATGGACTGAGCATGGATGCACCCCAGTTAGGAAAAGCCATCAGTGGCCCCAGGCCTGCTCTCTAGGATTATATCTTGCTGTGACTGGAGGAAATCAGGTGTGTGTCCATGTTCTTCTGACTGTGAGGGACTCACATGCAGAAGACAGCTTTGTGACAGAGACATCAGTGCCCATCCTTCCCACCTTTCTAGGTAGAGCAGCCAGCCTTGAGGGAAGAACTGCCCTGCTGTAAACCAGACAGTCTAACACCTTTTTATTTTAGTGTAAATGAAAAGTGAGTGCCAAGTGACAGCAAGAGAGAACCATGTCTGCTTGCATATGTGGTTTGTTTTTTGATGGGGAGAAAGACAGGTATTCTTGGAGCTCTTCAGTAGGTATGTCCCACAAGCCTGGGAAAGGGGTCACACCTGAGACCACAGCTGTGTGACCTGCAGCTCACCACTGCTGAAACAGCTCCTTCAGCTCAGAAACTTCCGTTTACCTCAGGCCCAGCTCACAGTGGCGCTAACTTATCACAGAGGGCAGAGGGAAGCAGTGCCCCTGCCCACAGTCTGTCTCTGCTGGGCTGCCCCATGTGGCCAGGGCCTCGAACCACATTATTACTGTGTCCAGAGTCTCCTCTACTCCCACAAAAAGGTGTGAGTCCCTCTTCTGTATCTGGTCCAGGATTCCACTAGGCCTGCCACAGAGTGGTGGCTCTATGCCCCTAGGAGGGTCGCCACAGTGGGTTGAGCCTGTGTGTGATGCTGGGCTGGGCCCTCACTCGTCCAGTCCAGCCTACTGGACCCTTGTGCTGGCACAAACTGAGCTTCTGGCTGTTTCCTTTACACCCTTGCTATGTCTGATCACAGCCCCTCATTCACCCTGTCACACTCCCGCTGGCACTTAAATCTTACCTCATTACACGGATTGCCCTTCACTTGTCAGAACATGTGCTCCAGGCAGGCGTGAAATCGGAGGGAATGCCCATTTTCCCATAACAGGATGAAAGAGGCACATGAAACTGCACGTGTCCACTTGTTTGCACCCTTGTGCCCAGTAGAGCAGGTAGTTATGACCAACAGCCACTGCCTGGGTGGTTCGGCCTTCTCCAGCTGCTGGGTGAGTGTGGTGACAAGCTGTCTCCTGGGCCAGCTGCACCAGCTGTTGGGACGCCTAGTGGGAACCAAGGAGGGCCGGCCTGGTCCACCTGCAGAGAGCTCTTGGGCTGAATGCTGCTCCACCGCCACTTTGGGGTCCTAGAGTATCCTGGCCAATAGGTGTGTGAGGATGGGACTGTCCTATATCGGAGATGCCAGGGATCACATGGTCCCCCAGAGACCCAGCCAGCAGACAAGGCTGGGCCTGGTGAGGTGAGTAGCTCCGAGAGCAGAGTTGGTGTGGGTCTATCATGCCTTTACAAGGTGCTATCTGAGGAGGATGTGAGAGTGTCTGTTCATACCTGGAAGTATGTTTGTTTTTTTATGGTGAAAAAACAATTGTATTTAGAATTAGTTAGCTACACTCAGTTTAGATGATCCCAGTTTTGTTGGCACCATCCAAAGCATCATAGTCAGGAGCCATTCAAACATATGGCTTCTTTTCTCCATTAGATCTGATCAGGTCTTGGCTTCAGAGAACTTCTTCACAGCCCATTTGATCAGGTGCTCATTGGCCTTGACATCCATGATGACCACAAGCGTGTTGTCTTCTGTCTTCTTCATGGCTGACTTGGTGGTCAGGGGGCACTTGATGATGGCACAGTGGTCTAGCTTGTTTCTCCTGGCACTCCTCTCAGGATATTTGGGCTTCTTTCAGAGCTGCAGTGTCTTGCACTGTAGGAAGATGGGTGACGTGCCCATTTTGTGTGTGTGTGTGTGTGTGTGTGTGTGTGACTGTGTGACTGTGGACACTTTTCAGAACTGCTCTTGCCTTCAAAACCTTTGCTTTGGCTTCAGCTTTGGGAGGGGCAGGGGTCTCTATCTCACCCCACACAGACCCCACTTAGCCCAACTTCCAAATCTTGATTTGCCCACGGCTGTCCTTCTTAGGGCCTTCTTTGACTATTCGGATGGCCTCTTTTCCTTTATTATTCATTCCAGAAGCATTAATAGAGTGCCTGCTACACACCAGACATGTTCTTTGCCATACCATCTTCTCCCAACCCACACCAATCCCCATTCACCTAGCCATTCTTTTTAATTTATTTTCTCAGTGGCCTGACTCACAGATTCTTATGTACTTTCCAAGTTTATGTATGTATCACATCCTAAAAAATCTTGGCTTCAAAATGGACCATGGAGGCCACCTAGTTTGTGCATATGTTATTATCTCCTTTTAATACTACCAATTGTATCTTTATTTCCTTTGGGACTGCAGATGTGACCTGGCTAACATTTGAAAGGTGTGATCGCTATGCTTACCAAGAAGTGCAGGAGAAAATGCTGTTAGTCTCCAGTGACTGGCGGGTGTGCAGGGGAGGGTGCAAGTGGAGGTGGTTTATGGGCCTCCAGCTTTGCCCTCGGACATTCTAGCCCCAGCCCAGAATAGTGATGAACTGTTGTGTGCCATGCTCCGCAGACCAGAAATCTGAACTGTGACCCCTGCCTGCCATAAGGACTCTCAGCTCACCCAGCGGACCCTTGTCCACAGGGCCTGGCTCCTTCCTTACTGAGGCATAGAATATTCCAGCCCTCCCCTAGATGTACAAGGACTCTGCTCTGTGTAGAAGTCCCATCCCCCAATCTGGAAGTTGGGCCCAGATTCCCAGGCCCCCTTTCCAGGGAAGGACATGACCCACTCTGCTTGCTCAAAGGGCTTCATGCATGTGATTCTAGCACCATCAGAAGCCAGGGACATCCCTCCAGAGTCACCCATTCTGATCTAAGATGGTGCCAGCCCTCCTGGCACCTAATTCCTGTGACCAGTAGAGTAAAGAGGCTGGAGCCAGTGCCCCATGAACTTGAGAAGCATGGCTTAGCTGAATCTCTCTGTTTTGACTTCCCACTCTGGGAGAGCAGCTGGAGACTTAAGGTTTCCCTTTCACAGAGTTTGGTCTTCCAGATTTTCAGATGGGTACCATACACTGCCCATTCTCTGGTCTGTCTGAGCCACCGTAAGTTATGGGAACTGTGTCTTTGAAAGCATTTATCTCTGCAGTCAGTGGAGTCATCCTGAGCCTCTGGGAACCCTGTGGGGCCACCCACTAATCTAGGTTGGGATTGAGGCCCTGCTTCAGTCACACTCTGGAGTGGTAAGGATTAGGGGAGACAGGGACTTCTGCTGGCAGCTTGGCTACAGATGAAGCCCAGGACAGGGAGGCGGCTGACACTCCAGGCACAACCATCTCCTGCTCCTCTTGACCTTTGTACCTGAGAGCAACCTCAGCTAAGCTATGTGGAGGCTGATGTTCTCGGGTCCTCTCGGCTCTGGAGGTCTCAAAGCCAAGACTGTTTGTCGGGCAGGAACCTGGGGCACACATGAGAGGAGCTGAGGGCCTGCCATGGGGCTTCCATGGGCCTCTGCTCGTGCAGAGAGGGGGCATGGAGCCTGCCCCGAGGACCCAGTGCAGGGTGTGTTTGTACATTCTTGCTGCTTGCTCTGGGTCAGCTTGCACCTCCACCCAGCTTCCAAAAGAGATCTTGCTTCTGGACTCAGGACACAAGTCCTCCACCTCTCCAGGCAAACATGGTCTGGTGGCAGGATAGTTGTGTAAGCCTGCCATGAAGTACCAACCTGCCCCCATATGAGCCTGCAGGAGGAGCAAGGTGTGGGAGGGTGGGGAGCCCTGGGGTCATAGAGAGTGAGTTGGAGGGCCCCCTACGTCAGGAATGCTATGTGGGGAGGCTTGAGGCTCACTGGGGCCACATGGTGACTGAGGCATTCTCCTACCCCCAACCCCAGTAAATGAGTGTGTGAATGAAGCTGTGCACACTGCTAGGACAGAAGCCACAACTTCTGTGAGAGGCTTGGGGCAGTGGCTACGTGGCCTTGTTATTCTGTGTGAGTCTGTGGCCTTGGCAATGTTTGATCCCACTGCTGTGTCCACGAGCATTCAGACCTGGAGTGTGCTGGCTCTCAGACTGTGGCCCCTTCAGTTAAGAGATCACAGTTTGGGCCTGGGCTGGGCATTACTCCAGTGATTGCTGCTTCTAGGCCTTTTCTGTAGTCAGAGCCTAGAACTTTGTTATTTTAAAAAAAAGAAATCATGAATTTCCAACTCAAATCTTACATTATAGGTTTTTAACTGTCCTCTTTGAATGAAACCTGAGATCTGTTTCAGCTTTATTTGTTGCTAGAATATAACCCCTGAGGATGTCCAGTTAATACACAGGTGCCTACAGTCTCTGACAATTTGTCTTTCTGTGGGTCCTGTCCCCAGCCCCATAAACAGGCCCATTTCAGGTCGATTACACAGGTCGATTTATTTTTTTATTAAATTTAATTTTTAAATATATAATCTGCATAAATTATTTTATTTTAAAAATTCACAGGATGTGTTTAGAGAAGACCGTTCCTCCCCACTTTCTGCAGGCCACTGTTTCTACTCATCCTCCTTTCGTCAAGTCATTGTGTGCATGGAAGGACCTTATGTAGGCAGAAGCAGGAGCCCCTCACACTGTTTGTGCTTCGTTTTTTATTAATTCTAAGTCAGCATTCCAAGAAGTTTTAAACCAAGGAGTCCAGGTCAAAACTACTCAAGAAAACCTTTCAGCCTTATTCCTTATTTCCTTTAGGTCGAATTCCAGAAACCAGAAGTCTGAATTTGGAGAAAGCTGGAGTAAACACCAACCCTGAGAGCCAGAAGATCCTGGTTGATGCCTGGGAAACCACCTCCACCCCCCACATCTATGCCATTGGAGATGTAGCTGAGGTACAACCTGCCTGCCCACCCACCCTGACCGGACCTCTGGGCCAAACTCCTGTGCTCTTAGACCAGTGTTCTGGGAGTAACTGGGCATGATCCCTGCTCTCTGGAATCTGCTTCCTTTCTGTGGAAGTCTAAAACATGGCTGAAAGCAAATTCTGTTTTACACCCCCTTATGCATCGGATCTGAAAGAAAAATATCTTTGTACATCATAGCACAGACTTCAAACTTTCCACATGGGGCCTGGAAGGCCAGAGGTTAGAGATGCTACCATTGGGTACAGCTTTGGGACTGCCCATTTTCACATGCAAGAGGCAGGTCCATTCAGGCCCACATGACCCACTTCGCCTCAGTTTATCCTCTGATCGGTGTCAGTGGGGTTTGTCAAATGGTGGCAGGGAATAAGGATAGTAGAATCAGAGGGGTGCAGATCGAGCCTCCACCTGCTGGGCCCGCTTGCTTCATTCCCTGGAAAGCGGGGCCTAGCAGTACCCTGTGAGGCCCTGGTGGACATCCTACCCTCCAACTTGGGAGGTATTTAGTCAACACCTCTTCCTTCCTCACAGGCCCCCAATAAGACCTGAAGTTGTTCAGGGGAACCTGCACTTTAGGATTAGAGGCTTGTATGTTCTGCATGTGCTGAGGAAGGTGGCTCAGGAGGGTCCCTGGTCAGAGGAATATGAGAGGTGTTCCCCATTTGTCAGTTTCCTGGGGTTGCTGTCATAAATCACCACACCTGAGGGCTTAGAGCAGCAGAGATGTCTTCTCTCACATGCTGGAAGCAGAAGTTGGAACTCAAGGTGTTGGAAGGGCCTTGCTTCTGACATGAAAGGGAAGGACCCTTTCTTGCCTCTTCAAGCTTTAGGAGATCCAAACATGTAGGCTCGGAGTTAGAGCAGGCTAATCTCTGCTTCATTGTCACCCACTATCCCCTGACTGTGTGTCCTTGGTAGGTGGAGACTCGATCTGCACCCTTCTGATTCTACTGGAGCCTCTCATTGGGCTTAGGGCCCACCTAATCTGGTGTGATTCACCGCTATCCTTACCTTAATTTACTTGCAAAGACCCTTGTTTCCAAATAAGGTCACATTCTCTGGTTTCAGGCAGACGTGCATATTATGTTAACTTATAATCATTTATCAGATATTGATCCACTTTTCTGGGTTCTGAGGCTTCTTTAGGAACAAAGGTCCCAGCCTTTGTAAAGGTGGTGTTCTGGTAGGGGTCGCAGATGACAAGTGAGCAACCTATTTCAGATGTCAAAGATGCTTAGTGCTGGTAGACAGGTGAGTGGTCGGGCAGCAAGAAGCCCCTGGGCTGAAGCAGAGCAAGCTAGATAGGGTATGAGGGAGCTTGTGGGGACCTTAATACCCACAAGAGTACAGTGCCACCTGCTCTTAGGGTTAGTGGCACCAGCATCTAAGGTGAGTGGGGTCCTGGGTGGAATATTCTGGAGATAGATTGGGGCAAGGGCCCTGTGAGGCTAGGCCTTTGTTCCTGATGGGCCTGATGTTCCTGATGTTCCTGATCTGGCATGTCCTACTAGATAGCCCCATGAAGAGTCCTCATGCTGGGGCGACTTGGTGCCAGGCATCCCCAGTGTACCAGAGGTGTAACTCACTGGACACAAGCCAAGCTGCCGCCACTCAAGTCCGCAACATGAAACAGTGTGAGAGCAGACTGCCAAGCTGAGTCAGCCCACTAGGGTGCATTGTCAGAGCCCCAACCCCTCCTGCCTCCAGGTCACCCGATCATCTGCTTGGTCTACAGAAATGGGTGACTTTGTGTGCCCTAGACTGCCCCCAGGCCCAACCTGCTTAACAGGGCAGTGCAGCTACTCACATGGTCTGCTGGTCTGAGTGTGACATTCTCTGCAACCTGTGTTCATTTTGTGTGCTGAACCCTAAGGTAGCACCCATGAGCAACTTGTGCTGAGCCATGCCCTGTGGGTCCCAGGAGCCCAGGGAATTTGAATTCCATTGCCCCACAGGCCACTGTGGTGGAAACCAACAAGAGAATTGTTTAGGAAAACATCAAATTCACTCACATTTAATCTGCTCATTCTAAGTGGTCAAAAGAGTTAATGCCGCTAATGCCGCATGGTCTAGTGAGTGACAGGGAAGAGCCCATTGTTCACTGTGATGGTGTGTACTGTGCGCATGCTTATTTCCGCAGTTAGTCAGGCCACTGGAATGCATTGGCTGCGCTCACAAGTTTATCTCTGCAGATCGCTATTCATTTCTGGAATGTCAAACAACATCTGCATTTCCTGCTGCTGCAGAGATGATTGGCAGCCGGTCCCAGACTGACACGTGCAGGAGCGCTGGGGGCTGTGCACCTCTGCTCCCCGGGCAGGGTACACCCTGGGACAGAGGGGCCTCCAGTGGAATGGCATTCTGCTTTGGGATTTGGGATGGGCTGTGGGGTGCAATTCAAGCATTCAGAATGCTTCTCCACAGCCTGGTTCAGCCTAATCACATTTGGATTGCAGTGGGATCGCTTGAGTTTTGTCACGGAGGCAGTTCCCCAAGGTTGCCACCACAAAGATGGAGTTCAGAGAGAAGCCTCATGCCATGGTTCCTGCAGGCATGACAACCCACCCATGCCAGGTCAAGGGGTGCAGTCAGAATTCTTAGCAGCTCACTTCTCCCAGAGTATTTTGTGACCACAGGTGTCCGCTAGAAGTGGGAAGTGGGTGCCAACAAGAGGACAAGAAAACTTCTGAGGACCTTCATTCATGGGTGGTGGCTTGAGATGCCCTTGGACAAGGTACTGAAGTGACCTAATGCTTCTTCCTCTGTCAGGGGCGCCCCGAGCTGACACCCACAGCCATAATGGCTGGGAAACTCTTGGCCCAGCGGCTCTGCGGTCAGTCCTCAGACCTGATGGATTATGACAATGTGAGTGCCTCCCTCTCTTTAGAGTACCTTGTCCAGCCTGGAGAAGGCCATGTGGTATTTGCTGGGGGTACATGGGGGTATATGTACATGCATGAGGTTTGGTTCTGGGGTAAAGTTCAGGAGCAAGGGAAAGTCTGGTGCCTGCCAGCCAGCATGTCTGGGGACCTGGCTGGTGGCTGCAGCTCCCTGTGACCAGAGTGGGTTCCCAGGGGCAGGCCTGACTTGGAGCCTGCTTTCCAGGTTCCCACAACTGTCTTCACCCCATTGGAATATGGCTGTGTGGGGCTGTCAGAGGAGGAGGCTGTGGCTCGCCATGGAAAAGAACACGTGGAGGTAAGGTGGGCCCAAGGGCTGGCTGCCAGGACATGCCCTGGTATAGCATCCAGGCTCCCATGACACCCCTCCCTGACAGAGGCCTGGACCACAGCAGCAGTGTTGGCATCTCTGCGGGCCCAGGTCTGTGATATGTGAGGTAGGAAGCCCAGAATGGTGGCCATGACATGCTGGAAGGCAATACATGGGACAGGAGTGTTGGAAAGCCCCAGAAACACCACCTTTGGGACATGTCTTCCTTGACCTGGCAGGTTTCTCCTGCCCTTTGCCTTCTGCCCCCTCCACTCCTGCTTGTGTGCCCGCAACCTGGACATTCCCTTCAGGTCCCTCCCCTTCCTATGACTCCTTTGGTGGTTCCTGCAGGCATGACAATGCACCCATGCCAACCTCTGCTCCTCTTCCAGTAACTGCTCAGACCTGGGCGTTCACCCAGAGGAAGGGGTTTTCATCAGGAAAGGCTGCTTCTGGGGTCTGCAGGACAGGGCAGCCATAGAGCATGACTCAGGCAGCCTGGCAGGATGCAGGGGGGCTTTGAAAATTGTCAGCTCTGGACTCAGGAAGCCTTCATTGTGGCCTTATTTCATTGCTATAGCAGCACACAGACAGACTCGAAGAAACCAGACCCCATGTGGCCACCACAGTGAGGCTTAGGGCCCTTTAGGAGTGAGTCATTAGGCCCCAGGGCCTGCTCCGTGCCCCAGCGTCCTGGTCACCTCAATCAGTGGGCCAGACTTGACAGGTCGACCATCCCCCAGCACTTTATTTGCTATTTTTGTTTGATTCATCACAAGTACACTGGGACACATGTTCATGGCATTTTATAATGTTATTTTATGTTTCACAATGTTGAATGGCCAAATACCCTTTGTTTGTTTTCTTTTCAATTCTGTCTTAGTTAGAATAATATTCTCTGAAGCTCCATTAATTAATAATGGCTGTGCAGCACATGTGAGGGTCCCGCTCATTTGTTACTCCGCCACAGCCCAGAACACACTGTCGAGCCCTTCATGGGTGCTGAAAGCCTTTGTCCGACATCTCCAGTGTGGCCAGGCCACCCTGTGCCCTTCTTCCAGCCTCAACAAGAGCCCAGCAAGTCCCAGATGACTGCTTGCAAGTGATCTGGTTTTGCTCCCTGCTGGCAGGCTGGGCAACCCTTCGTCTGCCCACTGACGCCTGTCCACTCTACAGCGTCCACTAATGTACAGATACTGTGGCTCTGGCTGCAAGCCACCTGTGTGGGGAAAGTGTGTTTTCTACAGCTCAACCCAGCCCAACCCTGTGCTCACTCCAGACCATGATCATGGGCTGATCAGTGACTGTGGGTCCCTGTTGTGCCCCTGCTCGTGTGCCTGTAGGGCTTGTTAGGCTGCAGCCTCTGATACCAAAAACTGGTGTCTTATAACCCAGGTTTACCATGCCTATTACAAACCATTGGAGTTCACAGTGGCCGAACGGGATGCATCCCAGTGTTACATTAAGGTCAGTGTCCTCGGGGGTCAGGGCCAGGGTGTGGCAGCAGTGATGGGGAGAGAAAGAGCTGACTGCCAGGGTGGAGGCCCATATGGCCCCTCCAGAACCCAGGAGTTGGTATTATGGTCCCTTGGGGAAGTGCTCGTTTCCCTCACGCCCGAGGGTCACCAGGCCCTGGGCAATGCCCCAGCCATACCTACCCCTAGGCCAGGCTGCTGTGCAGGTCAACAGTCCCGCTTCCTCAGGGCTGGCAGCTGACAATGTGGCTTTCAGATGGTGTGCCTGAGGGAGCCCCCACAGCTGCTGCTGGGCCTGCACTTCCTCGGTCCCAGTGCAGGCGAAGTTACTCAAGGATTCGCTCTGGGGATCAAGTAAGTCCAGAGGAATGCCGGCCGTTATGGTGCTCAGACTGGTGTCCCTAAGTGTTGGCAGCACTAAAGTGGAAAATCTGCTGCCTTGATGTGACTTTTATGTGGCACTGTGTACATTTCCAGCACAGCATCTTTGGGTAGGATAGGCACACTCAGATGAGAGGAGCTCTCTTCTCCAGCCAGACACTGTTAAGCCAGGGTCTTAATGAGTGTCCCTCAGTGCCCAACTGGGAGGTGAAGGGACAGCTCATGTCCCTGGCCAACCTTAAAGGGTCTCCGTTTGGGTCTTTTTTGATTGAGAATGAGCAGGTTGGAGCCCTTGCACAGGAGGCTGAGAGCTGAGGTGATGATGAGCAAGGTCTCAGCTTTGAGTGTCTGTAAGAGCTTCAGTGGTGCCTGAATCTTGGGCCCAGGCTGTGTGTTTTGGGGCTCCAGGCCTGCCTGCTGATGGAGCCTGAGTGGGAGTGGGTCATCCAGGACTCTGAGGAGGTTGGGTTGGGGACAAAGCAAGGTGAGGACAGGGAGGTGGACATGTGTACTGCCCAGAGCCACCGTGTGCTGGGGTGTAAGCTGACTGAGAGCTGGCTTGGGGGTGGGTAAAGTGAGAGGTTCAAGGATAGGCCTGGGCCTCAAGAAGAAGGCTGGTGCCCAGAACGACCAAGGGTCTAGATACCTCAGGGGTGTCTCTCTCAGACTCTCTCACTGGGACAGTGAACTTCAGGCCCCACCATTACCCTCATAGACCTCACACGAATGCTGAGGCAGTTGCTGGTTTCTGGGGTCACAGTCCCCCAGGTGGATGACCTGGGCCTTGGAGGGAAGCAGGGATGGTTGGGTCCAGGACTGGACTCAATCCTGGGAATTTGTCTCTGTGCGCTCTGGTCATAGGCTGCCTGCTGTAGAGCTGTAGTTTGGAAGGTTAGTCCAGAATGGCCATTGGAAGGAAGCCTTTAGGCTTGTCGAGCTCTGCTGAGTTCTGCGAGAGTTCCTGTGGGGGGACAGTTCAGCCTGAGCTCGAGGAGAGCAGCTGAGGTTCACCCCAGGGACCTGCTTGCTGCCCAGCATGTGAGCGCTGGTGGCCCAGGCGACCCATGGCACCACAGCACCCAGCCTGCCCGGGCAATCTCCAGCGCTGAGGGAGGAAGAGCCACGGCTCTCTCCCAAGCCAGTGCCATCCATGTTCTGCCACGCTGATACTTTTGCCAGGACATACACTCAGCTAGAGCCGTTCTGGAAAGATTCTTTGAAATGCCAGCCTTTCAAAAGAATGCCTCTGCAGAGGGCCGATTCCTTAATATGCAAAGAATTTTCAGATGCTAACGGTGATAATTCTAGGGTGAATCCAGTAGAAAAAGAATACACATGAATAGACAATTTATGTGAAAAGAAAGTATCAATAATGGAAAGCTGCTGTGCCTCCTTCAGAATTTTAAAATGTGGCTAAAAGATCATGAATCCCCCCCTCCTCATACATGCAGGTGTGGGGCCTTTTTGTCAGTCAGGGTGTGAAGATCTGCTGCTCTCCAGTAGTGAGAATGTCCAGGTCTGTGCAGTAGGCGGTGTGCAAATCAGCAGTATGATGAGACACAACTGGAGAAAGCTGTGGAGTAGACCTGCCCTTGGGGGCCTTCTTCCATGTTTAAAACACACACGCGCGCGCACGCGACAATGTTAATAATTTACCTACCAGCTATCCCAGCATATGTACACACAGACATGAGAAGAGCTCGCTGTCACAGATTTGTCTTGATGGCAGCACCCTGCAGGCATCCTCAGGCCCTAGTGGTTGCTGATGCGCATGCTCTAGGGGACACATTTGAGAAGCATGGGGTGCTGAGCAGAAGAACAAGGTCAGGTGGTCAGGCAGTGCAGGCTCACTGGAGCAGCCTGAGGTGAAATGAGGCATATGGAATGGGTGGGCATACAGGAGGCCAGGCAGGAGCAATGAGGGAGGACAGGGGGCAGGTGGGCTGTGTAGTCACTGCAGACACTGTGCTTCCGCCATCAAGACAAAGCTGTGACAGCAAGCTCTTCTTATGTCTGTGCACACATGTGCACATGTGCAGTGATATCTGTTGGGTGAATTATTAAAAGAGGCCTGAGGGCTAGGACTGGGGGATGGTGAGGACCCTGTTTCCTGAGTCTGACCCCTGTGTGCCACCTTCCCTGGGAGCAGGGTGACATGAAGAGCCTCCCATGCTAACTCCTCTGAATTCCCTCTCCCTGCACATGCAGGTGTGGGATCTCCTATGCACAGGTGTTGCGGCTGGTGGGCATTCACCCCACCTGTGCTGAGGAGGTGGTCAAGCTGCGCATCTCCAAGCGCTCAGGCTTGGACCCCACGGTGACAGGCTGCTGAGGGTAAGCCACCATCCCTGCCAGGCACACAGCGCACCTGCCGTCCCTGCAGACAGGCTCTTCAGAGGCCAGATCCAGGTACACGTGTGGGCTCAACTCCGTGTTGAAGGGCAGGAGGGTGCCACTGAGAACTCTTCAGGTGTGGGGCGCTACACCTGCCATGTCGCCTCAGACAGAGCCCTGTGCTCTGGCCCCCATGGCCAAAGAAGCAGAGCTGCAGGGGTAGCCCGCCGAGTGCCCCACCCTACCAGGGCACCCCTATCCCAGCCTGAGTGCTGCTCCCCACACACGGGTGGTGTCGTATCTAGGCTACAGCTATAGCCGCCTGTCTCAGGTGGGACATGGACTGTAGTGTTTTCCAGGCCGAGCTCAGTGGGTGGGAGGAGCTGGCAGGCTTTGGCCTTGCTCCCCGGGAACAGCAGGGATGGTGCATCTCTCTCGTGCCCAGAAGGTGGAGATGCTGCCTTGTGCACGGCTGCTTCACACATCTGGTTCTCAAGTTTTACAAAGCAAGGCTGGTGGGTGGTGACCAGAAATCTCCGTGTATCTTGTTGATTGCAACCACCTTCTGAGGAGGAAGAAATTAGCGTGTCCCTTCCTGACCCCTATTAAAGGGGTGCGAATGGTCACGACCTTTTCATCTTCTAGTATGAGTGCATCCTTTGAGCCATGACACTAGCCTAGGGCGTCCCCTGGCTGCAAACCCTTCCTGGCTTGGCTCCTGTGGGCCTCCTCCCTCCCCTCAGGGTCAAGATAGACTAGACAGAGCACCCAAGATGCCCTCGGGCAGGCATGAGTGGCTTGTTGAGGTCAGCAGTCCAGGGCCTGGCCTGGGATCCTGGACACCTGCTCCCTCATGCCCCTGCCAGGGCTGCTTCCATCAGACAAACAAAGCGTATGGTGAGGAAACTTGCCAGATTATTACACCTAACAGCTATTTTGTTAAGAGCCTGCCATCAATTTTTATGATTCCAGAATATTTTTAACAGCACAGTGTTCCCTGTGATACACTGACCTGGTGGAGGCCTCTCTTTGGGACTTTCCATCTGGCCCAAGTGTACCAATTGTGTGGGTGTGGAGGCGTGGCTACCTGTGCTGACCCCTATTCTTGCAGGACACTAGAGGATGAGCCCTGGAGAGTCTCACCCTGCCTGTCTGGTGGACTGCTTGCGTGCCCTGCCAGGGATGACTCCAGGGGCATCAGCCCCAACACCTGCCCCTCATATCCCCTCCTGTCTGGGTGGGCCCTCACCAGACCCCCAGTGCCTAATGATGATGACCTGTGCAGAAACCTACCCTGTGGGCTGCCCACGTTTGATCCTTCCTGGCATTTCTGGAGTGCAAATAAAGAGGGCGTTTTCCAGAAACGTGTCTTGTCTGTAGGTGTATCCTAGGATGGACTGTGTGGAGGTCCCGTCATCCCCTTTTCACTGGAGAGCCCAGGGTCAGCATGTACTGAGGTCCCAATGCTTCTCCCCAGCACAGGGAGCAGGGCCACCCATAGACCCCAGGGACAACCCCTAGGAGCCTCTTGCAGATAACAGGGTGACCAGGCTCTCAGCAATGCTCGGAGGGCTTTGTTCAGAGCAGCCTGCCAGCAGGGTGGCCCAGTGACAGGAGCTGGCAGGGGTGTCAGAGACTTTCTGTCCCCTGAATATCAGGTGCTTGTTCTGTCCCCATTATGACCCTCCATGTCAGCTTGTACTCAGGCTAATCCTGCACACGGAGGCATTGCCGCTCCTGTCAATCACCCACAGAAGACAGCACTGACGATGACAGACAGGGCCTGGCTTTGTGCTAAGGCTTTAGCAGTGGTTAATCTTGTGTCTTCCTTAAGAAAACATCACTTAGTCTGCTGGCCCAGGAGCCCTGGATGGGACCCTGCTTGTCAGCAAACAAAGGAACGTCTTTGCGCCTTAATGGGCCTACAGCAGCCTCAGACACTCGCTCTGCGTAAAGCGTGTGCAGGAGCTCTCAGAAGACCAATTAAGACGCTAAGTGCTGAGCTGGGCCTGGCCCTCAGCAAGTGAAGCGCAAGATCAGCTGTGTCCCATTTAGTGCATGGCTGGCAGCCTGCCCCAGCTGGGATCCTGTGAAGGGCTCACCTCTGCACAGGTTGCAGCGCTGCCCTGACAGAAGGCCAGGGGCCAGGCCTGTGGAGATCAGCTAACAAGGTGGGCTCCCGGGGCAGCAGAGACCCCTCTGGGCCCTGCAGATTCCTTGGAGCAGGGCAGGTGAGGAACTTGAAGTGCAGCCTTGTTGCTTTTCATGAAGATGGAAAGGATGCACTTGGTGTGGGCGCCTTTGGTACACACCAGCAGCTAGGTGAGGGTCTGTTGCCTTCTTGCATGTCCTTCAGCTCAGGAGAGCTATAGTTGACAGAGTGCCACCCTCATGCCTGTGTCTCCCTGTGTCCCCATAGGCCCTCCAGGGGTTTTCTTACATCTCCCTTTCCCCAGAATGAACTTTGCTCCGGCACACCTGCTGTGTCTGTGACATTGCTCTCTACACACTGTGTCTGGCCAGTCACCCAGCCTGTGGCGAGAACCAAACATTCCTAGTGCTGGGCACCACCAGCTTTATCTATAATGCGGGTGCTGGGGACAGCTCTCGGGGATGCCGTCTGTGTGGCTCTGAGCCTTACAACCCCATCCAAAGTTGAAGGCCCACTGGCTGCACCTGCATGGTGCCATATACCCTCCCTGTAGATAGTGGCAGAGCCTGAACCAGCTCACGACAGTCGGTGTTCCTGGCAAAGTCTGCCACAGGGTCCTTCCCTGATAATTGCCATCAACTGGGCCACCTTTGGGAACTTGTGCTGTATTTAATGCTTGCCTGGTCCTGGGTCCCAGTGTCCTGGATATCCCACATGCTCCACTGCTTTGGTGGAGCCTGGGGATAGGACCCCACAGGGCAGAGTGTCCAACCAGATCACTCACTCAGACCCTCCCAGCACTCAGGGTCAGTTGTGCACTTGGGTCTCAAGTCTGAACAGGATCGTAGAAAGCAGGACAGAAGACATAGGCTGCGTGGTTTCTGTCAAGTGTGTCCCTCACCACCTGGCTCCAGGCTCACTGTGGCCTGGGGCCCTTCAGGCCCACCCTGCCCTGTCCTGCCTCCCAGGGAGTGTAGGGAGGGGCCAGTACACCACAGGCCAGGTGCTCTCCACCTGGCCCCAGGGCTGCCTTCCTGCTGCCTTTGCATGTTTTTATGGTGCAATGAAAATATGATTTTGATTCTTCAGATTGTTCCATGTAACCTACAATTACCCCTGGCGATGCCCTGCACACTTCTGCTTATAGTTCCAGATTACACAATGATGTGGGGGTGTGGGGAACCTGCACTTAGGGGTCAAATCAACCTCCCTCCACCCTACCCTCTGCTCTTACATGAGCAGGTTATCCTCCAGCCTGCTGATACCCTCTTAATTCCCAAAACTCTTTAATGTAAGGTCTCTGACAGTTCTGAGACACCTCTCCCACTGCCCCCCTCTGCCAGTACACAGAGGAGAGGTGAAAGCAGTTACAGAGGACTGCAGTCAGGACCAAGGGGCACAGCAAGGCATGGGCCTGGCTAAAAAGGGGATCTAGAACTGATGACAGGAGACAGCAAGACACTCAGCCTACATTCTACCTTCAACCTTCCGTGGGTCTCTGGTGTATCTCCCTCCCAGCATCCCACAGCCCCTCCCCAACCTCAGCTTTTCTGGGTGAGTATTGGAGAATATATGCCTCACACCTGCCTCAGTCATGCCTTCATGCGACCTAAAGGTTTGATCCGAGAAAGTGACCATCATGCCTGGCAGGAGGCCTCCAAGGCTGGTTTACCTTATGAAAAGCAGTTTGGTGTCAGGTGGTACCTGCATCTCAGGTTTGGGCTTGCCCCTAAGGTCCCTGGGGGTGGCTCATCCCAATATATTTCAGCCACATGCCTCACCTCCCGGTCCAGGCCTCAGCTTGGAGGTATAATCAGTGCCCTGGGTCCCAGCCTAAAATAGGCTTGTCAGAGCAAGCCTGAGACCCTCACCATTCACCACTGGGTACAGAGCTCTTGGGAGCTCAGGACCTACCAGAGGGATGCCCAGAGCTGACTGAGCAACCTGCTCCTCAGTGGCAGTGCCATCTTGGAAGATCCCCTCGGAACCTATTCATGTAGCCTCACGTAGCTCGCTGCCCTGTGCTCACATCGTTCACTGGAGGTGCACACAATGGCATCTGGTCATTACAAATTCATCTGAGGCCTGCCTCTGTGCTGAGTTGATGGTCAGGTCCAGGCCAGGTACCTAGGGGATATGTCAGGTGGGGGCTAGATCACTAGGAACCATTCCTGCCTTCTAGAACCTTGTGACTGGGAGCTGGTTAAGCCTCCCAGATCCTGGGCTACTCCCACTCACCCGTCTCTCTGAGAGTTTTTCTCCCTCATCTCCCCACCCTGGGCTCCCTTGTGTGCCTGTTACCTGGTCCAGGACTGCACTTTGCCCAGCTTGACAAGACTGCTCTGGCCTCTGCCCACCTCCTCCTTCCTCATCAGTGCCCACCTGTCATAGCTGGTTCACTCTTAGGTGCATAGGTGATATTATTGGCATGTCACTGCCAGACACTGATGGGGGAGTTGCCCCAGCACCCAGTGAGCTAGTAGCAATAGAATGGCTGTGCCAGAGGTCAGGACAGTAGGAGCAGGTGACAAATAGCCCCAGGAAGTTGTCAATACCTGTCCCTGCCTTTGCACCAAGGTCCAGATACAGGACTCATAGAAGCCCAAGAGCCTTTCTCCAGTCCTTTCAGGAAGCATCTCTGTAAAGTAGTTCTCATCCTGACTGGCAAGGGCAGTTTCACAATCTATGGCCCCTAGGTCCTGAGACAGACTTTACTCCTGCAGGGCAGCTCCAGCTCAGAAGAAGATGCTCCCTCCTGGCCCCAAACTCACAGGCTGTGCTCCTACGAGGCATGGGGGCCATGGCCTTTCCCACTCCTCAGGCCAAGTCAACAGGCAAGATGAGAATCAGAGGCCAGTGGTGGACGTGATCACCCAGGCACAGGCACGGGTATCCTACCATTGGAGACCCCTGAGGCCTGAGCCTTTCTAGCCCTTGCCCCTCCCCCCTTGCCTGGGACCCCACTCACGAACCTAACCTCTCTTTGCTCCAGCTTGGCCAAGAGACCTTTTGGTATAGGGAGCTGACTGGCTGCAGCCATTTTTCTCAGGCTAGAGTTCATGGTCTGCTATGGAACCCAAATTCTTCTGGTGGGACCACCAACACAGAAGACCCTCTCTGAGGACTCCATACTACAAAAGAGGCCCTGCAGACTTTGAGCTGGCCAACCTGTGTCTGCTCCACCCATCCTTGCTCTCTCCTGCCCCCTCTCCAACGGGATCCCCTGTGGTATAGTTGTTGGCCGCAACCCTGGAAAGGAAGCTCAGAGCAGCGGGCTGTACCCATGTACCTTCCCTTACTCCCTCCTCTGATGCCCTCCTAGCTCTGGGCCTTCTTGTTAGACAATTCTTGACCCTGGAAGCTGCCGTAGTTTCTTTCTGTGCCAGCCAGGGGCATAAATAATAGGTTCTCTGACTTCTGTGCACTGGGGGGCGAAGAGGCAGCTCCTCCCACTGTCTCTCCACATGCCTAGGCTGAGGGAGGTACCTGACACCTGTGCAACTTGTCTGCTGGAATTACAAAAAGTACAGGGATTGAGGGTCTCCCCCAAATCTGAGCAGACACCCACCACCCAGGCTGATGTCCCAGCTATTGCAGGGCCAGGCTGGGGGCGGGGCGGTGAGTCAAACTGTCAGATGACCCTCAGGTTGGTGACGGAAGGAGCTGCATGGGTATGTTTGGGGCCTGTGCATCCCCAAGGGATTTGGAGATTACAGTTCAGTTAAACTTATTTAACATACAAGAAGTATCAAGAAATCAGTAACTGGTAAAGTCAGAAGACATGTCCGCTCATGCGTACAGGCTGAGTCACATCTGTGAGTGCAGAGGTGCTGGTGCCCGTGTCCTCCAGTGGGGGGTTCCCAAAGATAGAGCTGGAACTGAGTGACTGAGAGGGACAGGCCCCAGGGCCACCACACCTCATGCATCTTGGGTCTTGCCAGCAGCAGTTATTGAATGCTGGGCCACAGGGTCCACTTCCCTGCCCAGCAGACATGGCTGGTGTCACTGTTTACTGTCTGTAGACTCCACTGTGATGAGAAAAGTTGCAACGATGTGCAGCAGGCACACATTCCCGCAGGCCACAGACAGCACCCACTTTGGGGTGGTACCACTGTGCTCAGGGAGCGAAGTGACAAGAGCAGTGTAGCCCTCCACCCGGTAGCAAGGGTTCTGTGGGGTAGAGGCCAGAACTCCCTCCTATTGATGCCCTAGATCTTTTGGGCAACCTGGAAGGGAGGAAATGAGACTTTGAGCCTGTTTTACAGATGTTGCTTCTGGATCTGCATGTGCTTGATCACGGGATGGCCAAGCCCGCGTCTGCCTACTCTCCTGCACACTCGCCACACTCTCTCCCCTGTGCCCTGTCTTCCCCCGTCTGCAAGCCCTCTCCTGCAGCCCAGCTCCTGGGTAGACTGTCAGGTTTCTAGTCCTGCCACCCTAGGACTCTGGGCGCCCTGCATGTCCTGGTCCCAACCAAGAGCCTGACTTCAAGAGCAGCAAGGAGGCCCCTACATTGGCCTGTGGGGCCAAGCAAAGCGTCTTAGGGCTGAGCCTGCCTAATCCCAGCCCCAATGTGGTTTACGGTGCTCAGGTTTCCCTAATCCCGAAACTCAAGCTGGGGTCCCAGCAGTCACCTAGTGCCCTCTGAGTGAGCAGCAGAGCATTCCCTCCCATATGCCTGTTGCGTTTGAAACGTACCCCCACTAGGACAGGACAAGGAGCAGAGCACCCATGAGCTGAAACCCTGAGCCTGATAGAAGTCTCCCTGAGCTGGGTGAGTGCAGGGAGAGCTCACTTTCAGCTGCCTCACAGGTCCTGCCTCTTCCCAGGCAGGAAATTCAAAGCCAGTGGTGACAGAGAAACCATGGACAAGGCAGACCTAGCTCCTTCCTGCCTAGATCCTGGCCTCTAGGGTTTCACGGGACAGTGATCCGGTCTTATGGTTCTACAAAATTAAACTTTTTTTTTTTCCCTAATAAAGTCGGGATCTTTTTGGCTTAGAAATGATGATCAAATAACACCAAATGCTTGGGAATAAAGTGGGACCATAAACAAGAGGCATGACCTTGTTATATAGCAGCTGGGTGTCAGAAAGCAGCTGGGCCCAGTCCCCTACCCTGACCATGGACCACTGACCCCCGACTCGGCCTCTTGGGGCTCCAAGCACCCAGTACCTCACAGGATCCCTTTTGTAATTCTATTAGAAGGGCATGCAGGCCACGCATGGTAAGAAAGACTGATGACATCTTGTGATCTTTAGCATATTTGAAGACGTTTCATAGCCATAAATTTCCCCCAAGCTTCAGGGCCAAGATAGAGTACAAAATGGGAGGAGGTCAAAGCAACGTCCGGGGGTGTTTTCTTCGGCCTCTCACTTGATGAGTGAGAAGATTGATGTTCAAGACCCCCAGGAGTCCCCGTGGGGCCCAGTAGTGAGGCCAGGCACAGGACTACCCTATCCACTATGTCCTCAACAGCAGGTCCCTGTCTGCAGGAGAAGGTGGGTGGGAGGCAAGACCTCTGCACAACTTCAATGGCTCATTGTTCTGTCCTTGGTGGCAGGAATCTGGCCAATGACTATAATAATAAAGTCCTAACAACCAGCCAGTGGTTGGGTTTCCATAACTCAGGGAGTATTTGATTTTCAAAGTGTTTAGTAGGGGAGAAGGTGTATAAATGGAAGGTGTTGTTCATAACAGTCCTTTCTTTGCAAGTCAGTCCCAAGAGTGCTTAGTTCTCTAACAAGAGACTGTACCTGTCAGCCCGTGGTGCCAGGGCATGTCAGGGCGGGAAGCCACACCGGGAGGCACAATGCTAATGAATCCCGCCACACAGCTCAGACAAGCTTTGAGTTCACTACACCCCCAAGTATTGCTATTAGGACCATATTAGACATATGCAGTGAATGGCATTGGCCCTCTAATCACTGCCTCCTGCTTTCTCCCACAGCAACACGTGATTCCTCTGCCAAAGCTATTCCTCCAGCCCCAATGGCCAATTTCCCCTAGTTGGTTAAGATTCAGTGCAGGACTCCCCCTCCAGGAAGCCTTCCTGGATACCTGACAAGGGCCCTACTTAGGACCCCCTGGAATAGTGTTTCTCTATTACCATCAATTTCTCTCTTGCTCTAAAGGAGACTTTCTTCTTCACATTTTTTGTCCCTAACATGATGCCTGACATCTAACAGGTACTCAAAGCATGACTTTCAAGCACAATGTGAATTTTTACATTTTCTGTTAAAAAAGTCCTTGGTTCCCTGCTCTGCAAAACCTGAGAATGTATGCTCCACACACTGTCTATGGAAAGAGGGTTGTGGCTTAGAACTTGGCCTCACTCTCTACAGCTCACCTCCTCTAGATCCTGATGTACCAGGGCTGTACAAGGTGAACAAGACACCAGACCTGCTCCAAGCATTTCATCAGGTACCTGTGTTCTGAACACAAAGGCAAGCATAGTTGAATTGGTGCTGGTTAACTTAATGAATGGAGGGGCTGGTCTGGGTGGTGACTGAGCAGGTTGTATCTGGCTAACTTTCCCACAGATAACATTGTTATCTCTAGAAAAATATAACAGATTACTATTTGAAGTCACTTAAGATTAAGCAAAAGTTATCAGAAACTAGTCCAGCTATTGAAAGAAGAAAAATGCACTGAGTAAGATACTTTCCCCTGGAGCCCTCTCTAGGGCATGATTTGTGTAGCTATAATGTGAGCAGAAAGCTGTAGTTCTAATGACTTTGGGTGCTAGAGAATAGAGTTTGGGTCAACCAGAACATATGGAAATTAGGGAGAAAGTCCCTCAAAATCTTCATGTAAGCTTCCTTCAAATCTTTGATTGACTTCAGAACTGTAGGTGTGTGAGCAAAACTGATTAAGTCCAAGAGGAAGGTAACAGCTGGAAGGTTGGAAATTCCAGTTATTCCCTACCACTGGCAGGGAGCGTAAAGTTTGAATCTCAAGTCCTGCTCAGTTACTGGGGCTATGAAAGTGCAGTGTGGGCTCAACATCCAAACCACTGAAAGAGGGTCCAGCACAGGGTTGAAGAAGGACCAGCACCCCGGTAAACTTCATTGGAGCACCTGAGGGGAAATTACACACGAGTCACCATGACAGGAAGGAAGCTAGGGAATCCCTCACCACCACCCTCTCCCGCCATGTTGCAGGGAGCCAAATACCCACCCATTGGAAATCCTGCCCCCAGGATTAAAGGAGGAAGAGCTCCCATAATGGAGGAAAGTCAACAGCTACCCACTAGCGCCACCCTGTGGGTAGAAGTGGTACATCAGCTGATTGCTGATGGAGGCGGCCGTTGAAAAGGTTCAAAACTGGATGCTGGAGGAAGGCTCTACATCCTCCACACAAACTCCAACCCCATAGGCTGAACTCTCAGGCCCCAAAGCAGGTCCACCTAAAAACATCAACACTGCAACCAGCAGTGACACCACACAACTCAAGATTTCCCAGTGTTCAAATAAAGATCCAGGCTTATTCAGTACAAATTGCTACCCTACACAAGGCCATCACTGCAGGGAATCTAACCCACAGAAACATAAAAAAGATGCCCAAAACAGCGTATACACAGAAATAGACATGAAATGATGGATCCAATTAGAACCCCAGGGGAAAATCAGAATGCAACAGACATGAAAACTATCTGAGGATGAATTTAGGGCAACAGTGATGAACATACTCATGGAAATCAAGACTACAATAGAGGAATAAAGAGAGAACAATGAGAGAGAGACAGAAAAGAAATGAAGAATATGATTGCTGAATTAAAGAACTCAATAGAAGAACTCAATGAAGGATGGATGAAACCTCCACAAGAATTAGTGAACTAGAAGACAGGGCAGAGTCATGCACTTAAGAAAACCAGCAAAGAGAAAAAAGAATGAAAAGAAATGAAGACAGCTTTGGAGACCTATGGGATAACATCAGAAAGATCAACATTCACATCATAGGAGTCCCAGAAGGAGAAGAAAGAGAGAACCTGGGAAGAAACTATTTTAAGAAATAAAAGCTGAGAATTTCCCTAACCTGCAGAATAAAGCAAGCCTCCAGACTCAGTTTGCTCAAAGAGTTCTAAACAAAAGAAACCCAAATAGATCTACGGCAAGACATGTCATCAAATGTCGAAAATACAAGATAAAGAAACTTAAAAGCATCTAGAGAAATGAGTCACATTCAAAGGGGTCCCCATATGATTGTTAGTGGATTTCTCAACAGAAATTCTACAGGCCAGAAAGAAATGGCATGATAGATTCAAAGTGCTGAAAGAAAAGGATTTTTAACTATGTCATGCAAAATTATCATTAAGAGCTGAAAGAATAATAAATGATGAAACTTTTCAGATAGGCAAAATTTAAAGGAATTCATCACCCAAAACCTCCAGCTCTACAAAAATAATAACAAAGAAAGCTCTATAAAGTATAAAGCAACCCAACTTAAAAATAGTAAGACAGCAAAATACAAAAAGTGGGGAGGAGAGGAAAATAAAAATGTGAATGGTTAGAATGAGTGCAAGACTAATCTGTTATCAAATAAAAATAGAAAATAAGCATAGAATTCTTAAACACTAACCTCAGGGCAACCTCAAAACATCAAAGAGGAACTAAAAAAATACTTAGAGACAAATGAGAATGAAGACATGAGCCACCAGAATCTATGGGATGCAGCAGAAGCAGTACTAAGAGGGGAGTTCATTGTGTTCCAGGCCTATCACAAGAAACAAGAAAAATCACAAAGCAATCTAACTCTGCTTTTAAAACAATCAGAGAAAGAAGAAAAATTAAAGCCAAAAATTAGTAGAAAAAAGGGAATAATAAAAAATTCCAGCAAAAATAAATAAATTAGAAAACAAAAAGATAATACAGAAGATCAACAAAAACAAAATTGGTTTTTGAAAAAAATAAGCAAAACTGATAAACAATTAGCTAGAGTTACAAAGAAAAAAGAGGGAAAACTTTCATAACTAGAATCAGAAATGAAAGGGGAGGAGTTACAGCAGATACCACAGAAATGCAAAACATCATAAGAGACTACTATGAGCAGCTCTATGCCATGTCCTTGAGGACATAGACATACCTCAAGCATAATAAAGGCGATATATGATAAACCCAAAACCAATATAATAGTCAACGTCAAAAAATTGAAAGCACTTCCTCAAGGTCAGGAACAAGAAAAGGCTGTTCACTCTTCTCACTGCTATTTAACATTATACTGGAAATTTTAGCTAGAGCAATTCAGCAAGAAAAATAAATAAAGGGAAAACAAATTGGAAAGGAGGAAATAAAACTATCATTATTTGCAGTGACATGATTATATATATTGAAAACCCTAAAAACTCTGTCATAAAACTACTAGAGCTAATCAACAAATACAGTAAAATGGCAGGCTACGAAATCAATGCACAAAGATCTGTTGCATTCTTATATATGTAAACAACATGCTAGAAGTAAACAAAATCAAGAAAACCACATGGTTTAAAATAGAAGTAAAAAGAATCAAATTTGAAATATACTTAACAAAGGAGGTGAATGAACTATACACTGAAAATTACGAGTCCTTCTTAAAAGAAATAGAAGAGAATGCAAAGAGTTGGAAAGATCCCTTGCTCATGACTGGGAAGAAGCAACATTGTTAATATGATCATCTTACCTACAGCAATATACATATTTAATGCAATCCCCATTAAAACCTTAAAATTTGTATGGAACAAAAAGACCCCAAATAGCCAAACTAATTATGAGGAAAAAGGAACAAATCCAGAGTAATTATACTCCCAGACATTGACCTATACTACAAAGCAATAGTGATCGAAATGGTAAGATACTGAAATTACAGCAGAGGTACGAATCACTGGAATAGACAGAATCTTCCCCCTCCTCCTAAAATCTCCTTATACCCCCTTTCAATCTCCCTCTACTTCAGACAACCACTGATTAGCTGTTGTCACTATTGATTAGTTTGCATTTTTCTATAAAGGGATTCACACAGTATATGCTCTTCTATGCCTGACTTTTTTTTAAAGCATTGAGTCAGAATTTTATAGTATTTATTTTAAAGAGAAATGGAAAAAGAAAAGCCTCACAACCAGAGTGTGCTGCCCTGTTAAGAATGCCTACTGCACTTTCAAAGTACTGGAAAGCATTTTTACCACAGGGCAAGGTAGCTAGGTCTTATAGGTTGCAATTATAAAAGGAAGTTTTGTAATAGAAAGGAGCTTATGGAAACCAGGGAAGAGAGGAAACACTGGCAAGAATACAGAAGAAGAGCAGTTACTTTAAGAGTATGATCTCAGAGCAGAGGGACTGCAGTGGATGTGTGGCCAACTGTCTATGCTCTGAGGAGGAAGAAAACAACCGAGCAAGACCCAGAAAGAAGGCACCATTGCAGAATCCAAACAAGTCTCTAGTTCTAACTCCCAAGTGGATATATTTTCCAAACTTCAACAAGGTCTATGTGGGAGAATTTGCTTTTTGCTGTGTAGTAATGACACAGGGAACCTAAGAAAAAAGTGCCTATTATGGGGAAAATCCTGTATAACCATCAATTTTGGCATGTGTTATCCTTGCTGTAATTTTCAGGTTTAAGGTTATTTGGTTTGCGCATCACTGTTATAGTCCTGCATTTTTCTGGCGTCAGAGGAGTGGCCTACATCTTCTAAACTTTCACTTGTGTCTGCACTAGCTCATCACAGCAGGACCTCTTCACCAAGATGCTCATTCAGGAAGCAGGTGCATTACCAGCCATAGCTCCTTTAAGGAGTTTTGCTTTGCCACCTTCTCTAGGTGACAGAGCTCTTGATCTCTCGCCGTTTTCCATCATTGCTGCAAACTTCCATAATTGCCACTGGGTCTAAGATTGTTTCTTCTCCACCAAGTTCTGAGTTTCTACTGCTAATTCCTTGAGATAGGCCCTATGCTCTGTCTTCTGTTTAACTCCTTCCTGCGTTGTGTGGGTATCAGTAGCTGGTTCCTTTTTTGGATGACTGTTCATTTGTATGAGGAACCACATTTGCTTTCTCTATTTACCTATGCTGGACATTTTGGTCATTTTTGGTTATTATCAGTGAAGCTGCAATGAATTAAAGTGCAACCCTGCATGGACACAAGTTTTCATTTCTCTTGGAGGATCTAGGAGTGACGTGGCTGGGTCAGTGATAGGTATGTGTTTAACATATAAGAATGCCAAGTTTTTCCAAGGTGATTGTACCAGCTTCCTACCATCATTCCTCACACTTATTTTATTCACATTCTTTTCAAGTGCACATGGAACTTTTACCAATAGATCATATACAAGGACAAAAGATATCCTGAAAATCACTCAGGTATCTAGAAATAAAGCAACATATTTCTAAATAACTGAGGAGTTAAAGAACTCACAAAAGAAATAGGAAAATATTTGCACTGAATGATATTGCAAATATCATTGTTTCTGGAATGCAGCTAAAACTTGTTAGGGGAAAATGTATAACTTTAAGTTCTTATGTTAAAAAGAAAAATGGTTAATGATCCATTTCTCAAACAATCCCCTTAGGAAAGCTGAAACTTCTAGAAGTAACCAAAGGGGAAATATTCTTTAAGCTGGGGTAGCAACCCACACCTTGATGGAGTAGTGGTTTTGTCAACTGCCTCTGGCCTAAGCGCAGTCCACATACATCCCAAGGACCTGGGATCACGTCTTGGGTTGGGGAGAACAACTAGAATGTACAACTAAGTAAAAATAAATAAAATGCTCATCTGTCTTCTCTATTCTTCTGGTTTTGATGCTCTCCTTCATTCCTGCCTGCACTGTTCTTTAAAAAAAAAAAATCTGAGGTAGCAAAGTTCCTTAGAGAGCACCAAGATAGTCACTGAGGCGTATATCCTTAAGAGATGACTCAGAGAAACTCTTTGCAATATAAATATCTGATAGCAACTTTTAAAAATTTTAGAACCTATGCAAAGGCATTTACAATTTAACAAAAAAAATGACACACACCACGTGAAGCATAATATTAGTTATCAGAGAACTGCAAATTAAAACCACAATGAGATCCCATTTATTCCTGACAGAATGATAAAATGATTGGCGAGACCAAGGATTGGTGGGTATGTGGAGCAACTGGAACACTCTCTCTCATACATTATCAGAGTACATGTAAATATTCCAGTTACTTTGAAAAGCTCTTAGCAGTTTCTTATAAAGTTAAATATATGCACCTACTCATGACCCAGCAATTCCATGCCTAGGTATTTTACCCAAAAGAAATGAAACTATATGCACCCAAAAAGGAACTTGCTCAAGAATGCTGAGTGCAGATGTGTGCGTAGTAGTTCTAAAGTATAAATGACCTGCATGTTTACTGTCAAGAGAACAGATAAATGGACAAGCAGCTGGATGTCACCCACAATAAAAGAGAGACACCGGCAACCCTAATACCAATGAATCTTGTAAACACTATGCTGACCATCCAAGGTCAGACATAGAGTCTATACTATAGGATTACACATGTAAGAAATTCCAGATGGGGCAAATGTGGAGTAGAAGTCAGAACAATGCCTGCAAGGATGGGGACACTTTCTGGGCAATGAAGTGTTCCATAGATTTATTGTGTGTGGTTTACAGGTGCAAAGCTCCTCAATCTGTGGATTTAATTGTAATAAATCTTACCTCAGTTAAAAAGAAAAAAAGAGAATTGGAGAAAAGCCACAGAGACAACACTGGTTTTAAAGACTTGTCTTAGTTCATGCAGGGGGCTGTGACAGAATACTATAGAATAGGTGACCAGTAAGCAATATGAATGTATTGCTTACAGTTCTGGAGGCTGGAAGTCCAAGAGCAAGGTGCTCTCTGGTTCACAGCCAGCACCTCCTCACTGTGTACTCACGTGGAGATCTCGTTTATGAGGGCACTAATTCAGTTTAGGAGGGCTCTGCTTCATGACCTAGGCACCTCCCACAGGTTCTACTTCTGAATTCCATCACCTTGTTGGGTAGGATTTCAACATTTGAATTTGGGTAAGATTGTGGGGTGGGGGGACACAAACATTTTAACCATAATAAGGTTGAGACACAAGGAACTCCAGGGGCACCAGGCTCAGGTTTTCAGTCTCCTGCCTAAGTCAGAAGGGTCTCTGAGGTGCTCATACTAATCACATGGGGCACAGTCCCACCAGCAGGGCAAGAAAGAGACCCCTTTTTGGAAAGTGGACAATAGGACCTCTAAGGCACTAAAGGATTCAGCTTCACATTTTTAGGGAAATTTCTGATGAAGTGACAAGAGGCTGACTGAACAGAGAGAGACTTTGCTTTCTGGACTGTAACATCCATCAACAGGCTTTGGGAAAGGACCCTGAGGAAAGTCCAAG
This sequence comes from Solenodon paradoxus, assembly GCA_004363575.1. NCBI lineage: Eukaryota > Metazoa > Chordata > Mammalia > Eulipotyphla > Solenodontidae > Solenodon > Solenodon paradoxus. Next base: position 68,825 of record RJWH01000529.1, read on the forward strand.
GTCTAGGAAAATAAGCAGGCTAAAGAGGCTACCGTTCATCATCTCTTGAGCTGTGTGTCCCTGCTTCCTTGCTGCCCCTGAGTCTAGGGGGTCACAGTGCTGACATTGACCCTGGAGACTTCAAAGGTCCAAAGTACCCTGCCTGATCATTGCCTTTGGGTCTCCAAATTAAAGCACTTACATCCAGCACCCATCACAAATGGCGGGGGAACTTTCAAAGGAAGGGCTGCCGACTGGATAGGGACCCTCAAGTTTACCATTTTTCAGGCAAGTATCTACTTCAAGAAAGCCTAGTTTTTCCATCTTTGAAATAAACTGATTTCTGCCTCATCATCCAATGACAACTTGAGGTCACAAGGTGGGCTTTCAGTGAAGTTGTCATCTAATCGCATGGTGAAAAGGCAGCGTTTAGGCTTGTTAAGGACTCAGTCCATAGTGAAATTAAAATCATTAAAAAATAGATATCAAAAGCAAAGTAATACACTCTAAAAAAAGGAAAAATGCCACATATATATCTCATTTGTTACAGAAAAAGCATTTGGCAAACCACGTTTTCATGATTAAACAGTAAACTAGGAATAGAAGCACACTTCTTCAATATGATAAAGTCTACATATGAAAAAAACATAATCAACATCATATTTAGTGGTGAAAAATTGAAAGATTTTCCTGTAAGATCAGGAACGAGTCAAGGAGGATGGTCACGCTTGCTACCTCTATTTAACATAGTTCTGGAAGTCCTTACTGATGATGGACAGGAGAGGGAAAAGGTACAGGAGGGCACCTTGTAATTTACAAAGCACAATAGCAGATTTATAGACAAGAAGTTAATTAGCTGGCCAAGCCTAAGGCATGTTAGAAATAAACCAGTACTACCCAGGTAGGCCAAAGACCACCTATATCCCCAAGCATAATGGGGATGAGTTTACAGAAAAGACACTTTCTTAGTAACGAGGTTCTTAGCTCTACCTCCTTAACAACTTTTGCTGAAACACCAGTCATACTGAGAAAGGACTTAACTGTCCATAGTAACAGAAGTCACACCATCCTGAGTTGCCCTGTCATACTGGCAAGGACTAATAGTAACTATAACTGTATCCTCAGTTATACCCACCAACAGAACAATTCCATCCCCCCAGGGTATTTAAGTGATTCCCTTAACCCAGACTTCTCTGTTTTTAGTAGCTTTACTCCCCACAGAGAGCTTGCTCTCTCTATGCTGCTTCTATGCCTAGCATGTGGAGCTGGTCATTAGCTGTCTCTCTCCTTGAATTCTTTCTGGACAGACTCCTGCTTCATCTTGTGCTCAAGCCCACTCATACCACCTACCAGATCAATTAAAGCAAGAAAAATAACCAAAAATATTCAAACTGAAAAGGAGGAATAAAAATTACATCTGTTCGCAGATGACATGGTCTTTTACAGAGAAGCTCCTAAAGATTTCACACCACTCTTAGAGTTAATACAAATTCAGTGAAGTTGCAGTGTACAAAATCAACAAAAGTCAGTTGCATCTCTATACACTGATAATGGACAACTCAAAAGAGCATTAAGGAAACAATTCCATAATAAAGTAGGTAGGAATAAATTTAGCCAAAGAGGGAAAAGACTTGTATACTGAAAACTACCACTGAAAGAAATTAAAGAAGATCTAAATATATGGAAAGACATCCAATATCCATAGATTGGAAGACTTGATTTTATTAAAATACCCGTAGTATACAAGGAGACATACAGATTCAACGTAATCCTTATTAAAATCCCAGTTGTATGTCTTGCAGAAAGAGAGAGATCCATCCTAAAATTCATATGGAAACCCAATGGACCCTGAATAGCCAAAACAATCTTGATAAAATAAATGGTTAAAAGAATATCACTTCCTGATTTCAGAACTTACTCTGAGATACAGTAATCAAGAATGTGTGGTACTGACTCAAGAATGGAAAAATATATATGAATAGACTAAAATAGGACCCAGAAATAAGCCTTTGCATTTATTATCAGTTGATTTTCTACCAGGGTACAAAGGACTTTAAACAGGAGCAGTCTTTTTAACTGATGCTGGGAAAACTGGATATTCACATACGAAAGAATAAAGTTGGACCTTACCTAATTCCAAAATATGAAAAATTAACTCAAAATGGACCAAATACCTAAACATAAAAGCTAGACTACACAATTCTTAGAATTTTACATGGGAATTATTCACAATATTGGAGTTGGCAATGATTTCTTGCATATGACACCAAAACAGCACAAGAAAGAATGAGCAATTTGACTTTTTCAAAATTAAAAAGTGGTGTGAATCAAAAGAAACTACCAAGAGAATAAAGAAAAACTACATAATTGGAGAAAATACTTGTCAGTCATGTATCTGATATGGGATTATCCAGAATATACAGAGAATACTTACAACTCAACAACAAAACAAGCAACCCAATTAAAAACCTGACAAAGGCTTTGTGTAAACATTTTCCAAAGAAAATATACAAATGGACAAAGAGCATGTGAAAGCTACCAGTTAGTCATTAGGGAAATGCAAATCAAAACCACAAGATACCATTTCACATGGTATCCATTAGAATGGCTAGTATGAAAACAGAAAATGAAAAGTATTTCTGAGGATGTGGAGAAATTGGAAACTTTGCTGGTGGGAACATAAAATGGTGTGAAGGCTGTGGAAACGTTTGTCAGAAGATTATTACATGCTTCAGCAATTCCACTTCTCGATGTGTTCCTAAAACAGTTGAAAGCAGGGGCTGAAATGGACACTTGTCTGTCAAATAGAGAAATACTCTGCTTTCTCTTATATGAGGGAAATAAAAAAAAAAACCCAAAACAACAAAACTCATAGATAGAAAGAATAAATTGGGGGTAGGGGGGTGAAACGAGTGAAAAGGATCAAGAGGCAGTCTTCCAGTGATAAAATAAGTCATGGGGAGGCAATATGCAGAATTGGAACTTAGCTAATAATATTGTGAAAAATTCATTTAGGATAGTGGTGATGGCAGCACAACAAAGTGAAATGCTTACTGCTGCTTTTCTATATTTTCTTCTATGTATTTTATGGTTTCAGGTTTCACATCCAGGTCTTTGATCCACTTTTACTTAATTTTTGTGTATGGCACTATCAAGTAATCTAGCTTCATTTTTTTTATAGGTGGTTATCCAATTTTTCCAGCACTTTATGTTGAATAGATTTTCTTTATTCCATTGTATATCTTGACTCCTTTTCATAGATAAACTGCCCATATAGGTGTGGTTTTATTTATGGGCTCTCAATTTATTCCACTGGTCTGTCTGTTTTTGTTCTAATACTATACTGTTTTGATGAAGTTTCTGAGGATAGTTTTGGCTATTAAAAGAATTGCGTGGTTTCAAACTTCAGTATTACTTTTAAGTTTCAATTTCCTTGAAAAAGTCCCTAAACTTTGATAGGAATTGCATTAAATCTGTCTATTGATATAGTTAAGATGGTAATTTAAAAAGATTTATTCATTTAAATTTATTTTTAAATAATAACTTTATAATTGCTTTTGTTTACAATGCTATATTCACTTTAGGATACTGAAATTGCCTCTCAGTCTATGAGTATTTCACAATTCACAAGAGTTCTGCTGTCAGTTACTGTTCTCTTTCTCTTCTTAGGTGGGTTGGGTGTAGTTATGTTTTGATTATTTTTCCCTTTTTGTTTTTTTCCTTTCTTTTTCCCTGGAGATGTATTTTAGGTTACCCTAAGGTTAGCATTAAGAATTCTGTGTTTAATTCCTATTGTATTTGAAAGCAGATTTGTCTTACACTCATTCTAACCATCCACATTTTTATTCTCCTCTCCTCCTCCCCATTTTTATATTTGCTGTTTTACTGTTTTTAAGTGGGAAATCTTTACATTTTATGGAGTATTCTTTAATATTTTCTGTAGAGTTGGTTTTGTGAGATAATTCCATGAACTTTTGCTTATCAGAAAAGCTTTTTATCATTTCTTCAGTTCTGAATGTTAACCTCACAGGTGGTAGTATCCTAGGTTAAAATCCTTTTCTTTTAGCACTTTAAATATATCATGCCATTCCTTCTGGCCTGTAGTTTTAGTTGGGAAATCCACTGACAATCACATGCGGACTCTTTCACATGTGACTCGCTTTTTTTCTAGCTGCTTTTAAGATCCTTTCCTTATCTTATATTTATGACATTTTGATGAGTGTGTCTTGGTGTAGGTCTGCCTGGGTTTCTTTTGTTTGGAACTCTTGAGCTCCATGAGTCTGGAGGTTTGCTTCATTCCTCAGGTTAGGGAAGTGCTCAGCTATTATTTCTTCAAATACAGTTTGTACGCCCTTTTCTCTATCCTCTCCTTTTGGGACCCCTATAATGTGAAAGTTGTTTCTTTTGATATTATCCTGTAGCTTGCAAATGCTGTCTTCATTTCTTTGCATTCCTTTTACTCTTAGCTGGTTTGCTTGAATGCATTCCCCTGCCCTATTCTCTAGCTCACTGAGTCTGTTGGAGTCTTCATCCATCCTATTCTTGTGTCCCTCTATTAAGTTCTTTAATTCAGCTATTGTGTTCTTCATTTCTTTTATATCTTGCTTCATTTCTTCTCTTTTTTTGTTGTTCTTTCTCTTCCTGTATTGCTTTCTTGATTTCTATGAGTATGTTTATCACTATTCCCCTAAATTCATCCTCGGATAGTTTTCACATGTCTGTTTTATTCAGGTTTTCCCCTGGGGTATTAACTGGATCCATCATTTCATGTATACATGTATATTTCTCTGTGTCTTCATTGTGTTGGCATCTGTTTATGTTTCTGTGGGTTAGATTTCCCTGTAGTGATAGTGTTATATAGGATATCAGCTTGCACTTAGAAAAGCCTGGATCTTGTTTTGAATACCAGGAATAGTTGAGTTATGTGGCGTCACTACTAGTTGGATTTATTGACGTTCTTAGGTGGATCCTGGCTTGGGACTCAAGAGTTCAGCCTATGGGGCTGGAGTTTGTGTGGGGCATACAGAGCATTCCCTGAGTGTCCCAGGGCTGAAATACAACAGCCACCTTTGTCCCCTCTCCACAATCAGCAATGGGGTGCAGTTCCACCTCCATCCACAGGGTGGCACTGTGGGTAGCCTTGAAGGTCTGTCCTTCTGGGACTCTCTTCTTCCTCAAAACTTGGGGGTGGGATTTCCAGTGCACAGGTCCTGTGGCTCTGGAGTAATGTGGTAGGAGTGGTTGGGGAGTGGAGTGTTCCCCTAGCTGCTTTCCAATTATGGTGGCGTCCTGTGTGTTTTCCTTTGGTGGGCTGTGGGGGGGGGCCCCCCACTCAGACCATTGGGGTGCTGGTCCTCTTTCTGCCTTGTGCCAAGAGATTTTTCCCATCCTCCATGTCCCAGTCCTGCTGGGCAGGTTATTTACTGCCCTCCTGGGAGGCTCTTTTCGGTGTTTACACCACCTCTGTCTCCTTCCCCGCTACCCACAAGGCTGGGAATCCCAAATCCAGGATGCAGCTCTGAACTCTGATGTCATGTTCTACCCTTTTGGTGGTGATTGCTTCCACTGTGTTCTCAGTCCCCACCAGGCCAGCTCTTCCACACACTGTGTGTCTGAATAATAGGTGATTTCTAGTTGTTCTGTGGAGAGGGGATCTGACACCTCCTACCAGGTTACTACCTTGACTGCCTTCCTAAGATTGTCATTTTAACTGTTTATTTTTCTGATCCCATGAGTGTGATTTCTTGCTTCTTCTGTTTCTTTGTCTTTTAGTTCTTTTTTTAATGTCTTGCAATTTTCATTGTATAGGTCTTTCACCTCCTTTGTTAAATTTCTTCCAAGGTATTTAATCTTTCTGATGCTATTGTAAATGGGATTTCTTTCTTGATTTTGCTTTGTTATTTTTCACTGTTTGCGTATAGAAATGCTGTTCATTTTTGTCTATTGACTTTATATCTTGCCACTTTGCTTTATTAATTTATAGCTTCTAGCAGATTTTTTTTTTTTGGTGGGGACAAAGTGGGAGGGAACAAAGGAATGAAGGAATTAATACAGTGGAGGTAAAGGTCATTAGAATTCTGATGTTAGGGGTGGTGTAAAATATATGCAGATTGAAGTGTGAATCCAATATCTTGTAAATCATATAGAAATGTAAATAAATTAATAATAATTTTGTTATATAATAAAATTCCCAGTAGGAACTAGAAAAGATAACTATAAAAACAACAAACAAAAGCAAAGCAGTTAAAATGGCAAATTTTATATCATGCATGTGTACATATGTATATTTGTGCACATACACACATATTAAAGGAAAGGTGCAGGCAGGAATGAAAGTGAGCAGGCAGGCAGGCAGGAAGACAGAGGAGAAAGAAGCACTTTATTTAGTTCATCTTGATTGTTCCCCCAGCCAGGGACATGAATTGTGATCCTTGGGGTATATGTGGACTGTGCCAAGCAAAGGCAGTTGACCAATGTGCTATTCTACCAGGGCCTGCCATGTCCTGTGTTTTTAACCACCACCACAACAAAAGAAACAAAATTAAAAGTTAAAAACCTAAAATAGATACTTATACACCCATGCTTACAGCAGCATTAGTCACAATGTGATGATGGAGGGAACTGAGCATCCATCAACAGATAAATGGATAAATAAAATATATATAATGGAATATTTTTAAGCCTTAAAAGGAGCACATATTTTGATTGCTGCTACAACTTGGATGAAATCTTTAAAACATCATCTAAGGAAGTCAGATTCAAGCAGTAGCTAGAATGGGTAAATTGAATAAAGACAAAGTAGAAGTTACCAGGGGCTTGGGGAAGGGGTAGTGATAAGAAGTTTTTAATGGGTACAGTTTCTCTTTGTGTGATGAAACAGGTCTGTAGCAAGATGAACCTTGCATAATCATGAATGTACTTAATGCCATAACTAAAAATGGTTACAATGGTAAATTTTATTATGTATATTATACCACAATAAATACATAAATATAGATGATTAAACTGAAAGAAGAAAAAAAGCAATTTGGACTCAAAAAAGGTCTTTTCTGATGGCCAGGTCCCCTTGGATTAGCCTGCTGCTGGCCTCTCTACTGACGGCCCTGGGTTAACTTGAGATACCTAGGACCTGAGGTAAGGCACATTGTTAAACTCCCCCTTTCCTTGGAGACAGGAAGTTTAAAATATCAGGCCAATTAGGAAGGATACACCGAAAAAATACAAGTTTCAATCACACTTCAAGAAGGTGTTTCTGGCTGGGTGCCACTTTTATTATTTTGTGGGGAGGAGGCCAGCTGAATGCCCCACAGACCGAGGGAAGGTACAATGTGATCTTTGATTCGCGTTTGAAAGATCACAGAGAGTGCGTCTGGGTGTAAATGTAGACAACATTTCAGAGACTGTTTCGTGAAAGGAGTCACTAGACCAGGGCAGAAAGGGAGCTGTTATGTTACGTGTGTGTTCGCCTTGAGAAAAATCATTTTCCACTGAATTTGGCTGCCCACTGTACCAGTGACTACTGGCCTGCACCCACGTCCTTGACCCACTGGTTAGGATGGCCTTGGGTTGGGAGGCTGACCCCTCTTGTCCAGGCACCAGGACGGCAAGCGTTGGAGGCGTTGGGTGGTGCATGTGAGGAGCACCCAATCTCATCCTCCATTCGATTTTCCAAAGTCTTTGAGTGCTGACTAGGAATGGCACTCCGGGATGGCAGGCTTGACCTCTATAGCCCAGCTCTCATGGGTTGGAATATGGCAGTGCACACCCACCCACAAAGAGAAAGCCCTCAAGCCCCGCCTACCCATGCAGGTGGACGGTCCTAAGGGCTAGACTTGCCCTGCTTTCGCTCCAAGGCTGGAGGTATGTAAGTAGAACCAGGCCTTAATAGGTTTAGAACAAATGGTACTGGGAGATGGAAGACACTTTCCAGGGGAGCGATGTAGCCCCTCTATGCCCAAACTCTCCCTATGCCCTCGCCCTTAGTAGTCCCCAGCTTAAATAACTCGAGGGTAGTAAACGCGGTTACAACCGCAACAACCTTTGCAGCCTCCAAATGGGGGCCGCGGTTCCTATAGCCGCGGTTCCTATAGCCATTCTTGAGTCCCAGCGCATCCTCCCCACCCACTTCCAGTTCACCCGACCCCCAACAGGTTCCTCCGCCCAGCTCAGCACCAGCTCACGCAACCTGACTCCTCTCATGATTCCCAGCCCCACCCGCGGGGAACAGGAACGCCTGCAGGGCCGCAGGCCCCAGCTCACGGCGCAGGCGCGGCTGCAGTGTGGGGGAGTGCCGGGAATGGCGCGGGAGGGCCGGGCGGCGCGCGCACGCACGGGGCGTGGCTGCACGGCGCAATCTGGCTCCCAGTGCTGCACTTCTGCGCGCGGGTGCCGTGGTCTTCCGCCAAAGGGTTAGTGAGGTGGCGCAAACCCTTGGAACCAGCAAGGGGTACTAGCTTCTCCGTCCGTCCTCAACTCCTCGTTCGCGAAGAGACAGTCGGAACCCCCGGCTTGAGTTCCCGCTGCCGTTCAGTTGGCAGGCCTCAGTTTCTCGGTCGGCGTCGGGGGTTGTGGGGCGTCTGGAGTCATTTTTGGGCATCTTTTTTGCCATCTTGGGAGGTCGCGCCTGTGCCTCGCCTGGTCTCACAGCGGCCGATCTTGTTCTCTACTTTCTAGGTGGTCCTTGGACTCTCGCCTCGGAGAGAGACCCGTGTGCACGGTTTCTGGTCGCAGATCCGTGGATCCTCTTCGCAGGCGCCCCGCATACCCGCAGGTAGGTCGGCTTCTTGTTGCGGGTGGATAGGGGTTGCGAACACTTATCCCTGCGGTTTTCTGCCTGCGACTGTACGAAGGATGGTGCAGGGGTGTGCCCTCAATGTAATTTGAGGCTTTGGGCAAGTATTTCTATTTCTAGGGCTCTTGGGTCTCTTCGGAGTTGAACGCTCGGGCGTTCCAGGCGCTGCCTTTGGCTTTGTGGAGGCAAGTGCGCATGCGCCGCGGTACCTGGTCCCTGCGAAGAGCGCTGTCCAGTCCTGGAGAAGGGCCCAAATTCCTCAGTGCTAGGCAGGCACGGGAGAGAAGGAAAAAAGACCAACAGACTAATAGGCATGGTAGGGCTAAGGGTATCCAAGTGTCAGAGTCAGGCCCAGGACTGACTGATTGGTTCAGGGGAGCCTTTTCCCTGAGGTTGCAGGAGGCGCGCAGGCATGCAGATGAGCATGGTGACAACTAGGGTTTCGGGGGCAGGGGGGGTGGGTTCGGGACCGGGAGAAAGCTAGGGCAGACACCTGGACACTGGCTCTTGGGCATGTGATGCAGTTTTTGCGGGCACCTAAACTCAAATTGGTGGTAGGAGCTTGGTTGTTGCTTTTTCAGAACTTGCTGAGGTACTGACTTGTTTCAAGAATGGACTACTTTTATATGCTGCCCCTTGGGCCACTGCTGCTGGCAGGCCCTAGTATATTTTCTTGTGTATAGGGAATGTTTTCAAGTGGAAGATCCCCACACCCAGTGTACTTGAGGGGTTCCATAGTGCTTGGGTGACAGATGTAGGTGCTGGTGGCAGCTTTGAGTGCTGCAGGCCACCCTGGGAGGTGCTGGGCAGAAAGACCAACAGAGCTGTGTCTTTCTGGAGGAGCTCACTCTGCTGGAGGGAGACGGGGCACAGAAACCTGCACTTGAAGGTGTGTGGCTGAATGAGCATTGAGGTATGTTAGGAGGACTGTTGGAGAAATCACATAGTTCTGTGGAGGCAATGAGTGGGTCTCTTTTTGCAGAAGAACTAAGAAGGTGGGCAGTGTGAGAACCTGGAAGAATACTGTGCCTGTTGCTGGTTGCAGCTTCCTTTCCCAATTTGCAGACTCTTTGGGCTACTCTAGGTTGGTGACCATTGCTCTCTAGACTTTTTTGCACCAGTTGAGTTTGGGGAGGTGAGAAAAAGTGCAACAAGTGGGATTACTCTTGGGGAATCAGATGCTGGACTGTTGAGAAGGAAAGTATTTAGGATTAGGGGCGCCATTGCCTGCAGGCTGTACTGGGGTGGTGAGGTGAATCTGAAAAGCATGGGGGAAAGGCTGCAGAACTAATAATGAGGCCCTGGGCTTCTGTTGATTACTCAGGTAGCACCTACTGTGCTGTGCTGTATGTAAAATAGCCTGTGTCACCTCTTGTGTACTGTGTTTGGGGATGCCAGGAGACCTCTCAGTGGACTAGCAAGTACGGTTCTTCACCAGTGTGGTGGTTAGACATGTGGTCTATAGAGCCAGCTCCAGCTGTCTCCATCACTTAATAGTAGTGTGTGGCTGCGGTCAAGTGACTATACTTTGCCTCTGGGATGAGAATACCAATCAAGGGTCAGCATTAGGTGCTTAGCAAAATGTTGCTGATGTTATTCTCCTGAAATTCTCTAATAGCCAGAATGTCCAAGGAATCTCAGGGGACTCCAATCTGGCTCCCTTCTCCTTCTCCTAGGACTGACAGCATCTACCCTTTGAAGGCCACAGGTGGCATTTGTCTGCCTTCTTGGACTTTCCAGGCTGGGCCCTACTTGCTTTCAGAGTGCCTAGTTGGGGGCCAGGGATTTGCCCACTTATTGCCTCCTCCTTCAGCCTGATGGTAATGATCAGGCCTAGTTCCTGCTCTTCCCCACCTTGTTTTTGGACAGATTGCCTTGGATGCTGGTCTGCGTCTGACAGTCCCATCAGCTCTTCTCAGCTCTCCTGAGGCTGCAGCTGTCACCTCCCCTGATGCTCAGCACTGGCCTGGAACACCCGGGTTTGCTACACCCTCTTCAGCCCACATCTATCTTGCTGTGTCCACTGTACCAATTCTGCCCCTCTGCCACTGAGTCAGGTCTTCTTTTCCCCTTCTAGTCAGTGTAGCAGTCCTCCTCCCCCACTAGATTCCTGTGGCTAATGCCATCCACAGGGCTCTTGCAGTCCCATCCATGCCGCAGCCAATTACTCCAGCATGCATACTTGTCAGTAGTAGATCAGCCTCTCCCAGAGTGGCACATCCCCCCTAGTGGATACCTGGATTGGTTGGTCCTACTGTGGGGACCCTGTGTGCATGCACATGACCATGGAGCAGAAGAGTACAACAAGTAGTGCTTCTAGCAATAAGCCCATGGAAAGGCTTCCCTGACTTTGCATGCATGGCCTGTGGCCCTTCAGAGTGGACTTTGACTGGCACCTTTGATGTCTCCCCTTGGCTGTTAAATCCCTTTTTGACCCAGCTTAGCGACTACATGTCTTTCTACTTTAACACTACCAGGACCATCTCAGCCGTATATATGAACTCCTTGGGGGCCTGGCAGGTCTGGGCAACCCCCTACCTTGACAAGGACCTGCCCCCGCCTGATGACTATGAGCTCTTTTGCTAGGATCTTGAGGAAATTTTTAAGACCCCAGCAATTTGCTGAGTACCATATTGCAGGGCCCTACATGCCGTTCCTAATTTCAGGCCTACCCCCAGTTACCCCACAGCTGCTTATAGTGAGGCAGTACTTAGCTAGGTTCTGAGAGGCCTTGGTATTCAACATAGATGCTCTCTACAGGTCTGTCCCAGCTACTCTGGACACTTCTGCTGCTTCTAGTTCCAACTCTATACCTAGGGATGCCCTGCCTGAGAGCAGCAGCTGGCCAAAGCGAACACCCAAAGCCTCCTACCTTGTCCAGTTCTATGTGTGACACCAATCCTGGTCTTATGGGGCCAGTGTCCTCCCAGCTAGAGTGGGTGCCACCTAAAACTGTCCCTGCGCTTTCGGACTCTGCTGTCTTACCTAGAATCCAGACCCAGCTTACCCAGGGGGTCTAGATCTCCAGAAAACAGAGGAAGTAGACTTGGAGACACAGGGAGACCAGGAGACATCCTTAGGAACTCCACAGGGGGAAGTAACATCCTGGAGTCCTTACTTAGTTACCATTTTCTCCTGCTCACCACAACACAGGCCTGATTCTGAGCATACCCTAGACAGGTGAAGCAGTGTCCCTTATGATAAGGAGGCTTATCTAGACAAGGAGCCCCAAGGCCCACAGTCATATTAGAGTGACATTGCCAAATGACTAGATATAGTGCTGCCAGATGTTACTCTGTTTTTTCGTCCCATTGCCGGGCAAGAATATGCACTTATTGCACTTCTGCCTTGTCTGAATTTCCCACTGACAGATTGTAGACCTTTGCCTTGGACACCTTATCCTCCGATTCCCCCTGCAGCCCAGAGATTGCCTGCTACTGAATTCTTTGCTCCATCTTCAGACCTCAGCAGGGAGTTCCATTTCACCCAGGCCTATTCCCACTATTTGTACAAAGTTCTTTGTAATCTCTCTCTCCACCAAAAAACAAAAAGAAAACCCTCAACCTGACTAGGACTGCGCTGTGTCTGCCATGCCAGCCCCTTTCGGATTTGGTCCCTGGATAATATCTCTTTTACTGTTATTCCCATGTCTGTTCCCTGTGACCCCTGCCCTTTGCTCTGGAATTTAAAGAAGACTACATGGAGAAAGTAACTGCTTTCATCGTTCATTGTGAGTGGGATGGTATCTTGGCATAGAAAGATGCTTCCCTGAGGATTTACCAGCATCCTGCCTGCTAGGATAATGAGGATGCAGGAAGGTAGGATACAAGCACCTGTGCCAGGCACTGTCCCCTTCTGTGTTTTAGCATTCTATTGACACCTGTTTTCTTTAGAATTGGGGGTGAATTTTTACATCTCACTGCCTTTCACTGTGGTGCCTTCTGACTTTCTGCCCCTCAGTGATTCCTGCCCTGCCTTGCACATCACCGATTCATCACTTAAAACCCAATACTGTAAGTGACTTGTTTCTCTGGGTAGACTGAGAATCTCTAGAGCAAGGTCTCCATCTTTGTGTCCCTGGTACACAGTTGGTGCTCATTAAACATGGGTTGAATTTGTGGCTGAGCCTGTGGTATGGTGGCTGCCAACAAGCAGAGTCCTTATTTCGTCCACAGGAGCACTGTGCCCACTGTCAGGAGCAGAGGCTAGGCCTCAGTTGCAAGTGGTATAGTTGTTTGCAGTAGGACTTTGAGAATCCAAGGTTTCGTTGAAGGAGTTTAGGGGCCTGAATAACTGGGATTGGGAGACTTAGCAGGTAGAGTGTAGGCTTGAGAGCTGACTTCTGAGAGACCATAGGTGAAGTGAGGAGCAGTCAGCAGACCAGAACTGTGAGGCCCCAAGGGCCAGAGGATTGGAATGAAGAAAGACCTGTTCTGCACATGGATCAGTTTTTGAATAATGAATACTGAGCTTAGAAGCTCCTTAAAGCTGGATTTGACACAGATGGGCACAGTGCACCTATTCAGGGTAATGTAGGCGAGGATTTCAAACCCCTTTCAATTTTATAATGGTCAAAATAAGCAACATGTTCCTAGAAAGTAGGAATTAAAAGTAAGAACTAATAATTCTTAAAACTAGTCATTTTGGGAAAAAACAGTCAAAAACAAACATTTTGTAAAAATTTTTAAGAAAATAAGACATTGTTTATTTTGTATAGTAATTGTCACTTTAAAAGGCTCTGGGTTCTCCTAGTTTTATGGGTGAGCTATTTTAAGGCACAGATACCTTGTAAGTAAAACAGTTGCTAGTTGGAAATAGATGGGAAGTTGATAAAACCCTGAAAGCAAAGCAGATAAGCTGAGAGAAGAAAACAATGTGCCACCTGAATTCTAATCAGATGTGGAAAATCCCTGGCTGTCTGCTGTACTCCTGCGCTATTCTGGCTTGCGCTGCTGCCTCTTCATGTTACTATGCAGTCTGGACACTTTTTACAGTCCTGGGATGGCTCCTTCCCTCTTCCTCTACCCACCGTTTCCTGTGGCCTGGCCTACCTGTGGATCTGGTGTTGGTAATGTTAGACAAGCCTTTGTTTGAACCGACAAGACTAAATCGAACCTAGAGTCCCTCTGGGGCAATAGCGAGTCAACACCCCCACTGTGTGCTGGCCTCTGCACCAGCTGCCTTTGCTTTCACCGTTTAATGGACCTAAAGTGAATGTCTTCAGCTCAGCATTGCCCTTTCTTCCCACCCTCTCCTATTAGGGCCTTTTTTCCCTTGGGGCTCATGGAGTTCTTATGGATTTCTGTTATTGGCATAACTTTCCTAAGGACCAGCTCAGCTGATGCAGGCCTGAGGACATTTGAGGGGAGACCAGATGATGTGTTTTTTATTTGGAAACTATTTTTTGTGATTGGACTCTTGCCACAAAGGAATGGAAGGCAGGGCCTCAATGACAATGGCATAGTCACTGTTCCTGCATGTCCACATGGGTAGGTTTGAGGAGAGGATGGAGGGCTCTAACCAGTCCTTCCAGACAGGCAGTGCCTATAGTGTTGCAAAGTGACAGGACCAGTGACAGTGCTCTGGCTTGGGCAGATGCGATGACCTAGCTGTTTTCCTACCCTGTGGGAGAGAAGGCACAAGCAGGGCCAGGAAGGGGAGGCCCTGCTGTGTGCAGTAGGATGAAAGTCCTTAGTTATTTGTACTTTTGGCACCCCCATGGGTGTATTGGAGGAGGTTACTGCCTGGAGACATGAAGTCTGGCAGGGATGTACCCCGGATGGTCTGTGGTACTGGGACCTGCCTCCGGATCATGTCTGTCCTTCACTTGCCTTGGAAATACCAAGATCCTGTTTCTTAAAGATAGGACATGGTGGGGCACTATGGGAGGACTTTTAACTACTTGTCTCCAAGGAAAAGTCTGAAATGGGAAATATTGAGGGTAAGAGTCTTTGAATGCTGAGCACTTTAAAAAGATGCAGTAATGAAGGTACTTGGAAGTTGGTGTGGAGAGTAGTGAACTTTGAAATAAAGCCAAATAAATGCAGGTATTTAGTTCATGCTAAAGATGTTTCAAATGAATGGGCAAAGTGGATTATTCAGTAAAAGAAGTTGGAACAATTGATTAGCCACCTGGAAAATAGTGATGCTGGACACTCTCTCACTCTTCATACCAGTCTATACTAGATGGATTAAAGATTTAAAAAGTCATAAAAGTACTACAGGGAAATGTGGGTGTATTTTTTTCTGCCTGTGGTTCCAAGACTTTTTATAATTTAGATACCCAGAATTTCTGAGGATTAGACTGGGTAAATAGACTTTCCCATGCTTGTTGGCAGGAGTAATAATTACTACCATTTACCCACATAGCATTTCTAGGGATTCTGATCCGTTTTCTACATTCAGGGGCTGTTGCTTGTTTTTCGGTTGTGGAGCATGTACTTGATCTTAGTCACACCCGGCTTCCTCTACTTGCAAGCTGACAGTGCTCAGTGTCACTTGACCTGTCTGAACTATTAAAGTAGTGTGTCCTCATAAGAGGCTAGGAGGACTGGAAGAGATGCCCCTTCAGTGACCTGAGCCCTAGTGACTACTTAGTAAAACTGTCACCCATCCAAAGTTTCAGCAGTAAGGATGGAGGAAAGTAGAGCTGTCCCCTGTTGTATCAGGCAGGGTGAGCCAGACTGCTTTAGTAACAGGACCTTAACATCCCAGTAGTCTGAGGGCCTCTCGTCTGGCTTGCCTCAGCTGAGTATTCTGCCTTTTGCAGTCCCTCAGGGACCTGTGCCCACAGGAGCTTCACTGGGCATATTTCTCCATGACCACAGAGGCAGGGAAAGACCACGTGTCACTCCACATCCATTACTGCTGCCGCTGAGCCACACCTCCTCCAGTTCCATGGGATGAAGTGGCTCCTCCCTGCTCTGGAGCATTCAGCACAGAGAAGAACAAGCATCCCCTCCTTACAACACTCAGTAGTAAAGCCATCATCAAGAAAGTGGGGGGGCTCTTGATGTCTTGTGAGTTTGCTAGGGTTGCATGGCTTATACCACACAAATTCATTTCCTCCAGTTTTGGAGGCAAAGTCAGACAAGATGTCTGCAGGATTGGTTTGTCCCAAGGCCCCCTCTTGGCCCAATGCTCCATCAGCTCATGCTTAAGGGTACCATAGCCTGCATGCCCCCCATGTGGTCGTCCTCTGTGTTTCTGTGTCCTAATCTTGTAACACCACCAGTCATCTTGGGTTAGATGTCATTTAACCATAATCACCTTTTTAAAGGTTCCAACTCCAAATATTCTGAGGTATTTGAGCCTTAGGATTTTAACATGTACTTTTGGGGGTTGGGGGGGTGGCACAGTTTACCCCAAAATAATGCCAAAAAAATGGATTTCTGTTTTCATGTTTGTGGTTTTGCATAGTGCTGCTGTAGGCAACCTTCAGTAGGTCACTGAGTTCCTCTGCAGAGCCCTCCAGGCCCCCGGAGCAGGAAGTGTCAATTGTTCTCTATTTGGGACTGCTTCTGAAGAAATCTTTCCGTGCTGAGGGTACAAAGACATTGCCCCAGGTTCCTATGTTTTGATATCTTGCCTTTTACTAAAATTGCCTCTTCTTGTAACTGTAACTGGTTTGCAGGAGTGTCTGCCTTTAGGGAGCCTGAAGAGGAGAGCCCTGTGCCCACCTGTCTTTGATGTATAACAGAAGTGGGAATAAATGTTCGCTGTGCGAAGCTACTGTGTTTGGGCTTGTGTTTTGCATGGCTTGCCCTGTTCTCTGCTGACCAACAGAGGACCTCATTTCACTTTCTCACATGAGGCACATGATTGCCACATCAGGTCTGGCCACACCTGCCTACAGGGCTGCCTATATGAACATGATCAGCTCTCTGGTCTGGTCTGTCCTCACAAATTTTTCGAGCATCATCGTGAGTCTTCATTATGTGGTAGAACCCCATCTCATCCTACCTCGTTCATTTAACTTGTCTAGTTTTCAAAACACATGTTATCACAATGCAGAAGTCGAAAGAATGGTAAGAGTGTAGCACGGTGTGGCTACCCTTGCCCTGGGGGCAGTGTCAGTGGGCTGCCTGGCCGAGCACTCTTTCTGCATGGCAGAAGCCCTGAGCACACTTTGTTCATCTCTAGGTGGGTGGCATGCTCCAATACAGATGTGCCAAGGATGGTTCTTGGAGGAACCCCTGGCCTGCAGGGTCCTTTGGTGGCCTGAACCTCCCCTCGCTGCCTTGGGGGTACCCAGATAGAACTGTGGGCGGTAGGTGCTTCTGTCTCCCCACTGGTAAGATCACCAGTTGTAGAGAGGGACATCCCTGGGCTATCATTCACCTGTGTGTCCAAGCACCTGGGTCAGCGATGGGGACGGTGGCTGAGCTCAGCCATACCACATGAGTGGGCCATTTACATCCTTTACAGCTGGCACACAGGTACACTTTAGAGCCATAGCAGAGCTTCCTAAAGGTGGAGTGATGGGCCACCTGTGAGGGCCTCCAGGGTGGGGGAATCTGGGTTGGCCAGCACATAACCCTATGTGGTGTCCTCTGGATCACAACAGCCTCCCCATCCTGGGACCCTGTGGTCCTCAGGGTGCAAATGGGAACCTCGGGGTGGAGGCAGCTGGGAGGGTAACCCAGGGCTGGTGCAATCTGTTCTGCCCTCCTGCCTGCTCCAGGTGCATGCTGCACACCACGACCTTGGCCTCCCGGCTCCTGTCTTCCCTGCTCCCCTTCAGTAAGTCACTCACCTCTGAGTCTCACATTTGCCGCCTGTAAGTTGGAGAGACTTTCTGCCTTACATTTGCCTGGAAGGTGGTAGTCTCCTTGGGGCTCTAATCACTGTCCCTACCCTATCCTCCCTCAGACCTCAAGTGCTATGAGCAGTGTTAGCGCACACACATGTGGGAGACCAGTGGCTGGGGGCCCCCCTCCAAGTGGGACCTGGTACCCAAGGACCACAAGAGCATAGCCCTTTGGGGATTGGTTCCCTTGGTGTGCGTTGTCTGTGATCATAGTTAGTGCTGGGTAGCTGGCTGCTGTGTGCCAGACCTCCTGTCAGAAGGTGGCCCCAGAGGCTGCCAGTGGTGCATGGGAATGGTCATACTTCTGTAAAGCAAGAAGCTTTTCCATGTGTTCACCAGGGTCAGAGAGGCTAGTGGCTGTTACTGGCAGGGTTCCCATCCCTGCCCGGAAGTGCCTGGGACAGCCTGACTGAAAACAGCCATGAGTTGGGCTTCCTTCCTGCCATCTCACCATTCTCTGTGGTGGCCCACTCCAGGGATGGCGGACATCCTCCACTGCAGCCTGCCCCTGGAACCCAGGAACCCCTCACCCTTGCATTTCCCCTTGGCCTCTCACCCTTGTCCCCCTGTCCTGAGAAGTCTGCAACTTGTGGACATCCTGTGGTCTTTTTCCCCTCCCGAGCACCAGTCTCGAGACTGGGATGTTAGCATGCCTTTGTCATCATGCCTTGTGCCATGAAACTCTCTTCTGATGCCCCAACCCTACCTGAACCTTTGGAAGCATGGAGAGGTGGACCTCCTATAGAGACTTGGCTGTGGTGGGGGAGAAGAGACAAGCAGGTCACGGAGGGTTGGCAGGGGCACCATGCTCACTTCTACCTGGAGGTACATACACCACATCACCTGAGCCTTGACCCTAGCAGAGGTGCCTGGTGCTCGGGGACTCAGCTGTAACTGGCCTCCTTTGACCTCCCCCAAATGCCGCAGGCCTATATGAAGGTGAGGGAGTGCCCAGGCATTGTGCAAGAGACCTCCTGCAGGGCTGTGGTCAGGCCCTGGAAGACTCCAGCTTTCGAAAAAGCCTGGGGCCTACTGGACTCCCAGGGGCCTGCAATGCTGCCCCTGAGGAAAGTGAAGTCCTCATGCAGTGAATCTTGCTGGAAGGGCTAAGGGTGACCAAACTTTGCAAGAGCAGATCTCTAAGTTACAGAGCAAGCAACCTGTTTTGTTGGAATGAAAAGGTTTAGTTCAAGAACAAGACCACAGGAGTGCAACACTTTTGACTCTACCACAGAGATCTGCAGCCACACTAGAGCCCCTGAGTTCAGCTCTCTGGATTCAAGGACTCACGGGGATGTCCTGCCTTCATGGCACACGGCTGTGAGACACAGAATAGGTTACCTGGCAGCCAGATCAGGTGTTTTCCCTGTGCACTGTCTAAATAGCTAGCTCAGGGGCTAGCCGAAGCTTGGGCCACATTGGTCAGCAATGACAGAGGCCCAAGCCAGCTGCTCTTGGGTGATGCCATGGCTAAGACAGACAAGCCTGTGTCTCTCATCCTCTGTGGGAAGAGGCTATTGTGGGGTTATGCCTTATTGCTCCCCCTTCCCACATAGAGTTATGGCCATGATTGGGGTATGTACTTGCTTCCCTCGAGGGGGAAGGTGGGTGCAGGGACAGTACACAGAGCTGCTGGTGGCATGATCCTCCCTCCCTCCTCCCTCCAAGATGGGGCTGCACTGAATCCCCGGAACCTCTCCCCAGGATCTGCATCTTTGAAGCCAGGGATACTGACAGAGGATTCAATGAATCCAAGGTCGCTAGTGAGGTGTTGACAGATGCCCAGCCATGATACTATTTCTGATTTAATAACCGAATGGAGGCTGGCCCTTGGTAATAATTAGGGCTAATTACTGAGGAGGTGTTGAGAGACAGGCTGAGAGGAAACAAACTACCTTTATCCTGCGGCTTAGAGTCAGATTACCCGCCTGGTGCTATCTGCCCCTCAGAAAGGAGACGCTTCAATCACTCACCAAGGCTTCAAAGGAGAAAGGGCCTGACAATGCACGGGTTTGGAAATGAGCTATGAAGTGCGCCTTTGACTCAGAGTCGCCAAATGGAGCCCCATTCCAGAAATGGTTTCTTTGTGAAGTTTGAGTTACCCTGGGCAAACCTGCCTCCAGAGCTTGGGGCAGAGAAGGGGGCTGCCATAGGCGAGGGCTGGACAGGTACTCTGACTACTGGACCCATTTGGGTCCTTCTCTGGTGGGGCCCATGCCAAGTGATGCAGACTGGGGCCCTGGTACCTCTAATAGCTGGCCCTTCCACCCAGGACCCTCGTGGGCTCTGCAGCTCACAGGGCCCAAGAAGTGAGGAGAGGCATGTTTTCTTGGCTCTGGGAGTGTGTCCAGTTCTTTGTGACTGGGGTTTCTGGTAGTGGAATGGGGGTGTACTATCCCAGCAGGCTTGTCTCTTCCCTTGTCTTGTCCGGTTTTCACTCTGTGTCATGGGCACGGCTGTTTCTCTGAGAGGCGGCTTTGTCCTAGTATTATTTTTCAAGACCATTCCCTGGGATCTGGGCATCACTCTCTGGGCTTTTCCCACCCACGTTTTGGGCAGTGAGGCTATGCTGTGGGTGGGACACTGATCCCCCAGAGCCTTACTGACACAGGGTGATAATTTGAAGTGTTGACCTATGCAGCTGGACCCCTGGATCTCCTTGAATTTCTAAGACGGGAGGGATGGTGATCAGACCTCCATTTCCGGTGGCGCAGCAGAGGCTTCACCTGGACCACCTAGGCCACTGCGCTGCCATTTAGCTTTGAGGGAGAAGAGAGCAAGATCTGGCCAAGGCACTCATGGCCTAATGAAAGAACTAATTCTAGGTTTCACGTTCTCCTGAGATAAGGGCAACTAGAGGGCAATGAGCCCTCGCTTGGGACCTGTTCAGAGAGACCCAGTTCCAGGCGTAGCCTAGGAGGTGAGGAGGAAGTGGGATTCAGGACCTTCCCCTGGAACATACCGGTATGCTCCTCAGAGAGAGAAGTCAGCAGGACTGGTGCAGAATATTGTTACGTTAGCGTTCCTTCTTCCTTCGTATTACTTCTGGAAGTAATGATGGTGACAATAAAAGTCATCAGTTAATTTGCTTAACTGAATATTGACTGCCTTTTATTGGGGCCGCTATTGACAAATTTAAGTCTTTATATTAGGAGAAATAGTATGATGAATAATTTTTAATGGGAGAAGCACTTAGAATTGACTTGGCTAAAGTGCAGGCCATGTAAAGCTGAATGGCCTGGGTTCAAGGCCAGGGTCAGAGGAAGGAAAAAAAAATGGCGTTTTGACATCACCTGAAGCAAAGTTGGAAATAGCCTCTGAAGCCAAAGAAATCTAAGTAGGTAACTGGTTTCCATAATACATTAGTGGTAAAGCATTAGCCATTATAGTTTGAAAATATAATGCAAAACTGTTTTGCAATGTATGTTATTTGAAAAATAGACTCCCAGAAAAGAACCATGAGAGCAGTTCCCCAGGGGCTAACTGGTCCACAGAAGCCTATCCCTCATTACTAACATCTTCCATTAGTGCAGAGGGCAGCAGGACCCATAGGGATACATTGTTACCCAGATGTGTGTTTTTCCTGATGTCTTTTTTCTCTTCTAAGACACCAGGTTTCATTCAGTCATCTGATCTCCGTGGTCTCCTCTGGTCAGTTAAAGGTTCTTAGACTCTGTGTTTTTATGGCTTTGACAGTTTTGAAGAGCACTAGTCAGGTCTTTTGTAGAATGTCTCTCAGCTGGGATTTGTTGCATGTTTTTCTCACGATGTGCCTGGGGTTGTGGGTTGCTGGACACCCGAGCAAGACCTCAAAGGCGAACGCCCTCTCGTCACATCATGTTGCTGTCAACACTATTGATCACCTTCATTGCCAACTGTCAGTTTCTCTGTTAGAACTCTTTCCCCCTTTCTAGACCTCTTAGGAAGCGAGTTACTATGCACAGTCTGATTCAGGGATGTGAGTTCTGCTTCACCACCCTTGAGGGTCAGAACCTTTTTGTAAATAATTTGGAATTCCATGTGGCAGATTTATCTATGTCAATCTGGGCATGTGAATATTTATGATCATGACTGTGATGAACTGTACTCACAGTGATCTGAACACCTGCCCACAACTTCCACTGCCAAATCTGGATCCTTCAGAACCTCCCTCTGACTGCCCCTGAGAGTCAACCTGCCTTCACCCCTGACCCCTGGCAGCACCCATCTGAGTGCTCCACCTAGATGTGCTCTTTACAGAATGCGACATAAGTGGGCTCAAACAGTATGTAGCCTTTTCTTCATCATGATTCTCTGGAGATTCATCCACATCATTGCATTTTCAGTGGTTTGTTCTTTTTTATTTTACTGCTCAAGAGGATTCCAGTCACATGTGTGGTCATTTAGGTTATTCCCTGTTTGGGATGCTATAAATTTTCATTTCTCTAAAATAAATCTAGGGGTAGGATTGATGGGTAATAAATGACATGTGTATTTCATTCTATAAGAAATTGTCTCATTATCTTCGGAGCATTTATACCAGTTTGTACTCTGACCAGTAATGTCTGAGGATTCTAGTTTCTTCTCATTCCCATAGCACTTGGTTTCATCAGGGATTTTTCTTCATTTGAGTCATTCTATTAGATGTGTGGTGGTATTTGATTATGATTGTGATTTCCTGAATGGCTAATAATTATTAAACATTTTATTGCGGTAAGTTTGATTTACAAAATAGTGTGTTTAGATATGGTTTCACTCTTCATGAAACATGACAACACACCTACCTACCACCAAATTGCCAAAAGCTCTCTACCACTGTTTGATCCCACCACCTCTTGTACCCTCACTCCCCACCCGCTTCCTTACTGGTAGCCTCAGTTCTTTTGTCAATGTCCAAGGGTAGTTTTTGTTTTGTCTGATTCTTTGCTGTTTCCTTATAGTCCACATATGAGTGAGATTATCCAGTATTTGTCTTTCTCCTTCTGACTTACTTCACTTAGCATAATCCCTTCTAGTTCCATCTATGTTGTTACAAATGTCAGGATTACATCTTTTTATTTTTTAAAGAAAAGTTGAAGGCAGGAATGAAAGTGAGTGGACAGGCAGGCAGGCAGGAAGAGAGAGGAAGAAGCAGCATTTTATTTATTTTTATTTAGCTGTTCACACTTGTTGTTTCCCCTGGCCCTGGGACTCCATTCTAGGGGAATGCGACCTTGCTTTCCTTTGGAAGGGATTGACCTGACTGCTACTCCAACAGGGTGTGTCATTTTTTTTTTTTTTTTTTAAAGAAAGGAAAGGAGAGGAGGAAGAAGCATTTTTAAGGAAGGACGGTATGAAGAAAGGAGAAGGAAACACTTTTTATTTATTTGTGGTGGTTGTTCTCTCTGAAACTGGGTCCTTGGACTTTATACCGTCTATGCCTCAGGCACCAGTTTAGCACCAGAGCCACCAGGGCATTCTGGGACTTTGTTCATTTTTAGGGCTGTCTAGTATTCTATTATGTATATGTATATGTGCCTATATATATAGGTATATATGTGTATATATACACACGCACATACCACATCTTTATCCATTCATCTGTTGATGGGCACTTAAGTGGTTTCCCATTCTCAGCTATTGTAAATAATGCTTCAATAAACATAGGGGTGCATCTCTCTGCGAATTAGTGCTTTTGTGTTTTGGGAGTAAATACCCAGAAGTGGGATAACAGGATCATATGGAATTTCCATTCTCAATTTTTTGAGGAATCTCCATACTGCTTTTCATAATGGTTTCACCAATTATATTACCACCAAAGGTTTCCTTTTCTCCATATCCTTGCCAACATTTATTTTTTCCAATCTTTTGGATAATAGCCATTCTCCCAGGTATGAGGGGATATCTTACTTATTTTGGTTTGCATTCCCTAATAACCAGAGAGGAGAAACATGTTTTCCTGTGCCTACTAGCCATCTGTATGTCTTGTTTGGAGAAATGTTTATCCAATTATTTTGCCCATTTTTATTGTTTTTTTTTTTCTTTGTTTATTATTGAGTTTTATGAGTTCTTTATATATTTTGGATATTAAGCCCTTGGCAGATGTATGATATGCAAATATCTTCTCCCATTCACTAGGATATCTTTTTATTTTGGGGATAGTATCTTTCACTGTGCGGGTGCTTTCTGGTTTGATATAGTGCCATTTGCTGACTTTTGCTTTTGTTTCCCTTGCCACCAGAACTGAGTCTCCACAGACGTCTTAAAGGTTGATGTCTTGGAATGTATTGCTTATGTTTTCTTCTAATTATTTTATGGTTTCCAGGCTTACATCCGAGTCCAATTCATTTTGAATTAACTTTTTGTGTATGGTGTTATAAAGTGGTCTAGATTTATACCTTTCATGTGGCTGTCCGGTTTACCCAATACCATTTGTTGAAAAGACTTTCCTTTTTCCGTTGTATGCTATTGGCTTCTTTGTCATAAATTAACTCATCATAATATATATGAGTCTATTTCTGGTGATTCATTTCTTTTCCACTGATCTTGGTATCTGTTTTTATCATATGGTTTTGATCACTATTGCTTTGTAGTATAGCTCAAGATCTAGGAGTGTGATACCTCCACTTTTGCTCTTTTCTCTCATGACAAAAGCTTTGACTATTCAGGATCTTTTGTGATTTCATAGAAATTTGAAATCGATTTGCTCTATTTCTTTGCATAAAACCTGTATATAAAACCTTTGCATGAAACCTTTATATTACTTTAGATAAGATGGTCATTTTGATGATGTTAATCATGAGCATGGAATATCTTGCCATCTTTCTGTATTGTCTTCTATTTCTTTGAAAAATGTCTTGTAACTTTCATTGTTTATAGTTCTTTCACCCCCTTTTAAAGTATATTTGAAAATTTTAACTTCTTTTTTGTTTGTATTGTCAATGGAATAGTTTTCTTAATTTTATTACTTTCTATCACATTGTTTTCATATAAACATACAATTTTTGTATATTAATTTTATAGCCTGCCACTTTACTGTACTCATTTATTAATTGCAATTTTTTGGTGGAATCTTTAGGATCTCCTAGATATATTACCATGTCATCTACAAATAGTAATAGTTTTACTTGTTTATTAACTTGGATTCCTTTTATTTCTTCTTGTCTAATTGCTCTGACTAGGACCTCTAATACAATGTTGAAAACCAGTGCTGAGAATGGAACCCTTGCCTTGTATCATTCCTTATTCAGGTGGAACACATTCAGTTTTTGTCTGTGGGCTTATCATATATGGCATTTATTATGTTAAGGTATGTTCCTTCTATACTTAAAGTAGTATTTTTATTGTAAATTAGTGCTGAATCTTGTCAAATGCTTTTTCTGCATCAATTAATATGTTTATGTGATGGTTTTCCTTTTTTATTCATATGGTATATTAATAGATCTTTGTATGTTGAATGATCCTTTCATCCCTAGGATAAATCCCACTTGATCCTTTTGATATATTGTTGAATTCAGTTTGCTAATATTTTGTTGAGGATTTTTGCATTTATGTTCATCAAAGATTTTGTTCTGGAATTTCCTTTTTGTGTGGTGTCCTTGTCTGCTTAGTATCAATGTAATTTTTGCCTTATCCAGAGTGTCTGGAAGTATTTTCTGTTCTTCAGTTTTTTTGGAAGAGTCTGAGAAGAGTAGGTATTAATTTTTTTTCTTTTCTTTTTTTTCTTTAATAAAGGAACTGTGCAGGCAGGAATGAAGGTAAGTAGGTAGGCAGGCAGACAGGAAGAGGAAGGAGGGAAAAGCATCTTTACCTTTATTCAGTTGTTCACACTACTATTTCTCCTCTGAACCTGGGAACCAAACCCAGGGTTATATGGCTTTCTTCTTCTGAGGTGATCAACCCAGCCTGAGGTTCACCTGGGCATACCAGATATTAATTCTTATCTGAAGATTTGGTAAAACTTACTAGTAAATCCATCTGATCCTGAGTGTTAGATTTGGGGGAAACTTTTCATTACTTATTAATTCCCTTGCTTCTAGTAAGTCTGTCCAAGTTTTTGATTTCTTCCTTTTTTAGTGTTGGTAGACTGTATGATTCTGAAAATTTGTGCATGTCCTCCAGGTTGTCCACTTTATTGACATATAGCTGTTCATAGCAGTCTCTTATGATGCTTTTTATTTCTGAGGCATCTGTCGTATTGTCTTCCCTCTCACTTCTGATTCTAGTTAATAGAGTTTTCTCTTTTTTTCTAGTGAGTCAAGCCAAAGATTTGTCTGTCTCTGTCTCTTTTTTTAATTTTTTACTTTTTCAAAGAATTAGCTTTTGGTTCCATTGATTTTCTGTATTGTGTTCTTGATTTCTATTTTGTTTATATCTGCTCACTTTTTTAAATTATTTCTTCTGCTGAGTTTTGGCTTCAGTTGTTCTTTTGTAAGGTTAGATTCTTTATTTGTGATTTTTCTTGCTTCTTGAGGTAAGCTTGAATTCCTATAAACTTCCCTCTAAGTACCACTTCTGCTGTATCCCATACATTCTGGTAACTCATGTCTTCATTCTCATTTGTTTCCAAGTACTTTTTTTCTCCTTTGGTTTTATCCAAAAGTCATTCAAAAGCATGTCGTTTATCCTCCACATATTTTGGATTTTCCAGCTTTCGTTTGGTGAATGATTTCTAGTTTTATGTCATTGTGATTGGAGAAAATACTTGGAATGATTTTAATATTCGTAAATTTGTTGACACTTGTTTTGTTTCCTAACATATGGTCTATCCTTGAGAATGTCCCATGTATGCTTCAGGCAAATGTGAATTCTATAGTTGTTGGTTAAAATATTCTGTAAATGTCTATTAAACCCATGTGTTCTAATTTGTTGTTTCCCCATCGCTTTTCTTTTTGATTTATCTTTCCATTGTTGAAATCTCCTCTTACTATATTGCTGTCAATGCATCTCTTTAATTCTGAGAATGATTGCTTTATATATTTTGATGCTGCTCTGTTTGGTACACTTGTTTTTGTAACAGTTGTGTCTTGCTGAATTGATCCCTTAATCATTATGTAATTTCCATGCCTATCTTTTGTTAACCTCTTTAGTTGGAAGTCTTTTATCTGATGTAAGTGTGATTGGTCCTCCTTTTTTTAGGTCACCATATGATTGCAGGATTGTCTTTCAACCTTTTAATTTAAACCTATGTTTATCTTTTGATCATAGATGAGTTTCTTGTATGTAGCCAAAAGTTGGGTTTTATTTTTTAACCCATTTAGCCATTCTGTGTCTTTCAATTGGTGAATTCAGTCCATTAACATTTTGGATAATTATTCACATGTAATTGTTTATTGCCATTTTTCTGTTTTATTCATTTTTTCCCTGTGGACTCATGTTTTGAAGTTACCCAGAGTTAACATAAATTTCTATGCTTATAACATTTTTTACCTTGAAAGCAAGTTAATCTTGAGCTCATTCTAACAGTTCACTTTTAAACTTCCCTCTTTGAAGTGTAGACTTCAGATTTTTAATTTTATGCTGCTTCTAAGTGGGTTTCTTTCATTTTATAAACATTTCTTTAGTATCTATTGTAAGCCTGGTTTTCTTGTGATCCTTTTAACTTTTATTTGTCTGTAAAGCTCTTTCCTTTAATTCTAAGTGATGATCTAATAGTATATAGTATTCTTGGTTGGAAATATTTTTCTTTCAGCACTTTGAATAGATCTTGCCATTCTCTTCTGACCTGTAAAGTTTCTGCTAAAAAATCTGCTGACAGCCCTATGGGGGCTCCTTTATATGTGACTCATTTTTCTGTAGCTGCTTTAAAGATTTTCTCTGGGTTTTGTCATTTTAATGGCAGAGTGTCTTAGTAGAAATCTATTTAGATTTATTTGTTTGGAGCTCTTTGAGCTTCCTGGATCTGGAGGTCTGTTTCCTTCCTTAAGTTAGAGAAATTCTAGCTATTATTCCTCTATTAGAGTTTTTGTTCCTTTCTCCTTTTCTTCCTCTTCTGGGACCCCAATGATGTGAATATTATTCTTTTTTATGTTATCCCATATGTTTTGTATTCTCTTTTGTTTCATTTAATCCTTTTTTCTCTTTGCTGATCTATTTGTGTGCATTCATTCCACTGCCCTGTCATCTAGCTCACTGATTCTGTTAGACACTTCTTTCAGCCTGCTGTAATTCCCTCTTTTGTGTTCTTAGCTCACCTATTGTGTTCTTGAGCTCTGTAATTTCTGTTTAGAACTGCCTCACATTTTCTCTCCCTTTATTATACTTCTCTTATTGTTTTCCTGATTTCAGTAAGTTTCATTAAAACTATTGCTTTAAAATTTCCATCAGGTAGCTTATGTTATTTTGTTGCATTCAGAGTTTCACCTGGACTTCTATTTTGGTTCATCATTTTGATGAGGGACAGCATAGGGAAAAGGGGACACTTTGACTACAAGGAAGCAGGATTGCAGATGTATAAACCATTAGATTAACTAACCTCCCCTAGCTGCAAGCATGCAAAATATTAGCCAGTACTACCCAAAATAATTTGGCATCACCCCAGAAAGCTAGTACCACCCAGCCTAGCATCAAGCATGCTAGTAGGAAGAAATTTCCTTATCAACCCATAGCAATAAGGGAAATCCGATTCCTCAGATCCGTAAGGTCATACCTTGGCCTATTCATTTTGTGACTTTTGTCTCCAAATCTGTGTTTCTCCTAATAAACTTGCCCTGTATTGTCATCAAGCATCTCCTTGTTTCATTCTGGACTGACTCAATGCCTCAATATGCATTGTTGCCTTGAACTTTCTGTAACATTTTTGGTGGCCCCTTATGGGGCAAATGCTGATTGACAGGACAAATAAGTTCCTTTTCTTTCTTCCTTACCTGTGGGGTCAAACTGCCATTTGCCAGCTTTGGTGGACAGACCTAGGCTCCCTCCTTTCCTTCTCCATTAGCATCTCTGATCAACAGCAATAATAAGTCCTTTTCTGCATTGTTGTCTCTGGAGGAAGGGATTGCTTTTCTCTTTGAGCAGCCATTTCCTTTCAGGAAATAGGCTTTCAGTGATTCAGAGAAAACTTTATGACTGAACGGATTTTGGCTGAAGCTGCTGTTTTAGTGGGCTCCTGAAACTAGGTGGTTGGAACTACAGATGCCCTTGGCCAGAATGATGTCAAACAAAACCCAATGGAAATTGTGCTAGGCTCTCTCTATCCCATTTCTCTCTCTCTCTCTCTCTCTCTCTCTCTCTCTCTCTCTCTCTCTCTCTCTCTCTCTCTCTCTCTCTCTCTCTCTCCTATTCTTATTTCAAATGGTCAGTCGCTTGAAATTTGGGGGCCAGATTAGCTAGTTAAAAGCTGACAGGGTGACTGCCAACATGTGTTAATCATCCACTTCCCATTCCTTACTATTGAGGACTAGTAGTGACCTGACTATCTTCCTGACTTAGAACATGCTTTTACTTCTCTTCTTATTTAATTCTGTTGAAACTCAGTGTTACTGCCTCAATCTTTCCTCTATCTTATGGGGCTCCCATTAGACAGAATGCAGCCTCAGACTAAAAGAGCAAGCAGAATGGAAGGCAGGCATTGAAATGAAGTCTCCAAAATCTTGTTCAGACCTTCCTTTGCCACAATGACTCCTCCTTTACCTGTTTGACTACATTGGCCAAAAACCGAGGTTCTAGAATATCTAGGAAAGACCAGACCTTAGAATTCTCTCCCTTTTACCAACCTTACATGCCAGGCTTAATATATAGAGTGAACTCAACATTGATAGACTACAACCTGTTCTATGCTAGAAGATGAGGTTTACACCCCAGTACCCCTAAAGCAGTAGTCAGTCTTCAGGTCTGAAGACGGGCACCCTCTATTGCCTATGTTTCCTAGGAAGGAAAGGCCAAAGCATGGACTCTAAAGTGCGTAGACCCTCTGGTTTCTGAGCTCAAAAGCCCAGGAAGAGAACTCCCCAGTCTGAAGGCATCCAGCTATGGGAATGTCTCAGTCCTCTCAGGGACACCTGAAGGATCTGAGTTATGTCACTGACCTAATGACACTGAAGTCTGTACTCACTTTACAGGTCATAACCATGGGAGACATCTAATATGTTCCTAAGGATTCACCACTGGAATGCCTGTTAAAAGGAACATCTTGTTTTTTTCTGCAACACTGCCTGGACACAATATAAATTAGAGGATAAGGAAAGTTGACCAGAAGTAGTTTCTTTGAATCATAACCTTTATTGTAGGCAAGGAAAATGGTCTTAAGTACCTTACCTGTGGCTTTCATAGTCCTAAGCCAGGATCCAGAGCTATGAAAGGAATGCCTCCCTCGTGTGTCTAGACTTTTATTAAACCCTCTTGCTGCTACTGAAAGGAATAACCAAACCAGTAAACTTTGAAGAGTTCAGGAAAATAACGCAGGAGTCTAATAAAAAAAAAACCCTGCTCTCTTCCAAGGAAAGCTGCTGGAAGCTATCCATAAATACACCAATCTTGACCTTACCAACCAGAGAGCCAAGCAATACTGGGCATGCGTTTTATTAGTCAGTTGGCTCCAGACATCAGAAGGAAATTCCAGAAATTGGCAATGCGACCACAAAGTTCATCCCACCAACTCTTTGATGTAGTCTTTGAATTCTTTAGTAACCAAGATGAGGTAGAAGAAATAGAAAAGAAAAGGGCTAGGATCAGGCACAAAAAACAGGCTCAATTTTTAGCTGCTGCCATTACCAGCACCCTGCCAACCACAGCTTACCCAGGCACAACGAAGAAGCCTATAACATCAGCAAATCGTTCAAGATGAAGAGCCCCCTGCTATGATTGCGGTGAATTGATCACTGGAGCAAAAAGTGCCCTCATATCAGAAACCCACCTGGGCCATCCTCCTGTGCAAAAAGGAAAGACATTGTAAAAGAAAGGAATATGCCTATCTCCGGAGTGAGAAGGGACAATCTTTCCACCTTCCAGCCCATACACTGAGGGTCGAAGTCCAATGATAGGGCCCAACATGTAACCTGACTCACCAACCATCCATCTCAATGGTTGACTCTCAGGTTCTGAATGTTGGAGGTAAAAATAATAATTTTCTTGTTAATAGGCGAGCCATATACTCTTTCCTCACCCAGCCCTCCAGACAAACTCACCATTCTCCACATCAAGTTATGGGCATAAATGGGAAGTACTCCACTGGTTTAATTTGATTGTTTGTTTCCTAAACTTTTGACTAGTTTATCTTCTGTAATTTTCCTAGCATGGGTAATACTCACTTTCCAGCATCTTCTGTTTACTTTCTCCAAGTTGCCTCAGACCACTGGGGTTTTGTTGCTGAGATTTGATAATTAAATTACATTGGCCTAATGAGAGGAGCTGTCACAGGCAACCCATAGGGACTTCAGTGTTTCACAGGAAATATCTGAATAAAATTTGAATAGTTCAGATATTTTCTGTGATACCACAGCCTAAAACTGCTCTCTTTCACGTTTTTGAACTGAGTAGTTCCTTGTGTCCAGGTCCAAAGATCTAAATACAATTCAAAATGTCATACCAATCAGTCTTTCAGACTCTTAAAACTAAAATCAGCTCTGATCATTTGTAATCTGGAAAAACCTTCTACCCTGCATGTCTCTGAAAGTCAAGACGATGTCATTGGGGTCCTTACTCAGAAGCTTGGAGATACTAAATATCTTTCCTGTATCACCTTTTTAGGATCCCTACTTGATCTCATCCTCCTCCTGTTTGGACTCTGTCTTTTTAAAATTTATTTCTTCTAGAGTCAATCAAGCTGCAGCTAATACAGAACAAAGGCCACCTCTGTTGGACTCTGAATATGTTGCATTCTATGCATTCCATCATCCTGCTGACCCCACAACCCCTTCTCCCATAGTTACCTTAGGGACAGAACAGACTGGACCCTATGTAGGGACATCTCTATGTCTGTGTACAGCAGGAAACAGATACAGAAGAACTGATCCTCACCCTTCAGCACCGAAAGGATATTTGGCCCTATTTGGTCAGGGGAAATGATGAAGGGCAGCATGGGGAAAGGGGACACGTTGATAACAGGGAAGCAGGATTGCAGATGTATAAGCCTGTATTAACCTGCCCTAACTGTAAGCAAACTAAAGGTAAGTTAGTGCTACCCAAACTAAGTTGTTACCATCCAGTCCAAGCAGCGGGCATACTAGCAGAAACGAAATTTCCTTATTAGACCGTAACAACAAGTGACATCTCATTCCCCATTCTCTGGATGTTTAAGGCCCTACTTCAGCTTATTCCATCTTGTAGCTTTACTACCCCAAAAGATGTCTCTGTCTCTGTGCTTCTCCTAATAAACTTGTCACCTATGTTGAAGTCTTCCCGGACTGACTGTGCCTCAGGACACATGAGCATTCTGAGCCCACCCACAGCAATGTTACCTATATTACTCTGCTTCTTTATTCTGTTTGGCACTCTGTGTTTATTTATATGAGTTAGGCTTTTCTGATGTACTTGTCGAATTGTTGAAGTTCTAGAGTCAACACTGTTGAGGCTCAGGAGTCTAGCCTGCAGAATTGGAGTTGGGGTAGGGAATGCAGAGGTTTCTCCCAGAGTCACAGGCATAAAGAAAGGGACACAGGAGGTGTGGCCCAGGCCCTGAGCAGGCCACAATTCTGACAGAGGCCACTGGTGAGTGAGAGTTGGGAGCTGGTTTTAAGCAGAGCACTCTCCTTATGAAAGTCTCTAGGTCCTCGAGCTGAGCAGCCTCCCCAGCAGGGAGTGGCAAACAACAAGCTCTGGGGTCTGAGGGTAGAAGCCCTAGCAGGTACCAAGCAGAGGTGCAATAGCCTCAGGATATTGTGAAATTGCCTTTTCAATGGACCCTCTCTGATGACAATCCTTGGGAGAGCTGGAGAATGGAATACTCTTTGCTGTGAATCCGTCTGTGCTGGGTGCAAAACCTGGCTGTCTGGGTGGCAACCCAGAGAACAAGTGTGAACACAAACTGTCTGACAAAGTACACTAATGGTGGAGGGATCAGATTGTTTCACTCTGGAACCTTCTGCAGTGGCAGCCTCTGGTACTACCCCAGGGATCTTAGGGGACGATGTCCAGCCACATCTGGGTTCACAGGGAGGCTCGCTTTACACCCCAGGCTGAGGTCTTTGGTTCAATAAAGGAAAGTCCTGCATTGAGGTATGTGCACACTTTATCTATTGGCTCCCTGTACTATTTGTCCTGAGTTATTTATTCCCCTGAGGCTTATTGGTCTCCAAAGAAAAGCTCCTTTATTTTACAGATCATGCTGTATGCACTTGGGGATCAGTTTTAAGTGTGGGGGTACCCAATGAGGGGGCAAAGGCCTTCAGCTCTGAGAGAGTTCTTATCACTGGTTCCTGCCTATGGATCACAGGGTCTCTGAACAGGGTTGCCTGACACCTAGATACATTGGTCTCTCCTGTTGTTTATAAAGATGTGTTGTGTCCTTTCTCTTTGTGGAGATGTTGGTTCCCATTTCTTTCAAAGGTCATGGTTATCAAATGGGTGTACTTTTCTTGTGCCTGTGGGGTGGAGATGAACTCGAGATCTTAACAGTTTGCCATCTTGGAATTGGACCTGATTAATGGTTTTAAGCATCTTTTTGTGCTCATTTGCCATGTGTACATTTAAGTGAAGTGTCTCTTCAGATATTTTGTGCCTTTTTAAATTGAGTTTTGTTTAGCTGTTAAGTTTTTTTAATGAAGTATAATAGAGATGACACATTTTACATTTTAAAAATTGTTTGATAAGTTTTATTTCCTGTGAAAGCATCACATCCCTAAGTTCACTTCTGACCCTTTGTAATAACCCGCCCCACTCCAGTATCCCCTACTATGCTTCTTGTCACTAGAGATTTGTTAGAATTTTTTTGAATTTTTTATAAACAGAATCAGTATTTACTCTCATTTTTTTCTGGCTCTTTTACCTGACATCATTGAGATTTGTGTACACTGAAGCACATGTAAGTACCTCACACTTTTTGTTGTTGGGTCTGAATATACCACTGTTTGTTCAGCTGTTAGTAGATGTGAGAATTGTTTCCAGTCTTGGATTTTTAAAAAGAAATGTCCAACTTTATTCCAAGTAATTGTACCATTTTATGATCCTGTAGTGATGTAAGAGCATTCCATTACCCTTTCTGCTTTCATGAATTTTGAATGGTCAACCACTTTAATTTTAGCCATTCTGATAAATACGTAGTGGCATGCTACGTAGTTTTCATTTGCCTTTCTCTAATGAGTACACACGTTAAGTTTTCATGTCCCCATTTGCATACCTTCTTTGCTGAAGTGTGTTCAGATTTTTTGCCTATTTTACATTTTGTTTTACTTTTGTTTATTTTCCTATTGCAGTTAAAAAGATATTTATTGAGGTAACTGATTTATAAAATAATGTAAGCCCTAATGGGTAGGTTCCAGTCAGCAAGAATTATGTTGTACACTGTGCTTACCACCAAATTACCAAAAGTCCTTTACCACTGCCCATTGGACACCCCCTCCAGTTGTTCCCACCCCCACCCTTTCCCCATTGTAACCTCAGTTGTAGTATCAGTGTTGGTTTTTGTTTTGTCTGTTTGCTTTCATTCTTTATATTTCACATATGAGTGATATCATCCACTCTTTGTCTTTTTCCTTCTTACTTATTTCTCTTATCACAATCCCGTTTAGTTTTATCCGTGTTATTACAAATGACAGGATTTTATCTTTCTAGGAATATGTAGTATTTCATTATATGTGTATGCATGTAGTGTGTGTATATATATCATCTTTATTCATTCATCTGATAATGGGCACTTAGGTAGTTTCCAATTCTTGACTATTGTAAATAATGCTGCACTAAACATGGGGGTGCATATATCTCTGAAAATTATTTTTTGGGGTAAATACCCAGAAATGAAATGATGGGATCATATGGGATTTCCATTTTCAATTTTTTGAGGAATTTCCATTCTCCTTTCTATAAAGTTACAACAACTTACATTCCTACCAATAATATAAAAGAGTTCCTTTTTCACTACAGCTTCACCAACATTTTTTGTTTCCAGGTGATATCTCATTGTTGTTTGATTTGCATTTCTCTAATAACAGGCGAGGACAAACATTTTCATGTGCCTTTTGGCCTTCTGTATGTCTTCTTTGGAGAAATATCTTCAATTTTTCTACCTGTTTGGTTATTGATTTTGATCAGTTCTTTATATATTTTGAATATTAAATCCTTGTCAGATGTATAATGCACAAATATCTTCCCTCAGTCAGTAAGATGTCTTTTCATTGTGGCACTAGTTTCTTTCACTGTGAAGAAGCTTTTTAGTTTGATATAGTGCCATTTATTTATTTTTGTTTTTGTTTCCCTAGCCACTGGAATTGAATCCCTAAAGATCTTGCTAAGGCAAATGTTGTGGAATATAATATTGCTTATCCTTTTTTGTAATTTTTTTTTTTAAAAAAGAGAGGTTCAGGCAGGAATGAAGGCAAGCAGAAGCAGGCAAGCAGGAAGAAAGAGGAGGAAGAATTTTTTATTTATTGTATTTAGTTGTTTGTTCATCTCGGTTGTCCCTCTGGCCCTGGGATGTGAACTTGGGACCCTGGGATGTATGAGGACTGTGTCTAACCACTACTCCACCAGGACATGCCTCATCTAATTATTTTTTGGTTTCTAGTCTTACATCCAAGTCTCTAACTCATTTTGAATTAATATTTGTGTATGATGTTGGATAGTGGTCTAGATTAATTCTTTTGCATGTGGTTGTCCAGTTTTCCCAGCACCATTTTTTGAAAAGTCTTTCTTGTCTCCATCAAATGCTTTTGCCTCCCTTGTTGCAAATTAACTGACTCTATATGTGAGTATTTCTGTGATTCAGTTCTGTTCCATTGATCGATGACTGTTCTTATTCCAGTACCATACAGTTTTGATCAGTATTGCTTTGTAATATAGCTCAAATTCTGGCAATGTGTTGCCTCCACTTTTGTTCTTTTTTCTTATGATTGCTTTAACTATTTGGGGTCCTTTGTAATTCTATATAATTTTTTTTTAATTTTGTCCTATTTCCTTCAAAAATGCCAGTGACATTTTGATAGGGATTGCGTTAAACATGTATATTCCTTTAGGTGAGATGGCAATTTTAGTAATGTTAAATCTTTCCAACCATGAGTACAGAATGTTTTTCCATCTCTTAATATCTTCCTCTATTTCTTTTAAAAAAGCCTTAAAGTTTTCATTGTATAGTTTCATTTGCCTCCTTTGTTAAGTATATTCCAAAATATTTAATTATATGTATTTCTATTGTAAATGGGATATTTTTCTTGATTTCATTCTTTTCTATCATATTGTTTGCATATAAAGATGCAACATTTTTGTTTATTTTGTAATCTGGCACTACTCATTGATTAATTCTAGTAGTTTTTTTGATGGAGTCTTTAGGGTTTTCTATGTATATTATCATGTCATCTACAAATAGTGATAGTTTTACTTCTTTTACAATTTTATTTTCTTTTCTTTCTTCTTCCTGGCTAATTGCTTTTGTTAGGACCTTCAGTACAATGTTAAATAACAGTGGCGAGAGTGGACAGCCTTGTCTCCTTCCTCATCTTGGAAGAAACACTTTCAGTTTTTCACCATTGAGTTTGATATTGACTGCGGGGTTGTCATATATGGCCTTTATTATGTTGAGGGAAGTTCCTTTTATCACAAATTTATGTAGAGTTTCTCATATATGGGTTCTGAATCTTGTCAAATGATTTCTCTATTGATAGGATCATATGATTTTTTTACCTGCTTTTGTTGATGTGGTATATTACATTAATAGATTTATGTGTGTTGAATCATCCTTGCACACCCAGGATAAATCCAGCTTGGTAATGGTGGATGATCCTTTTGATGTATTGTATCGATTTGCTAATATTTTGTTGAGAATTTGCATCTATATTCATCAGAGATATTGGTTTGTAGTGTTCTTTTTTGGCGATGTTCTTGCTTTTGGTATCAGGGCAATGTTGACATAGAAAGCGTTTGAGTGTTCCCTGTGAAATTTTTTTGAGAAGAGTTTGAGACGAATAGATATTAATTCTTCTCTGAAGGCTGATAAAACTCACTAGTAAAGCCATCTGGTCTTTGGCTTTTATTTTTTGGGACTACTTGACTACTTCTTCAATTTCCTTGCTTCTGATGCATCTGTTCAGGTTTCCCATTTTTTTTCTGATTCAGTTTTGGTAGTCTGTATGTTTCTAAAAGTCTGTCCGTGTCCTCTAGGTTATCCAGTTAGCAATTGTTTATGATGTTTTGCATTTATGAGGTATCTGTTATAACTTCTCCCCTTTTATTTCTGATTTTACTTAATGAGAGTTTCCTTTTTTTCTTAGCCTAGCCAAAGTTTTGTCAATTTCGTTTATTTTTTCAGAGAATAGCTTTTGGTTTCATTGAACTTCTGAATTTTCTTTTTGATTTCTATTTCATTTATTTCTACTCGTTTTTATTATATTTTTACTTCTGCTGATTTTGGCTTCAGATGTTCCATTTTAGTTGCTTAAGATGTAAGATCAGATTTATTTCCTGTTCTTGAGGTGGGCCTGGATTGCTATAAATATTCCCCTTATTATGCTTTTGCTGTACTCCATAGTTCTTTTAGGTCACATCTTCATTTTCATTTGTCTCCAAATATTTTCAGTTTTCTTTTGATTTCATCTTTTATCCAGAGCCATTCAGAATTATGTTGTTAATTTAGCCTCCACATATTTTGTGATTTTTCATCCTTTTCTTTTTTTGGACTGGTGATTTCTAGTTTTTTGCCATTGTTATTAGAGAAGATACTTGTTATAATTTCAGTCTTTCTAAATTTTCTGAGACATGTTTTGTTTCCCAATATATGGTCTATCCTTGAGAATAAGCACTTGCTTATTGGGTTTTGAGAATTCTTTACATATTCCAAATAACATTTTTTCCAGATACATGATTTGTGCATATTTTCTCCCAGTCCATAGTTTGTCTTTTCATATTTTCTTAATACTCTATTTCAAAGAGCAAAAGTTTCTAATTTTGTCATAGTCATACTTATTAGGGCTTTTTTTCTGTCTTGAAGCATATTACTAAGAACTTTTAAAAATTATGGATGGTTTTTGGTTTTGCCAAATGCTTTTTCTGTATCAATTACCAAGTGTTCTTCCCCATTGTCCAGTGGGCTCTACCACCATTTACCCTCACAGCCAC
The DNA here is from genome assembly GCA_004363575.1 of Solenodon paradoxus. Lineage (NCBI taxonomy): Eukaryota > Metazoa > Chordata > Mammalia > Eulipotyphla > Solenodontidae > Solenodon > Solenodon paradoxus. The sequence goes on from RJWH01000529.1 coordinate 106,561, forward strand.
ATTCCCTTTGGTAACCTCAGTTCTGTTGCAAATGTTGCAGGATTAGTTTTGTTTCATCTCTTCCTTTGTTTTGTCTATTCACATTCCACCTACAAGTGAGGTCATCTGGTAACTTTCTTTTATTGACTTGTTTCACTTAGCCTAATCCCCTCTAGTTCCATTTGTAATCATTTCATTTTAATCTGCAAGATTCTATTAAAAATTTAAGATGCAAGGATTAAAAAGTTACCAGTTATCAACTTTGGCAGTGGATACAATGGATACTGCTCTAACCTTATTATTAACTTCCTTCTGCTTGCTTTGGGCTTATTTTCTCCTGTTTTTCTAGTTTCTTAAGGTGGAAACTAGGTCATTGATTTAAGACCTTCCTTTCTAATATAGGCAGTCAATGCTATAAATTTGACACTCAGCCCCACTTTAGTTGCATCCTATAAATTCTGATATTTAGTACTTTTATTTTTCTTCGGTTCAAAATACTTTCTGATTTCTCTTGGAACTTCCTTTTTAACCCTTTGATTATTTAAAAGTGTGTTGTTTACTTTCCAAATACTTGGAGATTTTCTAGTTAATTTTCTGTTTTTAACTTCCAGGTTAATTCCATCAGATCAGAGCATACTTTGTATGCTTCTAGTTCATCTACATTTTTGTTGATATATAATTGACATGAAATTATGTTAGTTTCAACTGTATAACACAATGATTCATTTTATGTGTATGTTGCAAAATTATCACCAGTATAAATAGTTAATGTTAATATTCATCACCACACATAATTATAAAGTTCTATTACATTTTTAAACTTTTTATATATTTTTTATTATAATAATTATTCTGTACATTAGAATAATATCCTATGTATAGGTTCCCCATTTTGTAGATATATTTCAGCACACCAAATCACCAAGTCTTCTTCACCACTGTCCAGTGGGCTCTGCCACCATTTGCCTTCGCCCACCCCATTCCCTTTTGGTAACCTCAGTTCTGTTGCGAATGTTTCAGGGTTGGTTATTTTTCATCTGTTCCTTTGTTTTGTCACAGTCCACCTGTAAACGAGGTTGTGTGGTATCTATCTTTCTTCTTTTGACTTGATTCACTTAACATAATCCCCTCTAGTTTCATCCATGTCGATTCAAATGACAGGGCTTCATCGCTTTTAAGGACTGTGTTGTATTCCATTGTAAGTATGTATCACATCTTCTTTATCCATTCATCTGATGTTGGGCACTTAGGTCATTTCCAGTTCTTAGCTATTGTGAATAAGGCCAAAATAAAAATGGAAATACATACATATCTGCAGATGGGTGCTTTTGTATCTTTTGGGTAAATACCCAGAACTGTCATGGCGGGTTCTTATGGGATGTCCATATTCAACTATTTGAGGAATTGCCATACTGTTTTCCATAGGGTTGCACCAATTTACACTCCTACTGACAATGTAAATGTGTTCCCTTTTCTCATATCCTTGCTAACATTGTTGTTTCCAGACCTTTGGATAATAACCAGTCTCTCACGTATAAGGTGATACCTGGTTGTGGTTTTAATTTGTACTTCCTTGATAGCCAGCTAGTTAGGAACATAATTTCATGTGCCTGTTGGCCATCTGTATATCCACTTTGAAATAATACCTCTTCAATTCCTCTTCCCATTTTTTATTGGATTGCTTTCTTTTTCTGTTATTGACTTTTAGGAATTCTTGGTATATTTTGGATATTTAAACCCTTGTCAGAAATATGGAACACAAATATCTTTTCCCAGTTAGTAGGTTGTCTTTTTTGTTATAGTGATGTTTTCTTTCTCTGTGAGGAAGTTTTTTAGTTTTATGTGATCCCAATTGTTTATTTTTCTTTTTATTTCCCTTGATCCTGGAATTGAGTCCCCAAAGGCCTCTCTAAGGCTAATGTCATGGAATGTCTTTCTTATGTTGTCTTCTAGAACTTCATGGTTCCCAGTCTTATGTCCAAGTCATTTGGAGTTCATTTGGAGTTAATTTTTGTGAATGGTGTTAGAGAGTGTTTTAACTTCTTCCTTTTGCATGTTGCTGTCCAGTTATCCAAACACCATTTATTGAAGAGACTTTCCTTTCTCCATCATATGCTTCTGACTCCTTTTTGTAGAATAACTAATTATATGTGAATGAGTCAGTTTCTGGTGATTCAATCTGTTCCGCTGATTTGTGACTCTGTTATTCCTCCAGAACTATACTGTGATGATTACTATCACTTTGTAGTATAGCTCAATATCTGGGAGTGTGATTCCTCTGGATTTGTTCTTTTATCTCACAATTACTTTGGCTATTTTGGGTCTTTTAAGATTTTTTTTCTATATTCTTGAAATAAACCCATTGGATTTTAATGGGGATTGCATTAAATGTATATTGCTTTGGATAAGATGACCATTTTAACAATGTCAATTCTTTTCAGTCACAAGCAGGGGATGCTTTCCATTTCTTTGTATCCTTCTATATTTCTTTTAAGAAGGACTTGTAGTTTTCATTGTACAGATTATTCGCTCCTTTGTTAAGTATGTTCTAAGATTCTTTTTACTTTCATTTTAAACAGTGTGGTTTTCTTGATTTTGTTTTCTTCAGCATGTTGCTTGCGTATAAAAATGCAACAGATCCTTGTGCATTGATTTTGTAGCCTACCACATTACTGTATTTCTTGACTAGCTCTAGTAGTTTTTTGACAGTTTTTTAGGGTTTTCAATATACATAGTCATGTCACTGCAAATAATGATAGTTTTACTTCCTCCATTCCAACTTGGATTCCCTTTATTTCTTGCTTAATTGCTCTGGTTAAGACTTTCATTATGATGTTAAATAACAGTGGTGAGAGTGAACAGCCTTTCCTTGTTGCTGACCTCAGAGAAAATGCTTTCAATTTTTTGACGTTGGTTATTATGTTGGTTTTGTGTTTATTGTATATGGCCTTATTATGTTGAGTTTTGTACCTTCTATCTCCATTATATGCAGGTTTTTTTTAATTATCATAAATAGGTGTTGAATGTTGTCAAAAAATTTCTCTGCATATCTATTGATATGATCATACAGTTTTTATCCTTGCTTTTATTAACATTAATGTATGTTGAACCATTCTTGCATCTGTGGGATAAATCCTACTTGGCCATGATGGTGACCATTTTGGTGCCTTGTTTGGATTGGTTTGCTAATATTTTGTTGAGTATTTTTGTATCTATGTTCATTAGAGATAGTGTGTGTAATTTTCTTTCATGGTGATGTCTATCAGCTTTTGGTCTCAGTGTGATATCAGCCTTATAGAAAGTGTTTGGAAATATTCCCTGCTGTTCAATATTTTGGAAGAAGTTGAGAAGAATAAGTATTAATCTTCTTTGAATGTTTGTTAAAACTCATTAGAAAAGCCATCTGGTCCAGGGCTTTCATTCTGGGGGAGATTTTTGATTGTCTCTTCAATTTCCTTGCTCATGATTGTTCTGTTCAGGTATTCCAATTCTTGGGTTCAGTATTTGTAGACTGTATTTTCCTAAAAATCTGTCCATTTCCTCAAGGACATGGCATAGAACTATTTGTAGTAGTCACTTATGATATTTTATAGTTCTATGGTATCTGTTATAACTTCTCCTCTTTCATTTCTGATTCTAGGTATGAAAGTTTTCAAATTTTCTCTTTTTTTTTCTTTGTGAGTGTAGGCAATGATTTGTCAATTTTGTTTGTTTTTTCCAAGAACCAATTTTGTTTTTGTTGATCTTCTGTATTGTCTTTTTGTTTTCTACTTTGTTTATTTCTGCTAGAATTTCTTTATTATTCTCTTTCTTCTACTGATTTTTAGCTTTAAACTTTCTCTGGTTGCTTTAAATGTAGGGCTGCATTCTTTGTGATTTTTTTTCCTGTTTCTTGTGATAGGCCTGGCATACAATGAACTCTCCTCTTACTACTGTTTCTGCTGCATCCCATAGATTCTGGTGGCTCATGTCTTCATTTTCATTTGTCTCTAAGTATTTTTTTAATTCTTCTCTGATTTCCTCTTTTACCTAAGAGTCATTCAGAAGCATATTGTTTAGTCTCCTATTAATTGGGAGTCTTTCAGCTTTTTGTCATTGATTTCTAGTTTGAAGCTGTTGTGGTCAGATGCTTGGTATGATTTCAATCTTTGTAAATTTGTTGAGACATATTTTGTGTCCCAACATATGATCTATTCTTGAGAATGTCCCAGGTGCACTTGAGAAGAAAGTGAAATATGTGGTCATTGATGAAGTATTCAGTATGTCTGTTAGACCTAACTTTCAAATGGTCATTTAAATCTGCTGTTTTCCTGTTAATTTTCCTGCCTGGTTAATCTGTCCATTGTTACAAGTGGGATTTTGAAGTCTCCTAGTATTATTGTGTTTCTGTTAATAACTCTTGCCAGTTCTAATAATACTTGTTTAATATATTTTGATGCTCCTTCATCTGGGGTATATATTAGTAATTGTATGTCTTCTTGCTGGATTGATGCCTAATCATTATATTATGTCCATCTCTATCTTTGCTCTGCTTTTTAGTTGGAAGTCTGTTTTATCCATTAATTGTATGGCTGTTCCTGCATTTTTATGGTTGCCATTTAACTGTAGGATTGTCTTCCAACCATTGATGTTGATGTTTATCATTTGATAGAAGGTGAGTTTCCAGAATGCAGCAAAAGCTTGGGTTATGTTTTTAATTGTTTTGGCCACTGTGTTGTTTGATTTGTGAATTCAGTCCATTCTGTGTAAGGTGATTATTGATATATAACTGGTTTTCTTTTTTTTTTTTTCCATTTTGTAAGTTGTTTTCTGGGTGTTGTTACAGACAGTGCCTTTGTTCCTCTCTTTCTCTTCTTAGGTAGGTTGTGTTTAGTTATGTTTTGATGGCTTCTCTTTTTGTTTTCTTCTTTGCTTTGGTATTTTTTGTAGAGCTGGTTTTGTCGGGATGAATTCCTTTAACTTTGGCTTATCTGAAAAGATTTTTATCGTTCATTTCTTCAGTTCTAAATGATAATCTCACAGGGCATAGTATCCTAAGTTCAAATCCTTTTCTTTCTTTCTTTCTAATATATCATGTCATTCCCTTCTGGCCTATAGCGTTCCATGAGAAATCTGACAATCTTATGGAGACTCCTTTGTATGTGACTCATTTTCTCTAGATGCTTTTGAGTTTCTTTTTTTTTTTCTTGTATTTTTGACATTTTGATGACAATGTGTCTTTGTGTAGATCTGTTTGGGTTTCTTTTGCTTGGAACTCTTGAGCATCCTTGATGGAGGCTTGCTTTGTTCTTCAGGTTAGGGAAATTCTCAACCCCCTTTTCTCTTTCTCTCTTCTCCTTCTGGGACCCCTATAATGCAAATGTTCTTCTTCTTTTTATGTTACCCCATAGGTCTCAAATCTACTTTCAGTTTTTCATTGTTTTCTCTTTGCTGGTTTGCTTGAGTGCACTTCTCTGCCCTATCTTCTAGTTCTCTGATTCTATTGGCGACTTCATCCATCCTATTCTTGAGTCCCTCTATTAAATTTTAGTCAGCTAGTGTATACTTTATTTCTTTGACATCTATTTTGAACTGCTTCATTTCCTCTTTTTTGTTGTTCTCTTTTTCTATTTTTTCTTGATTTACAAGAGTATATTTATTACTGTTGCCCTAAATTCATCTTCATGTAGTTAGCATATATCTGTTGTATTCTGATTTTCCCCTGAGGCCTTAATCGATCTATCATTTTGAGTATATTTTTCTGTTTCTTCACTTTGTTTGACATTCTGTTTATGTTTCTGTGTGTTAGGTTTCCCTGTAGTGATGGCCTTGTGTAGGGTAACAATTTGCACTGAATAAGCCTGGATCTTTTTTTGAACATTGGTAATTCTTGAGTTGTGTGGCATCATCACTGGTTGGAATTGTTGAATTCCTTAGGTGAACTCTGTGTTGGGGCACAACAGTTCAGCCTATGGGGTTGGAAATTGTGATTGAGATGTGGTATCCCAGTATCCCAGGTCTAAATGGTAAAACCACTTTGTTATTGGCCCACAATCATCAATCAGGCTGCAGTTCTGCCTCCACCCACAGGGTGCTGCTACTGGGTAGCTGTTGAAGTTTCCGCCTTTCTGGGAACTCTTCCTCCTTTAAGCCTTGTGGTGGAATTTCCAATGGTCAGGTCATGTGGCTCTGGAGCAATATGGTGGGAGCAGGTGGGGCTGGGGCTGGGAGATTCCCCTGTCTTCTGGTTATGGTGGTGTCCTGTGTAAATTCTCTTCAGTGGCAATATTCCATCACTCAGTTCACCCGAGAGTTGGTCCTCCTTTTGCCCTATCCCAAGACCCTTTCCTCTGGCTCAGTATCCCCTGTCCTGCTGGGCAAGTTCTCTGCTGTTGCTGAAGCGACTCTCTGAGAGGCTGATTCTTCCCAAGGCTCCACCTTCTCTGCCACAACCTTTTTTTCTCCCTGAGGCTGGGACTCCTGAATTTGTGATGTAACTCTTAAACCCTGACATTTTTGCCTACACTTTATTGTGGTAAATGCTACTGCTGTCTCCGTAGCTTCTGTGTGTGCAAAATAGGTGATTCCTAAATTGCTCTTTGGGGATGAAATGAGACCCTCTCCTACCAGTTCGCTATCTTGACTAATCTCTCTAAATAAATAAATAAATCTTTAAAAAAGAAATGTTTAACTTACCCTGCCTCCTGGCAATTGCCATATATAATTTCCCCTCAAATGTTCATTAGTTTGGAGTGCACCCTGATGGAGCAGCTGTTAGCTCGATCGCCTCCACAAGGAGCGAGCCACACACCCCTCCAGTTGGAGTCCTGGCCCTGGGGGAGGCAACCAGTGTGAACAGCTAAATGGGAATGAAATAAAGATGCTTCTACTTCCTTTGTCTCCTCCCACTTCCACTCCAGTGTCAGCCCGAGGCAGGGGAGGAACAGCCATTTCTTAGATTGCTGGAGTGTCTCTTGGGATCGTCCCGGAGAAAGTTGCTCCACCACAAACCAAGTTTTATGGGAAAGCATTCTCTGCCTGTGCTGGGATTGCAGGCTCTGGCTCTTTGCTGCTATCTAAACAATTGCTGCCATTTTAGGCCTGAGAACCATAATCAGAGGAAGAAACTCCCATGTCTTGCTGATGGCAGAGGGATGGGGATTTTGACCTCTGATCCTATTTCAATATGGTGTCCCCCAGTACCAACCCTAACTACAATATGATGACCATCAGGGCCAGCACCACACAGACAAAAGAGACTCTGGGAGGACACCCAGCATCATTTCTGTTCACTAGAAGGCTATCGTCTTTCTTATTCTTTCGTCTGAAACTTTTTCTTTAATAAATGAGAATACTTCAGTTAGATCTTTGCCCACTTCCTTTGTTGGCTCATTATCCTTTCTCCACTCTCCAGAATCCTACTTTTGTCTAAAGGAAAGCCCTTTGCTTCTACACCAGGATATTTGTGCTCCACTCTGTGGTGCAGTTCCTAGATGCTGGAGCACCTGATGCGAAGTAAGTCTTTCAGTCCCTGGGAAGAGACTGAATCACTGGTATTCCTTCCAATTTTGGGTCATGGTATCCGGAAAGCAATCCTGCTTAGACCATGTCTTTCTTTTCCCTATCCTTTCTGATGTATTCAATCACTTTTCATTGTAGAGATGCTGGTCCTTCAATCCTCACTTCTTTTTCAAAGGCTGTTGTTTGTGTCACGATGCAGTTTTGATATGTCTGTGAAAAGGATGTGAACTCAGATCTTGCTAGCTTGCCATCTTGGGTGTCTCCCATGCTTGTATGTTTTTAAATCTACAGAAAAGCAAGCATGGTATAATGAATACCTACCTACCATTCACCTGTGTTCACTAATTGTTAGCATTTTGCAATATTTGCTTTAACCTTTCTACCTGTGTGCTTATATATAGACAGATACAAATTGAGAGATTTTTTTCAGAGACATTTGAAAATAGATTGCAGACATCGTGATATTCCACTACTAAAATACTGTAGCCTAGGAATAAGAACATGCATCTATGTAACACACTATTATCCTTCCTAAGAAAATTAATAATTCCATATTATCTGCATTTCAGGTTTTCCTGGTTGTTCCCAAAATATCCATTTTTCCCCTCACCATTTTTTTTTTTTTTTGATCCAGAGTCTAATCAAGGTTCACTTGTAGCATTTGATTGTGATGCCTCTTTAGTTAGGATTACCATACATCCTGTACATTTGAGATTGCCAATTTTAATCAGTTTGCTAAAAGTTATTGTTGGTAAGGTTTGAAATTCTGTCCTGGTTTCAATCACAGTTTACTAAAGTTAATTTGGGCAAACACACCCAACAAACTAGCCCAAAAGGTTGCATTTGCAGGTTTCCATCCAGCACCTGCACCCACCCTCCATCCCCTTCTTGACACTATGCCTGATGATACTCCAATTATTCTGGTTTCAAGTCTAAAAATTATGGTATCTTTAGTCTCTTTCAGCTTAGAAGAGTTGCCCTGATTTTTGCTCTTGTTGTTTCTTTTGACATTGACTTTACGGGAAGTCTGCGTTGGTTGCCTTATCTAGTATCCCACTCTCTGGATGGGTCTGGCTGTTCCTTGAATGTTGTTGGCATGGATGTATAAAGATGGCACCATGTGTCCTTGCTTCACCTCAGGAGATCAGTGAGGTGGTTTGTTGGTATCAGCTTCAATCAGTGGTAAAGGTGGTGACAGTTTGGTATATCTATTGTAAAGGTACATTTTCCTTTTGTTATTAGTAAAATACTTCGGCCTAATGCAAACCTCCTATTTCCTAACAACCTTTTACCTAATTGGGTCCTGTTTCCAATCTTCATGGTGATTTTTAGTACCATTTGTTCTTTACTTTAGTTTCATGTCCCTCTTTTTAGTTCTTTTAAAATATGAAGCATCTTTATTTTATATACTTGACTGCTTTGCTCTGTGGGTTTAGTTCTGTTTCCTGCTGTTTCTTATGCTCTCACTCATGGTACAGTGTTTTCTTGTTTGTTTTTCTGATTTTTTTTTTTTCACTATGCCACAGCACTTCTTAGGGATTTATCTGTGAAATTCGTTGAGGGTTACATTGAATGTAGGCTCCTTATAACATTTATTTGTGGAGAAGAGGGCCAATCAGCACCCATCCTACTAGAAAGCAAGCCACCCTAGTCCGTGAGGGTTGTATATGCCCCCAGATGCCTGCTGGGGCAGCTAGAACTGGTGCTGTCCCTAATCTGCATATATGGAGGGTTAGGTCTTGTTTGAGGCACTCCGGCATCATGTGGAATCTTTCTTTGCACACACACACACACACACACACACACACACACACACACATTCATACACTCATGCTTAGTGAGGCATGACCCTGTAGATGGGGCTAAGTGCTAGAGTATCTCTGGGTGGTGTCCCACTTTGTTTCCCTTCTCTGTGTCCTTTGTTGATTTCTAAGATTCTTCAGGGGATGGTGGTCCTGCTGTAGTAAAAGGAAAGGGCCTGTGACTGAGTGCAGGGTACATGCCCAGGGCTGACAAGAGACTTGTTTGTGGATCTGGATGTGGGGCACACAGGTACCAACCCCGGCAGCACAAGGACATAAGGCAGGGACTTAGGGGCTTTGGACACCATCCCCTCCCTGTCCCTGACCCGTTTGTTCTTGAATTGCTGATGCAGCCCCTGTGGGCTGTGGGAAGCCCTCTGCTAGACCTGGTCATTTGTGTGCGGGCTCCTGTCTCCCTCATTAGGGACATCCTTGAATCCCCATGCTTCTGCATCTGCCCAAGGTGTGTGTGCCTTGGTGGGAGTGAGGCTAACACAAGGGGACTCTGTAGTCATGGACTCAGGGGCTGCAGGACTTGCTGGGAGCATTTGTAGCATCAGTGGAATAGCTGTTAAGAGTTGCACAAATTGTATCAGATTGTCTTTCTTTTTAATTTTTAAAAGAATGTGTCTTATTTTGACATCTCAGAGCAGGAAGAATACAGTTGTGCTCTGTGGATTAAGTTTCCTGTTCCCCTGCCCTCTGGGAAGAAAAGACAAGTGCAAGAACAGGGGCCCAGGCAGCAGGCGACTGGTATCACACACTGGTCTTGCGCAAGGGCCTGCGGCCTCCGCGGCGGCCTCATGCCAGGAGAGATAGGATAATGTGATTATTCTCAATTAGATTAATAAAGAATAATTAGATGTCATAAATCAAGCAATCATAGTATATTGTCATGGGAAAAATATGTAGCTAGAATTAATTAGTTTTCAAATAAAGCATTTATTTTAATTGCTGGAAATGATGGAGCCCTTAATTGCCAATGCATCATTTTGGCCTGAGCATTTTGGTTGTTGTAACAACGTGACGGGTTTGTTCCCTAAAGTTCTAGGGAAACAATAGAGGAGAACTTGATTTCATCACCTCAGAGTGAGACTGGTGCTTACGAGGTTCTGGAAACTCGCACCAGGCCACAGACAAGTAGCAAGTGTGGACTGGGCTTTGGCTGTCCTAGCCCAAGCCCACTGTGAGCCTGTACGTGTACCCATGAGCGCATGCCCACAAACATGTGCTTGCATGTGTATTGCATATTTATATGCTCATGACTGCATGTGAGGGCCCGAGCATGCCTGTGTGCACATGTGTGCATGTATGTGTGTCCTGTGTGCATGCCAGGACTTGACAGCTGGAATCCGTGTAGAGGTGGCACTCAGATTCTGGTTTAGGACTGAGTGATAGGATGCCCTCCTGTCCCAGGCAGGCTTTATGATGGAAAGTACCCTGCGGCCACCCCGGGCTGGGGCTTTCCTGCTGGGCTGAACACGTTAGTGCGATTAGCATTCTTGAATTTCTCTGAAACTGGGGTCCAGAGCCCTGTGTTCTTCAGCATTCATGGCAGGCATAGCACAGAAAGTAGTAGCTTTTGAAGGTGCCACAGCTGTCCTCAGGATTTGTTCCCCTACAGCCTCCAGTGCTTACCTGTCCCAAGCTAGGAACCGTGAACCATGGAGTAATTCAGTTCCTCTGCTCTGGTAAGAGACCATCCTGTATTTGGAAAGAGTCAGTTGTCCCTCAGCCAAAAGATGAGAGAGGCTTTTAGGCTAAAACTGAAAAAGAGAGAAAAACAAGCAGGGACTTGGCCATTTACAAAGCATGATCTCAGGGACCCTCTTTGAAACGCCTTGAGAGACACAGGATGGAATCAGATGCTGGGGCCACCCCTTCCTGTCCTGATCCTGCAGCGAATGCTCTGGGCTGTGAGGATTTAGCCCTAATGCCATTTCTACTGCTCTTGCATGGGCCTAGCCTTGGCTGGTTGGGCATTGGCAGTGGCCTTCCACTGGATCTCTGTCCCCTGTCCTTCCATTCTGGTTCTGCTTGCTGCCCTCCTTCTTCTCTCTTGGTGACACCTGGTAGGATAGTGGCAGTCCTCAGGTACTTGGAAGCTTTTGTTCCAGTCAAGCTGTGACTGGCTCTGTTTTGGAGAGGGCAAGAGGGAAGGAGGGGAAATGGTCTAAGGAAGGGAGGTAAGGTGCTGGTGCTTGACAGCACCACTGAATGCCCTGGTGCCCTGGACTGGCTGCCTGCTAGAGGAACCTGTGACTCCTACTCTGTGCCTGTACCTCTGCCTCTGCCTGCATCCCCTCCTGTGTTGGCCTCTACCTTTAGTCTGGAGCCCCATTCACCCCTGAGATCAACCTGGCTGAGTCTCCGTCCTGGAGGAATGCTGCCCATCTTCTTCATTCCAGTTCTTGTACTTGCCCCCGTCCCTTTGGGGCTGTGGCTACCACAGCAGTAGGTCATTGGCCTCCTCCTTGCTCCATGTGCAGGCCTGGAGGTGGGTGAGTTGGGAAGTGCCCCACAGTTAAACAGGAGCAGCCTTCCTGGTATAGCTGCCAACTCCCCAGCACTGTGCGCCTCTCCTCTGTACCCTTAGTCCTGCTGAGCCTATAGGCAGTCAGACGTGCCCTGGCTATTAGAGCAGAGCACTTCTGGTGCTGGGGCTCCCCAACTGAGAGAGGCCACCTCAGCACCACTGTGTCTCTGGTTGCCTGTGGGACTGAGGTGACATGAGAGGAAGATACAGACCTTCAGGTGTGGTGCACAGAAGTGGGCAGTACCAGTAGGCCTTAAACACAGGGCCAGTGATATGAGGATGGAGCTCTCATCTGTGATAGCAGCGCTTCTCAGTGAGGAGTGGCAAGGTGACTCAGCCCCCCTGACCCCACCACTGCACCTTCTGCTCTTCCCCTCATGCAGGCCCTGAAGCACTTCAGCCTAAGTCTGAGGACCTGAGGTAGCTCCATAAACTGTCTCCTGCCTCGACTCTTCCTATAGTAAAGGAGCACTACCTCCTCACAGGGGGCCTTTAACCATCAGAAACTGGACTATAAGCCTGAGACTTGCAGACACGGAAAGAACCAATGCCCCTCTCTGGCTGTATACCTGCTGGCAACCAGGGACCTTGCATACCTCTTGACTACCCATTGGTTTGTTATTCAGCACATACTTGCTGAGCCAGTTGTATACCTGGGGCTGGACCCAGGCCAGGGGACCAGAGGAAGCAAGCCAGCAGGACAGGTGGCCAGCACATCCCACACCTCATCATACCCTGCAGGAAGGAGAGAAAGTGGGCTCAGAGAGAGAAGCCCTTCCCCTTCAGGGCAGAGCTGGAGTGAGGCCTGGGCAGAGGGCAGGGCTCAGCCAGGCCCAGAGGCAGTTCGGGCAGCCCAGGCATGGACAGCAATGAGGTGAACAGCTGGTGAGGAGGACCCTGCCTGGCGAGAGTGGCACAGTGCTGGTATGGCTGGTGGGACCCAGGGACAGTTCTGGTGAGAGCTGGAGGGCACGGCTGGTAGGAGGATGGGAATCCCTGGATATAGAGGAGAACTCTGCCCAGAAGGGGGAGGGTGGGCACTGGCGGATGAGGGTGCAGCCATGTCTGCCAGAGAGTTGTGTAGGCTGAGCCTAGAGGTCAGTAGGTAGTTTGAGAAAAGGGATGAAAGGGACAGGCAGGGTCCAGCAATGCTCCTGCTGCTTTCTCAGAGGAGGACAGGTAGGCCATTCACATGTATTACTGTGGTCCCCAGGTGATTGCACCCTCGTCCAGCATGGCAGCCCCCTTGCACCCCCCGCCAGATCCACAGTTTGTCCTCCGAGGCACCCGGTCAGCAGTGCATGCCCTGCATTTCTGTGGAGGGGCCCAGGAACAGGGGCATCCACTTCTCTTCTCAGGGTGAGTAGCTGCTGCCCAACCTGGCCCCAAGAGCTAGCCCCAGGTGAAGTCTGGGAGTGGTGGACTGATAGTGAGTGCAGCTTGTCTGAAGGTCCTAGTGAGGCCTCAAGCGCCTGTCACTTGGGTGCACTGCTTTTCCAGAGCCCACCCTCATGCCCCCTTGAGACAGGCAGGGGCACACATTGTCCAGTTTGCACTATTAATACTAACTTCTCCATGGAAGCAGGCTCCCAAGGGCCCCCTTCCCTCCACTCACCTTGCCTGGGAAGAAGAACACAGTGCACTTTACCCTTGATTCACAGTGTCAGCTACTACCTAGACTAAAAGCTCTAGCAGCCAAAATGCCTGGGTCCCCCACATGGCTTCCAGGCAGGCTCCTGCAGAGCATGCTGGGAAGGCCCCCGCCTCAAATGTCTCCTCCTGAGCCTGTTCTTGCACTTGTCTGAACAGGTCCCTGAGTGGGCTGGTACACATCTGGAGCCTACAGACACGGAGGGCAGTTGCCACCCTGGATGGCCACAGGGGCCAGTGCGTGACCTGGCTGCAAACACTCCCCCAGGGGCAGCAGCTCCTCAGGTGGGTCTTGGTGGGTACAGTCCTGTAGGAGGCAGATGTGGCCTTCAGTGGGGTGAGGTGCCGTCCTGTGTAGACCTCCCAGGGGCTAGGACAGCCCCACTCCCAATGGCAGAGCAGAGTGGGACTTCTACCCTTGACTTATCCTTAGACAGTGTGTCCCGGCTGTGCTGGGTGCTGGTCACCATGACCTTCATAACCACTGTGCTGTCCAGGCAGCCCCAGTGAGCATGAGGGCTGGCCCTGTCCTTGACTGCTACCTGCCAGGGCGCCCAGTGAAACAGGGCGTAGCACAGAACAGGAGGGCATGTGGGGAGTCAGGTCCATTGTCTTGGATAGAACTGATGTTTGGGGATGACAGTCCAGCCCAGGAATCCACTAAGTCAAAGTGCTGCTTTACTGAATGCCTTTTGCCCTGAACTCTAGGAATAATCTCCCTAGCTCTGAATTGGAACCTGGCCATACAGGCGCCACACAGCCCATTCCCTAGAAGATGAGGCCTGTAAGGCACTCACTGGTTTGCAAAGCACTTTTGTGCCAGGATCACACGACTCCCTGACCCTGAAAGTGAGTTGTGAGTCATTGAGGACCTAGAGGCTCATGACCCTGGTTATGTGTGCTCACAGAGCCTTTGCAGAACTTTGCCCAGTTAACTCATCTGTCCACCCACCCCCTTACTTGGTGTAGAGGAAAGTTTTACCCTGCTGGTCAGAGTGTCTGAATACCCTACTGAATCACTTGGCATCAGCTGTTGCCATTTGTAAACCTTCCTCCTGAATTTTCAGCCAAAGTGGGCTCTTCAGGCCCTCCTGCTCCTTGAGGACCTGGGAACTCCTGGTATGCAGTCCTTAGGCTTCTGCTACCTGGCTCCTGGGCCCCCCTCCTTGGAGAGCCGCGCCCGAAGCTATGTGGGGAGGAACCCACTCAGGGTCCCCATGAACAAGTATTTGGTAGTGCTGCATGCTGCTCCCAGGGCCATGGGTCAGGAGGGCTGCAGTGCAGACTGAGCAGGTGTGTGGAATCCCAGGTGCATTTACGTTTCACTAGCAAGCGTGTGCCCAGCTGTGTTTAGAAACCAACGCTTTCCAAAATGGCCCTTAACTGGGTAGGTGTGCTTTCATGTCAAGGGGAGGCCAGAGACCAGAGGCAGGAGTCAGGGGCCCACACTTTCCAGGCTGCGCATAGGATGCAGGAAGCCGAGGGGCCACTGCAGACACCTGAGCCCCTTCCAGACACCTGAGAACACACCTGTGCCCTGTGCCCTGCCACCTGGGTTTGTTTTCTCCCTTTCTCATTGTGAAGTGTGACATGCAGAAAAGCGCACAGACCATTTATAGACTTGTATTCTCACAGCATGGACACCTGTCTAACCACTCCTAGTCAAGAAGTAGCTCCTAAGCCCCTGGTGCCCACCAAGCACATGGAGGTAGTACCTGCCTTACCCCATCCTGGGGAAGCTGACCCTCACGCCTTGTCCTTGTCTGAATATACATCTCCAGAAAGGGTAGATTCTGAGTCTGGGGTTTTTGTTTTTTGTTTTTTGTTTTTTAAGAAAAACTTAGAAGGGTGGAGTTCCCTTTGCTTGTGGTTTCTTCATCCGGTCTATTTCTGTGAGCTCCATGCTGGTGCACAAGGCCAAAGCTGGTTGTGCAGGTTTCTGTGAGGGACTCCTCTGGCTGTGTAACTCGCGTGCTTACCAGTTCTGCTGGCAATGGAGGTTGGGTTATCCGCATGGGGCTGTTATGGTTGAAGCTCAGGAGGAGTCCCACTGACTCTCCTGGTGGACACATCTGCAGCATGGAGCCCGTACACAGAGATGGGGTGTCTGGGGTTGGAGAGAAGCAGGCCATCTGCTTGTGTTTTTCACTCTTTCTGTGGTGTCTGTAATGAACAGAAGTGGTTCATTTAGGAGGAGTCAAATCTTCTATTTTCCCCTGTATGGTTAGTGTTTCTGTATTTTGTGAAGGAGCTTCACTGTGTTCCTTTTAGACCCTACTTCTGAAATTGACTTTGGTGTGAGTGAGGGTTCTTTATTTCCCCGTGGGTACCTGATAGTCACATCTTACCAGCCCTCTTTCTCCTTCCAAGCTCGGGAACATTGACTTCTGAGGAAGGGGGACAAAGGAAAAAGACTCCGTGCAGTGGCCCTGGTAGTGGCATGACAGCTGAAGAAACAGGATAATGGGGACAAGGTCTTAGAAAGCACCAGTGGCTTGAGAGGCTGGCTGCATTATGAAGCACAGTTTGTCGGTTGAGTGTGTCAGTAAATACCTTAAGAAAACAGGAGTCAGGTTTTTTTCTGTCAGAAAAAGGAGTTACAAACCTGAAGAGGAGAAAGGGGAGTGAGAACCCCCAGGACATCAGCATGAACTTATGGGATTTTGAAATATCTATCTAGAGATAGAAGCAGAAATATGTATGTGTGTGAGAAGGAGTATGTTTGTGTAAGAGGGTGAGGTGTGTGTGAGATTTACAGTATGTATGAGTATGTGAGTGATGCGAGGCATGTGTGAGGTATGTGGTGTGTGTGAGAGGTATCTGTGAGATGTAAAGTATGTGAGAGGTGTGTGTGAAATGTGAGGTGTATATGTGATAGGAGAGGTATGTGTGTGAGGGTATGTGTGTATGGATATGTGTGTGTGTGATGTGAGGTATATGTGTGAGGGGGCTGTGCAGGTGCAGGCATTTCCTGGCTCACTTGCTGAGGGAGCCTGGTGGTTCAGTACCTCACAACCTTCCAGTCTGACACCTGCTGCAGCTCCTCCCTAGGAAGGTCTGCTATCTCCTTTCAGGTTCAAGTGGCCACAGGCACACTAGTGTTTGTCCAGGTAGGTGAGGATCACTCACCTGGAAGCTCACAGCTTGTCTCTTCTTGGTTTTGAAAGTCAGGGCCGGGACCTAAATCTGTGTCTGTGGGACCTGGCAGAGGGCAGGAACAGCGTCGTGGACTCCGTGCACCTAGAGAACGTGGGCTTCTGCAGGAGCTCTGTCCTAGCCGGGAGCCAGCAGCGCTGGACACTGGCCATGCCAGGGAGAGGCAGTGATGAGGTAAGTGTGCCCACCACGGGGCTCCTCAGAGTTGTAGGGCAGGTCTAGGTCTGTTTGCTGGATCACAGATCCAGAGACCTCAAAATGGGCCTTGATCGGCCCCAGTGGCAGCATTCAGGAAAAGGAGGCCCAGGGGTGTAGGCCAGTGAGTCTGGGAGGGCCCAACACGTAGCGCGGGGCGGATAAGGCCGAAAGCTATTGGGAATATCGGGGGAACCTCTCAGACAGGCCCTCAGAGGACTCAGGCAGCAGCATGGAGGGAAGTCCCACGTGGGAAAGGGGGAAGTGCTGGTAACATCGAGGAGGGCCTCAGAGCCAGAACAGCAGGGGAGAGTGGTCCTTTGGGGAGCAGAGCCAGGCTGGGTGTGGGAGGCCTCAGGGATGGGACAGGGTGTGTGAGGACTAGCATTGCTGTTGTGATCACAGCACCATGGGGCTCAGGGAGTATAAGAGAAGGAGTCTTCTGTGGGGTGGTAGACCAGAGTCTCAGATGTCACCATCATATAGAGCCATAGGCCAAGGGCTGACTCAGGGACAAATCAGCTGAACAGTGGCATCCACACCCCCAGAACAGAAGAGGCAGAGTCCACCAAGGGAGGCAGTGCCTAGTTCCAGGGCAGCCTGGGGCTGGAAGTAGGATGGGGTGAGTAAGGGGCATGTTTGCCCCAGGGCCAGGAGAGGGTGTGGCGAACTCTTCTCTACTGCCCATTCCCCTGCCACCCAGGTTCCATGCTGGCCCCAAAGGACAGAGAAGCAGGCCGTACTGGACAGGGACTGAAGCCCTATGCACACTGTGAGGTTTGGCCCCCGCCCAGTTAGTCATTTGTCTTAAAGCAGATCAGTTCATAAATAATGAGATAGGAACAGGCATTTATTTGTTCATGATTTAAATCACCAATTAGGTACTACATGCACTTTTCTTGCCAATTTGCCAAAAACCTGTTAAAGTTTTATTAATGTGAAAATGGTGGTGTGCTTCCTCCTGAACAGCAGGAATGGGGCAGTGCCAAGCTCCCTGTGCCTCACACCATGGAGACTGCCGTGCGCTGAGTGGTGCTTCCTATGAGATCAGGGTGCTATCCTCCACTGCCCAGCCGGCAGCCACCAGACCCTCCCAACCCTGAGCTCCACCTCTCATGGCCCAGACCAAAACCACTCAGCCCCTCTTTCCAAATCTGTTGTAATCAGCTCCCAGTGCAGGCAGCATTTGTGTGTTTTAGGAGCAACCTATCTGGGGACCTGATACATCCTGGGAAAATGGTTGTTTTCCATTTCCCCACCTGGAATCTGCCTGGACTGGGCCCTGGAAAAGCATCTCTGGACTGTGCCCAGACAATGCCTGGGGAGGACATGCTCCCGCCCTGCTCGGCCGTCTGGGTGGCCACACTTGCCCAAACTAAGCATTTTTCCTTCTGGAAACAAAAGTTGCAGTTGATTGCCAGATGTAACGCGGTGTCTGTAGGAGGTTCTGAGCATAGGAGCCCAAACCCCTGCCAGAGCAGAGCACTTCTTGGGACCCACAGAGTCTACAGCCTGCACGGTAGTCACAGTGCCTTCTCTCATGCACCCTGGCTCACCCTTTGCTTCCCTTACAGCACGGAGTGCAGGCCCCAGGGCTGCCTGGGTCCCCTCACCCTTCCTCCTGCTGGAGCAGATTTGCTAGATGATTCTCCCCTGCCCCACTGCTTGCCCGTGTGCCCCTCCTCTCTGCCTTCAGAGGGGTCTTCTGCATCCACAGATGGGTGTGCTGTGCCTCATTGGCTGTAGCCAGTGTGCCAGAGGGACAAGTGTGTCCACAGTGTGTCCAGTGACTCTCTTCTTCTGACCTCCTTATCTATGCCTCCCCTCAAACCCTTCCTGCATTTCCCCCAACTTCAACATTTAGAAAAAAGTGCAGTTTCCCAGTTGGGCGACAAAAGGAACAAATCTCATTTTAAGAAATTTAAAACAGTGCAGGGCAAAAAGTAGGAAATCAAGTGTCCTATCCCCTGCAGTTTAGTCTCTGTGACATGGACCAACTCACACTGACTCTAAAGTAGGTCACCCTGCCATGGGTCACCAAGGCTGTGTGACAGAAAAGGACACTTCTTTCTTTGCTTGGTGGGAGCACCGGCCCCGGGTGATCAGTCCTGGCCCAGATATTCGGGCCTGCCTCCTGCTCACGAGTGTCAGCAGCCTGCTCTCAAGTGGTGAGCCTGTCACTGAGCAACGTGAATGAGTGTTGCTCAGTGCAGAAGACAGAAGGGATCTGCCTTCTCTCTGGTGGTCTTTGTGACTTCTGGGCACACTGTCACCACAGTGTCTTGGTTGTATGTGTCTTCCCTCATGTTTCTTTTCACTTTGCTAGTGCTACTCAAGCTTTTCTCTGTTCCTGGCAGCCTCTTCTTAGGCTCTGGCTGTAATCACTGCTCACCTCCCTTAGGTTCTTTTATGTCTCCTTTGTGGGCTGTGAGGGCTGAGGAAGTTGATATAAATGCAAACCTTTATCGGCCCAGTGGTGTTGGAGGATGCCCATGTATGCACGCCATGTGTGTGTGTGTGTGTGTGTGTGTTTGTGTGTGTGTGTTGATGTGTGCACCAGGCAGGAGCTCCAGGACTTGATCCTCCTCCAGGATGGTTGAGCCAAGAGCAGTGAGCTTTCCCCTGGTGCTGGGATGCTGTGCAGTCTTCTCGTGAGAAACCTGTCACAGTGAGGTACTGTGTGGTATACTGCAGGAACCCGCAGAGGAGGGGATGAGGCCACGCTTCCCTTGAGTGTGCCCGCCAGCAAATCTGGAACTCAGGCTCTGGACTTAATGCAGGCCTCAGGCTGGTCCTCCTATTGGTTAGTGGGAGCAGTACAGTTGTACCCATGTGCCATGGACTCATCTCAGGTTTTCCTTGCCCGAGGCTCTGTGATCCTGGTGTCAGGCAGCAGAGTAGGTTGTATGTGCTATGTATTCTCAAATCCCTAACCCCTCTGGACCTCACACTCCTTGTCTGAAACCAGAGGATGGTAGCTATGCATTGTTATGGTGTTGGTAGAACCACTCATGAGGAGGAGCTGAAAGCCACCCCAACCTCTCTGTGACAGAGTGGTGGACCTGCTGCTAGAGAGGCACCAGGCAGGGGCACTTTTCCCGGCCTTGTGCTATAGGAGAGGCATTCTGTCCCAGCTTGGTACATGAGGGAGCTATGGTGCTGGGGAGAGGTTGCTGCAGGGGAGACACCTGTATCAGGCAACACGAAAAGCAGCCAAGGTCTTAGGGTGAAGGCACCGGTCTCTGGGAACAACTGGCCCTATTTCCTAGGTATGCTGGTGTGTCCCAAGATGTCTCTTCTTGCCAGTCTTTGGACCCCTTGATACACCGGAGATAGTTCAGAGTTGTCCTATGTAAAACCCACACAGGAAGAGGAACAAGCAGAGGCTGAGAGTGGCTAGCTGAGTCAATGCACGGCATGCTAGGTCTCCTGCTCAAGAGGAGGGAAAATTGGGAGACGCCTAAGGCGGCTGCTGGGTTGTACTGTCGAGCATAGGGACATGTGGGTCACTCAGGAATGACGCCTGCATTTCGCAAGGACTCAGCAGCACCCAAGCCCATGAGCCTGTACGGCCTAATTAGGAGGCTCAGCACCCAGGTTCCTCGGGGGAATAGACAGAAACTCGCAGCAGCCTTGGCTAATCGCCTTAAAAGTCTCTTGTTTGTATAGTACAGACTCGACTTGGCGCCTTCCCAAATCAACATGTTTTCTCACTGTCAGGTTCAGATTCTGGAGATGCCATCCAAGACGTCAGTGTGCACCCTGAAGCCGGAGGCAGATGCCAAGCCAGGCATGCCCATGTGCCTGGAGCTGTGGCAGGTAAGGCCCAGCGCACGCCAACCACGCCCTGTCCGCCACGCCTGCGGGCCATGAATCATGCCCCGTTCAGGATTTAGTTTATCGACGCACTAAAGGGGCAATTAGCTCCTTGGAGAACACGTGCATGCAACCTGACACAGCCTGACGCAGTCTTCGTGTCCCCAACCAGCCCCTACTGCCATGAGGGGGCACTCCTGTAAACTGTCCCGGGGCAGGCACGGTTATGTTGTCCCCACCGGTGACTCCAGGGGCACCCCCTGAAGATCTGTTGGACTGGGAGGAGACCGCTGACTAACCCTGCAAGCCTGCATGGCCCCTGCTTTGCCTGGGATTAATTTTTGTTACTTCTTCACCGAGTAGCAAAGTGGGTTCAACATACTGAATTTCCCTGAGGCCACACTCACAATTTCTGATCTACAGCCATTTCTTCTTTCTTGACTGTTCTTTCTGATTAGAAAGATTCTGGAGGTTGGGAGCAGAAGGGGAGTTGTGGAGCAGGAACAGGGTGTAGGCCTTAGACCCCACAGAGTGGGTTTTGGCTCCATGGCCTGGGAAGGATCCTCCTGGACCTACCAGCCTCCACCGAAGGCAGTGGTCTCTCTCTCTGTCTCCAGAGGTTTGACTCAAGTGTGTATCTCCCTTCCTATGGCCGCTCATGATTGGGGAAGCAAAGCAAATGGCCTGGTATGTTCATATGGAAGTGACTTTGCCATCACAGAAGCCACGGTGAGCAGGTAGTCAGCCTGCCTCTGGAGCAAACCTGTTTAGTTCAGTCCTTTCTGAGGGCTTCCCTCTCGCGGCCCTGGGTCAGGGGAGACGGCATCCCTTTCTCCAACTCTTTATAAGAGCTTAACCAGATGAGCTTTTGGACAGTTCGGAGATGCATATGTGACTGACAGTATCCACAGAGACCCTACCCTAAGACTTTTTAATCCCTTCAGGGGCCAGAAAGATTCCCTTCCTTTTTTGCAGTTGATTTTGCCCTGAGAATGTTTCCACTGGGATTCAGAATCTGATGAGCTGGTGTGTGGTGTCCTGCTGCGGCAACTCTCAGAGAAGTTCACAGGCACTGGGGAGGTGGGCACTCTGAGAGACTCCACTGAGTGATGATGTGCTTGGTGCCAGCAGATTTGTGGCAGGGTACTGGGTCGGGATACCCCCAGGCCATGGTGCTGCAGGCGATGGCTTGGCGCTCACAGGCCCTGGGGCAGGACATTAGGGCTGTATCTGCTTTTACTCCACTCCCCAGAAACATTCATTGTGTAATCATGTAAAAATTCCAACAGAAAAATGTGTAGAAAAGGGATGTACAAACTTGTTAAGGTAATTAATACAGCTGACAGAAGGACAAATCACGTTTTTGTAAGTTGATACGGATCCAACACAGTGTTCTGTTAAAAAAAATCTACATTAATTTGAAATGTCCCTTTTTTCTCCCCAAACCTGAAGGTCCAGGTTGTAATTTATTAATCTGAGTGCGGCAGAGTAGATTGATAGGGTACTTTTTTCTAAAACATTCAGATGTTTTCTTGTTTTGCTCCTCAAAGTGACTGACCTCCGTTGTTATGATAATTATCACATTAAAGGTCAGGATAAAAATGAAGCCTCATGTAGTCATTCCACCAATTATCAAAGCAGCTTTCCAGCCCCTGAACCCCAGAACCCCTCCCAAGTTGGGGACTCCACACAGGACCTCCAGGTGTTACAGGATAGAGCCTGCCTGCTAAGGATCCTGCTGGGGTGGCATGACCAGAGATGGGAGGAAATGCAAAGTGAGTATCACTCCAAATAGTTCACCCTGGCACCAAGGGCTTGGCTACCAAAGGCCCATGGCCACAGGAGCATGACCCTGCCTGTGGTATCTGTCACTGGGGGCCATAAAGACACTTACTACATGTTAAGAAGCCAGAGGGGCCCGCAGCACATCCGAGAACAGCAACAGCCAGGGCTGAACCTCCGCGTTCAGGCCCCCTTAGCAGCTGAGGAATTTGCCCCTGCAGGCCAGGGTAGTTCCTGCTCTGACCACCCTCTGGCACTTAGACAGATGTGCCAGTAGTGTGCTACCCCTGAACTAGCCAAGGTGTTTTTCAGAACCAGAGACCACAGACATCACCATGCAGCCTTGGGCTACAGACCTGCCGAACCAGTGTTTCAGTGAGGAAGCAGGTAGGAGGGTGCTCAAGAAGCTGGAGGGCAGGCTCACTGTGCCACCTATGGGGGAGCCAGGTAACAGGAAAGAGTGTTGCCCTGAAAGGAGTGGACCCCAGTGAGCCCCAGGTGCATTTCTCCTACTAGGTTGCTGGGGTGGGGACTAGCAGGCTGGCCACACTGGAGTCTGGCCTCAGAAACTGGCATGTGTTCCTGGTCAGGTACAGACCGAGCATTCCAGACTGTTCTCACCTGTCCCTTACTCTATTCAGAGACAGGTCCACAGGGATGGTCTTGTCTAGAGAGACCTGAGCAGAGCGGCCTGAGCTCCTGGCCTCTTAAAAGGTCCAGACCTGAAGCACTCTGTGTTTGAGAAAAAGTGGTACAAATCTCTGCACAAATAATTTCCAATCAGGTGCTGACAGATGCCCAAATGGAGCTCGTCCCACTATAGCACTGCAGGGGAAGCACAGCAGTACCATCAGGTGGGAAGCTGTGACCAGACACTAGGCCCCTCCCAGCCTCAGGTCACCATGGCTGGCACCACCAGGCCCTGTGCACACCCACAGCCTCAGTTTGCCTGTCTCACACACACAGAAGTTGTCCTTGTGTTATTTGAGGTTGTCTACTTGTGTCCATTTGCCCTGGTGCCTTCTGCATAAACCAGACTACTTTGCTTATCCAAACGAGGACTCTTTGTGGTCACTCAGGAGCACATTGGAGAGGTACCCTTTGGAGTTGCAAGCTTCTGGGCCCAGAGTCCCTCTGGGTGGATAGAAACACTCATGTGGCATGTTAATAGGAGCTCTAGCAGATGAGGGAGGTAGGCCTCTGGATGCTGTCAGCTGGTGAAGCCTGGTGCTCTGCTCTGCACCAGCCTCACATAGCCAGCACTGGACTGTCCTCGGAGTCATAGTGACCTAGAAAACAGCCTTGCTGTTTAGCTCCCAGGCCCCCATTCACACCACTGACTATCCAGAGGCTGAGGGCCAGGCCTATGCCAGGTGAAGGATCAGTTAAAGCACGTTGAGGCCTGGATTAGAAAATTCACTGGGGAGGGGATGCTTTCGCTTATTTCTGATATTTGAGTAACACCCTCCTCTCCCAGCAGCATAGTCAGAGTGACAGAGATGAGTAAGGAGCAAAAGTCATTCAGTCAATATGCTATGTCTTAGGACAACCAGCTTCCTATCATTGGTACCCGGGCTCCGAGCATGTGGCCACTGCTCTTGGTGCCAAGGTGATGTGGGTCCTGAAACATGTTCCTGGAGCTATGGCAGAGACCAGATAAATGAGGTGTCTGGCCTGGGCACTATACTCTCTGACCTGTGCTCTTATTCATCACAATATTCAGAGGGAAAAAGAGGTACTCACCAGACTAGGGTGGGAGGAAGCTTCCGCAGTGATGTTAATAGCACAGAAAGTTCATTTTTCATCGATATGGAGCTTGAGACTTTCATCGACTGGCAGTTTTAGACAGGTGACAAGCTCCACCAAGGGGCAGCTTCAAGTCTCAGTCCTGTGGAAAGGTGGCAGAAGAACGACAGCATCCTGTGCTTGCCACCACCAAGTGCCAGCAGGCCCTGGGCTGTCAGAAAGGGCACAGTAGCAGGAGGCAGGGCTGCACTGGGCTGCCCAAGGGCTCTGTCCTTGGAGTGCCCCAGCACCAGCTCATGCTGGCCCCATGATATCAGCTGTCAAGGGGGTGTGCAGAGCTTCTGGGGAACACGGGAAATAGCTTCCCACCTGGGCTGTCTGCCAAATCCCTTCTAACCCCTTCTTCCCAAAAACATGCCGCTCCCTTAGGAGCTGACTGCTGTGCTGTTCCCCGCAGGCTGACTCCAGCCCCCACCCACTCCTCTTGGCCGGCTATGAAGACGGATCAGTGGCCCTGTGGGACATCTCTGAGCGGAAGGTGTGCAGCCGCATTGCCTGCCACACTGAGCCTGTCATGGGCCTTGACTTTGACTCCCAGAAGGCCAGGGGTGTCTCAGGCTCTGCAGAGAAGGCGCTGACTGTCTGGAGTCTGGATGAGCAGCGAGCCCTGCAGGTCAGTGCGCCAGACCCAGGGTGTCATTTATCCTGCTTTGCACTAACAGTCTGATAGGCTGAAACAATATTTAGGCATGAAGAGGAGTTGCTGCAGATCCCTGGCTAATTAATCACTTTGAGGCAGGGTGAGGGCGGGCCTGTCTGCGGCCAGTGCAGGAAGAAGGGGGCGTGGGCCTTTGTGAACTGTTCACATGGTTTGGGTTTCTCTCAGACCTTGGGTTAACTGCAGTCACGTCTTGTCCATCTAGAGAAAAGGCATGTAGAGTCCAGGAGTATGCAATCCCATTTGCAAAAACTCAGAGGAATTTGGTCAGTAAGGAACTGATTAATCAAAAGAAAGAAGCAATGTGGAGAAATCCACGGAGTCACGGCTGTGCGGTCATCTGTGAACTGGCCCCAGGGAGGCAGCAGGGAAGCCCATCATGAGGGGTTTGAGGCCTCAAGGTAGAGGGGGGTGTTACTGAAAACCTTCCCTTAATGTTTTGGTGACTTTCTTATCCCTCAAAGCTGTAGAATAGCACTGCTTGGCCTGATGCTCAGCATAGGCTGGCTCAGCCTTCTAGCTTGGCCCTGTTTGGGATGGGAGATAGAGCTGGGAGTCTACAGACCATGGAGGGTGAGTCACTGGATGTGTCCTATGCCTATTGCCTCCAGAGACCCAACAATTGATCCCACACTGGCTCCTGGGCTGGATGAGTTAGCCAGGGAGTGTCAGAGACTGAGACCTGGCCATGCTAGCAGGTGGAAGCTCCTGGGAAAGGCAATTCTGTGAGACCAGGTTTTCTGGGAGACAGAGCTCCAGTGACCATAATGTGGCCCTTGGGGCTCTGACCAACAGCAGCAGCAGCAAGCCTGGATCCTGGCCTCATCTAGGTTCTTATCCCTTAAGTGCTAGACGACAGGATATGTGGGGCCCCAGGCTCCTTACCTCAGACATGAGGCTAAGGAAGAGGGTATCTCCTAGGCCCCTCCTGCTGTGGGAAGCTGGACATAGCCAGGAGAAGAGGCCCTGGCCAGGTATCACCTAAGACCTGAGACATGTGATGGGCTAGGGAAGGTGACCCCAGGGGTCAATCAGGGTCCAGCAGATATCACCTTGCCCTGGCATGGTACTGAGAGGGAGCTAGGACAGTGAGGTGAGGGTATCACAGGACCAGAGGTTGAGAGGGAGATATTCCCAAGAGAGCAGTGACATGCAGGTCCCAGGATGGGCACTAAGCTCAGCAGAGCGAGACTGGAAGATGCCCGTTCATGTTGCAGCTGGAGGGGCCACTGGCACCCTAAAAACAGTCCTATTGAGAGCCAAGACTGGCAGCACTAAAGTAGGGGCTGGTCTGCTGCCCTGGTGTGAGGCTGTCTGTTGTCACTGCAGACAGGATCTGAGCAGGTACCTAAGGAGCAAGAGGAAACCCAGAGTCCTGAGGAGCCAGAGCCCAACAAGGCAAGGAAGGAGGGGTCACATGTCACATTTGGGGCTAGGAAATTTTTTTGTATTTCCTAGGCACTGCCCCTCTTATCCAACAGTCCCATGCTGGCACACGGCTGACTCACAGAAAAAGTCATCATTTGTTTGTCTTTTTGTCATCCCAGGGAGTCCATGGAGGCCCCAAGGGGAGGGGATGAGACAAACAGTCCCAGTGGGACCAAGCCTCATGGTGGTAGGTGGAGCTTCTTGTGTCTCTGCCCTCAAGGTGGTGTTGAATGGTGGACCCGGTAGGAATGGGAACGAGGGTCACAGTGATGGTGGGCAGCTGCAGGAACGGCTGAAGCCTCTCTGGTGCTGGGTCCTCACCTCCTGAGCTTTCGAGACTCTTCTCTAGGGGGCGAGCCTGGCTGGCATTTGTTGGACTTCTCCCTCCTGCTCCTTGAGCCTCATAGGGATCAGATAGCATCCTGCACATACACCATGGGGTCCCATGTGTCATCCTACTGTGGCTGTGACTCCAACAGCTTGACTTCCAAACCTGGGCTCTGGTCCCCCTAGGCCCTTTGTATCCTGGATCCCCAGAATGGGCCCCTCCCACCATCCTGGCCCAGATCTGCCCAGTCTCTCCTAGTTTGTTCAGAAAACAGCTGCTGGAACTTAAGACAAATTTATAGAGCATGTTCCAGTCCAGAGATGAACTTTTACTGTACCAATGAATTCAAAAGTTAAAATAAAGGGCATTATTAATGAGTTAGAAAGTTAAAGCAGAAGGGACACTAGGAATTAGAGTGGATGGACTGGGTGTGGTGGTGCATTGGGTTGGGCCTCCTCAGTCCACACATCAAAGCAGGAGAGCCTTCCTCCCACTGAGCACTGACACACCAGGAGACCACTGGATGGCACGTTCAAGGGCAGCCCAAGGCCCCAGAGCCTTTTGGGCTGTGAATCACAGTCTCAGAGAATGGGGACTGAGGGGGCCTTGATGTCCTCAGGTGCCCTCAGTGCACCCTCCCCAGTGCCTCCAGCCACGTGGGCAGATGTGCCTCACCTCTCAGCTGCTGCTGAAGTCTAATGAACCCAAATCAATCTCTCAGGCGGGTGCTGGGAGTGGAGATGCAGATGAGGTTTCCTGCAGCAGAGCTAGGTAATGGGAACCAGATGGTGGCTGCACTGCATGCACATTCCTGGCACCTGAGGTCATGCGCTGTGAGAGCCACTGGTGGCCAGGGATCCTTCCTGGAGGGTCCTGGCCCAGGACAGATTCAGCCAGGGGCCGTGGCGGTAACCAGGAGCCCTTGGTCACCGTTATCAAGACACCGAGACCTCAGGGGCACACTGTGATGCCAGCCTACTTGCCTGCTTCCCAAGGTGTCTTTCCCTCGGGACACCCGGGGCTTTGGGCCTTGGCTGTCATCATACACAGGTGGTGCACAGGCCTGCTCCTTCCTCCCACACGAGGCTGGGCCCATGGCCTTGAAGCACGGGCTGATTTACGGCCCGCTGTGTTTTTAGGCCTTTAAGTAATAATGAGAACACCCCCCCACCCCCACCCCATCCCGGCCCCAAGCAGCCTGATCCAGGAAACAGACCAACCGCACTCTCCCCGCACCGTCTGAGGCTGACTGGCTCACCAGGCATCCCTGCTGCATGGTCACTGTCCTCCCTTTTTCTGGCCCTGCCAAGGGCCTTCCTCTAACGAGTCAGCAGCAGGGTTCATCGAGCATGCAGGTGGGAGACCGCAGGGGCCTGAGGCCAGTTAAAGTGTGGGCTAAGCCCAGCCTGTCTCAGGAGCATGATAGAAGGGCGTCTGTCACTATGTCACTATGAGTCCTCAACAAACTACCTCTTTCTTGAAAAGGAAAGTCCCAGCAAACGAACTGATCTCTGTATAGTTCAGGTCCCCACTGAAGCTTCTTTTGCCATGTCTCACCTCCTTTGAGGAGCCGGGCTATGCCCTGTGGACCTCTGCCTGGATGCAGCCATGCAACCAAAAGAGATTGTGAGTGTGGCCCTCGCCCCTGTTCCTGTGGGCAGTGGCCTCCAGTTGGTCTCCATGGGCCGTCCTGGACACATCAGTTCCTGCCAGGTGCCCTCTGTGCTGCACCATCCTCAGCAGAGTGAGGCCTACAGCTATGGTTTGCTACTTCCTTTGCACTCGCCTTGGGCTCTTGGTGTTCATCAATGTGAGCAGACCCAAAAGCTTTCTTTTCTTCTGGGAAGTATCCCACTGTCAGCAGAGACAATACTAAGACAGTGACCCTGAAACAGCCCCGGGGCTCTAGCAATTCCACTCTGTGCCCAGGCTTACCTCACTGCCATGGCTCAGATGAGAAAAGGGCCCAGTGCTGCGGCAAGTCAGCCTTGTCCTGGTTCCCAGATTCCCTGTCCAGTCACAAGGTCCAGAGCTCTGCAGACACAGTGATGCTATCACATGTGCTGCGGCTCCACTCCCACAGCCCTGTTCCAGCAAGTGCTGGTCTTAGTGACTAGTGTATGACTCCAGAGAAGCAGGTCAGTGACAATGTCAATGGCTGCCTGTGTTCAGCTGCTTATGTGCAAGCACAGGTGGGAGCACAGGTCCTCGAGCCAGAGTTCTGCCAGTGAGAGCAGTTGAAGGTAGGTAGAGCGTACAGGGCACGCAGGAGATTCTGGTCACAGTGGACAGTGGAGACAGAGGGTGGGTGCCTGGGCCCTCATAGGTCTTTGAATTGGTGGAGCCAGGGCACTGAAGAGAGACCATTAGAAGAGCAGGAGGTGGGGTGAAGAAGGGGCCTGAACCATGAGATACAGGGCAGGCATGGCGGTTGCTGAACAGGTTGCTGCCAGGGTGCTGCCCTAGTACTGATGCACTGACTGGGGACCCAGGCAGGCCAAATGGAGGCAGGGACTGCAGTAGGGTAGACTTGATGTGGGCGTGGGCAGATTCTCATGCTCAGGTTGGTTCTTCTCAACCCTTGGGGAGAAGATTTTGTGTAATGAATGTGTGCTGAGCTAGCAGACCCATGGCTTCACTTCTCTAGTCTGTTAATTTAGGGATTTGTATCATTTGATTTCTCTAGTCTTGATAACCTGCTACATAGCTTGTACTCTGTGCTCCACAGGGCTGGGTCAGAGTTGTTCAGGGCCATCTGTCAGTCTCTCATAGACTGAACTGCACCTCTCTCCTGTCACCTGGCTCTTCGCAGCCCCAGAATGTGGAGGTGGGTATCACCCCGACCTCCAGGTGTGTTAGCAGAGGCTCTGTTTCTGGGCCACTGTGAGTTAGATTCAGTCTTTGCCTGAATCATCCCTGGGAGGGTGTTTTTCTCTATAGCAAAGTTATGATTCTTTTTTTTTTTTTTTTTTTGGACTCGCTTAGCTTTCTAGATTTTTATAAGTTGTATTTATTTCCAGAAATTTGTTTATAGGCATACAGATCTTCAAAGTAATTTCTTGTGGACCTCTTTAGTTGTTGGTAATGATGGTTGCAAATTTTGCTGAATTTGCAGATCTGCCCATTCTTATTCCTAATCATTCTTAGTTGATCTTTAAACATCTTTGTTTTTCTATTTCCCCTGTGACCTTTCTCTTCCTTCCTCTCATATTCTCTCGACTTGAGATGTTGCTGACTTGAGTTGGGCATGTAACCCACTCATTCTAAGCTCCATGTTCCTCAGCAGTTGAAGTGTGTCTGCGTCCCACATTGTAAGATGTCACCATCTTTCTTCATCACTCACTTCTCGGTGGACCCAATTTTTATTTGTTCTTTGACTGCTGAGCTGATTATAGTGTTTTCGTGTTCTCAAATGTTTGATTTTTTTCCTCCAGTTATTTTTTATTTTTCAATTTCTAATTTGATTCCATTGTGGTAGGAGAATAAGATCTGAATGATATCAGCTCTTTGCAATGTGGAGGCCAGTCAGCTTTCGTAAGTATTCCACATGTGCTTCAAAAGGGAGTGCTGCTCCTTACTTCATTCACCACTGTACCTGCAGATGGGTTGAGCGTGTGCGCCATGTCACCCCGGTACTGTGCCTGTGACATGGGGGCCCTGGAAGGGTCGGTTCTCTTGTTTGAACCACATGTAGAACCTCTTGCTGTGAAGGATATTGTCAGCCCTCCCTGTGTGCTATACATTTTCCTTCCAACATTGCAAAGCAGGCTTAGGAACTAAAAATAATTTCCTGGGGGAATCAAACCTATTCCTTATCACCCTTATCATCTCTGGAGAGGACTTTTGCCTAAAAGTCTCTTTTGCTGGTTATTCAGTTTTCTTCTGGTTACTGTTTCCTTTTATAGATTTAATTTTTTTAATCCTTCACCATCAACCTCCCTGTGCCCTTTAGACACAGATGTCGGTCTCACAGAGCTAGGTCTTACATCATGGATGCATCTCCTCATCTGGGCATTCTGACAGCCCTCCTTCCAGAAGCTGAGGAAACTGCCCTTTAGGACCTTTTTGTTGGGGCCTCTAAGTGCGTGAATCAGCATGTTAGCCATGCTCATAATTCTGGATGGTTCTCTTGTTTGAACCATTCTTCTGCTGGCTCTGGAGAAATCAACTGGGTTTAATCAGCACTTTATGGGTCTGTCCCACAATTTTTTATTATCTTCCCCTGTGATTTCTTCTTTGTTCCAGTAATTTCTTAGAGGTATGTTAATATCCACTAGTTAATTTTGTACAATCCTTGAATCTAGCTTAATTCAGTTGTCAGTGAAGTTACCCTGCACAGTCAATCTGAAGATATTTATTGAAGCTTGAGTTTGCCCCAACACAGAACGTGTCCTGGCAACAGCAGTGTTCTTTCTCAGTAAGATATAGTCAAGACGCTTGGTGGTAGTGTTCAGGGCTTCACTGGCTTTCCTGATTTTCTGTCTAGTTTTCTGCCGGTTGCTGAGTGGTCTTAAAATCTCTAAGTGTGATTGTGAACAAGCCTATTTCTCCTTTAGTTCTGTCAGTTTGCTTCATGTGTTGAAGCTCTGTCATTGGAAGTATAGGCCTTGGAGTTGGTCCCCATATTCCTAAAAACATCCTAGGTGGTTCTGGTTTTTTCTCTTTCTGACAGTCTCTGGATGTCTCAATCTTAATGGAACCATTTGGTGTGCTCATACTTCACATAATTATTGATATGTCTGGCAGTACCTCTTGATATTTATTCCCCATATATTACTTCTGATTTTGAACCTTTCTTACTTCTTTCCTGTCTTCTTCTGTGTGAATCAGATATTTGCTTTTTTAGTATTCCATTTCATTTCTTCTCATGGCTTCTTTGCTCTAGCTCTTGCATTTTTATCTTAGTGGTTGCTCATAGGCTGATAGCATGCTTCCTAACCTTTCTAAAGTGACTTAGGGCTGTCACACTACCTGCCCCTTGTATCTCATTTGCCCTCCCACCCATCCTGTCTGCTACCACTGTGATATATTTTACTTCTACACACAACGTAAATTCCACCTGCTAATATTGTTAGTCTGGCTTTAAAGCATCAGTTGTTTTTTCTTAAAACTCACAGGAAATAAAGCACGTAGCATATTATACTTACCCCCACCCCCATTTCCATTCCTGGTGCTCTTCCTGTCGATCACAGTTTTTACCTGTTTTTACTTCCCTTCTTCCCTTTAGCCAGAAGAACATCCATTAGCATTTCTGGTGGTGCAATTCTACACAAACTTCTCTAGCTTTTGTGTATCTGAAAAATCCCTTTTATTTCATCCTCCTTTGTAGAGGATGCCTGTAGAATGTAGGCATGATAGTTTTGTTTCTCTTCATGCGCCTTGTAGATGTTCCCTGATCTTCTGCCTTCGTCGTAGCTTCTCATTCTTCCTGTACATGTCATCTGGGCTGGTCAGTAGTTCTCTAAGTTCTCTGACATCCTACCTCCCCAGGTAGGGGAAACTGTTCAGTTTTCTTCAGTCTTTGTTTTCTCCTTTTCATGTTGGATAATATCTATGATCTGCCCTCTCATTTACTAGTTTAAAACAATACTTTCCAATATGCTTTTAAGCTTGTCCTATATATTTTTCATTTCAGTTACTGAGTTTTTCAATTCTGCATTTTCTATTATTCTTTTTTTCAGTAAAAGATCATTTTAAGGGCAATTTTAGAGTCAGCAAAACTGAGAGAAAGAGACAGCAGATCCCATATGCCCCCTAACACCAGACATGCACAGTTTCCCTATTGTCAGATCCCCAGCAGAGTGGGACATTGCTCACAACTGATGACTCTTTGCTGACATGATACCACATTCTGTGGGTTTAGACAAAAGTGTTCATATAGCACTTCATACAGAGTACTTTTACTGCCCTACATATCCTCAGTGCTCTATCTAATCATCCCTCTCTCCCCACTCACCCAGCAACCACTCATCTTTTTATTGTCCCCACGGTTTTGCTGTTTCCAGTTCTCCCTCCACTTATGATGTGTTTACACCCTGATAAGCCCATCTTGAAAATATCATGAGTTGAAAGTGTCTTTGGTACACTTAATCTACCAAACAAAACAGCTTAGTCTTCTTACTGAATGTGTATCAGTTTTGCACCATCATAAAGTCGAAAAATCATAGGTCACACCATCTAGTTGGAAACATACAGTATGTGGCCTTTTCATATAGTCTTCTTTCACTTAGTAATGTGTGTTTAAGGTTCCTCTATATATTTTCATGACTTGATAACTCATTTCTTTTTAGCACTAAATACTGTTTCATTGTCTGGATTAACACAGGTTAGTTATCCATTTACCTGCTGAAGAACCTTGGTTGCTTCTAGTTTTTCAAAATTATGATTTAAGCTGCTATAAGCACCTGTGTGTAGTTTTGTTGGCTTTTGGTTTTTGTTTTTTTTTTTTTGCGTGGACATAAGTTTTCAGCTCCTTTGGGTAAATATCAGAGAGAACAATTGCTAGATCTTTGGTAAAAGTATGTTTAGTTTCATAAGAAACTGCCAAACTGTCTTCCAAAGTGATGGTCAGTGCCACTTGCTCCATGTTCGAGTTGCTACAACATCATCCTTGTGTAGTGGTGCCTCATTGTTTAATTTGAATTTCCCTGACGACATGATGGACACATCTGTTCATATGCTTGCCATCTGTATATTGTCTCTGGTGAGGTGTCTGTTAAGGTCCTTAGCCCATTTTTTACTTGGATTGTTTTCTTATTGTTGAGTTTTAAGAGTTCTTTGTATATTGGGGATAGTGGACTTTTATCAAATATATCTTTTGCATATATTTTGTCCCCTTCTGTGATTTGTCTTTTAATTCTTTTGACAGTGTTCTTTACAGAGTAGCAATTTTTAATTTTAATTAAATGTGATTTTTCAATTCTTTCTTTCATGAATTACATCTTTGGGGTTATATCTAAAAAATCATCAGACTCAAGATCTTCTAGATTTTCTCCTACTTCTAGTAATTTTATAAATTAGTGTTTTATATTTAGTTCTGTGATCCATTGTTAATTTTTGTGAAGAATCAAAGGTCTATAGGTTAGATTTACATTTTTGGATGGAGACGTCCATTTGTCCTGGCACCCTTTCCTGGAAAAGTTATTGTTGCTTCATTGTATTGTCTTTGTTCCTTTGTAAAAGAGAAGTTGACTATATTGATGTTGGTCTTGTCTGGGCTCACTATTTTGTTCCATTGATCTATTTGTCCATTCTTGAGTAGTTACCACAGTCTTGATTGCTGCAGATCTATAGTAACTATTAGAGTTGGGTACTGAGTATCAACCCTCCGAGTTTGTTCTTATCCTTTATTGTTATTTTTGCATTTCATATATTGGTTGGTTCTTTTTTATAATATCCTTTCCTATGCTGAGTGTACCTATTTATTCACTGTTGAGATCATTTTTTTGGTAATTATTCACGATCATTTAATTTTTTGGAGCATATTTAAATTGCTGCTCTAAAGTCTTTGTCTGATATGTCCAACATCTATACCATTCTGGGCCAGTTTCCAGTAACTGCATTTTCCCTTAATTATGGGTAATCTATTCCTGCATCTTTCCATGTCTAATGATTTCTGTTTGTGCGCTGGACATTGTAAATGGTCATGACGGAAATCCTGAAGTCTACTGTCAATCCCCGAAGAGTGTTTACTTTTATTCTCGGCATTTCAGTTGCAGGCTGTTCACCTTGAATGTATGTAGGCTTAACTTTCTGTTTTGTCAGTGGTAGGTCAGTGGAAAGCCCAAGACTATTTCAGGCTCCCCTGATGAGGTGAAACTCAACTTCCAAATTCTGTTCCTCCTTCAGACCTCATAGGACTTGGTCTAGGGGAGGCCCTACCTTCAGGAGTGATCCTTACTCCTGAAGCCAGGCCACTGTGGCTTCTCAGCTGACTGCCATCCTGCAGTCTTTGCAGACTGTCCATCTCCTATGTTAGTTCTTTTTAGCCCACTCGCAGCCTCTCTCTAGTAAGCCTTGTGTAGTGCCCTGAGTGTTCACAGCCCAGTCCCCAGGATTCAAGGGGAACCCCACTGGCCCTTTTTGCCTCCCCCATCCCTCTGTTCTGCTCCCTCGACCATAGATTTTAACTGCTCTTGCTGCCCCATGCTTTGACTTCTACTTTCTTAACTTCACATAGTCAATGTGCTTCCCTGGAACTTTGTGACCCAGGACGTTTCCCTGGGCAGAGACCTCTGGAGCATTTGGGAGGTTCACCTCATCAGATGCCCTTCCTGTCTGTTGCCTTGATACAGTTGCTGCATATATTTTGTCCAGTTTGATGGTTGTTTGCAGCAAGAGAATTTAGTTTGGTACCAGTTATTTGTTATTCATGACTGATTTCTTAATGTTTTTGTTTTATGAACAATAAAGCCTGTTTATGTGCTAGGCAGATACTATCACTTCATTGTGATTGAACCCTTTATCATTTTTAAGTATCGTAAACAGCTCGTCTTAATGTTTTTGGCTCTGAATTCAATCCTTCCTGAAATAGGGAAGGAAATAATGTTTTTATCATTCCCAGTGGGATGTCAGATAATCTGTCAAGTATGAGGTTGACTGTTATATCCTGACCCCAAGTGACAAGCCAGAGGATTTAATAAGCATCCCATCTCTCTCACTACCCTTCCATATTTCTGTTAGCTACATAACCAGTTCTGTAGCCATAATCCCCATGTAGTTTTAGTCTTACTTCTGTGGGTAAGTAGGTGAAATGCTCTCTGCCAGACTATTTGCTGGAGTTTCCGAGTTATCTCTTATGGGACTGGAATTAATCTTCTAGTCCTTCAAGTAAAGCTTATAAGAGCATATTCTTTGAGTTCTTACATGTTCAAAAATGTTTGTCTATTATTTTTATTCTAGAGTGACAGTTTGGCTGGATATAAAATTCTTGGACCAAGCCTCCTTCCAACTTTTGCAGACATCACTCCTCCATCTGTGGGCACAGTTTTGGCCAAGGACAGTCATATTCTCCCTTCATAATGATTTCAGCTGTGTCCCTGATCACAAAAAGGACTTTTTAACTATTAAGTCCAATAACTTTAAGTCATATCTTAATGTTGTCCATTCTATATCCTTTGGATGTGGATCATCCAACTTTGGTTTCTAGAAATTAAAATTGAATTTTGAGTCAGTGATTGCTTGAGTACCTCTGCCCATCCCCCATGTCTGCTGTCTCCTTTCCAGTTACAACTGTCCCCATTTCATTTGGCTCACCGCATGCTATTCCTTCCCTCTCTATCCCTTACTTGTCACAAGTCTCTGCTGTTTCCAACGTCTCTCCATTTCTTTGAGTTTTCCCTTTGCTTTCCTGCCCTCTGCCAGTGTACATCTCCTCCTCTGTTTTTGCTGCTTTGTTTTCTTGTCTTATAGAGGTAAGTGCTTCATGAAGTTTTGTTTTGTTAACTTACAGTAAAAATGTTTGGTAACAATTTTCATTTGCTTCTGATAATGTTTCCATTTTTTCCCTACTTCTTTCCTTCTTTTTCCTTGTATCATCTTTGTAGAAATGAGTGATTTTCAACGGAGGCTGTGTTGGCCCCCTTAGGGCGGTACATAGGAGAAGCAAGGTGCTGGTGACAGGTGGCAAAGGCAACTTCTGGGCAAGAGATTTGTGGTGCATGGGGCCAGGCCAGGCACAGGATCAGTGGAAGGGAATGACTGTTTTGGAGTTGTCACATGATGGGCAAGTGTTTATCATTTAATGTGTGTGAACAGAGATGCCCTACAAAGCATGAGAAGTCCTGTGTGACCAAGAACAGCCATGACTACAAGGTGCTCTGGTCCCCCACACAGTGCAGGAGGTATGTGTCTAGATGGTCACGATCAGCCCCCAGAAAGAGGCCAGCTCCAGACTTTTCCACGAAAACAGAATGTACCCATGCAACTTCTTGTTGCTACCAGTTCACCCCTTCTCAGAACCAGGTTAGGAGCTAAAGTTTTGCCTACAGCCCATGTTGCCCGCTCTGCACCCTCCTGTCATCTCCACTCGTCCCACCCACACCCTGCAGGTCCCCACTTTCAGCCACATCCTTTAGTCCCTCTACTCTACTTTGAGGTTTCACCTCTTAGCTTTGCTGAAGACTGAGCTTGCATTTCCCATATTCCACATGCCTTGAGGTAAGCATAAGGTTTCTCTGAAAGGGAGAATTCAGACTTTATACCACTGTCAGCTAGAAAGGTTGTCTTCCACCTGGACTCTAGGGTACAGTGTGTTTCCGTGACGAGGGCCCCAGGCCTGCTGAGGTCTTTTCTCAGAACCTCATGGGCAGATCCTGGGGTCCCCACAGACCCTCATGTAGGGCACAGAGGCACTCAGTAGTTGTCATAAGGTGAGGGTTCAGCCAAGGGTAGAGGCCAGGCCACCCGCCTTAGCTGGTTTGCACCTGGCTCCTGGGAGTAAGGGTGAGACTGGCAGCAGCACACAGCCCTCACAGTGGCTAGAACTTCCTTTCCTTATTCTTGCTGCCAGACTGGGCAACCATAAGTGGGAGCTTCTGATACATCTAAGAAGTCACCTGAAAGTTCTCCCTGCTCTTGGTCTTGTAGGTGTGCAAAATGCACGAAGTCACCAATCCTGGGATTGCTGATGTCAAGATCCGACCAGACCGAAGAATCCTGGCCACCGCAGGCTGGGATCATCGTGTTCGTGTGTTTCACTGGCGGACAATGAGGCCACTGGCTGTACTGGCCTTCCACAGCGCTGCTATCCACTGTGTGGCCTTTGCTGCCGACGGCCTGCTAGCTGCAGGGTCTGGGGATCAGCGCATCAGTATCTGGTCACTCTATTCACGCATGTGACTCACCTGCTGCCTGTGGGACACTTGGAGGACAGGGAGGAGGGCACCTGCACTCCAGCCTGACCCAGAGTGTGGGAACTGTGCCTGGGGAACCCTGAGGACATACATTTCACGGTCTTCTCCTCTAGGTATGAGAAAAGCCTGGTCCCCACATCCTTGTTTCCCTCAGAGACTTGTTCCTTTTGTGAGACACAGTGCCCAGGAGACAGTGGCCCTACAGTTCACAGAGTAACTGAGCCAGATGCCAGGCCCACAACCCCAGCAGGAGGCTGGAGCTGCTCTATAGTAAATGTTCAGTTGTGACCCACTGGCTTGAGGCAGCAGTTCTCTGAGGAGACCTTGTTACCCCTGGAGTCAGAGTTGGCAGCATCCTTACTTATTCCCCTAGACAGAGCAGTGGGTCTCCTTTCAACTGGGACATGAAGTGGGGGTCCCCAGGGTCTACCAGAGAGGAAATCCTGACATAGGACCGAGACTGGGACCCGAAAAGGAAGTGACCAGACTCCTAGAGAACAGGTGCTGATGTTAGCAAAGGTGACTCAGGTGCCTGGGACTGGGTCAAACACAGAGTCATAGAAGGCAGCACCCTCAAACCAAGTGAGACAGAGAGTAGGAGGGACGTGTCCAGGCTCTTGGGGCAGAAAGCACAGCCACACAGAGGAGGCAGGCATTAGGCACAGGCCATTTGCCAGTGCACACGGGTGATGGGAATCAGTAGCCGAAGTAGCAGAGCACCATTCTCCTCAGGGGCAACACATTTTGTCAGGGAGTTTTCACTCAAAGCTAAGATTGAAAGAGAATTGGTGCCTGAAAATTGAGGTTGGGGCTGTGTGCAGGTCCCAACAAAGCTGGGGTCTCAGACCCCTTTGTTTTGCTGGCTTCTTCAACTGGAGAGCCCTTTAGTTCTGCCTTAAGTCACCCTATCTTTTCCTGAAGGACTTGCTGACACTCAGGACCCCCACCACACCATGATTTGCTTACATGACTCAGTCACAGCCAAGGCTGTGGCACAGTGTGACCTGTGAGGAGGTGGCTCTGAGAGAGCTGCAGTGTCTGCTGAGCTCCTGCAGAGCAATCTGAGAACACATGTGACATCCAGATGGTAACCAGGAGACGGCTCAGACTGAATCCATCGCAGCGGACCCTCTAAGCAGCTCAAGGGTTTATTAGAAAGGGCTCCAAGGTTGGTTTGGTTGAAACCTAGGCTTCAATGCAGGTGTGTTATGTGAGGCTGAAATGCCAGGCCCACCATGGTGCACCTTAGAGGGGGATACAAGGGGACTTACCACCCACATGGGAGGGTATTCCAGAGGACACGCTGGTCCCCACAATGGAGGAATGCATTTGTGAGAAAACCCAGCATCCTTGAAGAGCCCCGTGGTGACTCTTGCAGTCAAAACAAAAGGGAACCTCAGCCACACACCTGGGATCATTGGGTTCCTGGATAGTAGGGCCTAGTGGAACACTTAACTGTCATAGACAGGGCGGGCATACAGTGGCAGCTGTCTGACTCACAGATGCATGCACACATGCTCTTGGGCCCTGGAGTACAAGGGATTCTCAGCCTGCTCAAGTCTGACTGGGTCTGTATGAGTGGAAGTGCCCTAGATCTAGTGAGCAGACCAGACCTATGTCACAAAAGAGGAGGGATGGCCCTTCGGTCATAGAGCAGACCCCTTGAGGAGAGACTCCACAACTCTGCATCCTGTCCTAGGCCTCACCCTTCTGTTTACTGCAGAGCTGTAGGCTCAGCCTGGGTGAGTAAAATGG
Organism: Solenodon paradoxus; assembly: GCA_004363575.1. Taxonomy (NCBI): domain Eukaryota; kingdom Metazoa; phylum Chordata; class Mammalia; order Eulipotyphla; family Solenodontidae; genus Solenodon; species Solenodon paradoxus. Next base: position 145,805 of record RJWH01000529.1, read on the forward strand.
GTAGGTTCCACCACCTCCAGTGCCTTATGGAGGTCATGTGGTAAGACTGGTGGCCTGAGACTTTCATTCACACAACTGAATTGCTTCTACCAGCAGAAGAAACATCTATACTAGAAATGTTGGTGTCAAGTTAGCACAAGAGCAGGAATCCCTCCAGGTTGTCTTCTGGGTTAGTGTGGGGCCCCAGGCTTTGCACAACATGGCCTCTCTGCATCAACAGGGCCTGGACATTAGCAGGTCACCACAGACCTGACTGTCCCATGCCCCTCCACAGCACAAGAAGCAGGGCCTTCTTTGGCTACCTGGCCTGGGGATGCTTCATGTTTGTAAAATGTTGGATCATCCTTATATCCTGGGGCATACCCTTCCCTAGGCCTGAGTTGACGGGGGTTGCAGGGCAGCTTATACTCAGCTCTTGTGCTACACTCTGGACTCGGATGTGCAGGGCACTGTCATCTTCCAGCAGCTACATACCTCCTTCCTGGAAGGCACAAACCAAGCTCTCTGACCAGCCTGGGGTCGTGGGGGCTGCTACTTCACCAGGAGGCATGGCTACCTCATCTTCAGGCCCTTTGACATTAACCCAGGGCCTGTTATGTTCTAGGGTGACTGCTTGTGGAAGCTTTATTCATGAGCCCCAATCTGAAAACACCCCAAACGTCTATTGACAGATAAATGGATAGGCAAATGAGTGCATCAATATGGAATGGGTTCCACTCGGGTGGAAGGCACAGTGGCGAAGCTCAGTGGTGAGCAGCCCCAGGCTTGGACAGAGAACTACGTGAGGCCTTCCACACCCTGAGTCAAACCTGATCTCGGAAGTCCCATTGCTGGTAGTGTCCCTAACCCTGTTGAACAGACAGGAGTATGAGGGGGCTTGGCCATGCTCCATTTCACCTCAGGCCCTAGGGAAGCCCCATCCTGGGCACAACTGGAGTCCAGCAGTGAAAGTGTATTTGCTGAAAGTTGGTTTGTCTGTCCCTATGGGTAGCCTTGGGGGTCAGACATAGAGCGGGGATGGGTGTCAGCCACCACTGGCTTTGCATGGCCATGCCTACATGGGAGGCGCTTTCAGCAGGACCCTCCCTGGACCTGGCAGCTCCTTGCACAACCAGCCATGTCTCCATGGCATCTGGGTGACATTGTGAAACCAGCCCTATGATTTTCTCCTGAGTTCCATATGCCTTTTTTGGCTACTTTATTAACTGAACAAATGCCTTTGGGACTGAAATGCTGTTTCACTCAGAAGTCATTTTAATTTTATACAGCTAAGCTGTGATGATTCTGTACCACAGATATCGTCAACCCCTATGAGCTAGCAAGAACTCCAAGCAGGTCATAGCAGAGGGCCAAGTGGAGAGGAAGTGCCGCGAGCAGAGCCCTGAGACTCCTGGGACCAGTGAGCTGAGGGGGCACATTGTTCAAACGTCATTCATCAAGTGTCCTTGTATCTTCAGCAAGACGTTTTCAGTGCTTTCAACCCATCAGCTGAGAGCCCTGATTTGTTCATCAGCATTCCCAGAAATGTTTCCATTGGCATTCTTTCAGCTGGAAGAGAGGTCCCTCCCAACCAAAGAGAACTTGTATAGTGACAGACATCTATTGCTGTTATTAGCTTCTGTCCCTGGTCAGTGTTCTGCTCCCTGTCCTTATTGAAAGAACCTCCATGGGTCAGAAGCTGCTTGAGGCCTCACAGGTTGCAATCAAGTGTCATTGGGGTAGGTTCCTCTTCCAACCTTTCTGGTTGTTGGCAGAATCCAGAGCCTGGTGCTATAATAGGACTGAGGCCCTTGGCTCATGGTAGCTACCTGGCCGTTTCCTGGACAGCAGGAGTGACCTTGGGGTATGCTACCTGTGTCTGCCAACATGGTGACCTTCAAGGCCCTCTGTGGGATCCAGACATTCTACTAGGAGCCAAGCATCTCCCACTGCCACCACCATTGCATGGTGATGACCCTCTGAACAGCAGAACAACTAAGGCTGAGCTGTCCTACCTCCAGCCACTTCCCCTGGAAGGCAGGCCCTGCACAAGAACAGCCGGTCTGACAATCCCAAGAGCCACTGTGGGCAACTGGTGAGAGTTAGCTTCCAAGGAACATACTGCCAACCCTCCTCCAGCCTGTGGTCACACCGTGAGGCTGGCAGCACTGCCAGCATCCCACTGTCGCTAGAGGCCCGATGGCAAGGCAGACAGTTATCTGGGGCAGTCCTCTTCTGCGCTCCTCAGGTTTCTCAGATGGGGTGATGTACAACTTGTGCTCTGGAAATGCACAGACCAGCCTATGGTCTGGTGTCAGGCAGCCCTGGGGGTGCTGGCACAGCACTCAACACTGAGGCTTGCCTCAGAGTGGTGACCCAGCCACTCGCCCAGCAGACTGGCACTGGGCCGATGTGCATTGCGTCTCCACCGAGTGAGCAGTGTTCATCAGGTGTTTCCCACCTGTGTCTGCCAAGAAGCCACAGAACACCCTCTGCACAAAAGGACTGTTTGCACAAAGAAAACACATTCCTCCAGGGGGTTCTTTAGAAATGCTTGATACTCAATTAGCTAGAACGTCCTGGGAAGTCTGGTGTCAAAGACAAGCTGATGGAGCAGGCATCAAAAAGCAGAGTTTGCCGCACACTCTGCACAGAGAAAAGCCAGCTCAACATCCCCGCTGTCTCCCATACTCAGGCTTTCTCAGGCGTGGACAGCTCAGCTGCTGGCCTAGCCATACTCAGCCTCCCCACACCAGTGTCCCCAAGGCCACCAGAAGCCAAGCAGGATGACAGTCCCCCAGCCCACTTGAAAGGCCTGGCAAATGCACCAAGCTGCTGCACAAACACCCAACAATAACTCCACAAAAGAAGCTCCAGGACCCTGCTTGGGAAATCTTGGAAAAGCAGCTGAGTGGGAGCTATGTCCACAGTCCACAAGAAGCAAGACCTGGCCTCTGTGGTACACCAAACTGAAGTCTGTAGGTGCTCGTGACCTTAAAGTAAGTAATTTTATCCTTTGTTTTGCCAGGGCAAACCAGCACCCCAACTTGGGCTCTCAGAGCAGTATGCCCTGCATGTTACCTCCAACTGCACTGTACTACAGCCTCCAGGAACTCGACCCAAAGAGCTCAAGATAAACACATGAAACAGCCTGTTCCCTTAAAAACATCACTGCTTCCATGGCCTGGGGCAGATGTGAGGAGTCTGCTGCCACAAAGCTAGGGTGCACTGTAGGTGCCACGAGCAGTGCCGAGGGACCTCCCACTCTGGCCTGGGAGGCATCAGACATTAAGATGACATCACATCATCTATTCAAGCATCTGATAGGTCAAGAATTCTCACTGACACTCAAACAGGGAGAGTCAACAAAGTTAAGCTGAACATACATAGTGTTTTACATGGGACAGTCCTGTTTTGTTTTGTTTTTTCATATTTCTGGACTGTCCCGTCATTTTAATATAAACATCAATTTTGTCCTATTTTTAATAAACCAGGTCTGTCTTTCTTTTTAAGGAACGATACAGGCAGGCAGGAATGAAGGCAAGTAGGTAGGCAGGCAGGAAGAGAAAGGAGGATGAAGCATCTTTTATCTTTATTTAGTTGTTTAGTAGTTCGGTTACTTTCTCCCAAACCTGGGATTTGAACTCAGGGGTATGTGGCTTGCTCCTTTGGGAGCGATTGACCCAAACCACTGCCCCACCAGGGCCGTCTTTAATGTGGGGCAAAAGTGGCAGTTGAATTGCCCCAGACCCAGTCTCTTGAGGGATCCCCAAAGCAGCTGCCCTTGCGCCCCACATTAAAGGCAGCCCTTGCTGGCACTCACTGTGGTGGACCATGGCTATTGCTTTTCCCACCCCATTGAGGAAATGAGCCACGTGGGAAGAGGATTCCCCCCCACCCCACACGCATGCCCACCTGTTTCTTCAAAGGGAAGAGAACAGGGAGGTGGTCAAGGTGGCGACGTGGTGCATCCGATGCCCTCGCCACAGAAAAACTAGGAATCACCTATTATTCAGACACAGCATGGAAAGGCTGACCTGGGGGCTACAGACACAGCAGCACCACGAGGTAGAAGGCAATGCAGTTCAAAGCTGCATCGTGGATTTGGAACTCCCAACTTCAGGGGTGAAAAGCAGCAGAGAGGTTGGAACTCCTGGAAGAGCCTCCCAGGAGTTGCGCTGAGGGCAGCAGAGAGCTCTCCCATCAGGACCAGGACACAGAGCAGGGCTGGGGGGGATAGTCTTGGCGCGAGGCAGAAGGAGGACCAGTGCCCTGGTGGTCTGAGCAGGAGGCTCCCTCTACCCTGAAGGAAAATTACACAGGGTGCTGCCATACCAGAAGGCAGCTAGGGGAATTCCCCCACCCCCTCCCGCCACATTGCTCAGGAGCTGCAGGACCCATGCACAGGAAATTCCACCCTCAGGTTTTAAGGAAGTAGAGTCCCAGAAGGAAGGGATCTTCAAGGCTACCCACAGCGCCACCAAGTGGATGGAGGTGGAAGTGCTGCCTGATTGCCGATTGTGGGTCCGCAACAAGGTGGTAGTTACTGTTCACAGGTGGGACATGGGTGGTGGGGCTCTGCATTCCCCACACAAACTCCAACCCCGTAGACCGAACTCTCAGGTCCCAAAGCAGGTTCTACCTAAGAATGTCAACAAATCCAACTAGTGGTGATGCCACACAACTCAAGAATTCCCAGTGTTAAAACCAAGATTCAGGCTTCTCTGGTGCAAGGTGATAGCCTGCATAACGCCTTCAGTAATCCTGAAGGGAAATCTAACCCACAGAAACATAAACAGAATGCCAAACAGAAAAAAGACACAGAAAAATATATGCGAGAAGATGGATCTAATTAAAACCACAGGGGAAAATTTGAGTGCGACAGACTTGTACAAACTACCTGAGGATGTATTTAGAGAAACAGTGATAAGAATACTTATGGAAATCAAGAAAACAATAGGGGAAGAGAAAGAACAACAAAAAAAAGAGAAGAAATGAAACAAAATATTAAATGAAGAACATGATAGCTGAACTAAAGAACTCAATAGAGGAATTCAAGAGCAGGATAGATAATGCCTCCAATGGAATCAATGAACTAGAGGATAGGGCAAGGGAATGCACTCAGGCAGACCAGCAAAGAGAAAAAAGAATGCAAAGATATTAAAGTAGCATTTGCAACCAATGGGATAACATCAAAAGGAACAACATTCACATCATAAGGGTCCCAGATGGAGAGAATGGAGAAAAATGGGCAGAAACTATTTGAAGAAATAATAGCTGAAAACTTCCCTAACCTGAGGAGTAGGATACTATACCCTGCAAGATTATCATTCAGAAATGAAGGAAAGATTAAAAAAAAAATTTCTAATAAGCAAAAGTTAGAGGAATTCATTCCTGTAAAACCAACTCTAAAAAAAAATATTAAAGGATATTCTATAAAGTGTAAATAAATCCCACTTAAAAACAGTAAGATGATAAATATAAAAAGTGGGGAGGAGAGAAGAAAAAATGAATGGTTAGAATGAGTGTAAAACTAATCTGCTTTCAAATAAAAATAAGAAATAAACAGAATTCTAATGCTAACCTCAAAATACATCTCTAAGGGAAAAGCATAGAAGAAAACAAAAAGGGAAACCAATCAAAACATGACTACACCCAACCCACCTAAGAAGAGAAAGAATAATAGACATTAGATCTCTTGTGAAGTGTGAAATACTCATAGACTGAGAAACAATTTCAGTATCTTAGAATGAATATACTATTGTAAACAAAAGAAACCATAAAAATATTATTTAAAAATAATTTTTTTAAAAGAACACTGCTGCAGCATAGTCAAACTACAGGTAAGTACTATGGGGACTATCTCTGGCACTGTGGGGGATATTGGGCATTTCTGGCACCAGAATGATTAAAGTGGCATATTTTAGGCAGGACGTTTAGAGCAGGACTTGGAGGCCTGCCAAATTTGGTTTTAAACTAAGGTGCCAAAATTCCTTACACTGGCCCTGGCTATTTGTATGCAGTCCCACTGGACCACATGTCATTACTATGCGATCACTGATGGCCTTGCTGCTGTGTTCTACCTCCTCCCCTCTCCTTAGTCTCCAGCACATAACCCTGTCCAATTTTTGCCATCCCAGTGTCCTATTTTTGTCTCAAGGGAATATGGTCAGGTGCCAGAAAGGTATTATAGTAATTAAGTAGGCCAACTGCGCCTAGAGAGTACTGCGACTCTTATGTCTCTCCAAAATCAAGAAGCTGGGATGATATTAGGAGGCAGGGTCTGTGGGAGGTACTTAGAGCGGAAGGATGGAGCCCTCCTGAATGGATGAGTGCCCTCATGAAAGAAACCCCACCTGGCTCGCCTTGTGAGGACGTAAGAACCAAGAAGACCCTTGCCAGACATACAGTTGACCTTGATCTTGGACTTCCTGCCTCTAGATCTGTGAGACATGAATTTCTGTTGTCTGTAAACCACCCAGTCTGGTTTTCTATTATAGCAGCCCAAACAAACGTAGACAATATGTTTACATGTTTTTGGTTTTTTTTGAGATGTGGAATGTTAGAAAATTGAGTCATTTGGTTTCACCCATTGTAGTTCTCTATCATCGCATCAATAAATGAGCCCTGATTTAGCTGTGTGAGGCAGCTTCCTGTGTGCAGACATAGTCTGTGGACCAGAAGGTGGGCTTCGTCTCTGCTCCACCTGGTGGTGTCCACTTCCACTAAGACCTCATCACTCAGGCCTATTGCCTTGTGGGAGCATCACTGCCACGAATGTCTTGGAGTGACCTCAGCATGGCAATCTCAGGGGAGTTGGGCTTCTTATGTGGGGGCTCTTAAGAGCTCATCCAGCAAACCAGACAAGAGCCCAGAACCTTCTTTAACCAGCCCCGGCATCAGGGAGGGGACACAGACCCCACCTCCTGGTGGAGCAAGGTCAAGGTGTTTGCAACCTTTACAAAATAAGACTTGTTCTTGTTTCTCTCAGTGTAAAAGGAAAGCGCACAGACCACGGAGACCTCAGAACTGGGCAGGGACTATGTACCTGGTCCTGGTGCCGACAACTGGTGGGAACATCTGGCCGCCCACTTGTTCCAGCCACATGCACTGCAGGCCTGGCTCAGCCCAGCAGACTAAGCAGTAGCTCCAGATACAAGGACAGTGGATGAGGACCCCCATCCACATGGAACCCGAGAGTCCCTCATCTCAGGAAGAGATGCCAAGGGTTAAAAACTGGACTAAATAGCCAAGAGGCCCTCAAGAGACCCTAGAGAAGTTGTGTTTTAAAAAGAGCCTTAGCCTGAGCAGGTGGGCTAACCCCTTGACACCATGTGGGAGCCAAGCTCTCCCCAGGACTGGTCTGTAGCCTGAGCCATCATGGGTGCTGAGAACGTACCCCAGGGAGAATAAGGGACAATCAAGAGAGAAGCTGAAAAGAATTCAGTGCCCAAGCACCCAGCTTTAATGAATCTTATATTGTGTGTATGTCTTCTCTATGATGTTTAAGATGTTTTGATCTGATGGTAGTCTTATAGTTTTCATTACAGATTTAGAAGTGTTTTAATGAGTTTGTAACCAATATTTAAATGTTGAGAAAATGTTACTTTGTTATAATCCATAAATTTTGATTTATCAACTGAGCTAGAGTGTGACTATATAGAGGATAATTCTTCAAGATACAATGTATGCATTCTGGGAATTCGTTGAACAATTAGCTTTTTTATTTTAAAATTTCAAACATGGACCAAAATGAAGGGAAAGACAATACCGGGCCTCATGCAGCCTGTGCTTGCCTTCAACATTACACAGGCCCCTGCTCGTCACCTACCAATGGCTTCGAAGGCCAGCACTTGGGCCTTAGGCTCAGCAGCAATGCAGATGTCTGAGGTGTCCTCTTGACATCCAAGCCTGCACCTGCTAGACGTGGGGTGACAGCTTCATCAAAGAGTGGACAGGGCACTTAAGGAAATGTGCTCTTGCCTGAACATGTGCCAAGTGCTACATCTATGGAAAGCACTGTCCACAACCCAGGACCGGGAGAAACCGCACTTGACCCCCTCCCGCCTGCTTTGAGAGGTAAGGACTGAGGTGTGGTATTTTGCTCCTTTAAAACAAGTCCTAAAACTATCCTGGCACATCCAATGAAAGGGACAAAGGTGACCACTAGTCACTCTCCAGGAAGTGATTACATGAGGGCTGACAAAGAGTCAGCAGCCAAAGCCTTCCTGCCCACTGCAACCTGGAACCACTGTCTGCCCTCCACTCTACAGCCTGGCACTCCTCTACCTGGCTCTCCTCTCAGGCATACAGTGGCTGGCCATCCAGATACCTTCCTTCCCTTTGCTGCAGTGTCCTGCTCCAGGGATGGACAGGTCACAATGTGAGCCCACTCACTGACTGGGGCACCTCTGGGCTATGTCCTGGTTTTGGTGACACCAACTGAGGTGCACAGTTGGTATGGTCTCACTTCCATTCCTTGTGGGTGACTGTGCTGACGCAAAGCCCTGCCCAGTCCCTCTGAAACATGCAGCCCTGCATCAGACTCAGGGATGCCCCCTGGAAAACTTCTTTCCAGAGGAGCCCTCTGGAAACAGACAGGCACAGACACAGGCAGCTGGCTTCTGAGCCATCAAGCAGACTGAACTCATCCCTGAGGTGGTCTTGCCTCTATTGGGCCCGTCACCCCTGTAACTCAGCAGTCACCCCAGTCTCCACAGAGGCCCTGGTCCTGGTGGTGTCGTCTGGGTCTCCCTGCAGGAATGTGCGCTCTGTTAGAGCAGAAAGTGTCTTCTGAGTTCAGTGAATACTGAGTGGCAGATACTTTGTCACATGAAGTGCCCCCTGTGAGTTTGACTCCATACTCCCTGCCTCCCATTACACTTTGGCCTCCTCCATGAGAGAGCCAGCTGGGCTGGACCTTCCCAGAACCACACAGTCTTGCCCCTCCCCTGAAGAATGGGTCGACTAAAGCTACAGAGCCTCGTGAGCAAGGGTGGGGGCACTGGCACTGTCCCTGTAAGGAGGTGCTCCCTGAGTCAGTGATCTGGGGTCGCTTTGAGTGCTGTGGGACTTTTTAGGTGGTGTCAAGTGTACCTATAGCCACAGTCTGAAAACAATGCCATCCACAAGCTCCAAAGCCTTCTGGGCTGAACAGGACACAGGCACTGGAGGGACCATCTCCCACCAAGGCTGTGCTGCTTCCCAACAGGCATAGGACCTTATGAGGAGAGCCTGGGGTGGATTTAGCCTGGTGAAAGACGAACCAAAGGGGCATTTTCTGACTCAGCTGCTATCAGTCAGGTGCCATACAGGACATAGAGCTCAAATACTTGGGGCTGTTATCTACCCACACCCTGTGGCATGTGGGTCCCTGCAGAATCCTTCCATCCACCCAGTGTGACAACCTCAATTGTCTCCAGACGTTACCAATGCCTCTGGGGCAAAACTGCCTGGAAATACCTCTGGTTTAGAGATAAGTAAGGACTTAATGTGGCTTTTGCAGATTTTAGGTAAATCCAAGGGTTTTTGTTATTTTTTCAAAAGTTGTTAAGTGCAGCACACCCTGGTGGAGTAGCAGTTGAGTCTGACTCCCAGCAACTGCAGTGCTCATACATCCCAAGGTTCCATGTTGACATGGAATGCCCTGGGCAGGGGAACAGCCAAGATAAACAAATAAATAAATAAAATGTTTCTTCCCCTTCTCTCTTCCCGTCTGCCTACTCACTTTCATTCCTGTCTGCACCTTCCCTTAAAAAAGATTGCTAAATACAAGTTGACACTCAAACAACAGGTTTCAACCTGTTTGGTCCACTTATACACAGAACTTTTTCTCTCTGTACTCACAGGTTTCAGCAACCTTGGATGTCATTTGATTAACTCCAGTGATGCTCAGCCTGTGGATACAGAGCACTAACTCAGAGGGGTTTGAGAATGTTAGAATCTGAGGGAGCCCTGAAACCAAAACCCTGGGGGATACCAAGGGACAAATCTAGTTAAGGAGTCAAAGTTACACTCAGATTTTTAACCCTCACCCTCACATTATTCAGAGGTTAACTGTGTACCAAAGTATATGAATAAATCAATAAAATGAGCACCCCCTGGTGGAGCAGCAGTTGGGTCAATCACCTCCGAAGGAGTCAGCCCACATACCCCTGAGTCAGAGTTCCAGCCCAGAGTGGGGAGGGGTGGGGGCAGGCAACCAGTGTGGAAAACGAAATAAAAATAAAATGTGGTGATTCTTTCTCTTCTCTCTTTACCTGCAAGCCTGCTCACCTTTATTCCTGCCTGCACCTTTCCTGAAAAAAAAAAAAAAATACAACTATCATTTAACTATTTTAAGTACACAGCTTAGTCACGTTAAGTACACTCACGGTGTCGTGGAACAATCACTACCATCCAGCTCCAGCGCTCTGTCATCTTCCCAAACTGAAGCTCATCGAGCACTAACTCTTCCTCTGCCCTGTCCCAGAATGAACCATCCTACTGCATGAAATTTGGCTATTCTAGGTATCACATAAAGGTGGAATCATACAGTACTGTCTTTTTTGTGTTTGACTTAATTTAGCACAATGTCAAGTTTTTTCCATTCTGTAGCATATGTCAAAGGCTTCTTTTGAGTAATATATCATCATGCTGGTTTATCCACTCATCTGTTAATGGGTACAGTGGTTGCCTCTGCCATTTTGTTTTGTTTTGTTCTTTTAAGGGAAATGTGTTGGCAGGAATGAAGGCAAGTGAGCCTGGAGGCAGGGAGAGAGAGGAGGAAGAAGGACTTTACTTATTTTTTTTTAACTCTTTTAAATTGTATTGCAGTAACTTTGTTTCACACATTAAAATAAACTCATATGTATGGTTTCTTCACATGTGCAGTTACCTCATTCCTCAGATATATGTCAACAAACCTGCCCTCCACCAAATCACCAAGTGTTCTTCACTATTGTTCAGTGGGCCCAGCCACCACTCGTCTCATCCCATCCCCTACCCACTGCCCCCGCCACCCTGCACAACCCACTCCCTATTGGTAACCTCAGTTCTATTACAAGTGTCCAAAGGTTGGTTTTGTTTCATCTGTTCCTTTGTTTTGTCTGTTCACATTCCATCTGTGAGTGAGATCATCTGTTATCTTTCTTCTTTTGACTTATTTCACTTAGCATAATCCCTTCTAGTTCCATCCACGTTGATTCAAATGACAGGATTGCATCTCTTCTAAGGACTGTGTAGTATTCCATTGTATATATGTACCACATCTTCATTATCCATTCATCTAATGTTGGGCACTTAGGCAGTTTCCAGTTATTAGCTCTTGTGAATAGATAATAAACATAATAAACATGGGGGTGCATAAGCTCTGCAAATTACTATTTTTATTTCTTTTGGGTAAACACCCAGAACTGGAATGACAAGATCATATGGAATTTCCATATTCAACTTTTTGAGGAATCTCCATACTGTTTTCTATAGAGGTTGCAACAATTTGCACTCCCACCAACAGTGTAAAAGTGTTCCCTTTCCTCCATATCCTCGCCAACGTCTGTCATTTCCAGACTTTTGGATAATTACCTATTTTTTAATTTTAGTTGTTCATCTTGGTTGTTCCCTCCAGCCCCAGGACACAAATCTGGGTCCTTGGCATGTATGTGGCCTGCACAAAAGGGTAGCAAAGTTAACCACACTCCACCAGAATGCACCTATTTAAAAAAAAAGTTTTTCAGGAAAGGTGCAGGCAGGAATGAAGGCAAATTGGCAGTCAGGGAGAGAAAAAGAAGAAGCACATTATTTTTCATTTAGTTGTTCCCACTCGTTCTACCTGGACCTGGGACTTAAACCCAGGGGTATGTGGTCTGTGCTTCTTTGGAGACGATTGACCTAACAGCTATTCCACCAGGGTGTGCCTATTTTTAATTTTTTAAGTAGCTTCCATACTGTTTTTCATAGCACCTGCACCACTTTACATTCCCACCAGCAATACACAAGGGTTCCTGTTTCTCCACATCATCTCCAACACTTACTTTCTGGGTTTTTGTTGTTACTGTTTTTAAAAATGGCCATCCTAGTGGGTATGAAGTGCTTTCTCACTGTGGTTAGATCCAGCTTTTTAATTTTTTATAAAGTATTTTCTGGATGTATACATGATGGGATTTCTATCTTCCAGAAACTGAAATTTTCATCAGGGATGAGACAAATACACAGAAACAGCTTACAACTAGAGGCAACACCAGCAACGCCATGCAGGGCCAGGCAAACTTTGCAGAATGAAGCCAGCATGAAGAAGGCTACCAACATCTTGGGTATCCTGGCCCACCTGAGGCCAGTCCCCCTTCCTGGTAGAGACTGTGTCGAGGTGCCTAGAGAGTCCCACTTGCAGCCTACTTGTCAGAGGGGCAGGGTTGGTGAATGTGGCCTTGGACCCAGGAGAGCAAGTTGTGACAAAAACAGCCAAGGTGTGTGAAGAGGCTGAAGGGGCTGTGGCTGCGCTGAGCCACCCTGCAATAGCTTCATGGGCAGTGACTGTGCATTCAGCTCTCCTGAAGTGTGTGCTGACTGTGGTATTGGGCCCTTCCTGGTCTGCCACCCAAAGGGAAGGAGGGCTTGATCACTGGAGCCATGGAGGTGACACATACCTGAGACCACCCAGGCCATCGAGGAGGGGTCCTCCCTCACACAAGGCCTCCATGGGGGTTCTGGGTCAACTATCTGTACAGACCCACTTTCCTTCACTGTCCAGTAGAGTAATCCAGTCCTGCTGCCCAGTGGTGATGACAGCAGACGCATTGGGACCAGTGGCCTCTCTTTGGTCACGCCTTATGGGGATAATGATGCCACCCCCAAATTTTAAAGAGCCTGTGAAAAAGGTCAGGACTGCAGTCACCTAGGGAGCCTAAGAACAGAAAGCTTTTCTAAGCAAGGCCTCCACCTGCCCTGGCCACCATTATCAACTTCATTGTGTGATGAGGTCACAAGAGAAGCCATCTTGGGGAAGAATCTAGAAAATGTGTTCTGGATAAAGGATGGGTTCATAGATGTGGGGGAAAAAAGAAAAGAAAAAAGAGAGAGGACTAGAGGCTCAGGTTACCAAGAGGAGTGAGGAGGCTCCCATCCTGCAAGAGCAGGGCTGCTGTGGGAGGGACGGTGGGCTGGAAACCCAGGGCCTGGACCCTGACTTGCAAGAAAATCTCACAGGGTTAGACAGGTCTTTGTGGTCTTCACTGTGAGATGCCAGCACCCAGAGCTGCCCAGGCCCCCAGCAAGTGCACAGAAATAGTGGCTGAAACAACAATGGTGTGCTCAGGTCCAGCAGCCCACCAGCTGCTGCAGGGCGCAGCACTCCCATAGGTGCCACCAACCGAGACCCTCTGAGATGAGTTCCAACTTCAGAGATGCTGAAATGTGAGGGATACTGGGCTTCATCTTGTCCTTGCTCAAGGTACTTTGCCTTCACCATGGCTGACAGAGGGCTGCAGGCAGAAACCAGGAGTGCCCAGGCTGCTCCACGAGCCAGTAGACTCGGGGGCACGCTGAAAGGAGAGGATTAAGTGCTTACTTCATGCAATCAAAAGCTGATAGATAAAGGACGTCGACAATGCCATTCCTCTTTATAATTAAGAAGATAATTTAATTACTGCTATTAAAACCTAAGCTTCTCCCCCACATGTGCTGCTTTTAACAAAATACCTTTGGTTCTGCTATTTCCCACACACACAGACCTGGCAACAGTTAAATAGAGATGCTGAGACGCCAAAGTTTCATCTTGTGAACCCATCTGGTTTGAAGTAGCACAACAAGCAGGAAAGGGAATTGAATCAAAGGCACGATTTGTGTTTTTTTTTTTTTTAAATACAGAAAATGTGTGAGGTATACCAGGAAACAGCTCTATCTTCTCCCTGGGCTGGGGGCCATTCTCCCGCTGTTCCTGGACTTGGCCCATGTCAGGATGCAGAGGCTGCGTCCAGGGGTGAGTGAGGTCAGGAAGGATATTTTGTGGGGGTCAGAATGGTGCCTGATATTGAGAGCCAGTTCCTCCTACATGGGACTCATCCAAATGAACAGCCTTGTTGGAACCCATGTGGAGGGGCAGAAGAGACATGGACCTCCACTATGCATAGGGCAGGACTCAGCACCATGGTATTAAAGGGAAACTTGAGGGCACAGAACCTGTAGAACACGAGGCATGTTCCCTCAGAGCCCACGCTTTCTCCCTCAAACCCAGTTCCACAAGAAGCTCCTAGGCCCCCATTCTCCCTCCGTCTGCCCAGGCAGCTGTGGCTTGTGGAGTTCTCTAGCGTGCTGGGGTCTTTGATCTACAGCACACCTGGAGACCAGGGCCTCTCACTGCCTCACTGTCATCCTCCAAGCCCCACATGCTCTGTGTTTTTCCTCAGTCAGAGTAAAGTTGGGGTCAGAGCCACAACCATTAGACTCCTGTGCCCTCTGAACCTCCAGATCTGAGAAGACACCAAGCAGATGTCCCTCATCCTTCAGGAAAGTCTCAGTACACTGTCTCTGCACCCCAGATTTTTCCCTGGGGGGGACTGTAACAGCCCTTCCAAGATATTTGCCATCAGACACCTCTGCCCGTATGCTCACAGCTCAGCCGGCTGCTCATCTGGGAAATTTCTGATTCTCCCCAGAAAGGCATACAGTGCCTCTTTAACCCAGTGGCAATACAGAGGGACAGTCCCATCCCAAAGCAACCTCACACCAACTGTGAGACCATGAACAAGATCCCATACTCTGTGCAGTTCTTAAAGTTTGCCATGGACTTTGGCAATGAATGTCTTCAACGAGAGGAGGTGACAAGCACAGGTCTTGCCAGGGACCCTGGCACTTGGTGAAAACATCAATCATTTATGTTGGTAGAGATCGAATGGGTAATGCAGAGTCCCCATGCCTTCTGGGGAGCCAGAACATCAATGTTGGAGCTGAGGAAGGGAATGTGCTAGGCGCTGGTGGCCCAGGGCTAGTTTCCTCCTCTGAAAATAGGGAGTTTTTGGTCAGAGGATCATCCAGCTGCACCTCCAGAGTCCCTGGGTTCCCCAAACCTCCTCTTACATGGGACCCAAAGGGGTGAAGGAGGGAGTAAATAGACCCCCTCCACTTGTCAAGACTTTATCTATATTGTCGGGCATTCATTGTTTTAATTTGTTTTGTTTTTAAGGAAAGGTATAGGCAGGAATAAGGGCAAGTAGGCAGGCAGGCAGGAAGAAAGAGGAAGAATTATTTTTATTATATTTTATATAATTGTTCTTCTTGGTTGTTTCTCCTGGCCTCTGGCTATATATATACATACATATATATATATATATATACATACATATATATATATATATATATATATATATATGGATTGCGCTTGGCCAGAGATGGTGGAACAAACCACCACACCACCAGGACACACTAGAGGAACTAGAGGAAGATGCTGTGAAGTCTGACCACTTGGAGAGGGGGAACATGTGTGAACACTTGGTGGCTCAGAAGAGGGGGGAAGGTGTGTTCCCAGAGCAGGCTTGTTGGAGTATGGCAGCCTCCCTCCTAAAACAACCCTGACCCTCCTGGGAGACATAGGACTGATGTTCAGGTGGCAATGCAGGTGAGCCTGGCACACATGCCGGGGGCAGGAGCAGTGTCTGCACCCCACAGTACAATCCTGTTTAGGAGAAGCTCCTGGCTGGGCAAACTCATCTCTGGAGCACAGGAAGAAAACCTGTGCTCTGGGCGACTGTGCCCAGCACAGGGTGAGCTGCATCCTGGCTTTCAGCAGGCTGACCTGCAGCAGGTGTTGTCCAGCCTGGGGAATGCAGCCTTTAGGGAACAGAATGTTTTATTGTATTCTATTTTTAATTCATTAAAATAGAAGTGACTTCGTATGACTAGTGGGTACCACACTGGACAACAGCGTGGGTGGTGATTTTGAAAGCGGGTCTATAGGCACAGGTCTGCACAGCTAATGGGGCAAAGTTCTGAGGGGTACTTCTCACTTTTGCTTTGAACAAAACCACAACAGATGTCTCCCTACTTGCAGTTCTCACCCAATGCACCGCCCCCAACCCCCTGCCCAGTGATTTGAGTGTTGAGAGTGTGTGGACCGGCTACCTTCTACAGGGGAGATCTGATGTCCACAGTGGTCCCCAGAGAAGTGCCTCCCAGCACCCACAGGAGCAACTGGCTGTCCCTGTCACTCCTGCAGGCCTCCCAAGTCAAGAAGGGGTACCAATGTGTGGCACAAAATGTAAAACAGCTTTCTGGAGCAACTGGGAGCCCCTGACCCATGTGGCTTTCGGCTTACCATTCGGAAAATGTGTGCTGGGGGCTGGATAGGATTCTGGAGTGGTGGCCAGAGCGGTCTTAGAACACACCCTTGACACTATGTCCACGTGCCTTGTGGCCACTCAGGCAGATGCCACAAGTGTTGTCGCACGCTGGTTCTAGATGTCCTTTCAGGCTTTGGGGGCCTTTGGCTTCAGAGCTTAGCCCTAAGTAGCCTTGGCCACCCCCTCCCTTCCTAGACCTACCTCATGGGAACCTGCTGTCCAACTGCTAAGACCCCCATCACTTCACGTTACCAAGGTTAACAAGTCTGAGAAGAAAGCATCCGGTTCAGGGCAGACAGCAGAAAGGCAGGGTGTGCCCTCAGCAAGGTGGCACACAAGCTGCCACTGCCACGTGGCAGTAATTGCCACAAACACTGGGACAGGCACTGAGGAGACCAAACCTTGGCCACTTGCATTTCCTGTTCGTCTTGTATCCAAGTCAGCAGCCTTGACGTTTGTTGACCGGCTGTCAGCTTTTCCTGCCTGGACTCAGGAAGGGAGGGATCAAAGGGTTCCCCTGGCCCCATCCCTAGTGTTGAGTTAATGGGGAGAGGTCCCTCACCACCTGGCCTGGGAAAAATGCTTCCCAGATAGGTTTCAAGATGACTCATGACCACTGTCATTGTGCCCCCTGTTCAGGTCACTCCGTGGGGACACTCACAGCGAATAAAGTCAATAAACAGGGGAAAACAGGGGCCTGGGATAGAACCAAGCCAGGCAAAAGCCAGAAGTGCAGAACTGCTTGTTTTTGTCTTTGTGACCAGTCAGGGCTCCCCTCCTTCCCAGCCCCCAGTTGGCAGTGTCATGACCTTTATTCCCAAGTCTGTGGAAAAGCATGTTCGACAGGCACACATACTGCAGGAGCCCAAGTCCTAGAAGAGGGACAAGGCTACCGAGAGCACACACCTGAAGTTGGGGCGGAGCCCTGGTACCGGAGGTGATAGGGGGAGGGGGACCGATGGAGGCGTGGCTGGGAAGGGGCTCTGGAGGGTAGAGGAGGGGCCCTGACAGGGAGGAGGCGGGTGGGGCGGTGCAGGGGAGGACACCTCAAGGCAGCCCCCTCCCAGCGATCTGCAGTCTGTGGGGACTGAGGCTGGGGAGACCCTTAAGTGCCCAGTCGACTAGAACTCGCTTTCCCCGAATTTCCCTTTGCAATCTAAATGGAAGTGAATAAATGATCACACAGGCAGCGTCCAAAAGAGGCGAAACCATTTATCAAGTCGGCGCCGACGTGTTATCTACAGTATCTACACATATCTACATGTATCTACACCGCCTGTAGACGGGGGGCTCTCGGGTCGTCTACACTGCCTGCCGGCCGGACCGGTGGGCAACGCGGTCTCGCGGAGAACAATAAATATCACTTTTTTTTCCGCCGTTGACCGGACTCTTTGGCACTGGCGGGAGCGGACCCCCTGGCCCTGGGGACCAGGGAAGAATCCGCGGTGGCTCCTGGATCTGGGGAACCGGATACTTCGACAGCCCTCGGGGCTGGAAGGTGGAAAACCCCGAAGGCTTCGAGGTGGGGAAAAGGAGATCCGCGGTAGCCCGGGGCTGTGGAAACGTGTTCTTCGACAGCCCTAGGGGCTGGCTGGAGACCCCGAAGTCCCTCCGGGCCGTGAGGGGTCGCCTGCAGGGACCCCGGGTGGAGCGTGGGCCCGTTTTATCTTGGGCAGTAGTCGTAGGAACCCGGCGGCGCGGCCCCGGCCGAGGAGTACATGTTGGCGGCGGCGGCGGCGGCCGCCGCTGCAGCCGCCGCGGCCGCCGCGGCCGGGCTCACCGCTGGGTGGTGGTGGTGCGGGTGAGCGTGCGCGTGCGGGTGGTAGCCGTGACCGCGTAGGCCCGGCAGCGGGTAAGGCGCGGGCCGGCTCTTGGCACCGAGGTAGTGGTCGTAGGCGGCGCCCGGGTACTTGTAGGGGTGGTGGTGCAGCGGTTCCGAAGCGCCGGGAGCTTCCAGACGCAATTCGGAGTGCGGGGGGCTGGGCCGGCCGCCCGGCGCACCCGGCAGCGGCACAAGACCGCCGGCGCCTCCGGCCCCGGACATCGCGGGGCTAAGCACCCGCGCCAGCAGCTGCGGTGGGTGCGCCGGGTCTCCGAGCACCGCGGATCCGCCCGCGTCGCGCTCGAATTCTCTCCGGGCCTCGGCCGGGTCTGCAGGAAGTGCCGCGGTGTGAGCAGGATCAGCCGAACCACAAACGGAATCCGCGAGGACTCCACTCGCCTGCAGGAGGCCCTCGCCCGGGGGAGGCGCGATCCTGAGCCCGGGCGCTCCCCACCCCTTCTCTTCGAAACTGCTGGAGACCCGGGCCCTTCCCAGGGGCCCGCGCCCCTCCGCGGGCGGCGGCGGGCGGGGCGGGCGGGGCCCAGCCGTCGGGCCAGGCGGGCGAGTGCTCGCTTGCCCGCCGCCGGTGGCCGTTGTGCAACCGGCGCGAAGGCCGCAAGCGCCCTAAGGGCGCAGGCGAGGCGGGGCGCGGCCGCCTGCCCCGGGAGGAGCACGCGCAGGGCCGTGGCGGGGATCCCACGACCCAAGCCCTACCTTTTTCTGACCCATTGGGCTGCGGAGGGGAGGCCACAGGGTTCCGTGAACGCGTGAAGGCGCTCATTAGCGGTAGCGCGCCGGGTCGGTGATTTCGCGGCCTAGGGAAGGAGGCAAGCAACAGGTCAAGGAGTGCCGGCCAAAAGCCTGGGCCCTCATTGTCTCCGCAGGGGACACACTCGCTCACCAGTCCTCAGGGTCGCAGTCTCGGAAGCCTTTGGCAAAAGGGTTGCTAGCGATCTTGAGCTGCGTGATCTGCGAGGAAGTGGTAGTGAGCTATAGAAATAAGCCTGACCGCAAGGGACCCCGGCCTTGATGGTGGAAGGGAAAGCATCGCGAAGGGATTCTGCAGCCCCTCTGCTCTCCACTTACTAGAAGTGCCCACATCTATCCCCTCCTTCAGGAAAATCTTACCTCTCCAGTGACAGAGGGTCTGAGGAGCCTCCTCTGTCACTAGGAATACCTCTTTTCAGCCTGAAGTGATTGGGATGGAGACCCTGGCCCCAGACTGGTATAGGAATGCGGTCACCCCCACCCCACAGTGATGAGGAATGGAGAGGTCCCCTAAGAATCTGGGTAAACTTATCAGACCTCTAAACGAGTATTTTCTAGAATGGTTTGGAAAACAGACTGTCAGGTCACTGTGACAGTTGCTGCTGGAGAGGTCAACCTGATAGGCTGGGCGGGAATGCAGCAGAGGGGCGGGCACTGCTTGAGGCCCTTGGGTCTCACCCTAGATGTGTTCCATAGGGACCCATTGCCTGCACCCTGCTGGCTCCAGGATCTCACCCGGTGGTTCTGGTATGCAGTGACTGCGGTGAAGCGTGTCTCCTCAAATACAAAGGTTTTGAAGTTCTCCTCTGCGTATTTCTCGCTGTCCTTGCGTGGGTCCACATAAACAACATGGAAGCGTGGCTGGTATCTGTGCATAGAGTTGAGAATGATCTGGAAGACAAGATGGTAAATTCAGAGCTAAAAAAAACAGGCAGAGGTTTGAATAAGAAATGAACTTCCAGAGAACTTGGGCAAAATTCTCACAAGGAAGCTAAATCATGGGACCCAAATGGGGAGGGTGACACATTGCAGACCATTAGAAAAGATGCCTTGAGTGGCAAAAGATCAGGTCTTAGATTCTCTTTACTTCGGTTCCTGAGACTTGCCTTGGACTTGCAGAGGCCTAGTAAGAAAGTGAATTCTAAAAACATCTCCCAGACTTACCCCCCAAGCAGTCCTTCCTCTCCAGTTAAAAATCTTCCTCAAAAGATCCAGTGTGGGTGAGGGAAGAAGTGGGGGGACTCTCTTCCAAGTCTGAGGTCTCCCAGACCCTGTGAGCCTCAGAGAGATGCTCTCATGCTCTCGGCAACCTGTCCCTCATCTACAACCCTGACAGTCCATGCTCAGCCACTGGCTCTGGTCAACAGGGATCTATCTGGAGGGCCTATATCAGGGACAGCATAGTAGCCTGGGGGATGGTACTCACATGGCCATTGTCATCCAGTAGGTTGTTGGTCAGCTTGAGCTTATCAAATGACACAATTTGCTTCATCCACTGTGCACCCTTGGCAGGAGAGTCAGGGTGGTAGTGCACGCGGCCAGGCGTGGCAGGGTCTGCCTTCCCAGCTACCAACCAGGAGGAGCTGTGGAAGGCGTACCTGGGGCAGCACCAGAGGAGGGGGTCACACATGTTGTGGGGAATGGAGAAGGCCTTGCAAAGTGAATATAAAAAGTACCTCTGATAAATTTCCCCACTTGGGAAACTAAGTCTTCCACAGCCATTTGGGCCAGGAAGTTATCTGAGGATTGTGGGGGAAAACAGAAAACTCCCCAGTCCAGATATACAAGACCAAGACCAAGACCAACTAGGAGAAAAAAGCTGGCCCCAGGGGAGAAGGGAGGAAGCCGGGCTCTGAGCTCCCAATTTCGGTGCACACGGGTTCATTCATCTTGGGCCTCCTCGCACTGTCGATTGCCCCAGTGTGTCTGAGCTGGCGGCCTTAGGCAAAGGGCGTCCACATTCTCTTTATTAATTGCTGTTAATTGTCTGGGCAGCAGAGGCCCGCCCAGCATAATCTCTCCCAGCCACCCCACCTTTCCTGCTTGGCTCTGGGGGCCCTGTGTTCTGGGGAATGACAGAAGGGGGCAAGCTGCCCCTTGGGAGACAGGGAGACGTGAAGAAATGGGGGCTGTGTACAACCCCTTTGCTGGCCCAGGGGTGTGGGAGCTTTTCTGGTGGGGGGGTGGGTTGTGGTTTCACCCAACTTGTGTGACCCGACCTCTGACAGGAGTTCCTGAAAACTGATGGGGTGGGGTATGTAGGTTTGGGGTCTGACAGGTGGGGAGGGATAGGGTCGTGGGCAGCATTGTAAGTGCCTGGGACCATTGGGTCACTGAGGGTATGGATGTTTTAGGAGGTGTCGGCAGACAGGGTTCCCTGGCTCCCTGGGGTGACTGCCTGTATGGGCCAGTGGGAGCTCACCGGTAGCGTTTGTCATCCACCGGCACAAAATCCATGAGGAGCATGTAGTCGGCCATGGGATCCATGCCGAAGAGCTTCACTTGGAACGTAGGGAACATGCGCCTGGAGGGCAGCAAGGCCTCGGGTCACCTCCAGTTGGGGAGGAAACGGCCACCCCACCTTGACCAGCCTGCCGGTGACCCTCTGCTTGGCCTTTCCCTTCGGTCTCCTGCCAGCTGCAGCATTCAGCTGGCCGCTCCCTCCTTCAGTTGCTCAAAGCCACACTCAACCCCAGCCTTGCCTAAGGCAAGCAGAGCGGCAGGGAAGCCCCTTTCCCTCTTTGTTGAAACACAAAAATGTCTAACTCAGCAACAGAGCTGAGCTTCCACTCAGCTTCAGCTTCAACCTAGCACTTCTTCTGTTATCTCTGCTTGCATAGACCCGGCCTACCAACTGCACCTCCAGTTTAAGCCTTTGGTGTGGAGCTAGCTTCAGCGGGGAGCGCCCTCATAGCAGGGATCCTGAGAAGAGCTGCCCAGAGATTCTCAGCTCTTGGCAGAGCCGCCCTCGCTAGACAAAGCAACTCCCGCCTCAAACAAAGTGAAACCGGGGTAGTCTGTGTAATTTCGAGGAGTCCCAGTCACCCTTTTGCTGGATCAGTGTCTGCTCCCTAATTCCTTAGCAAGACTAAGACCTTGGAATCCACAGCACCGACTCTGCTGGACCTCAGACCTTTCCTGTTAGGAGCCCCTTGCTGGAGTGTCCCCACCTTCCTCAGGATACGCACAAGTTCCCACTCCCCGCACCACAACCTTAAGATAAAGCTACTTAGGTTGGACTTGACTTGTGCCCTTTTGGTACCCTAAAACTCCCCTCCCCTGGACCCAAACTCGGTGACCTATCTGTGCTCCTTAAAGGACATTTCATGGCTCCAGGATGAGCCCGCAGCCCTGTCCCGATGGCGGCCTGTTGGGTTCAAGCTTGGCCCCTACCTGGCCTTTCTACTGCTTCTCCTCACAGGCAGCAACTTGAGGGAGGTGAGCAGAAAACAGATGCCATCTAACTGGATCCAGGCCTCCTGGACAGGTCTCCTGACACCCACCGCCCCATCTCTACAGAACTCAATGCTGCAGAATGCCAGCTCCTGGGGTGAATCCCAGTGCTGCCAAGGTACTTTCAGGTATGGTGGGGTGTTGAGGGGGGGAATGGACATTCTCAGCAGACCTGTGTGCTCAGGGACAGCAAAGAGACCCTGGAGAAGATCCATGGTTCTACAGCCCAGCAACAGGCCCCTGGCTCCCCAGGGAAGACGCCCAACAGGGAAACAGAAAGCACGAGAAGGCTCTGCAAACAGGCCCTGAGCTCCCCTTGGCTGTGCGACATGGAGCTGGTGTCTCCATGTGTACATTAGACACAGCCGGGCACCCGCCTTTGTCTGGTGGTCAAATTGGTTGCAACGCAAAACTTGTTCCCCTTCTCTCTGGGTCCTTAAAACAAATACAGGCCAATTGGAAGGCGACAGGGCCCCAGAGGCAAAGCAAGGCCCCACAATCACCCACCATTTAGGCCTGAGAATACCGAGTAGCAACTTCCAGCGACAGATCGCACTATTTATAGGGGTCTTAATTATCTTTAAATTTTTTCCAGACACTTGTCTAGAAATCACTCTTTATCTAGGCTGGATAAACTAAACCAGGGAGGGGAGTTTTCTCTGATGTGGGATCCAATGGAAGCTGCCTGGCTGGCCAGTACCCTCCACGGCTACCTTCTCCCCAGCCGGTGAGCTCGGAGGCGGCTTCTGCTACCCGTCCTGGGGCTGCGGGACAAGCGGGACAGTCCGCGGCTTCTCAACGCCGGCCTTTCCGGACGGCCGAACTGTCCCTTCCCGCCCGCCGGGCGCTTAGAGCTGCTGTCGCTGGAACCGGGACCGCGGAGAGCCGAGAGCGAAGGAGCCGGCCACGGCTTGCGGGGCCGCAGGTGGCCAGGCGCGCCCCCCAACCCAGCTTCTTGGCCCACTCAAGTGGATCGTAACGAGGCGCGCTGCCCCAGACCGGCGCCACGTGCCGAGGGTCGCGGGCAGGGAGGGGGGCGCCCTGACCTGCCAGCCTTGGTGACGATCATCTCGGTGCCCAGCTGATTGAACTCGTCCCACAGCGCCTTCATCTCCAGCTGCACGCTTACGCTGGCCACCTTCGCGTTCTTCTTCACCGGCGCCTTGGCGGCGGCCGCGCAGCTGGCCCCGGGGCCCTCGGGCTCGGCGGCGGCGCTGGTAGCTGCCCCGGCGGCCGACGCGAACGGGTAGGCGTGCGTCGGCGGACCCGGGGCGCCCGGGGCAGCGGCGGCGCAAGGGTCGTAGCGCGGCGGAGGCGGCGGGGGCTCACGCGGGCCGAACGGGTCGGCGCCCGGCGACGCGGCGCCCGGGAAGCCCCCCGCGGCCCCCAAGCTGCTCAGGCTGCTGGCCGTGAAGGCTGCAACGTCGCAAAAGTGCGAGAGCTGCGTGAGCCACGGGCTGGACACGGCGGAGATCATGACCCGCGGGCCGCCGCCGCCGCCACCCTCCCCGCCGAGGTGAGCGCTGCCCCGCGCCCAGGGCCAGTGGCGGGCGCCTCTCTGCGCGGCGCCCCGGGCCGCGCCGCCCCACACCGCGGGTCGGCCCCGAGGAGGCGTCCCGCCCCGCCCCGCCCAGCGCCCCCCCTCCCGCGCCGAGACAATGGCCTCCTCCCCTCCCCCGTCCTCGCCCCTCCCCCGCTCCTTCCCCCTCCCAGGCCCCCCGCCTGCCCGCCCGCCAGCCCGCCCGCTGCAGCTAGCTCGGCCCGGGGCCCCCGACCGCCCGGACCGGCTCCCCAGAGCGGGCAGTCAGCGGCCCCTAGCTCTGCCGCCCTCCCGCGTTGCGTTTTCCCCTTTCTCTCTGCCGGCTCTCGTTTTTCCCATTTGTTATTTCTTTACCTTTGTCTTCCTCATTTAAATTTTCCCTCCTATCGTCTTCCTTCTTCCACTCGCTTTCGTTTCTCTTTATTTCTGTTTTATTTAATGCCTCTTTCTCTTTACCTATATGTCCCTCTCCTTTCTTGCGACTTTCTATTCACCACTATCTTTCTTTTCCTATCTTTAAGTCTCTTATTTCTGTATGCCCTTCTCTGTCATTTATGGTTTTTACCTCAAAATTTTTTAAAACTGCAGTCTTTATTTAACTTAAAAAAAATCACTTGATTTCAGTTTTCCTTCAATTCCTGTTTTTCTCCTTTTCCGACTTCCCCTTCGGGTTTTCTCTTTTCTTGCTCCTTTTCTCAGTTTCTTTCCCCTCCCTCTTTTGCATTCCCTCGAATCTTCCCATGTCCCTTCACTCTCTTCTCTCTTACCGTTGTTCCTCCCACCTCTTCAGTTCGTTGGCCACCTCTGCCCACCTTTCTCTGGCCCTCCTCTCTTGTCCTTCCCGCCTCCTGAGCCCTCTGTGGGCCTGTCTCTAGTTGCGATTCTTCGGGTTCTTTAGGCAGGGCCCGGCGGGAAGGTGCACAGGCTTTGGGCAGGATGTCCGCCCTTTCTCTCGCCCGAGTCGAAGCTGGAAGCCTGAAGCACCTCCACCACGCTGCACCCGGGCTCTGTCAACCCTCTCTCACTGGGGCCCCATCGTGGCAGCGGCAGGGGACCGGCAGGCGGGTCCTTGCAGATGCCTGGGGAGGCTCACCTTCCATGTCCCTGGTGACGGTGCTGAAGTGCATCCCGGATGGGGATCCCAGTAGCCAGTGAATCTTCGTTCGGTCGGAAGACCCCCGGCCCAGGCGAGTAGTGTTTTCCGCGGCCTCGGCTGCAACCAGACAGGCGATGCTGAAAGCGCTGGCCCGGGGAGACAGCGGACTCCGCGAGTCCATAGGCACCCGGCGCCCTGGCCGGCGCCGCCTCCGACTGCGTGCACCCAGCAGCACCGAGGCCAGCCCAGCCCACGGGACCGGGGGCGGGGGCCTGCGGTGCCACTCACAGCCGCCAGGCCCAGGGGATTATGGCGTCACGGGCCCCCCACTCCAGGCCGGGGGGCAGATGAGGGGCCCAGGCGGGTGCAGCGCCTTGGGAGCAAGGGACCCTCCTGCTTTGCAAGCTCCTGGCCTTTGACTCTGCTCCCAGAAAACTCCAAGACCAGCACCCTTTGAACATCTTGCTGCTCCCGCTGAGGTCTGGATTCCCTCCGTCCAGCGAAGCCACAGTTGGCTTGTGTAGTCCTGAGGGGTAAGCAGCTACACCAGAGCACCAGGCCCCAACCAGCGGCTTGGGGTACCAATGAAGCGATGGGGTCCAGCCCTAACCCTGCCTGCCCTCTGTCCCTCCCGCAGCCTCCTCCCCCGGCTGCGCCTGCACCTGGGCAAGGAGAGGGCAGTTCAGGCTTCAGCACTGACCACAGGTGAACAAGCCGTAGTGTCGTCTTTTCCTCAGTGCGGAGGGACAGGACCCAGCCCAGCAGATGCCCTCGGCCCCCTTCTATCGGCTCACAGTTGTGGTCAGGGGGCCGAGCAGAGGGACACCGCCCAGGCCGAGCAGCCTGGGAGCTGGAGCGTCACGCGCACCCGCGCACCGCGGGCCTCTGGCCAGGACGCTTATACATCCGGAGGGTGGGCAGTGCCCGCTCCTCCAACCTCCTTGCTTACCGTACGGCCAGGCGCAGGGAGGGCTGGGGGCGGAGCCTGGAGTGGCCGGGGGAAGCAAGGACACGTCGGAGGAGGAGTTCAAGCAGTTGGGTCAAGTCCCGTGCTGCCCCATGCCACCTATTCCAAGTCAGCCTGCCCTCCTATGAAGGCCCTGCTGCCTCTGTGCCCAGCCAGGCCCAACAAATTGAGACAACACCTGACAGGAGGCTTCAGGGCCTATAGACCCAGACATCCTAGTTGATAAGGCCTGACTTGTCCTGAGTCTTGCACTACCTACAGCTTTGGGAGCTCTTCTGACCGGTTAATGGCATCTATAGCCTTCCTGTCCAGAGTCTCCCAAACAGGCATATAGCTTTCCTGCCGGCCAGGAGCCTCTCTGGCCCTGCACTGAGGCCCTAGCAGTCAATGCTTTCTTTTCTGAGGTTCTCTTCATTATAGGTCTTTTCCTATGCTGATCTGGGATGAGGGTCAGAGGTAGGCAGATTTTTATAATTCCAGGACCTCGGACACCAGGCTGGACAGAGTGCCGGCTGGAAGGCAGGGAAGGCCCAGGAACTGGGCATGAGGAGGAAGCTCTAGTGGGGAGGACCAACTCTCAGGCCTGAGGTCCAGGAAAAAGCACCAGATCAGGAGTGGGCAGTGCTGTGTCAATGTGGTGTGGTGTGTGTGACCTCCCTCCCCCTCAGGCTGTGGTTGCAGTTTGTAGACTCTGCAGGGGAAGGGAGACTGCTGTCAAGGCACACCCCTGAGTGACTGACTGTTCAGTGCTGTGACAGCGATAAGGACCATGGGCAAATCCAAAAAAGAGTGTGTTGCTGGGACCAGCATTGTTGAGGTCGATGCCCCTTCTCTCTAAGCAGGACCAGCCCACAGTCCCCAGTAACCCAGGAGGATCTCTTTCTAATGGAGGGAAAAACCAACTGGGAGGGGCATTGGTGGGGTCAGGTCATAGTAGTTATGCAGGAACCATGCCCTGTGCTGGATCTGCACCAGAGGTCCACTGCCCTGCAGGCTCTGCACATGGGGCAAGGAAACTATTCTAGCCCCAGAGTTCTAGCAGGTAAGGCTCTGTCTGCGGCTGTGTTTTATATTGGGTGCATGTCGCCCAGATGTGGGAGTGCCAGTGGGTGTGTCCTGTGTTCCTAGGGGAGTCTTTCACGTGTGTCTATGTATATGCTATAGGACAGCAGCCAGTGATCCCATGGGTACTGCCAATGTTGAGAAGGAAGGAGTGAAAATGGAAACCTGAGGCTTCCTGGAGGCACTTTTTGTCTAAGGTGGAGGAGGAGGAGCAGCAGCCCCCAATCCCTAATTAACCTGTTGGTGCTTGAGCTGGGATCTGTGAGCCCAGGCTGAGTAGACAAAAGCACCAGAGCAAAGAGGACTCTGCAGCGTGGGCAAACCCTGGTTGAGAAGATGGGTGCTAGGAAGAGGCAAGGGGTCCCACCCACCTGATCCAGGGCTGGGCTGACCTGGCTCCATCTTCTGTGGATGTTCACCCAATACTCATCCACCAGACTGTGGAATCTGGAACCCAGCTACCCTGTGTTGAGCCCTCCGGGGCTTCTCTACTGAAGTGACCCAAAAGGGCCTTGATTCTCTAAGTAGGAGGCTGACGGAGCCTCCACCGCCCAGGGGAGGGCTCCTTGAACCCTCCCTCTGAGGCTCCTAGGATACCCCACTGCCTTCTCAATCTTCACACAGTTGCCCTGCCACCCCCTCACACACCTCGCTGACTACTGCTGCCTCATTCCCTGCCAGCTACAGTGCAGGTGGGCTCATCCACCTGGTGGTTCTGCACTCACATCCCCCATCCGGAGCATGCTTCCCAGTCTTGGCGTGAAGTCTTTCTCACTTACCTGGATGGGCTGGGGCTCCCTGCTGTCTCGCTCCCCCTGCTGGCAGCTCCTTCTTTGCTTGGAGGTAGGCTGCTTGGCAGGACACTGGACGTGCCAGAACAGGAGGGCTGGGCACAACTGGGGGTCTTGAGTTGCAGAGGACCTGACACTTTAGGGCTTGACAGGAGGTTGAGGCCTGGCCTGTGAGATTCAATCTCTTCCTGGGACAGTGTCAACAAGACCCACATTTTTCTTTGCTGTCTGGCTGTGAAATGTGAATTATGATGAGACCATTTTATAGGTCCTAAAACTAAGGCTTGACTTTAACTGGCAGCGAGTATGTTAGAGATGGGGACCAGAAGTCTGCGTGAGGACAAGAGGTGGAAGGGGCAGGATGGGGTTGAGCACCCAGAGCCTCCAGGGTAAGGATGTAGCCCCCAGTCTCTGTTTCTCCCTCAGGGCCTTGTGCAGGGACTTATGTGGGCCCTCAACTGAGCCCCAGCACTACCTGGGAGCTTATGAGCAGAAGATCACTCACCACCCCCTCACCCCTGCCCCAGCATTTTTGGAGTTTTGTTTGAAGCAAGCCCTATTTCGGATGTTTTCTCCTCAGTGCACAGGAGGTGACCCCTGAAAGAATCTTGGCTAACCCCTGCTGTAGCCCCAGCCCCGCCCTCTCCAGAGCCTCTCTAGAGCACATGTGGCTCCCCAAGCACTAAAACAGGCACCTTTGCATGCCTTTGGCAGGAGAGATCCCACTCCTTACAGCCTATCCATTGTTGTCCACAGCGTGGGGTGTAGTGCAGAATCCTGGCCTCTCCATTCCCAGCCCTGGAAGGACTGGTGTGCCCTGAGTATCTCTGCGGGTACCAAGATCATTGTACTAAGTGCTCTTGAGAGATGGTGCCCTCTTCAGCTTGGGTCTCTGGCCACCTGGAGCAAATGCAAATATGTGGCTTTGTGCAGGCCACCCACAGGACTTGAGTGCGGGGTGTACTGTGGATGGCTTCTCCAGCAATCAGAGCACTGAAAGGAGTAGAACCTGCCTGCTCCTCCAAGGCTCCCATAGAAAGCTGCCAGACTTTTCTTGACCCTATGAATTTGTTTCAGGATTGATTAGCCAGGAACTGGCTCCAGTCCCTGCCTGGAAGTGGCCTCAGGGGTCTCCAAGGGAGGCTCCAACCACAGCAGTTAGGCCTTTCGGTCTTTTTTTCTGGGCCGTCAGCAGCTCTGCCCCTACTCCAACACACACACAGCTGGGTGGTCAGACCTTGGAGGCAAAGTTCTCAGGGGGAGACCTTTGCTGGAGCCAGGAGAGGTGGGCCATCTGTATAACTCTGTTCTTCCTTCCTAGAGATGGGCATTCTGTCTCCACTTCTCTCCTCCCAGGCCACCTTGGGTGCCTCATTACATGACCCCTTGGGTGGGCTGGCTCCCTCCATCCAGTGAAGAGACGTCGAAGAACAGAGCTCTCTGTGGCTTCATGGCGACAAACTCATAGCTGGAGGCAGGTGGGTGTGGGCTGCCATATCCACACTGTCCTTGGGACCCATTGGCTGTGGCTTCTTCCCTTCTGATCCCTGGCAGCAGAGCACACAGATGGGGAGGAGAGGTTCAGTGGCTCAGAGCTACATCTAAATGGGGTTGCACATTCTGCCCTCTGCTGGAGGCACTGCTGGCCTGGCACCATCTCACTGGGGTCTGCAGACTCTTGCAAAGGAATGCTGAGCTCCCGAGTCGGGAGGGGTGGGCTATTTAGCCAGCATCTGGGGCAGGATTGGGGGTTAGAGCAGTTTCTTGGCTCTACTGGCCACTGGTTGTGGCCTCAAGTGATCCAGGAGACTGCCTTGTGGGGTTGGAGAAGTAGGAAACCCCTTCTCCACAGCTTGGGGCTCTGTAGTCCTGGAGGAGCAGAGACTGTGGCCTGACTGCTCCCAGCCTTCCTGCCACCCCTCCAGCCACCCCTGCCCAGGCCCATTTGAGGTAGAAGTCCTTGGGAACTCACTCAGTTGGGCCTTTACCCAAACCTCTGGAAGGCAAGGTTGGCGGGCGTCTGTGCCTGGCCTTGAGGTTTGTGGGGTGTAGCACACAGCAGAAAGGAGCCCTGTGCAGCCCCAGGCCCATGGTGGGCTCATGTGAGGGGTGCTGAGAGCTCCAGGGAAGTGCAGGTAAGCTTGGTTGGGCAGACCTGATGGAGATCTTGGCAAAGGTGCAGAGTTTGCAACAGCATGGTGCGTGCGATCTTGTGGCTTGGAGAAGATGCTGGATGGGGTGAGCTGAAGCAGCCACCAGGGAGGAAGCGGGCTCCTCAGTCTTCCTATGGCATCACCCGGATCTCAGTACTACCTACCTCCTGGCCCCAGGGCAGGTCCTAACCTGCCTTAGAGTATTCGTTCCTGGTCCCTGGGGACCATGAGTACAGAGGGACTGAGACCCCTAAAGGAGCAAACACTGGAAGGGCTTCTAGGAGTGGGGAGAAGAGAAAGCAGGAGAGAGCACACATCCTGTGACACCAGTGCCCTCAGAGCTGGGAGGGAATGGGCCATGGGCCACACAGCTATGCACTACTGGGTTGCAGCCTCCTACCTGCCCAGAGCCTGGCTACACCCCTCACTCTGGTGTCATCTTCTGGGACCAGTGCCCAGGAGGACAGATGGTGGGAGATGGTGAGAGGGGTAGCTAGGCCGGATGGGGCTGTCAGCTAGATCTAGGTGATGGTACGCCCTGCCCCTCACTAGGCACCAGGGCCCCCTGCAGGTTGGAAGTTCCCACAACTACAGAACAAACAAACAGACAGACAGACTGATGGACAGCCAGGCTCTGGACCCCTCTCCAATTTCCGGGCCTGTTGATTTAGCTGCCCACTTGGCAGGAGGACCCAGCCACATGGGGAGCCTGCTGTCCATCCGTCTGTCCATCTACTGGACACACTAGTCCCTCTGTTCCAGGTGCTGTTAGACAAAGGTGTGGCTCAGAGACCAGATGACCAAGATTTAAGTCTGGTGAGGTAGCTAATCCCTGCCTAGTGGTTGGGGCGATGCCGAGGAAACAGCCCCCATCAGTCCCCTTTCTTATGGCCAGAGCAAGGATACCCACACTTTCCAGGAAAGGAAAATGGCCCAAGTTGTGGGATGTGACCTGCAGACTCTCAATTTGGGCTCCTCTGGCCAGCAAGGGAGTCTGGCTATGTGCTAGTACCCACCTGCCATGCGTGGGCACCCACACCATGCACACATGAGTGAAGACATATGTATATCGGTGCACACACATAAGTGCACACAGATGCCTATGGCATGAACACAAGAACACACCACACACACGTGGGTGCACATTTACACATATACGCTGGACACACACCATACACACACATGAGAAATATACATGTGCGCACAGTGTTCACAGGTACCAGTGCATACCAGCACATGCAGACACACAGAAGACATACACTTGTGGCCATTGTACTAAGTCTTCAGTGTTGACAACCCTCGTTCTAGTGACTCAAGGGGACCTTAGTTTGACTGAATGAAGACCTTGTGGAAACTTGGGCATCAGGAAGGAAGGGTACAGTGTTCCAGTCCTTGCCTCTTGGGTCATTTCTTGAAATTGATGCACTCAGATGATGCCCAAACAGAAGGTTCGATTGGCCAGGACCATGCCCTGGAGGTTGGTAAGGAAGAATATCCATTGCAGGGTCAGTCAGTGGGCCCTTCTGGGGGTAATCACGTTGGAGGTCACTCTCCATGCTCAGTTCCCACCCCTGAATCAGGCTTGGTGGGTGAGAGAAGCCCTGGACGACTCGGACAAGTTAGAAACTGGGACATGACCAGAGGCCACAAGGACTGGTGGATAAGCCAGTGACATCAGCACTTCGGTTAATGAACTTGTGGTGCTGCCCATCATCGTTGGGTACAGGATCTCACTCCTTGGAGGCTTAGAACATTTCACATTGAATATATCAGACTTGCAATTCTAATTAAATTAGCGATTAACTAAAAGTTAGCCACATATTCACTGTGACAGTCAGTGTGACAGTTTGGGGAACCTGTGGAAACTGAGTCCAAGTGCATTGGAGGATTGGTTCTGAGCCTGCAACCCTCTCTACTCACTTTTCTCCCTGGAAAAGCCTCCAGGGCTAAAGGATTGTCCCCATTACCGCAAGTCCATGCCCAAGTGCCATGTCCTGGCATGCAGAGCCCCTATGCCCACTGCCCTTAAGGACCCAGCCCACTTTCCCCCTCTGCCCACTGGCCTGAGCTGAACACAGGATGCAGACTCAGTGTGAAAGCAGAGTGGCCTGATGGTTGGAGCTGCAGCATGGGGGCCTCACAGGCAGATGGAAGATCCAGGCCTGGGGAAGCAGCCAGACTCACTGCTGGATGCCCCTCTCCAAGCATGTTCCTACCTAGTCTCCTACCTTCTAGGGACTTGCTGCTGGGATGAAGGTAGAGACATTTCAGAGAAGTACACTTGTCCTCTTGGCCCTTCAGAGCAGGGCGGAACCAGGAGTGATGACTCAGCCCAGTTGTCATGAACTGTGGTCAAGCCTAAGCCTCACGCTGCAGTGTGTATATCCCCGGCCTCTGCCGTTTTCGTCTGTGAAATGGAGAGAACGTTGGAGGGTCCACATTGTGGATCCAGTGAGCTCATGTCAGCTCTTGACTGTAGCTCTCCAACTGATGCTTGGGCCCTCCTGGGCCCTCAATCCCACTTGGTCCCCCAGGATTGGATAGGCAGTTGTGACCTCGATGCTCCCGTGGGACCTCCAGACTGGTGTTTAAGAGGGGGTTCCTGGCTGTGTGCCTCCATCTGGCACACTCCATCTGGCTTCCCCAATGAACCAGGTGCCCACCTCAGCCTCTGTTTCCGGGTGTCCAGGAGCACAGCCCCACCCCACCCAACCAGACAAACTCCTTCCCTCCTCCAAAGCGCTGCTGAACCAGGTTGGAATTTCTCAAAAGCAAACAAACAGGCGAGCTCAGAGTTGCGGTTTTCAGAGCTCAGATTCCTGCCTGTCTGTCTGAGCCAGTGTCAGGTCCAGCAGCCGCCCACGGCAGGCTGGACGGGGGCCACTATGGAGCCCTGGGCCCCCAGAGGCTGGACCTGAGTAGGGGCCAGGCTCAGAGCCCCAGGGTTGCCTCAGTTCCCTCCCAAGGATGGCAGAGAAAGGACTCCCAGCCTGGTTGGCAGGGCGGGACTTGAGTGGGGATCCACTGTGGGGACAGCACCCTGCAGAGGTGCAGCAAGCCAGGCTAGTGGAGCAGGCGGGTGAGGAATAGAGAGGATGGGGTTCAGAGGCCGATTGGCCAGGTGGCCATCCCAGTGGTGGTAATGTTTTCAGGGTGTTTTTCAGGCGCAGAGTTAGGGCCACTGAGTCTGTGTGGGAACGTGGGGGTGGGAGAGGCAGCAAGGGTGGGAAGGCACCTCAAGGGGCTGAGGAGGCTAGGAGGGAGGGCTAGGGCAAGGGGAGGGGCTAGAGGAGACTCTCACCAGGTGGTCTTAATCTCCTCAGTGAAATAGGAGTCCTGGGGGTGAGCGGGGGAGGTTGGAGCTTGAGACAGCTGCTGAGAAGCACCGGGCCTGACAGCCCTGGGCCCCTGTGTAGGCCTGGAGACCCTTCCCACTGAGCCCACTCCCGCAGTCCATCCCAGGATGGGTCTCCAAGCTAAGAAGAGGGTGCTGATTCTTCCATTCACTCCTCCCCTGGGCTGCTGCTTCCTTCATGGCTGAGGAGAGGGGCTGACCTAATTCATGTGTGTAGCGGGTGGTAACCTGGGCCCTTCCTAGTGACGGGATAAGTGAGCAGAGACTAGGTTAATTTTGCCTCTACTGAAGCCCTCCCACTTGCATCTCTGATCCCTACTGACCCACTAAACAGTCAAGGCTCTGAGGTAATGTCTGTCAGCCAGGGGAGGAGGAAGGACCCTGGACCTTCAGCTTCCCTGAGCCAGCTTGACGCTGGGACCAGACTGCAGAGAGGGAAGGTCTGGTGGGAACCTCTTCCCCTGTTCAAGCGTTGATCTCCTTTCCCAGAGATGGAGAAACTGAGCAGGAGTTTCAGAGGGGTTGGCTGAGGTTGACTTTGCTTGCTGGACAACAGGGACAGGAGGGGGCATGGGTGGCAAGGCGCCAGCTGCCCATTCTGTTAAGTAGGTGCTTGGCACTAGCTGTGCTGTCTGGACAGACAGATGGATGTGAGTTTCTGCCAGTGCCCCAAAGCCATTCCACCCACTCTGTCCAGGGTGCTTTGCTAGAACCAAATGCACCTGGGCCACCCACCCCCTGCTGCACAACTGTCTCAGGCTTTGCTGGGAACAGCCAGGACCTGGGGCCCATTGAGAAACTGAGGCATTTTCCAAGAAAACCAACTTGGAGCAGGAGCACCCGGGGCTTCCCTGGGCCAGACTCACTGTCTTGCCTGTCCTCTGACTCCATGGTAGGCCCCTCTCTTTGAGGCCCCTCCTGGGTCCTGGCTCCTTTGGTCACCTGTTCCCTCCTTCCTGGTTCTTAGTCATGACTCTGACCCTCCTGCAGGTTATTTAGAATGGAGTGGAGGCAGGTGGGGCTGATCCCTGAGTCTTCCTACCCCAGAGCCCTTTCAACTTAACACCCAAGCAGTTTTGTCATATGGCCTGTTACTATTTCCCCCAGAGCCTCTCACCCATCTCTGCACATTCAAGTCAGGACAACTATCAGTCACTCCCACCTTAGAGGGAGTTTTTGCAGATTCCCTCCTAATATCTGCTAAGTCAGCCAGAATTCTAATTCCAGGGAGAATATTTTTCAGTTTGTGATACCTGCAGACATCTCTGGGGCCATCCTGGGCAAAGGAAGTGACCCAAGTAAGGAAGAAAGTTGTGGAAGAAGATTATTGCTCTTAGATGAAGAGCTATGCACTCATCAGGGCTGCCTGGAAGGTGAGCAAAGGGGGCCCTGGGGAAGGGAGGCGGGATTAGGAGTGGCATGGGCACCAAGGCGACACTGATCCACAAGGACTGCACCCAAAGGGACTGCACATTTTCCTGACCTCAGCTTTGGGCTTCTGGGGATAAGGCCCCTTCAGACACTCATTGTGAGTCTTTCTCTTCTCTGGTGTCTGCCATGGTGCAGGCCTGATGGCCACGACTCTGTATGTCGGAGTTCGCTTTTCTTGTCCACTAGCCCTACAGGAACCCAGGGCTCTCCTTGGTAACCTGGGACCCAGGACTGTGAGGAGTCACCACGTATGGATCAGGGGATAAGCCCAGAGGTTCTGGTTTGTGCCCTCAAAAGATGCACCCCAGCTGCAACCACAGGAGTATGGGGTGTCGTTGTGAGAAGTGATTAGTGACCTGGCATGGGTCAGTAAGTTATGTCTTTCACCAAACAGTAGTCAGAATAATGCTTACCTCTCTGCCATGAGGTCAGATACCGCCTCTTTGTACAGTAAATCACCTCCATTCTACATGTTCTGTCTCTCCTCATGTGACCCCAACTATCCCTGGCTCAGATCTTGAGGCTGGACATCTCCAAATAGGTGCCCAGGTTATTCCCCTGGCAGTCCCCTGAGCCGCCCCAGCCCTAGAGATACTCCCTGCAACCAGTGTGGACAGTCAGCATCCAGCATCTTGAATTTCTGACAAGAAGACCCCCCACCTGGTGACACCTGATACCTGAGCCCACCCCACCCAGTGGAAGAGGCAGGGATGAGTGATCTGGTTGGAGACAGCCGCTGAGGGAACTGTCAGAAAATCCCAAAATTACTAGCACTGGTACTAGAGGGGAAACTGAGGCACAGAGTAGGACAAGGCCATGGGTCTCTCCCTGGGAGCCCTACTGTATCCCAGCCTGGTCCTGCCCTCGGTGCCCTGCACACCTCTGCTGTACACTCGCCCGCCCAGGCAGAAAATGTCCATTTCCTCTGCCCCCCACTGAAGGGAGCGACATGGAGCTGGCAAAACAAACAGGCTGTTCCTCCTGTGGCCGCTAGCTGGTGATGGATGGTCAGAGCGGCTGGCTGCGCTGATGGATGACCGCCCATCATATGTGGGCTGGGGGTGGGGGGCTCATGAGGCTTCAGACACAGGCACAGACACAGCTTCGAGCCAGGGGGCTAAACTCACCCCGTCTTGGACCCTCAGAGGCCCAGGTGGACCTGGGAAAATTGGTCCCCCTGAGTTTCAGTCTCCCTATCGGTGTGGTGGAGACTACAGCCCAGGGCCCATCATGGCTGTGGGATGAACCTAAATGATAATGTACCTGAGGGTGGGGTCCTTCATGGCCCCTCTGAAGCTCCTACTGTACCCAGAGAGCCATGAACACCTCCTCATCATCTGCATATGGACCAGGCAGGACTAGGAGACTTTGAAGCCTTTGTGGCAACTTCCTACATGTGTCTAGACTCAGGAGGCATCCAGGGCCAGGCCCTCCAGCAAAGCCTGAGCTGGTGGTACAGGCCCAGGGCCTGGTTGGGAAGAAAGGGCCCTGGAGGAGTCCTGAGCCCCTGAGGCGTGGATGGGTAGGTACACTGCGGGAGGCGGAGACAGAACAATATTGGGCAGTGGGCCTGGGCTGTGGGAATCTGACAAGGCCTGGACCTACTATACTTCCTCGGAAGGCCCTGGGGGTCGTCTGTTCACCAGCCCAGCTCCAGCCTTCACTGGCAGCCCCTCTGTCTTTTGGGTCTATTGTCATCTTGTACAAACAGGTAAGCCAAGACTTCCTAAGAAGAGGAGCACAACTGCAGGTTGGAGTGGGCCTGAGACCTGCCACACCTGTCTGATGGCGAACTCAACCCGATAGAGGCCATGGCTGTTATACTCCAACCCCAGCAGGGTTCAGAGACCTTCTGGCCCCGATTGCTGGTTTTCTGCAGGGCCCAAGGGACATCTAGTTACCCACCCTGAGGCCTGTAGCAGCAGAGGTCACCCAGCTGGTGACTGGCTAGAGAAGAAGGGGCAGCTGTGATCAGGCCTCTGACCCCTTGGCCACCCAACCCCACTGAGAGCATGTCTAGCCAAGAGGAAGCTTCCGAGACCCCTGCTTCCTGAACCTCACAACAGCCTGGACTGAGGTTGTCCACTTCCTTCTAGAACCCCCAACCCTGCCCTCAGCATCTCCACCCTGACCCCAGCTACACATTTCCTGGGGTGGAGGGGACAGGGAGTGGCCAAGAGACTTGTCTAGATCTGGGATTGACAGGAGCAGGGAGCCCCATTGAATAGGATGTCAAGTGCCTGATGGGCAAGGGGCCTGGGAAAGAGAGATTTGGGGGAGACTGACCTCGTTGGAGACAAGACTGCCCATGGAGTAGGGTCATGACCTCTGCCATAGGACACCTTGGTTCTAGTCTAGCCCACTGTTTCAAGGCCAACCCTGTAGGGGCAAGGCGAAACCCTCTGCAGTGCTGAGATGTCGCAGTTGGCTTCCAGAGCCGGTTGGGGCAGCTGAGGTCATAGCCCCACCCTGAGACGGCTGTGGGGGGAGTAGGTGATGGCCAGACTAGGGCATGTCTGAGGAAGAGCCTGGGGGCAGGGATCTGAGGTCCCAGGTAGAGGCTCTTAGTCCCTCAGGGCTAGCAAGTTTGGCCTGTGACTGCGTGCTGTGTGAGGTCAAGACTCCACTGCCCTTGCACACTGCTAGGGGCAGGAAGTCTGAGTCTGACCTGGGCTGGCAGAATTGGAGGCAGAATCGAGGTCCACATGGGGCAGGAAGTGGCCCTGGACTCCAGCGGGGATAGGGTGACCTCTGAGGGGCCATTTCCTCATGGAAACATCCTGCCCAGACGGCAGGAGGGAAGAGGGCTCTAATCCAGCAATCAGGGTCTGGAAGGGAATGACTTCATGGAGAGATGTGCCTCTAGAGTTGAAAGGCTGCTGGATCTGTCCCTGGCCCCCAGCCTTGGACTGAACTCCTGGAGTTTCCAGTTATTGGCTTTATGCTCCCATGGCCAGGAGACCACACCTGATCCAGCCTGAGTTTCCCATATGAACCGTGGGCAAAGCCCATGGATTCCAACCTGTATTCTGATGGACAGAGGTCCAGGAGCCGAGGGAGAGGCACCACAGCCGCACAGAATGCCTCAGAGCTCAACCTGGGACTG
This sequence comes from Solenodon paradoxus, assembly GCA_004363575.1. Taxonomy (NCBI): domain Eukaryota; kingdom Metazoa; phylum Chordata; class Mammalia; order Eulipotyphla; family Solenodontidae; genus Solenodon; species Solenodon paradoxus. The sequence goes on from RJWH01000529.1 coordinate 183,638, forward strand.
GGTCTGGGCAGTCAGCCCAGCCCCAGCTGCCCCTGCTCTGGCCCCAGGAGGGGGTCAGCAGCCCAGAACCCCACCACCCCATGGCCTAAATATAACCCGAGCAGGCGCTCGGCCGGGAATAGAGACCTCTGTCAGCCTCTAGCAGGTGCTGGTGGGAGGAAGGTCAGCGTGATTGGCAGGGGTGCTGGCCAGGCCGGCAGCCAGGCGTGGGTCATGTGAATGTCCGGTGGTATGGCCGCCTGGGTGGGGCAGTGTGTCCTCGAAGGACAGCTGGGTGCTCGCCCCTCCCCTCTTGGGGTAGCCCTGGACCTTGCTCAATTCCTTGCCCCACATCTGAGACAGCTCCCAGGCCCCCAGGCAGGGTGACTGAGCCCTCTGCAGGTCCCCCCAGACTCCCTGCTTCTTTGGCCCAGACATCTCTGGTCTCTGCAGCCACAGCACAACCTGCAGCCCCCAACATAGTAACAGACTATTTATTGGGTCACTGAGCAGAGCAATGCCTGTCCAATGTCCTACGGTGTTCTTTTGTCCCCTGCTCTGCCTTGTGAGCTTGTTCTTGCACTATTCCCCCCAGAATCTTTATTTTTCATGTTGTTCTGAGCTGATATTCACCTGGTTGGCAGGCATAGGGTCCCTTAGAGTTGCATTCCACTCTGGACCTCACCTCCCATCCTGTCATTAAACTGCTCCTGACCCAACTGTCATGTGAGGTCTCCTTGAGTCCCACATCATTGGAATCCAGGCTCTAAGGAAGCTAAGTGATCTCACCAGGCATGAAGTACCTCCTCCCAACCTTCTGGGCTCCAGGTCCCACCCTGACCCATCTCCCAGAGGTGTATGTCTCCCTGCTGGGCAAGTCCTGGATGCCCACTGACCTGCCTTAGACATGGCTTTTCCCAACTGGCCTACTCTACTCAAGTACAAGCCTTCTCTCCCACTCCTTCCTGTAGAGAGGACACTATCAAGCTAAGAACCAGCAGATACACTGAAGAACACCAAAGAGCCTGAAAGAGAGAGCCATTCACTTTCACGCTCTTGTCATCTCAGTTACTGGAATCTAAACTCACAGTTCTCTCCCACTTGATTCATGACACATGCAAGGGCCCTGGGGCAGAAGTGGCAGGAACCGGGGAGAGGAGATCTGTTGGAGACACCAAAGGGGTTCGGTGGTCTGACCTAACCCTCAGATGGGGCATGGCCAGGGCAGGATAGATTGGTGGCAGACACCCAGACCCAGCTGGGGTGTTTGTTTATTGAATAAGCAAGTGCTTGTCAACACCTAGGATATGGCCAGGACTGCTCACCACACGATACATGCCTTTGTCCCGGAGGGCAAACCCTGGACCCTCAGACTCTAGGAGGAGTCTGGGGTCTGGGGACTCTCCACCAGAAAGAACCTCATGGAGGTGGGTAGGAGCAAGGCAAGGAGAGAGGAAAAGGACACTAGAACTCTGGTGGTGAGTGTGGAGTATAAGGCTACGAAACAAGTTCAGTGTCTTAAAATGAGTATGGTTTTATAAATCAAAGAAATAATAAAGTTATTGTATTTCAAAAATGAAAAGGACCTTGATGAAATGGGCTGTACCCTTCAGCCTGTTCTCTTCCCCTGCAGCCCCGACGTAACCCTTTTAGGGCTTTGCAGCTTACATGGTGTGGCAAGAGCTTGGGCTCAGGGGTAGGAGGGAAGGTGGGGAAGGCTGAGTGTGGTTGAGAATATAAACTGTTCTGTACCCCTCCCACCTCCACCTGATCCCCAGGACCCCAGGAAGGGTGGGACCCAGCTCCTGGCCCTGCCCTGGGACTGAGGTAGAGCTGCAGCGAGGGCTTGTTTGCTCTTCCATCTAGTTTTTCTGGTTTGTAGTCTGGATGCCCATGCACAGTGAGGGGCCTGGGGGCCAGGCAGAGGAGGACAGCGTCCTGGCAGGTTTGCAGCTGAGGGAAGGGGCTAGTCCTGGGTTTGAGGTCATTCCTAGATTGCACCTTGCTGCTATCATCCGTCCACGCCTGCCCTCCCCAGCAGACGGGTGACTAAACTCAACCTTGAGCCTTCAGGGTTGGCCACACGGGCTTCTAGGACGTGACTAGGTCCTTAGCTCATCTGTCTCCACCGCCTGGCCTGGTAGCAGGCCTGGGAGGGGACGCAGCATGCAATGGGGTTTCTGTGGTCAGAAGGGTCAGGGGTGGGAGAAGATTCCCGTGACCTGATAGCTTTGGTTCTCGGCCCCCTCTGCCTTCCTTGCAGAGGCCCAGGTACCCAGCTTTATGTGTGGTGACAGTGGGGACAGTGGACCCCAGAACTGTGGAACTCTGAGGGGTGGTTATCACTTACACAGAATCTGTTCTTGTCTTAAACCTGGACACTCCTCTGCTTCCTACACGTGGGCCCTGGACCACTCTTTGCCTCAGGAGGGGATGGATGTGATCTTTTTCCTTTCTCTCACCTCCCAACCTCCTGTGCCCCGTGGCCCACTTCTCCCTGTAGCCACCCTGATGCCTGCAATGCCCTCTCTTCTTCCCTGATCAAGTTCTGTCCACCGGACTCTTTCTCAAATACACGTGGGGAAATGAAGCCGACGACAGACCAGGAAGTTCTGAAACGAAGCCACGTTGGTGGTGTGGCTAGGACTGTGAAGTGGTCGAGGTGCTAGTTGTGGGCAGGTGCTGGCATGACTGCCAGGGAGACAAAGGCTTCTGGGCCACCTGGCTTCTTGGGAAGGGCTGCTGTACAGCCCCAGGAGGCTGGGCACAGTTCTTCAGCACTCCAACCTGTCAGGGCCACTTGTCAGGGTTGGTCCACAGAGAGCTGGGACCTGGTTAGGGGTTGAAGCCCTGAGCAGGTGACTCAATGAGGGGACTGTGGATGGCATCTAGGTACTAGAAGCGATGCCCACTGTCGGTGCCACTTCCAGAATCTGCCCTTCCTCCAGAAAGCCCAACCCGAATTCCCTTTGAGGACCAGGGCATCCAAGGCTCATGATTCATCTGACATTCATGATCTCCATTTCAGAGTTGGGAAAATTGAGGCACAGTGACGGTCTGTCCTCACAGGTTGGGGCCAGGCCTGACAATGAGCGGGGGTGGGGGGGCTGGGAGGTAGTTGTTGGGGGTGGGGGCAGGCTGTTCAGTGAGGTGATGGATCAGGGCCAGGCTCTCAGTGGAACACAAGGCACAGAATTCCCCTTGTCAGGGGAGGGGTACAAGCAACTGAGGATGGATATTGGTGTGCGTGTGGGGGCTGCCATTCCTAGACCCACTGTGCAGGTTCCAGTGGGTTTTGAGGATACACAGGAGTTCTACAGGGCAGAAGGGGCAGTGAAAAGAAGAGCACAGTCAGGTTACACCCACCAAGACCCTGTGAGGAGCCAGGGTTCAGGGAAAGTGGGCAGCACCAAGCCCCTGAGGCAGCAGGCCTGGATTCACCCTCAGCTGTCTGGAGCTCCTTTCCTCCTGCAGGCTGAAAGGGAAGGAGCTTGTGGGGGAAGAGGGGTGGTGAGAGTTACGTGACCCTCAAAGGGCTATCCCTCTCCGGACCTCAGTTTCTCCATCTATAAATGGTTGATGGCCTCTGAGGAGGTTCTTGGCTCTGTGAGCCTACTGGCTTGGGGGTGGAAGTGTGGCCTGATCCTGTTAGCCAAGACCAGATCAGGGACTCAGGTGCTTTCGGGTTGGGACCCAGCTGTCTGGGTCATTAGGTTGGGACACCCTAGAAGAATCCCCAGAACATCTGCTCCCCTCACTCCTTACATTTCCAGCTGGGCCTGAGTTGATTTAGCCCCCAAAACATTTCTTAGAGATTAGACCCTAATCCCTGTCTGCCCCAGTGGGGCCCCAATCTCCCTGGCCTGTACTGTCTATCCATCCACTGGGCTACCCGACCGATGCTGCTCCAGACTCTGAAGCCCTGAGAGACTCTCAAAAAGGAAGATGGTCCCACTGAATCTCCAGTGGGGTCTTGAACCTGGGCCTCACCTCAGGCAGTTCTCGGCCTGAGTGGAACTTTTTTAAAGACTCTTATCCAGACAATGCAGAGTCTCTCTTGATATTGAGGTGAAGAAATGCCATCATGTTTCTTTTTCATTATGTGGGTTCCAGCTCATGAATCCCCCCTCTCATTTCTGTGACCCCAGCAGACATTGCCAACTGATCCCAGTTCTCTTGCTCCCATAACTGGGCAACTCTGGATTTTTTCAGTCCTGAGCTCCAGGGTAGCTTCTGCCAGTGGGTCAAAGCAGCACATGAACTTGGCCCTCTTGATGGTGGTGGTGAAGTCTAGTGGCACCCTGGACTCATAGCTCTAGAGGGGTTCAGGGGCCCCAGGGGGCTTTATGTGGTGCTGGAAGCCTCAGAAAGAGGTACCAGCAGAGTGTGGAGCTAATATCAGATCACCCCCCCACCCACCCACTGTGCTGAAGCTGCTCCTGACTCTGACCCTGGCTTGTCATCCCTCTTGTCATTGGAACTGTGACCCAGGGAGAGGCAGGGTTGGTTCATAGGTGGATGGGAGGGTGTTCCTCTGTTCTGTGGCTGGCCCTGCCCCCACGAGACCTGGGAGGGCGCCTCGGCACAGCTCAGGCTCCAGAAACATTTGCTTTAGGTCTTAAAATATCAGGTTCCTGCATCACAGGGCTTCCCTGGGGGCCACCAGGCAGGCGGGAGGGATTTCAGAAGTAAAAAGATTCCCCCTTTGGCCCCCACTCCAACAGCCATTCTGCCTGCTCTGTGACCTCAGCTGAAGCCAGCTGAGCATTTGGGGGATAGCCAGCTGGGCCCTTACTCTCCTGCTCTAAGAGAACTTCCAGTTTGCCCATATCAAACCCTAAATCTTCAGAGCCCCTCTACCTTCCTTAGAACTTTTGAGGAGGGTGGAGGTACAGGTCCTTATAGCCCCAGACTCCCTGCCTAGAAGTCCAACTCGCTCCAACAGGACCTCTGGGTGTTTTCAGCAAAGGATAGTTCGGATGGGGAAACTGAGGCCCAGGGGAGCAAGGCCTCCTAAGGCCTCACCATAAGCCTCTCTCTCACCCATGGCAGTAGACACCTTACTGCCATGACTTCCAGCCTGGTGACCAACCCTGTGACAAATGCAGCCTACTAGGGCGGAATCTTGAAAAAAAGTACAACAGTTTGGGCCCAAATTTGAGTGGGTTCCCATACAGACCTTCAGTTGAGTAGTTTTCAGATGCCCTGGTAGAGAAATTCCCCCGGACAGAAGAAGCAGCCTGGAGGGTACAGGCTGTTGACAGGTTCATGGGGAGAATGGTGGACCCGAGGCCCCATGGGGCCTCCAGTGCAGGTGGTTGGTCCTCATGCCAGGTGAGGGTGCGGATTCTGGTTGTCAGAACAGGTTTCGGGACCTGCTACTTTGGGGACACAAGAGTCCTCCTAGATAGCCATTTTTGCCCCTCAGCATGCAAGTGGCTCCCTCCTACCTCTGCTGCCCAGGAGACCACTGCCCGGAGAAAGGCACAGCCCCCACAGCCCTCCCTCTCCCTCCCAGGCAGACCACCAGCCTTGGGCCCAGGGGACCAGCCTCGATGCAGAGCGGGAATTGGAACCAGGCAGCAACAGCTGGCCCCACTCGAGCGTCCTCCAAGGGCCACCGACTTCATTCCCAGGCCCCCATCCCAGCTTGTTCCCAGGCTGCACCCCACCCCCCAAAACACACTGCTGGGGATGTGGTCAGACAAGGCGGTGAGGGGACCACCGGCTGGAAAATGTCTCCTGTCCCTTGGCTACTGGGACACAGGATAGACACCCTCTGCTGGGGGAAGCCCTGATGGCCGCCAGCCCTGCCTGCTTGGTTCCTCCTGCCTGTGCTCGCAATTCAACCTCCCTGACTCTGAGCAGTTACGTATACACATGCTGCAGATGACTGGGAGACCCCAGAGATGCCCACCAGCCAGAGTGGACCTCTAGTGAGGACCCGGTAGGCCTTGGAAGTCTTTGGAGAAGTTGCACACAGATCTGTGTCTGTGTAGAGACACACATTCCCTTGGTGCTTTTTGGTAGCACTAAGGGATCAGGTCTGTCAGGGGAACTGGTCTTGGAGAGGTCTGGGTGTGTTTCTGTCTCCACCCCATATCCCTGGAGTGCCGACTTCTGCCTATGGCTGAGGCAGTGAACACCTGTGTGTCTTCAGTGCCCTCCAAAGAGACCCAGGTGGGGGCAACCCCCTCCCCTAGTCCCACCCTCCAGAGGATTCCATACAAGGCTAGAGGTTCACATCAGGGAACTTGCCCCTCAGTATGGGCACCACTGTGCTGTTGCTGGCACTGATAGCATTCTGCTTTGGCCACCTCTGAGCTCTAACCTTCTGTTCTCAGAGCCTCCCATACAGGGCTGGGACAAGTCTCCCATTTCACCAGTGGGGACGCTGAGGTCAGAGAAGCTGTTAGGCAAGCCCTGAGGGTGGAGAGGGTGTCCTGTGGCTTGTCAGCCATGACTTCCAAGTGACATGGAGACATGGGAGAGGGGAGTGATGGGGGCTACAGTATTGTGTGTGTGGGGGGTGGGGGGCGCTGTGGTGGAAAGGGACTGGGAACAAACTGCTGAGAGTCACGTTTCATTGTCTCTCTTCAAGTCCCTGGTCCAAGAAGACAGGGCTGGAGTGGCAATCCTGACCTGAGGAACTGGGTGCTGTGTCCCTGAGTTATAACTACAAGGAGGATCAGCAGGTTGCTGTCACCTCTGAAACTAGAGCTGGTGGTCAGCTTTGGGAACGGGTGCCTGACCCCTCTGCAGCCTCCAGGATCCAGAGAAAATCCTTGAAGCTGAGTTAATACCAAGACCAATTTTTATTTCAACAAAGTTAATTCTCAACAATATGATACTGAAGAAGAGGGATTTTCCTGCCTTGGGGAGAGGGGCTGGGGTTCTGACACTGTACTCCCCCACCTGTCGCCACTGCTGGGTAGGGATTGGGCCACTGTGCAGCTGGGGCACAGAGGAATTTAGATGATGCCCTTGGGCTGCCCCCTCAGCTAGGAATGACCTCCCAGGCCCCTGGGTTGTGTGAGGGACCTCCAAGCCCCTACCTCCCTTATCTCTTTGCTGAAGGCAGGGTCTGACTCCTGTCTGTTACCCGGGCAGGTAGGGATTGGGAAGGTTCACTTGAGCCCCTATCCCAAACTTAGAGGACCCACTGCCACACATCCTTCCACCTCCCAGGAAGCCAGCCAGGAAGGTAGCTGTGAGACTGGAAGGTGGGGCAGGGGGTCACCCCACATCTAGAGCAGCTCCCACTTCTAGGAATCCAAGAGGAGAGGAAGGGAAGAACTGCCTCCCCAGCAGAGAAGGGGCCGGACCTGGAAGTTGCTCTCCTTCAGATAATCGATGGCCTGGGGGCTGCAGGGGTGTGGGAGGGTCAGGAGTCTTGTCAGAAATTCCTCCTGACGATGACCACATGCACTGCCGGGCAGGGACAGATCCCACCCGCTGCCCTGCCTGCCGTCCACAGGGGCCCATTCCATTACCCTCACAACAGTCCCCCTTCCACAGAGTGGAGTGGCATGCCCTCCACAAACCCCGGGCTGTGCCCAGTGCTTGGCTGGCCTCAGGGGGCTATAATTGAGGGAAACTGTGACCTGGAACAGGAACAGCTGGAGGGCAGGGTCGTTTGTGGCAGCAGGACTGGAGCCGGCAAAGGTTGAGTGGTACTTCGGCATACGGCCTGGGCTTCACTCTGAGGGTACTGCCCGAGGGCAGGGGTGGAAGATCCAAGGGCACCTTGTGACAAGCCAAAGTCAAACCAGATGGGCTGGGGGCCCCATGGGGCATGTGGGCCATTCGTCACCGTTATCTGTCCCGCCACCGAAATCACAAACACATTTTTAAGTGAAGGACTGGCTGCCACTGGCTTGTGGGCCCTGATGTCGCCCAGCTGTGGCCACACTGGGCTGGCGGGGAGGGATGAGGGAGGGCTGGGGGGTTGCTAGGTCAGACTGAGGGAGGAGTCCCTGCTGCCCCTGACATGCCCCCCAGGGCTGTGCTGGCACCCTGGCCTCCTGCCTTCCATTCAGAGCCTGACGTCACAGATTCACCCTCTGACCACAGGCTGTGCATTAGCCTGCTTGGTGGACAGAGTGTCCAGGTATGCCTTCTGCGTGGCACTTATGGCTCCGTGGTTATTCTGTGGATGGTGCTAGTGACAGAGTCCCAAGAGACAAAGATAGAAATTGGGGCAATGAGGCAGTGATGAGAGAGACAGTGGGGAGCAGTGAGCCTGATGCTGTCACTAGGGACCTGTGCCTGCCCCTGTGTAACTCACAAAGACAGCATACCCTTGGCAGAATGGCCCAGTTTCACTCTTGCTGTGGCCTGACCATGTGATGGGCAGAAACAGTCCCTCTGGGGTGTGAGGTGAGGTGGGACTGGACTCCGTCTGGCCATCACTCTGGGAGCCCATGTGGGGCCTGCCTTGCACCCTGGACCCCCGGGCGGGCCCATGAGGGTGGGGGGGGGCGCCAGGAGAAATGGCCTGTGACGGGGGTGGGCGTCCTGGGCGGGAAAGCAAACAGTGTCAGCGGCTAATGAGCGGGAACCAGGCCTGGGGCTGAGGGCCCTGGGAGGGGCACGGCCATCGCTCATCCTGACAGGCTGGCGGACGGGGGGGCCAGGGACAGAATGGGGGGAGCAGGAGAGCCGACAGAGTGTCCCCTAGAGACCTGACCCTGCACACAGATGGACAGACGAATGGGGGAGGCAGTCAAGCCCCCACACCCGGCTGACTCCCATTCCCAGCTGTGGCCCCAAGGGGACCTGACTCACTTCATCATTTCCCCTGTCGAACCTGGCTAGCTGCCCCCTTCCCTAGCCACAGACTTTGAAGGACAAAGGAGACTATCCAGGGAGGGGGCTGAGGCTGGGGCCCCCACCTTGCATGCTGGGGAACAGGAACTGGGGTCTTAAGGTCCTCCCCGCCCTGTGTGTAGCTCCAGCTGCCCTCAAGGTCTCCACCCTTACAGACAGTCCTCCCCCAAGTCATGATGCCCTCTGCAGACCCAGTAGCAGTAGGTTGACTAACTCCATGCCTGAGGGCAGAGACTGAACTGCTCCATTCCACAGGTAGGAAGACTGAGGTACAGAGACAGGAGGGCAGTTGGGCAGGTCAGACATCAAACCAATCTCTTGATCTCCATGCCTCCAGCAGGCAGGGAACCCCTGTACCCTAGCCCACACCCAGGAAAGTCAGTCAGACCTTGGGCTGCCCTCTGCCTCCAATGCCCTGGAATCACAGGGTTTCTGGGCAGATAAGACCCTGGGAGAGCTTCTGACCCTGCCCCTTGCCCCAGCCCAGCCAGGCGAGTGGCCTGTAGGTGCTTGCCTTTGGGGTGTCCAGGCCCCTGGCCTGCCTCAGCCAGGAGGGAGGGGCAGCCATAAATTCACACCACCAGCCGTCCGCAGGATAAATGTGTCATCAACTGCACGATTTACGAACACACCCCTGGCCCACAAGGCAGAGAAAACAAACCTCCCTGTGTACACATGGTGCGCCAGGCGGACAGTGGTTGCTGGAGAAAGCGGGGGTATGGTGGGTCAGCAGAACATGGACACACTCATAGGTGGGACATATACCTCCAACGCACAAGCTCAAACACACGCATAGTGGTGTGATCACACTCTCATCCATCAGAAGATGGCATAGTAGGTTCAGGGACATTTGGGGGCAAGAATGCTTAGTCTTGTGCTGGACACACCCTGGAGGTGTGATCACGTCCTCAGAGGAATCAGACCCAGGAAAGGCTCTTTGAGGTTTGTGTATGCGTGTGAACTTAAGTGTGTGTGTGTGTGACTGCCAGTATATGCACATGTACACAGGGCCTCCCCCATCCACAGACAACCCATGAGGAGGGCTGTCTGGAGGGGACTAGGGAGGCAAAGGGAAAGTGGGAAACCAGCCTGGCCCAGAAGGACACAGGGTGAGTGTGCTGGGGATGAGCATGTGTGGGGAGGAGAGTTTGGGTCGGGTCTGCTTTAGGCTTGACTGTCTCAGAAGTCCTGGGATACTGGGCAGCCATTGTCCTATTGGTTCAGCCACTGGACACACCTTAGACACCAGCATGAAGGGAGCAGGACCATAACTCAGCCTTGTCACTTCACAGTGCTGCTGTCACTCTTGCCAACTGCCATGCCCGAGGCCTGTCTTGACCACCAGGATCCTATGGGGCAGCTCAGGTTCCACTGGCCACAGCCTCAGTTTCCTGCCCAAGACTGAGAATGGAGGGACTTCAGGAGGTTTCCAGGAAGATGTCGGGAGCAATCAGAGAGGAAGTGAGGATTCAGGAAGGATTGGGGGATGCTTAAGAGTACTCTGGGGAGACTGATAGAACTTGGGGAGGAAAGAGAGGACTTGGAAGAACAGGATTTGGGGAGAACTTAGTGGAAGATTTGGGGAGGACTTTGAGAGGATTGGAGGGCTGGAGGGGAGGATCTCAGGAGGACTCAGAAGAACTCCAGGAGGACTAAGAGGCCTGACAACAGTATGACTGAAGTCTGGCCAGGACTTGGGAGCTTTATGGAGTTGAGGCTGGAGTCAGCGTAGCTGTCAACATGTCTGCACGGATGACCTGGGGACACCCAAGTTCAGTCATTCCTCCTGTTGGTCTTGCCACGAGTAACTCAGGAGTTGGTCTTCTGGGAGGATTCTTGTGGCAATGGATCCCTAGCCCAGGGAGAAGTCTGACTGATGTCCAAGAGATCACTGTGTTAAAACTATGACACCATGAATAAGGAGAGGCAGAAACAGTGACTCCCAAGCCAGGACCCTCTGAGCAGGGACCCCAGACCAGGTCTCTCCAGGCCTGGAGCTCCACATTAGCAGCCAGTATACTAATCTAAGGACTCCCAGATCAAGAACTGACTGAGCAAAGCTCCCACATCAGGGATTCTCATACCAGGGACCCAGAAAGAAGAGTCCTGTAGAGCAGAGGCCCCACGGTAGGGGGTCCAGGTGAAGCATTTTGTGTTGGGAGAGACCTAGGGCTCCCACAAATAGGTCTATGCCCAGCTTTCTCATAAAGTGGCCTGATGGGTTCCAGTACCCACTCAGCACAAATGAGTGGATGCTCCTTCATCTCAGGGGGTTAGTATCATGGGCTCCCACACTATCAAGGTTTGCGTCACTGGGACTGTCCTGGGAATGCCCCCCCAGGAGGACAGGCAGCTAAAATTGTTGCTAATGGGCACTCAGGGGGCACAGACAGGTGATTGTTGGGGTGCCCCCTCCCCAAGCCTGTCAGGCAGAAGTGCTTTCTGCATCTACAAAGACTGGATGGAATTCTTCAAAAGCATCTTTAAGTAAGCAAAGCATAGAGTAAAGCAAACTCCCAAATACAAATCACATCAAAATAGATTTCCATGAAGACAGTTGGCACAGCTAGGCCTGTACAGCCCTTCTCAAGCCTGGAATCCCTTTAGAAGTCCAGAGGCACAATTGTCCAGGCTGCGCCCAGGGTGAGCCACGTGGATTGATGCTACCCTAGAACCTCAACCCAATCTTTCCAAATTCCTTCCTGGGCCTTTCCTTCCTGAACAGGCACGCCAGGTCTGTCCACACCTCGGTAAGACAAGTGACTGCCATGGAAATGATCTATCTCCTGGGAAGTGGGGGAATCTGGGGGCCCAAGGTGCAAAGATAGTAAAGGAGCCCTTTCCATCTCCTCCCACCTCTGAGGGTTACTGTACCCCACTGAAGCACTGGAGACTGGGACAGGCAGAGAGCACCTGGATGGCTGGGGAGGCCAAGGCAGGATGGCCCCTCTGGTCAACTGTGTGTGGGGGGTGGAATCTCCACCATCCCATTGCTACATGAGGGTCAGCTGGGGCCCAAACCCCTCAATCTGACACACTAAAATAGTATTAGGTGAGCGACCCCCTAGAGACACCCAAAGTCCATAACCTATAGGGACAATTTCAGAAGGAGGAGGATAAAGCTGACCAGTTCTCTCAGGCTGGTGTCATTGGATGGGTGAGGAAAGAAGTGAGGGGTACTCTTCTGGGTAACTCCACCCAGAAACCGAGGGACTTGTACTCCCAGCCCTCATCAAAGCAGTCGGCAGCCTCCAAGCAGGACTGAACACTGGTGGGGACACCAATGACTGAAAATGAAAGGATGAGTATGTGAAGCGTCTCCCTGCACACTGGAGGCACCCCCTATAGGCTGAGCCCAGTACTCTTCTGGCCCTGCACTCTCTCTTCCCTCCTCCGAAGGCCTCTCCTCAGCCTGGACACCTCTAGGAGTGCTCTAGTCCATTCTTACATACACACTGGGTTTTCAACATCTGGAATGAAGAGCAGCTCACGAGTTTTGTTCTGATGGCCAAGAGGACCATCCTCGGGACCAGGCCCAGACCAGCCCACAGGACACCCTAGAGCTCTGAAGATCTTTCTGACAAGGACTCCCCCACACCCAACTCATCTTTGAGACCAGACACAAAAGAGTTCATGGTGCACGCTTAGGTCCTTGCTTTTGTAAAAAGGGCCTCATCTCTGCCATGTTGGCCCTGAGCGGTTGTCTGCAGGACAGACTCCCTGGGACAGAGATGGCTGAGATCAGCAGGCTGGGATTTGGGGGTCTGGGCAGTGGGGATGCCAAGAATACCCGGGAGTCCTGGGAGTACTTCCATGGGTTCTCTTAAGTCTCCCTCACCGAGTACTGACTCCCTCAGGGGGAACCCAAAACTGTGGAGGGGCCCACCTGGCCCATCTCTCAGCATCCTTTGTTTAACAGGCCCTCTGCACTGTGGGGTGGTGGAGGTGGTGACAGTAAGGCAGGACAGAAGGATGTCATTTACCTTGGGTCAGAATGGTGTCCCAAGAGGGTTGCATTAGGGAGGATTACTGGCCCCCAGTTCCCACAGGGACAGTCCACGGTGTCTCAGGACAGCACTCCTAGCAGACATTTCCTGCCTGCAGACAGAGAAGATGCGGGCGGTGAGAGTGAGCATCCAGTATAGCCAACTAATTCTGGGTGTTTGCGCTGGGGAAAATGTGGGAGTTGGGGGATTCCCCTAAGGGTCGAGGGAGGGATCAGCTAAGGACAGACCAAGTCACCAGGTCCAGTAGCTAACTCCATATAACCCCCTAAGCTTGGGGGGTTTTGGGGGGGAGTGCTTCCCAAGAACCCTCTGCTGATTTATGATCCCCCCAGGGGGATGGAGTTAAGGCCTTGTTCCCTCCTCCTCCCTGTTGGGGGTCAGCCAGGGTGGGGTGGCTCTCAGCTGGTTTCCAGATGAATCTGCTACAAGGAGCTCTGGGGGTTGGAGGCCAGACGCTGAGCAAGTGGACCTGGCCTGTGTCAGTCCCCCAGCCACCTTTGCCTCTCTCTGTCTCTGCGCCTGTCTCTCAGACTGTCACATGTAGCCCCCTTCCCCATGGCAGCTGGGGTGGGTTGGGGTGGGAGCCAGTGATTTATCACTAGCGGCCTGTCTTCCATCGGAAATGTGGGGTTGGGCACAGACAGTGTGGTGAGCTATGGGCCCCCAGGGCCCCACCACCCACCCGAATGTTGTTTCTCTGTCTGGTCTGGATCGGGTACACCCACCCCCTCCAATTTGTCCAGGGCTTCACCCTGGCCCCCTGGTCTTCCCAGAACCTGGTCCACAAGTGTGGCACTCAAGTCTCAGCACCCTGTGAGGATCAGCACAGTCCAGAAGTCAACCTGTCAGTGGGGAAGGTAACGTGGAGGGAGCCACATACAACCCTCAGTTAACTGCATTGAACCCTTCCTGGAGGGAAGGCCGTCTCTCTGTCCCCAACAGAAACCTCCTTCCATTGCAGCCTCACTCCCACTCCCGCACCGAAGTGCTGCACACAGTAAGGGCTCAACGCGTGTTTACGGAGTAAGCAGGAAGGCGGAGGGTACATCTGGGCTGACTGCCCCCTCTGCCCCTCCACCCCACCGCCCACTAGGCGGAAGAGGCCTCTTATCTGACCAGCTGTCAGTGAAGAGAGAAGCGGTTGGGGATGGGGCACTCGCCCCTTCCTGTCTGTCAGTGGCCGCTGGACGCACCCCTCTCCACTCCCACGGCCGGGTCCACCCCTCTGGGAGATCCGCTCTAAACCCCTTATTACCCACCACCCCAGCCAGCCCCCGCACTCCCCCGCCAGTCTAACAGTCTCCCGGTCTCCGGGTCTGTTTCGGACTAGGTTGCAGGCATCCGCAGCGCGTGCCTCTAAGGGTCTCGCTCCATTCAGGCATTTTCCGCAGACCGCGAGCGCCCTCTGGTGCCTCCCCAGGACCCGACGCGCGAGGGGAGGTCCACTAGGCAGAAATCACCCCCACCCATTCCACAGAGGACCGCGCTGAGGTCTCAGCGGAAGGTCATTGCGTGTCTTCCCTGGGGTGCCATGTGGCTCTGCCGGGCCTCGCTCTATCCAACTCCTTGGCCAATCACTCACTTGCTATTCCCTGATGTGTCTTGAGAACCCGAAGACCTCAGGGACACAGACCTGAAGGTGCCATGTGACCAGTCAGGGCAGAGCTGGGAAAGTCCCTGCTGAAGAACATTTGAATGGGGTCTTGAATAGTGAGGACACAGTCGCAGAAGGAAGGGATCCCCTGCCCGGTGCCAGGGTGGAAGGGTGAACCCAGGACTGGGCCTTGACCCAAGGTGGAGGTTCCCTGAAGCCTAGGGAGCCCAGGGAGGTTGGACGGACAGAGCTACGTTGGGCTGCAGGGCAAGGGAACCCTGATTCCGTCAGCTTGGAGGTTGGAAGTTTGGGGAGTCAGACTGGGTCTTGAGTGAACACTGACCAGTTCCCATCTGAGAGGAATCTGAGGCCACAGCGGGGACCAGCCTGTCAGTGGGGAAGGGACCCTGAGGCAGGTGTGCTGTCCATGAGATGGAGGACAATTCTTAGGGGTGGACACAGTAAGCCCGAGTGGGGGCGGGAGGGTGTACACTCCGTTCAGGGGCACTGAGGTGGGACCTTCTACTTCCTCCTAGTCTTTGGAAGCTGAGGCCCTAGGGTCAGCTCACGGTCAGGAGTTGGGATTATGGGATCCCAGGCAGTCTGGAGAAGGTCAGTATACAAGGCCGAGCAGGTATCCCAGTGGTCAGTACCTAGTCAGGAGCTTGTCTGAATCAGGGAGAACTATCAAGAAGGGAAGAGAATCCTGGGGGAGCCATGGGATTCAGCCGTCCCATCTACCAGTGAATAGGAAGTTCTTCCTTCTGTCAAACCATATTGTGATGCCAACCATTTCCCTTCATCAGCAGCTTAAGCTGTGTCCAAAGCTCCTGCTCTTTGGCCCAGTTCCTACCTTCTCAGCCAGACACTGGCTAGGAGCCCTCCAGTCTGCAAGCAGTGAGCAGGGGACCTGCTGGCCACTCCAGATAGCTTCTACAGGGGCCTCATCTCAGAGTCTGGGGCAGGGGCTTCTTTTCTTGGCTTGGAGTCACCTAGGACCCAGGCCATTGTCTCTTGAGCCTTGTATTCATCTCCCCAAAGCCTCAGGGAAGAGGGGAGATGGTTCCAGGAGCCTGATCTCAGCTCTGCTCCTAGGGCAGCCACTGAGAATGCAGGGAGATCGCTCCAGCTGGGATTTGGTTTCCTCTGGAAAGCAGGGGGATATCCCTCCCTGCACCACATTGGGGCATTGCTTTGCAACTTGCTGTGACAATGACTGTTACCACTGACCCCACCGGGACACTGAGGATGCTGTCCCCCACCCCTGGCAAGGCAGACTGTCAGTTCATTCACTTTAAGGGGGCCACCATCCTGGATGTGGTGATAAGACCGGATGGATGATTGGACAGTCATTGAAGCCCACAATGAGCCGGATGCCCCACACCTGCCCACAAAGGAGGGGGTGTCTTCTGCCTCACGTCTGACCGGCAGCCCTGAGATAGCATCAGTCCCACTAGAGGGTCATCCATCTTGTTCCACAAAGGCTAGGACAAAGGCTGACAAACAACAGCCTCTTCCACCTGGTCAGTGGGGGTTGGGGACCTTCCTGTGCCAGGCAGCTGGAGCCCAGGTCTGAGGTTCTTCCCTGGGTCCTGTCTGGGGTCCACAGGGAGCAACCTTTATTGTTTGCAGGATACATCCAGGGCTGGAGCTGGACCTCAGTAGTGAGGAAAGCATCAGTCTCTCACTTGAGCACCCCAGGTCCCTGTTAGCCACCTATACTGCACTGGGAAACCCAGGAGGAGCCCGAGACCCTAATTGCTCAGTCCTGGCTCAGGGGAGGGGCAGGGGAGGCCAGGAATTGGGGAGCCCTGAGAAGATCCTGGCTAGTCTGTGGTATCAGTCTTCTCATTGTAAGTGGTGGCCAGGTGAGGGCATGATTCCACAAACCCTACAGAATCCCTCCTCCCCAGAGAGAAATTCCGTGAACCACACCTGGGATGGTTGGGGTCCCACCTCATCTGGCCTCCAGAGGCTGAACTCAGAGGGCCCAGGGAATTCCAGGTAGACCACCACACTGTCTTCACTGTTCCCAATCTATCCCTGACTGCCTCAAAGCTGCTGTGGCATGGTCACTACCATTACGAACACCTCACACCCTGAACTATTATCAGAACCACTTCATTGTCCCTCATTTATGCCCAGAAACTGCTACTCTGAGCTCACTCACTCTCCCAAAACTACACTGCATCCAGTGCCTTCACTGTCTCCTAGTGTCCTCACTGTCCCCGCTGCCTTCACTGTCCCCATGTCCTCATGCCTTCCTACCTGAACTCCTGTCAGTGGCAGGGGAGAGTTTGCTCACTGAGAGAATTCGCAGTCCACGAGATTGCCTAGAGGCTATTTCACCTGTAGGAATAAAAGATGTACCCTTAAACCGCCTCCCAGGGCCTTTTTTTTTTTTTTTTTTTTCCCCGCAGCTAGAGGAGGATTTCCAAGTTGCATGGTGCAATAACTGGCCAAACAGGGACAAGGATTTATTCAGCACTGGAGCTGGGCGTTGGGTGGGAGGGCTCTGTACGGTTCGGGCTGCGACTGGCGCCCTGGACCTGCCTATGCGTAAAGGCGCGGGTTCGCCTCCTAACCGTGGGCACGCGGCTGTCTGATCCACGTGGACGGGAGCATGCAGGATGTGGCGTGATCTGGAGACTATGCCTGGGCAGCGGAAAACAGGTCCAGGTTAGGCGAGGGCTCCCTGACGTTGGGTCCTATCGAGTTTGCATGCCCATGTCACTCAGCGTCGTCCGCTCCTCTCAGGAATCTCGGTCCCCCTCTGGCTCTTTCACCAGGGCGTCGGTCAGCGACAGCCGGCGCGCGGTGCGCGAGCGCAGCCTCCGCAGGCGGCACAACAGCAATGCCAGAAGGAGCGCGTGTAGCAGCCCGAGGCAGAGCAGCACGAGCTGCGCCGCCAGCGCCCCCCCGCAGAGCTCGCGGGGCGCGCAGGTGGCGCGCAGCTCGTCCTCCGCCAGGTAGGGCAGCAGGCGCCCGCGCAGCGCTGGGGGAGCGGCACAGCGCAGGGCTCTGTAGGGACCCCGCTCTGGCTGACCCGCCAGCCAGGAGCGCAGCGGCAACAGGTGGCAATCACAGCGCCAAGGGTTGGCGCCCAGGTGCGCGGCGCGCAGCGCGGGCAGTGCGTCCAGCAGCCCAGGCGGCAGCGCTGTCAGGTTGTTGCCCGTCAGCACCAGCTCGGTTGTGTCCGGCGGGAATTCGGCCGGCAGAGAGGCCCACGTCAGCCCGCGGCGCCCGCAGTCCACGAGCGTCCCCGCGCAGCTGCACGGCGCGGGGCAGCCAACCGCCGGGCGGCTCAGGGGAGCGAGCAGCAGGAGCAGCAGGCTCAGCGCCCCTCGCGGCCCTGGAAGGGAAGCGCTGAGGTGAGCGGGGCGGCCTGCGCAGCCCCTAAGGGATCCGCTCCCGAGTCCGCGCCCCAGAGCCGGAAAGCCTCTCCACCCGACCACCCCATGCGCTGGCTGGAAGTCCCCTTTAAATTTGACTACAATCTCTCTCTGGCGCAGCCAGACAACTGGAAAGTCTCCCGACCCGACTCAGCTCTGGACCCCGGACTCACCGGAGCCCATGGCGAGAGGATGGTGGCGGGCTTGCTCTGGGGCTGGAGGTGTCGGCCAAAGAAACGGATTAAGGCCGCCCGCCGCACGGACCACAGCGCACCCGCCCAGCCAGAAATAGCCCCAAGCCGTGAAGAAAGACTCTGTGGCCGCAGATAGGGCGCTATCGCCAGGACGCGCCAGTCGCCTGGTCTTCCGCCCCTACTCGCTCCCAGGCACCCACGGAGCAATCAAACAGCGACTTAGAGGTTCACTAACATTGTTCTCCTGTCGCCAGGACAGGGCGTGGCATTCACAACGAACAAAACTGGAGAATGGGGTTTAAGGAGAGGGATCATGCAGGTAGAAGGATGAAGGGCCAAGGACTGAGGAACCCCTGGCTACAGTGCTGCTGGAAAGGGGCAGCCTCCAGCGGCAGTCAGGGAAGAGTTGTGTGGGCATGGGGGCAGCTGGAGGGGTTGGGGGGGGGGTGTTGGTCTCCTTTCACCCACTGTCCTGGAGTCCTCCTGACCAGACCATAGCAATGGGGGAGGGCTGTGGAGGAGGGGTGTGAGTGACCCCTTGTGACCCGGTCCCTGGAGCTCATTGCCTGCAACCTTCTGGCCTCCTTATGTTTGGAGGAATTAATTGCTTCGGCTGCCCAACCTGCCCATGGCGCTGCCTGGTGAGGGGGTGAGGATGTAAAGGAGGACCCAGAGACATAAAGAGAGGTCTCATTGTAGGCTGGAGTGGCCCTCAGACATGAGCACTTAAGGATTTCTGAGTCTGCTCTGCAGCACTGGGTAGGAGAATGGGTGCAGGACCCTGGGTTCTGTTTCTCTATTCTGCCTGTTTGAGGGGGACCTGGAGTCTAAGTGCTGTGACTTTCTGGGTTGGGAGGAAATCTCCAAAGTCACAGCCCAATTCTTGTTCTGCCAAAGCCAGAGGAGGCTGATTATGGGGGTTTGTCCAGGTCCCTTGGAAGCAGATGCAAATGATGGAAGGGGCTGATTCTAATAATAAATTAGGGTTGGCAGTGGGCTATGGCCCCACCTCTCTGGGTTAGGTTGGGAAGAGTCAGAAAGAGTCCGGGTCTAGGCTGCTCTTGGGTTTGGGGTTTGGCCTCCAGGCCAGTTGGAGATCCAGATGAATCCAGGGTGGAGTCCAGACCAGTTGAGGTTCAGGGGTGGAAAGGACCAGCCCAAAGACTGACAGTCTGTCTGTAGTCACGTGGGCTGGAAGGGTGGTCACTGGTCCTGTATTTGCTGCTTCATCTTCTGCAACATCTCCTGCATGCGCCTCAGCTGGGGAAGAGGCAGGAACCATAAGGAGGGGCCCAGAGTGAGAATCATGGTAGGAGGAGCCTGACCCCACCTTCCTCCTGCCACCTCACCCACCTCCTCATCCTTCATCCTGATGAGCTTCTCTGTCTCAGCATCCGGAGTGGGCAGGGGGAGGATGGGAATGGGGCTCTCCATGCGGCTGTCCTGGGTCAGTTTGCTGCAGGTGGATGAGAAGGCCAGTGCTGGTGGGAGGCTCAGTCTACCCCTACCCTCCTGAACCCCTGCATCTCTGTGCTGGCTGGCTCTGGGGAGACAAGGCACTGGGGGGCCAGTTGAGTATTGGGGTGAAGTTTAGGTCTGGGTGGGTGGCTGGGACCTAGCCTCAGTTAAGGAGATGGGCTGGGGTCATGAGGTGCCTGGGGCTGGGTGGGGCAACGCACCTGGTCATCTGCTGAATGCAGTGCGCCCGGTAGTTCTCATAGTGCACATCGCACGTCACGTCCTTCAGGTCATGCATGTGCGTTCGGATAAGCATGTTACGCAGCTTCACAAAGTCGCAGTGTCCCTGGTTCTCCACTGGGGGCGGAAGTGGGCAGCAGATGGATCAAAGGCCCCTGGAGAACCCTCCCGCCAGATGCCCCGAATTCCCTGCTTAAACTCACCCTCCACGATTCCCCAGGGATACAGTCGTCCCCGGACCCGCTGCCCCTTGGCCTCCACCACCGTGTTGCTGCCAATAACAGCGAAGGGTGCGCTCTCCTGGGAGGGACAGGTACAAGGGCTGACGCCCAATTATAGTGACTGTGGGATTAGTGTTGGAGAAGGGCAAGGGTGCTCAGTGCCTGGTTACCCCTCCAAGATCACCATCAGCTACCTCTCTCTGAAAAGATCCTGGTGTCACTCCATGTCCCTCTAGTTTCTCTGCTGCTGTCTGAAGCCAGAACTGGTACACTTTAAACCCTAGGGCCTATGTTGGACAATCAGGCCAGCTCTCCCCTCTAAATGTCTCAATGCTACCCCATCAAGAGCCTTCCATCTAAACACCTCCACCTTCCATCCGCAGAGCGGAGCCCGTGCCTCCTGCTACTGCTGACTTTGGTTGGGTACAAAATCTCAACCCTGCTCTGACCTGGTGGCCACCTGTCCCTGGCTTGGGCTTTGTCATCACTACTCCAACTGGAACATCCAAAGCTGCCCTCTCAACTCAGAATTCTGGGAGCCAGGGTATGCACAGCCCTGTGGCCACTGGGCTGGGCACTTCTGCTGGTGACCCATGGGAAAGAGCCTGATGAGCAGGGGCAGGATGGGAGCCTGGACAGTAGCTATGCCTTTGGATCCTGGCAAGTGCTCCCTGACCCACTATGTGGGGTCCAAACTACGCAAGTCAGGTGGAAGATTGTGGAGAGGTCACAGGTATCAAGCTGCCTCCCTAGTCTAGGAGGATATTCCCTGGTCCGCTTGGCAGGTGAATTCACCTTCCTTGTCTCAACCTCTACCTAGGAGAAAGAAAGCAGGTGACAGGGCATGCTGCCAGCCCTCCACCTGCACGGTCCTCTCTGGGGCAGTCTGATGCATGCTGGGAAGGGGGTGTTGTGCCCATGTACAGACCGAATGAAAATTCAGAAAGTGCTAAAGACCTGTCTGAGACCAAAAAGCTGAACCCAGAACTTCAAGGGGCTGTGATCTGCTCCCACACGAGCCAGGCAGCTTGGGTTGACCCCTAGAACTAGGAGAAGGGGCTCCATTACATGGACAAAAGACTCCTCCTCTACCAAGTTGGTCAGGCCTCTCTCCAATTCCCTCCCACCCCACCCTCACTCCCTACCCCAGCATGCTCACCTTCAGTTCCCGGTCTTGCTGCTTGAAGTCCTCATCCTCATCTGAATCACACTCTGGGAACTGGTACACGTGAATTCCGAACTTGTCTATCTCCTCTCGTATCTGTGGTGGGTCAACGGAGGTCAGATTTGCGGGGGCTGGGGTCAGCACTCAGTGCTCTTAGCCCAAGTCCTGGCTGGGCCCCTTGCCCCAGAAGACTCACTCTCTCTTTCAGCTTCCGGATCTCGCCAGGCACCAGGCAGTCAGCTTTGGCAATGAGGGGCACAATGTTCACCTTCTCATGAAGGGCCTTCATGAAACCCACGTCCACTGGCCGCAGCCTGCAGAGGGCGGCCGGGGGCAAGAGGGACGTGGTGGAGGCTGGGGAGCGGGCAGGGCTCGGGGGGTACTGGGGGGACTGTCAGGGTGGCCAGTGACGGGTCTAGCCCCCCACCCCAGGAAACATGAAGTCAGGTAGCCCTTGAGCCTGGCCGCAGGCAGCCACTCACCCATGCCCAAAAGGGGAGATGAAGTACAGGCAGCAGTGCACACGGTTGTCCTGAATGTTCTTGCGGTTGAGGCCGCTCTCGTCACGGAAATACTGTTCGAACTGCTGCTCCACGTAGTCAGTGACGGGCTTCCAGCTGCAGGCAGGGGCTCATGAGGCCACACCCAGGGAGGCCAGGCCAGTTGGGTAGACCATCCCCCGGTACACCATCCTCACCACTCAGAGTTGTTGACAGCATCCCCAAAGCCCGGTGTGTCCACGATGGTGAGCTTCAGCTTGACGCCCTTCTCCTCAATGTCCACTGTGTGTTTCAGGATCTCCACCGTCTGGCTGATGCGCTCTGTGGGAGCGGGGCCTGTTTGCAGGGATCTCTCGAACTCTCACCTCAGAGTTTGTCCCTTGTCCTGAGGCCTGACAGTGGTCTGAACCACTTCTCCTGGACTCAGAATAAGGGACTGGGAGAGGTGGAAGAGTGGAGTAGGATCTGGACCTGGAATAAGGGACTGGGGTAGGTGGAAGAGTGGAGCAGAAACTGGACCTGGAATAAGGGACTGGGGTAAGTGGAAGAGTGGAGCAGGAACTGGACCTGGAATAAGGGACTGGGGTAGGTGGAAGAGTGGAGCAGAAACTGGACCTGGAATAAGGGACTGGGGTAAGTGGAAGAGTGGAGCAGGAACTGGACCTGGAATAAGGGACTGGGAGAGGTGGAAGAGTGGAGCAGGAACTGGACCTGGAAGGGCCTCCTTTGAAGGGTCACACAGCAGCAATGGTAACCCAGTACCAGGACAGCATGGGGTCCACTCACCCTCGGCACTGAGTAGCTTTCGGTCCTTGTACAGGTCGGTCAGGAAGAGGCTGTGGACCAGTGTGGACTTTCCCAGGCCTGACTCACCTGCTCATAGATACAGTAAATGGATCGGATTAGGTCCTCAGCCCTGACAAGAGAGGCTGGCTGACCAGTGACCCCAGTCACCCTACCTAGGAACCTGGCCCACTCACCCGCCACCATGAGAGTGAAATCGAAGCCCTTCTTCACAGACTTCCGGTGCACCTGGTTGGGCAGGGTAGCGAAGCCCACGTACTGCTTGTCGATATCCTGGGGAGGGGGGGAATCAGGGGAATGCTGGGGTTCCTGAGGCAACCCCACACCCTGTTAGGCAAGGAGGTGGCAGAGGGCAGAGTCCTAAAGGTGGGGCATTTCAATGGTGCAAATCGGGTGAGGACCTGTAGTCAAAGGCCCAGAAGTGGGAGGCAGGTCAGGCATGGTAGGTGAAGGTACCCTTGTCTCAGCCTCAGTGATGGGCTCGGCAGGGACCTGGTCTATCTGGAGGAGAGGGTGTCAGGAGGCAGCAGGCACAGGACGTGTCCTCCCTTGGGTGGTAGGCAGAGGGCACCAGAACGGGACCAGGACCCCTCAGACACAAGAAAGGCCCTCTGGAAGCAGGAGAAGCCCAGATTCTCAAAAAGCACCCCTTCTAAATATACCAGGTGGTGGGAGGCCCTTTCTGGCCCTGATCCAGACACGGGGGTGGTTGCTTGCGGCAGCAGGAGCAGGGGCTATATATAGACAGCAGCAACATGCTTCCCGCTTCTTGAGGTCCCCTGAGCCCACCTCTGGTGGACCCTGGCTCTCTGACCTTTGTTGTCAGGGCCCTTGGGCTGGCCCAGAGTGGCGCGCCTACACTGACCCACATTCCACTCCCCTCTGCACACACCTTGAGCCTCCTCTGGGCCTGGGTCCGCGGTGACAACAGCTGCTCCACCAGGCGGTCCTGGGGCGCAGTCAGCGAGTTCATGGCGACAACCCTTAAGACCCTGCCGCCGGAATCCGACTCCGGACCGGGTAAGGCCGACAAGGACCAGGCGTTTACAAGGGACTTACACGCGGTATGGTATGGTAGCCCAGCTCTCGGCCCCGTTTCACGGACGTGAGACACGATGCTCAAAGAGGGGACGTCGCCCACCGGAGGTGCTGCGGACGTGAGACCGTGAAGCGCTCTTCCCTGCCTCTCCCGACTGCCCAGAACGAGCGGTAGCAGCCAGGCCCAGCTCCCGCACTCAGGCAAGAGGAGGGGCTTATGGGTGTGTGGGGGGCGCAGGCACCGCCCCGCCCGTGCTGTCGCCGGGATACAGTCGCTTGGAAATTGGGCCGCAGGCGGAGCTACTGCAAAGCTGCTGAGGAAGGCAGGCCCAAGCCTGGCGCGGGGCGCGGCGCTGAGAGACGAGGAACCCTCCTCCCAGACCCGCGGCCTCGGTCCAGGAGTCTGCACAATCCGAGTGGGCATATGGGAGCCCGGGTACCAGCGTGGGGCCGAGAGGAGGTAGAGCCTGTGGGTGGCGCGCGTCCGCTCCGCAGAGGCGCGACGCAGCTTCCGTCCGCCAGAAGGCGCCAGAGGAAGCTTCCCCGACCCACATGCATCCGCAGGCCACGCCCTGTCACCCCTTCTCCCCTCGCAGACTCCGCTGGAAAACCTCCCTGTGGCGTCACGGCATCCCTGACTTGCAGAAACGCCCCTCTCTGCACTGTTCACCGCTCCCTTTGGGTTGCCTTGCCTCTCTCGGCTCTGTGTAGTTTGGGGATTCTGGAGTGGCCCCTCAAGACATGTGAGATGTGAGGAGCAGAGTGAGGGCAAAGCTCACCTTCCCCACACGCAGAGACCCCGCCCTTGGCCCTTGGAGCCTTATGTTGGGGTGGTCAGGGCACTAGCCCCCTCTGGGACCCCACCTCTGGAAACGTGGAAGCTGTCACTGGCACAGTCTCATAGACCTGCCAAGCTAGCTATGGTCACTGCTGCCCCCAGGCAGCCCCTGCAGCAGAGATTGAGGTGGGGAGCTCCCTGTAGCTTCCTTGGTGCTCTGATCCACAATGGGCACACTGGGCAGAGCTCCAGTCCACTTGATCTTCTCCCAGTGTGACCATGTAGGGACCACAGGGGTTTCCAGAGTTGTCAAAGGTATCCTCATCCACCCCAGAATATGAATAAGCCAATGGGGGCAGGGGGAGTGCCTGGGACTGTGTGTGTGTGTCTGAAGGAAAGGAGGGAGATCCCCTGCTTGTCCCCCTCCCTTCTTGGCTCCTCTAGTTGAGGGCCTCTGTGCCCCATCCATACTTCTGTGGGGCCTGGAGGCTGTTGGTACCTCAGGGAGGAGGGTGGGCCCTCAGTCAGGAACAGCAGAGCTTTTCATCAGAGGGGAGTGTGGAGAGCAGAGCAAGCACCATCCTTGCTCAGAGAAAGCCGTGTGCCCTCCAGGAAGACTCTGGGCTGAGTTCCACCCAACCTCCATCCGTGGCACCCACCCAGACAGGATGACATCTCAGGTCAGGGCCTCTCAAGCAAGATGGAACTCTGGGTGTCAGGCTGGGAGGGGTCCTTGGCACTCTTGCAGTCTGGTTTCTAATTGTACTTGACCCAGAATGCCTCAGTTTCCCCACTGGTAAGGCACAGCCTCTGTGGAGGCCCAGGTCAGGAGGGCAAGCCCACAGCCTGCTGTCCCATCAACAACCATACTCAGACAGGGTCTGTGGATTCACTGGAGGAGCCTCACGGAAGGGGCCCTGCCTCCCTCTTTCTCTGGTCCCAAAGGCACAACAAATACACCTCAGGGCTTCCTGTGCCACAGACACAGCTGCGCCCACCTCCTCCTGGTGCCTCAGAGACTCTTGAGGCATTTCCATTCTTAGAATCACCCAAGTCAGCTCTGGAAGCAGTTACCAGAAACAACGGAGCCCCTATCACTACCTGAGATGAGGTGGGGATAGGGAAGGGGGCACAGTGGGCTACCAGAGCTCCTTCTACCCCCTTTCATGGAGTGTGGACAGGGTGAGGTTCAATCATACCAACAATGGTAACGGGGAAGCTGCCATGTGCTTCCGACTCCCCCTAGGGATCCCCAAACACCTGGCTCCCTAACCCTGCTGAGTAGGGGGTGGGGAGCTCTCCATATGCAATGCTCCCACTCCTTCCAGTGCTATAGGTAGAGGATGGGTGAGACTGGCTCCTGGCTGACCTCCAAGTATGGGCAGACACAGGCAGGTAGGGGCTCAGCCTCCCTCCCACAAGGAGAGGGTCCTTGGGTGGTGATGAGCAGCTGCCACCTGGCTAGGCCCAGAAGAAGCCATGGGGGCTGCTCCCTCTCCCTGAAACAATAAGCTGTGGTGTGTGTCCCTGCAGCTTAGGCATTGTCTGACCCACTGGGGAAGCAGCTCTCCGTCTGGGCTCCCTGGGGAGTGCAGGCTGGCAGGATGAGGTTGATGGAACTCCTTCCCGGTGGAGCCTCACCAGTTCCAGGGTGGGACAAAACCCTGCTAGGAGACTGATACCAGACAACCAGTGACTCCAGGCCCCCACCCATCTGCTAGGTGCTCCTGGACTGCCTGCTGCACCCTGGTCAAGACTCCGGGGTTCCACCCAGCATCCACGCAGTGTATGAAGCACCATCCTAATGCCAGAGTTGGGCCCTTTTCTCCTCTAAACACAATTGAGCTCAAGTCAGAGAACCCCCAGCAGGGCTGTCCCAAGTCCTCAGTTCACACAGTTATCCACCCCATCACTCTCCAGACTCCCGGCAGTGCTTACCCGGACCTCACTGGGGATTTCACAGAGGTGCCCATGCTAGCACCCTGCCAGGTCCTGTATTCTGGAAGCGTGGGGACGAGGCCAGGCCCTTTGGGGAGCCACAAACTTATTTGTACCCACTAGGTTGGGAGCCCCAAGTTGGCCACTGGGATGACTCAGGTCTGGCCCTGGAGGTTCTCAGTTTGGGGAGGTGGCCTGGTCACAGATCAGCCCACTCAAATTGATGTCTGGGGAGAAATGGCATAAGATGCAAAAGGGTGAGGTGGGGAGGCCAGAGGCTCCCCTGTAGGGCAAGGGATTCTGTACTAGCTAGAACAGGAGACAGCTCTCCCAGCCTATGGCCTGCTGAGACCCCCTGGCCTAGAAACCAGGTGCGCAGGGAGATGCTGGAGCTGGTCCAGTGGAAAAGGGGCACCGGCCCATCCCCCTAGGGAGAGATTGCAATGGGTCAGGGGCCTGGCCTCGGATGGCAGGCCGTCTACTCCTCCCCTCCGCAGCCTCAAGACGGGTGTCATGGTCCAGGCTGACAATAGGTTATCATGATAGGCCAGGATGACTGTCCGCAGGGGCGGGGTCGCGCCTGGGGGCCGGTGGCGTTAAAGCAACAATGGGTGACAGGCGGCCTAGTGAACTGCGGCGCGCGCTTACCTGCTTGTCCTCTGTGAGGTAGGGTCGGGGTCGGAGTCGGGGTCCAGGCAGGTTCGGCCGGCAGGCGGGGAGAGACGGAGAGACACCGTGAGAGACAGACGGGCAGCAGGGACAAAGGCGCGCGGGCGTGCCGGTAGGCGCCAGCCTCACCTGGGGTCGCCAGCTTGCTCTTGTACCGCAGGCCTGTGCTCATGGTGACCTCCGACGGGGGACGTGAAGCGGCGGGGGCGCGGGCGGGGCACAGAGACGAACCGCGGAGGCCGAGGCCGGGCTGCGGGGTGACCGGCCCTCCGCGCTGCCGCCGCCCGCCCCGCCCGCGCTCCAGACAGCCAATCGGCGCCCGCCGCGCCCACGCGCGACCCGGCGCGGCCGGCGGGGGCGGGTACCCAGACACCCCCCCAACCGCCCCGGTGCCTGCGGCCTGCTGGAGACGCCCTCTCCTCCGTCCGGCTGGTCTCCTCTCGGATCCTGACCAGACCGCGCCACCGGCGTTGTATGCCCAGTTCCCGTCCCCTGGCCCATCCTCCTATCCCCCAGCCCCAACCTGAGCTCTGACTCCTCGGATCTCTCAGCCCCTAGACCACGCTGTGGTTGTGCCCATTGTGCCCCCCTGAAGTCAGGAGCCCTGTTCACCTCATCAGGATGGACTGTAAGGTGCTGGCCTGGGGAATGCTCCTGGAGACGTCAGGAAAGGTGATGATCGCTTAGGGGAAGGCCAGTGCCTTTGGGGCCAGCACTCAGTTTCCCTCCTGCAGGCTCAGTGTTGTGCATGCCTGTTCTGGACGTTGCAAGTTGCAAAGGCCAAGTCCCTGGACAATTGTCCCACCTTTCTTTCCTGAGATTATCTGTGAAGAGTAACTAAGCTGACCTTTGGGACAGGAATGGCCCAAATGAAGCCTGCCACCCTTGTGCTTCACCCCAGCTCTGCAGATGCACCCTCTGCTCTGTAATGGCATCAGGCAGACCTGTTATCACCCTGAGAAGGCTTGAAGGGGGATCTGAGCCTCTTGTGCTACAGATGGGGAAGCTGAGGATCTTCAATGAGTCCAGCATGAGTGCTCCCTATCCTCTCTTTTACTGCCATACTCCTGAGTGCCCTTGACCTGGACCTCTTGGAGTGACCCTAATGGTAGGTCTGAGTCTTTGGTCCTTCAGAAAGGGATGATCTGGCCCACAGCTGTGATGGGATGGGGACCCTCCTCTGCTCCAGCCTGTACACAAAACCTCATTGGGTGCATTTGAACTCAGATTTTTTGCATATACCCTATGGTTACCTGGCACCTCATGGAACTGGGGGCTGCACCTCATAATCAATGACATTGAGATTTTTGTAGTGAAGCATGCCTTCACACAACTGGAGTAAAGAAAGACCTTAATAACTACACGCCAGTTCGGGACTGGCTTTGCTGCCCAATTTTTGAAAATCTTTGGGTTTCAGAGCTTTGTAATATTTGGAATTCTAGGTAAAGGAATGGGGTAGTAGGGGACCTTGTCAGTCCCAAGGGGCTCAGTGGGAATTAATTTCATGTGGCTTGGAGCTTTATAAAATACTTCCGTTGGTCATTGAAAATGACATGTGGATATTTAGCATGGATTGACCATACAAGCCTGTGCTTGTGGGTCAAAGGAGGCACCTGTCCTGCAGAGGTAAGGGTGACCCTGAAAAGGCCTCCAGCACTGCTGCTTTCCAGAATTCAGTGGAGAGGGGGATCTGGCAGCCCCTGTGTCACAGGATTTAAACTTGGCCTGAGGGAAGTGGACTGCAGGTCAAGGGCAGAGTTTGAGCAGAGGGTA
Organism: Solenodon paradoxus; assembly: GCA_004363575.1. Lineage (NCBI taxonomy): Eukaryota > Metazoa > Chordata > Mammalia > Eulipotyphla > Solenodontidae > Solenodon > Solenodon paradoxus. The sequence continues at coordinate 212,217 of RJWH01000529.1, forward strand.
GGAGGTGCATAAGCAACAGAGTCATGGGTTTTAAAACAATTCTGGCAGATAGGATGAGATGCACCACTTAAATGAGATTTTTGTTATTAAGGTGAATAAAGTGCTACAGCCAGAAATATGGTTGGATTAGAGACAAGTGTTTTAGGTCTGGACAATCAGTGTGAAGATGATTAGAGCAGCTCCCTGAAGGAACTGTCAAAGCAGGCCTAAAGCAAGTTCCATGAAATGCTTGAGAATGATTGGAGATGCCCAGTCTGGAAGGAGAAGGCAAGGCTCCAGGACTCTGAGCTTTGGTGACCTTTGACCAGGAGTCTGGAGGACAGCCCAAAGCAATTAGAGACACACCAGGGCTGCACCTCATCTTGTTGGGAGACCCTCAGTGTGGCAGAAACCATGACTTGATAAGTAAGTAGAGTATCTACTTGAGCCATTACTGAAGTCAGAATAATGGACCAGCACCCACTGGCACAGGACATGCCTGTGGAAGTATCATGTCTTCACTGCTGTCTTCAGCCGGGATGCTGCCAATGAGAGATCCAAACAAAGCCCTTACATGTCCTATCACAGAGCACAGTCCAAGGTGGGCATGGCATGCAGTAGGCCAGAGCAGCAGCATGTGGCCTGGACTTTCTGAGTTTACCTACATACAGGGCTTGGTCTCCCAAGTGGCATATGCTTTCCAGCAGGCTGAAAATAATCTGGCTGTGGCACAGAGAAGTAATAAAATATTCCTGATAGAGAAAAAATGGTACTATTTAATTCATAAGGAAAAGAAGTTAATGAGTGAAAAAATAGGTTACCCTCAGCAAAATCTGTTCAACCAACTTGGGCTACAAATAGCTTGTTGCTTTTCAGAGAAATACTCTTTTAATTAACAGATTCTCAAGCAACTGCATTTAGCCTGTGCTGCGGCCCCCTCTCCGCTTGCACAGACTCGTGGGCATCAGTGTGGCTACACAGGACAAAAGTAGGGAGCTCTGGGGAAGTGGCCTCCATGCAGGCCATGGTGATGATGACAATAGAGGTGGTAGGCAGAGCAGGTGTTGGGTTCAGCAGTAAGATGGTTTATTCCAAATGATACCCAGATGTCAGATGGAGCAGGGCACACTGAAGACAAAATTCTAAAACATTAATTCACCAGAAGACAAAAGCAGAGAGATCTGGACCCACAAAGACCTTTTAACAGAGGTTGTTGAGGAAGAGTCCTGCAAGGTTATGCCAGTCCAGGGAGATCAGCCCACATCCTTGAAGAAGAAGAAACTCATGTTCCTCTATTGGACAGAGGCACTACACTGAAGGACTTTCCATTAGCTCAGAGGGCATTTAATCCAGAAATCTTCCTATAACATGCAATGAACACCTCACTTGCCTTCCTTTATCAGTATAGCACATGGGGCTATCCCATGTGACTGGGGAGAGTGACCTCTGGTGGGAGACCTCAGGTGGAGCACTCTGGAAACTGGGAGCTCAATGGGAAGTGTGGAATGAATGAGCCAGAATGACCTTCCCTTGGGGCTTCAGGCATCCCAGAAACTAGGATCCCTGAGATATCCCTTCCTGTTTTGACTGCCCCTCCCCTGAAAAATCCTGGCATCAGGGAAGACCCTCTTTCTGAGCCTGACAGCTTGTGAGAAACTCCCTGGGTAGGTGGATGTCAGGGGAGGACCAAAACAAGACTCAAGGCTGTGATTCACAAAACCTTCCCTAACCAGTTGTAACTTGGGTCTTCTGGGTCACTGCTACTGGGTGTGGACCCATGTGACAACAAGTGAAGATGAAGCTCAGTACTGCCCAAGAGAAGACCTACCGCTGTGGCTGATGAGAGGGTGTTCTCTCAGGGTCCTCATATGGGGTGCCCTCCTGACCTCACCTTTGCCTGCCTGTGAGCACCACTCCTGAGACCCTTCCTTGCTAGTTCTGTTGCCTCACTTAACTGTGCACGTGAGATAGGAAACCTTTCTCTGCACTTGAGGGGGTCCTCCCAGTGTCCTTCCACACTCACTGACCCAGGCCTCTGAGCCTCAGACCCTCTTGGCCTGACTGACTGGGGTACATGGGGATCCAGGAGCTTGGGTGGACTATCTCAGGGCCCATGGGGAAGTGTGCATGCAGTAAGGGATTACTGGGGAATGCTAGAAAATGTAAGGGGCAGGACATAGAGTCCTTGTCACCAGTCAGAGACAGGTCAATTAAAAGAGTTCAGACTCCACACAGCTGCCACTCCAGGAGGCTCTGCCGGCCCTGTTAAAGCATCCTGTGTACTTTAGGGGACAGAGCAGGACTCCAAGTCAGATAGAGTCTCTGTCCACACCATGTCCTCTTTTCATGGGCAGCTGGAGGAGGACTACAAAGGATGCCTGTGCTCGGAGGCAGTGAGTCAGACTGGGGACGCCTGAAGGGCTCTGGTGAAGCCTCAGAGCCACCCAGGGTGGAAGAAGACAGCAATAGGCACTCTGAATGCAGTGACTCAGTGTAGAAGGACTGCCTCCTCAGGGGTCCTCTAAAGGGATGCTGCACATGGGGAATGACTGGGGTCTGTACATGATCTTCCTCAAGGTGTCCTGTCACTTCTGAGATTCTCTGAGCACTCTGTGATTTCATGAAATGCCAAAGGTAAGGATAAGAAATGGTGCCAATCTTGAGATTCTTCCAGAGTTCATGAATTTTAAAAATCCTGTGGGAACACGCGCGTGCAGAAGGCAGAGAGTGGCTCTGGAGAACCAGTGACCTAGATCCTGAGGCAGCCAGCCAGGAAACTGGGGACTCTTAGGTCCCTCCCCCTAACCCACCTCTCTGCCTGAGGCTCCAGAGGCTGACTCCCGCTCCCACTGCATCCTTCTCCCCATCTGCCTCAGGAGGGGCAGGCCAGTTTATTCACTGGAATAAACAGACATAAGAGGGCTCCAGCCCTCGTCACCTAGCTGCAGGTTATGTCCCACAGTGTTCCTGGCACCCATCCTGCCTTTGGCACCCAACTTCCTGCATGCTGGCTCATTGCCCAAGTGCCGAAGAGGGAGGGTGTGGTGGTTTTGGTCATGCAAGTGCACTGCCTGTCACACCCAAGTAAGAAAGCAGCCACCAGAGCCCTCAGAGCAGGCATCTGTCACTGGTTTCTGAAGTCTCTGGTAACTGACCACACTGGACCAGGGCAAGGACTCATGCCCTCCGTCATCCCCTCCCTGCCCTCTTCAGGATTCTTCTGCCTATGGAAAATGGAGACCTCGCTTACCCTGGGGTTCACACAATGGACAGGAGTCAAAGGAGGCTGCCATCCACTCCATTCCTAGGAAGGGTCCTGCTCTGCCTTCCTGCTCTCTGATCCCAGTGGACCTCACTCCCCCATGTATATTTCCTGCTCACCCTCCCATTTGGTGGGAGACAGACCTGCACACCACACACGACGGAGTCTTCAAACTTTTCACTGAATGAGATCAAACATCTAAGGTCCAGTGTTAGCCAGGCAGCCTTGCCAATGCATGCTGTCCCCAGTGGGTGGCCTGCGGCCTATGCTGACATTGACATCTAACCCTCTCTTTCAAAGGCTGTCTTTAAAATGGATCCCAGAAAAAGGAATCACTGGGTCACTGTCCTCCCTCAAGCTTTTGCCAAAGACTCAGTTTTGTAGCCAGGACTCCTCTCTACTACGTACTGTGCCCTGGGTGGGCCCTACCCCATACAATTGCCAGGTGAACAGCTGCATAGACAGGATGCACAGGACATGCTAAACTGGTCCTCCCTGATGAGCTTCCCAGGTAGCTCAGCCTTCGCAGAGGGCAGCGTCAGCAGGACTGGTGCCTCCTGCTTACACAGTGGTCACCAATCCTGTTGGATACATTGCAAAGTGACAAGAGAAGTGGTGATCACCCTACCTTTCCCCGGGTTTCACATTGGGGACGTCAACATGCCCTTGCTCCCATAGATATTGACCACACGCTGAGAGAAGGACTGGGCCACCAGGGCAACTTGCCGAGGGCCTGCCTGGAGTCTGTAGCGCTTGGTGCATTCCGAGGGCTTTGTGGGCTGGTCTCCTTGCTATTGCTGCTGGAATCAGGGCCAGCATGCTGGGTGGGGCCTCGTTGTTAAGACAGTAGCAGTGTTTGGGATCATAGCTGCTGTGATAGACATCGGTCTAACCAGGGGTCCAACTAGAACACCTCTTCACTTTCAAATGCCCTCCCTGTCCTGGAGTCAGAACGAGGCCTGGCTCAGTCTTGCCCTGTGCCGAGGGGGTTGGCTTTGGTTGTACCTTGCCTTCGGGGTATTTTGAGGTTCAGAAAGAAAGACTATCCATTTGTGACAACATGGATAGAACTTGAGGATATAAAATGAGCAAGACACACAGTCTACAACATATGATATAAGATGTGGCACCTAGGTATGCCTTGGTGGAGTAGTGGTTTGATTAATTGCCTCCGACGGGCACAGGTCACATACTCCTGGGTTTGAGTCCCTGGCCTGGGGGGAACCACCAGTGTCAACGACTAAATGAAAAATGAATAAAGTGCTTCTTCCCTCTTTATTTCTGCCTGCTTGCCTGCTACTGCCTTCATTCCTGCACCTTTCCTTTAAAAAAATGTAGAATCTAAAAAAACGTGAGCTTGAAAAATGGTGGTTACCGGGGGCTGGACTGTTGGATGGGAGAGGTTGTAAGGGCATTTACGTACAACTAATAGATAAATAAATCCTGAGATCTAAAGTACCACATGGGGGACTACAGAATAAAATTGTATTCTGAACAGTAAACTTGTTAAAAAAAAGTAACAGCTAGTTCTTAATTGTCCCTATACTAGAAGTGATTTGACAGAGATGTTAGCTAAAGTTTCAAAGGCAACCATATTACAATACAAAATTATCAAACCAGGTGCTCCCTGGTAAAGTAGCAGTTAGGTCCTCTACCTCTGAAGGATTGCAGTATATATACATCCCAAGAAATGTGGTTCGTGTCCCAGGGTCAGGGATGGGTGTGGGGGACAAACAAGATGTGTAACAAAATAAAGATACTTCTGTATCCTCTCTCTTCCTGCCTGTCTGCTTGCTTGCCTTCATTACTACCTGCATATTTCCTTTTACAAAAATTGTTAAATTAGTATGTTGTATACCTTAAACTTACACAGTGTTAAATGTCAATGATATCTCAATTAAAAAAGGAGAAATCATTGACAGCAAAAAGACAACCTATCTAAAAAATGGGCAAAGAGCCTTAATCAACATTTCTCTCAATGGTCAGAGATGGGGATTGAGGATTCCTGAGACCCGTCTAGTCTAGGTTCTATACACCTGGCCATCTCTGCATCCAGCCTGGGCCTCCAGCCATCTTCAAGGATCTGAGGCCACAATAACAGAATTGTCCCTGCTTCTAGCCTCACTTACTGTCACATCATTCCTGCCAGCTCTGCCCAGGCACTGCTCACTGCTCTAGCTTCTCTGCTCATTTGACAAAAGCCTAACCCGACCTCCTGTTAGCAAATCTACCTCATCTCAGCACCCCAGTCTTGACAATGTGGTACCTGCAGAGACTGTTGTCTATGTTCTCAAGTGGGCTGGGAGCCCCTGGGGGGCCATGCAAGCCACAGCAAGTGCTCCTACCATGTGTCCTGTGGGAGAGCCTGGGTGATGGGGCTTTCACAGACAGGAAGGCCCCGGCTCTGGACTTTGTTAATGGTATCTCAATTAAAAAAGGAGAAACCATTGACAACAAAAAGACAATCTAATTCAAAATGGGCAAAGAGCCTGAATTGACATTTCTCTCAGTGATCAAAGAGGGGTGTTGAGGATTCCTGAGGCCATCTCATCCAGGCATGACAAGGAAACTTACTTGAGAGAGACATAGGCAGGGTCTCCTGGAACCCCAGGGAGGAGACAATTGTGATAAGGATTTGGGGAATCCAAGGTTGGAGAGGGGTGAACAGCAGTGGTCTTGACTCCAGAGTGGTGACCTGGGACAGCATTCCATATTTTTCAATATAATACCTGGAGCTCAAAGCAGTTCCAGAGGCAAGGGGTAGCTGTCTGATGTTTGGATGAAACCCTCAGTATGTCCTTAGACTTAGTATCTGTATCTGGGAGAGTAAGGGCTTGGAAATGGAGAAAGTTATGGAGGACATTTTATGCAAGGCCTCCTGTGGCCTCCTCAGCTCATGCCCCGAAGGGTGCTGTTAGGAATCTGTCCTGCTGTTTGGGAACAAACCCTCTATGATCCTTAGATGAGGTCTTTCCCAGGTCCATGTGGCCACTGGAGAAGCTGCCTGGGGCACAGGGAACAGGACAGTGACCCTCTCTTCCACAGGACTACAGTTATATGCTTGCCTTGCCTTGTCCTTGTCACAGAAGATGTGTCCCACAACATGATATATATATATATATATATATATGTAATTGTAATTATTCTATACATTAAAATAGTTTCCTATGAATAGGTTCCCCATTCCTTAGATATGTTTCAACACATCATGCCCTCCACCAAATCACCAAGTGTTCTTCCCCATTGTCCAGTGGGCTCCACCACCATTTGCCCCTGACCATCCTTTTGATAACCTCACTTCTGTTGCAAATATTCAAGGGTCGGTTATTTTTCATCTATTTCTTTGTTTTGTCTATTCACATTTCACCTATAAGTGAGATCATCTGGTACCTATCTTTATTCTTTTGACTTGTTTCACTTAGCAAAACCCCCTCTAGTTCCATCCATGTTGATTCAAATGACAGGATTTCATCTCTTCTAAAGCTGTGTAATATTCCATTGTAAATATGTACCACATCTTTATCTATTCATCTAATGTTGCGCACTTAGGTCATTTCCAGTTCTTAGCTATTGTGAATAGCGCCAAAATAAAAATGGGGATACATACATCTCTGCGGATGGATGCCTTTGTATCTTTTGGGTAGATGCCCCAAAGTGGAATGACGGGACCATATGGGAGTTCCATCTTCAGTTTTTTGAGGAATCCCAAACTGGTCTGCAGAAGGGTCACACCAATTTGCACTCCCACTAACAGTGCAAAAGCATTCCCTTTTCTCCACATCCTCAACAGCATTTGTTGTTTCCAGACTTTCAGATCATAAAAAGTCTTTCAGTTGTAAGGTGATAGCTCATTGTTGTTTTAATTTGTATTTCTCTGATAGCCAGGGAGTAGGAACATACTTTCATATGCCTGTTGGCCATCTGTATATCCTCTTCAGAAAAGTGTCTCTTCAGTTCCTCCTCCCATTTTTTGATTGGATTGCCTGTTCTTCTGTTGTTGAGTTTTATGAGTTCTTTGTATATTTTAGGTATTAAGCCTTTGTTGGAGATATCGAATATCTTCTCCCAGTTAGTAGGTTTCCTTTTGGTTTTGGTGATGTTTTCTTTTGTTGTGAAGAAGCTCCTTAGTTTGACGTAGTCCCAGTTGTTTATTTTTCTTTTTGTTTCCCTTGATGGTGTTGTTGAGTTCCCAAAGGCTTCTCTACAACTGATGTCAAGGAAAATCTTTCCTTTGTTGTCTTCTAAGAGCTTTATGGTTTCTGGTTTATATCTAAGTCCCTCCTCTTTCTGGCTGCTAGTCTATTTGCCCTCATTCCTGTTCACTTCCTTCCTCTAAATAAATAATTCCTAGAAAATAAAAAGAAATAATACAGAGAGATCTTACATCCACTCAGTTTCCCCCAATGGTAACATCTTATAAAACTATAATATCATGATCCCACCCACTTCTTAATCCCGAACAATCCCTTTTCTATAATTTTGTCATTTCGCAAATATTACATTAATAGGCATACAGGGTGGAGTCTCTTGGGGTTGGCTTCTTCATTCAACATAATTCTCTGGAAGTGCATCCAGGCTTTTATGCACATCCAGAGTTTCTTTCTTTTCTACCACTGAGTACTCTTCCATAGTAGGTATGTGATAAGTTTGTTGAGCTAGTCACCTGTCAAAGGACATCTGAGTTGTTTCCAGTCTCTAGTTAGACCAGTTGTATAACTGCTATTAACATTCATTTTGTGTGAACTTGTCTTCATGTCACTGGGAAAAATGCACAGAAATGCAATTACTGGTACTATGATAGATGCATATTTAGGTTTTTAAGAAACTGCCAAGTGAGTGCACCTTGGTGGAGTAGTAGTTGGGTCAGTCGTCTCCAAAGGAGCAAACCACATACCCCTGGGTTTGAGTCCTGGGTCTGCGGGAGACAACCATTGTGAATAGCTAAATAATAATAAAATAAAATGCTTCTTCCTCCTCTCTCTCTTCCTGCCTGCCTGCCTACTTGCCTTCATTCCTGCCTAAACCTTTCCTTTAGAAAAAAGAAACTGTCAAGCTATTTTCTAGAGTGTCTGTACCACTGTGCATTCTTACCAGCCACTCTGAGTGCACTTGTCCCACACCCTCACTAGAACTTGGTATTGTCACTTTTCCTCCCCGTTCTCATACATGTGGAATGAGAGCTTCACTGTGGTTTTAATTTGCATTTCCCCATGGCTAAAGATAGGCTTTTCTTGTACTATTTGCCCTCTGTGTATCCTCTTTGGTGAAATATCTGTTCAGATCTGTGTTCTAATTAGATTTTTTTCCCCCTAATTCTTGAGTTTTGAGACTTCTCCATATCTAGATACTAGTCCTTTCTTGGGTATGTAGTTTGCAAAATTTTTCTCCCTACCTGTAGCTTGGTTTCACATCCCCCATCTTTCTAACAAGGGGTCTTTCCCAGAAAAATTAAAAAGTTTTTTAATTAAAATTAAAATTAAAAAATTAAAAGTTTTTAATTGTGATAAAATTCAATTTATCAGTTTTTCTTTTTATATCTTGTGCTTTGAGGGTCAAGTCTAAGAATCCATTACTTGAATATGTTTTCCTAGAAAATTTTAAGGTTTCATGTTTAAATTTTAAGTCTGTGATTTTATTTGAGATAGTTTTTGCATAAGGTGTGAGACATAAATTGAGGTTTTCGTTTGCGTGTGAATGTTTGATGACCATTGCTGTAACCAAATGTTATGTTCTTCCTTCATTTATCGCCTTTGGACTTTTTAAAAAATCACTTGGGCTTTATTATATGGATCTCTTTCTGTTTCACTGACCTATATATCTATTGCTCTGCTAATACCATACTTTTTTTTTTTTTTTAATAAGGAAAAGTGCAGGCAAGAATGAGGGCAAACAGGCAGGCAGAAAGAGAGAGGCAAAAGAATCATCTTTATTTTTTATTTTAGTTGTACATCTTGGTTGTTCGCCAGCCTGGGACACGAACTCAAGTCCTTGGGATGTATATGGACTGCACTCAGTTGGAAGCAGGGGACCTAACCACTACTCTACGATGGCAGGTCAATACTATACTGTGTTAATTACCATGGTTGTAGGCAAATATGGCTTAAAACAGGTAGATTTTTTTTTTCCCATTCCAGGAAGGCCAAAGGATACAAGATCAATATATAAAAAATCAATTGTATTTTTATATGCTAGCAGTGAACTCATGGAAACTGAAATTCAAAATGCAATACCATTTATAATTCCTCAAAAATTAAATACTTAGATGAAAAGCTAACAAAAACATTTGCAGTATTTATATGCTGATTACAACAAAACACAGATGAAACATCAAAGAAAATCCAAATAAAAGGGAAAATATACTGTATTCATGGATTGGAAAGTTCAGTATTAACAAGATGTCAATTCTTACCTAATTGACATGGTTATTCCTATGAATTCCTATATATTAAAGTACAAAAATAGAAAAATCCTTATCAGATGTTTTCGTAGATATGGGCAAGATCATTCTGAAATTTATATGGAACTGTAATAACTGATATTGTTATTTTAACCTTACTGACAGACTCAGCACTCAACTCACTTTTTGCATTTATTTTGTCTTAAATTATTTCATCGAGGCAAAATTTACATGTAGCAAAATGCACAAATTCGAAGTATTCAATCCAATGAACTTTGACAAATGCATAGACCTATGTGACCAAAACCCCAGTCAAGATCCCATTTTTCTCTATAAAGTCTGCTATTCTTCTTTCCTGTCAATTTCTACCATCCCTGCCTCAGCTCCAGCAACCACTGATCTGATTTCTATCACCACAGATTAATTTTGCTTGTATTGAACTTCAAATAAAGGCATTACACAAAATGTTTAGTTAAACTAGGCATAGTTGTGAAGCATCACCTACATTCAAGGGGGAATATGCAGGTCCCAGAAGAGCATAAAACTGTAAAAACTCACCTTTTATATTGGTTAATATTTTATTTCTGTTGTGAAGACTTGGTAATCTAGTCTATATAAACGTGTCTCTGGCCAACTGTGTGTGGGGTGGACTGGCACAGATAGTGAAAAGACTCTACCATCAAGGTGAGTCATAATGGAGGCCTCCAGGGTAAGCGTGGTGGTAGAAAGAGGAGTGGGCTGTCCGCTGTGTATGGTCAGGGTTGGTTGCACCAGGCCCAGTGATGGAAGGAGGGGGCAGGGGAATCATTGTTCCTCTAGATCTGTGGACCCCCATCGTGCTTTGAGACTTTGTGCTGGGTGAAGGTGGAGTTGTTTCCAAGGCCCTCCAGGTCTAGAAGCCCACGCTTGTGGGCTGTGGGGAGAACACAGGGCCACGTTCCTGTAGGGCTGAGGAGCTGTGCTGCAACTCCACCCTGAGGCCCACACTGCTCTGACTCAGGAAGAAACAGTGTGTTTGAGTTGGCTGGGGTTCACGTGGAGGAGTCAGAGCTGAATGTGGCTGTCTCAAGCTCAGGGGAGGTGCTGAGTGAGAAGGCAAATTCTGTGGTGGCGGCTGCCTGCTCCATCAACCGCTGAGGACAAACCTGGCCCTGTGCTGGTTGGCTCAGGGAGGGGGCATCCAGCTGGGCTTGGCCGGCTTTCTGAGGGTGTCACCACCCTCAGAAATCTCTGAGGGTGCCTGCAGAATCTCCAACCACCTCAGCATATTTTCTGTGTAGACACGAATGACCCCTCCTAATTCAGGGATCTGAGGGGATCCCTAAGAAGTCACTGTTGACAGAAGTCAAGTTGCTGTGACCTAGCCCCAAAGTGGCCCCTTGCCTTTAGCAAACTTCTCAGGATCTTGGGTCCAGTCCAAGGGTAGGGAGATGGTCTGGAGACCACTCAAGCCCCTCCCCTCAGGAGATGGCTTTGTTTCCACCAACTTCTCCCTTCATGAGGCTGAACTCCATTCATCTCAGGACCTTTCTCTCTGTCTTCCAGGAGATAGGATATGGAGAAGGGTGATTCATTTTGCTGACATCAAAGTCTACTGGCCTTCCTGGATGGGAAGTGTTCCTGTTTTGCCCAGCAACACTCACAGTACATCTTACTCTCAATTATGTGTTGGTCTTACCGTTACATGAATTGACCCTGAGAGCGGAGTGCTGGCCTGTCTAGCACATGTGACTTCCCCATGGCATGTAACAGAATCGGTGGGGGAGGAGAATGGCCTCTCCACACAGGCACTGGCTCATGGGTGCTTCTTGCTTTTTTTCTTCACTTGCTTCATTGTGGGCAGGTGAGGAGACCCTGCCATAGTGAGCTGCCCACAGCAAAGGAGCCCGTGGAGGTTGTAGACACAAGCTCAGATGAGGGCTGCTCTCCTGGGGTCTTCCCAGGGCAGAAATGTGTCCTTGCCCCCAAACTTCAGACCCTGATTTCAGCCGCCTACCCTATAACAGCATGCGAATGTCTCACAGTCCTTGCACCCTCAACAGCCCTGAAAGGGAATGACCCCCACTCCTGGCAGTGCTGTCTGGCATGTGACATCGCCTCCCACCTGTTGCTTAAATAAAAATCTCCAAATTTCAGTTCTGGCCCCTTCCTCTCATCCCTCACATATTCCATCAACAATCCAACCAGTTATAGTCCCCAAACAGAGTCAAAATGTGCTCACTTTGCATCATCACCACCTATCTGAGTTGCTGGAGCTGCTGTGTCAAGAACTCAGAGAGGCAAGATAAACAGAAATGCATTTCCCTGAGGTTCTGGAGGTCAGAAGTCCATTCATTGATGAATAGTGCTGTTACCATCCTTGAAACTTTTATTTTTTTTTTTCCAAAGCATTATTTATTTAGGTGCACCCTACTGGAGTAGTTAGGTCAATTGTCCCTGAAGGAGTGTAGGCCACATAACCCTGGGTTTGAGTCCTGGGTCCTGGGTAAGCAACCAGTGTGAACAATTAAATAAAAAATAAAATACAAAATACTTCTTCCTACTCTCTCTTCCTACCTGCCTATACACCTTCATTTTTGCCTGCACTTTTTCTTAAAAAAACAAAGCAAAAAATGAATTACTTTTTTAGAAGAAGGAAGCAGGCAGGAATGACAGCACGTAGGCAGGCAAGGAGAGGAGGAAGATGCAGCTAACCATCCATTTAGTTTTTCGTGGTTGCTGCTCTGAATCCCCGCCCTGAGCTGAGAATCTGGTTCCCTGGGCTCTACATGGACTATTCCATCTGTAGCTGTGGACTTAACCCCTGAGTCATCAGGGTGAGCCATCAGAACTTTTTTTTTAAAGGAAAGGTGTAGGCAGGAATGAAGTGAGCAGTCAGGCAGGAAGAGAGAGGAGGAAGAAGCATTTTACTTTTTATACTTTCATTTATTCACATTGGTTGCTTCCCCTGGACCTTGTCCTTGGGATGTATGTGGGCTGTGCTCCTTCAGAGGTGGCAGATCTACCCACTATTCTACAGGGCATGCCCAGAATGTAACTTGACTGAGGGTCTCTGTGGGCCTGAGGTTCTAGGGGAATAAAACGAATACCCAGAGGAAAACTGCCTTCCATGGAGCTCCTTCTAAAGTGAGGCAAGTGCTCACGATCACAATGAGGAAGCATGATTTACAGTGTCTAAGGAAGGAGTAGAGGGCGAGGGGATGGCGCAGGTGGAGCTGGGCTGGAAGGGCAGGCACGGTGTGTGGCGTCCCAGAGAGTGGAGGGCGCAAGGCCTGTGGAGAGGGGCAAGAACTCCAGTTTTTATTCTGACTGAGCCTTTGGGGGCATTCTGGTGAAGAGTGCATGCATTCTTAGCCTTAACAAAATTTCAGGTAGATTAGCCTGAAAAGGGCATTCTGATACATACAGGTTATAACATGGATGAAACTTGAAGACACTGTGCTTAGTGAAATAAGCCAGTCACAAAAGGACAAATACTACATCACTCCAATGATATGATGTACCTTGGAGTGGTCAAATCTGTAGAGACAAAGTGAAAAAAGAGTAAAAAAAAAAAGAAGAAAGTAAAAAGTAGAATGGTCGGTGCCAAGAGGGTAGGGGGAAAGGGAGTAATGAGTGGTTTAATGGGGCCAAGTTTCAGTTGGGATGATGAAAATTCTGGATGTGACACAGGGTGGGTGAGTGTGATGGTTGCCCAACAACAGGAATATAATAAATGCCACTGAGCAGCGCACTTGAAAGTGGTTAAATTGGTGCGCCCTGGTGGAGTAGTGGTTTGGTCAACTGCTTCCAGATGAAGCGCAGAACATATAAAAGACCTGGGTTTCCATCCCGGGCCAATGAACAACAGAATGAAAATAAATTAAGTGCGTCTTTCTCCTCTCTCCTCCTGACTGCCTGCCTAGTCCCCTTCATTCCTAACTGTAAGTTTCTTTAAAAAAAAAAAAAAGTGTATTTTACTACAATTTTTAAAAGCCACCAATAGCTATAAAGTTTCAATTATGTAGTCTCTAGGTTTTAGATCTCTAAGTTCTAGAGATCTGTTATACCAAGTGTGCCCACCATTAACACATGTAAAAAACATTGCTTTGGCCTGTAGGTCTCAGGTTAAGTGCTCTGACTAAAAAGAAAAAATTGTAGCACAGTGGGCATCCATGATGCCATGTGCATGAAAACAGTGGCAAAAGAAATGTGAATGTGCACACCCATGTGCTGCACATGTGTCTAACAGCCTGGACGGACACCAAGAAGCTGCCTTTCAGTGGGCACTGGGAATGGGACAGCAAGCAGGATTCATGACACCTAATCCTTTTGTGCTTCTGGAACCCTGAATCTTGGGACACTGTTACCTACCGGAAAAGTTTTAAAAAAAAGTAGACTACCAAAGGGGACCCAGGTAAGGGAAAGAGCCAAAGGGCTCTGGACAAGGTTACCCCACCCCACCGTGGGGCACGTGGTCTGTGGGCAGAGCCAGCTGGCCCTGAAGGAAATTGGCTTCTTATGCAGACACAGCAACCCTGCCCTGTGAACTTGAAGCTCCTGTTCTACAGGGAGTGACACACCAGGCCAGGTCAGCGAGGAAGCAGGCGACTGTTTATTCCTGCCCCTTGTAGCCGCCCAGGCGCGTAGTTGACCGGGCCCCAGGGACCAGAGCAAAGAAATCAAGAGTATTTGCTTAGACTGTGGGATTCTGAACAGAAGGCAGGATAAGACAAAGTGGGCATTTCCCTTGTGATCCTCAGACCTAGAGCACAAACTCCCAGCAGAACCTGGCCAGGAGTGCTGCTCTGAGCCGACCCCGCAGAGAGAGTTCACTGTGACAGGCAACCAGGCTCGACTTTGTGTAAAGTGTTAGCATAGACACCATGTCTTCAAAAGAAAGACAAGCCCATTGGATTTCACATTTGTAGCCCAGTGATCCAAGAAGTCAGACACATAATTAAGGAGAAATAATAAAGTCTACTGCTGTATTTTTGTTTATTTTCGCACTATGGAACATTTCCAGAGAAGTTATTACAAAGCTGATTTGAAATCAAAATCAAAAGAAAATTCAAGATTCAAACAAAGACATTATTTCCCATTACCTGAGAGAGGATCAGCAGCCATTAGCAAAATGAGAGAGAGAGACAACTTTTCCCAGGTAGAGTTGCCTCCTGAACAGAAATTTCTTATGCTTTTTCACCAAAATGCCAGCTGTCTTAGCAAGTCTTGGTCGGGCAGTGGGATCTATCCCTCTCCTATCCGTACTCAGGTCCTGTGACAGTGACCCAGACCTTGCTTTTCAAGAAAGCAGTAGCACAGATGTTTGAGCACCTGCCCCTTCCTCCTGTGAGCAGAGGGTGGCCAGAGGAAGGGGTCCATGGAGGGACAGGGAACTCGCAAGGCACAGAGACAAAGGCCAGTGTGCACAGCTCCTAGGAGGACAGAGGACCTGAGGGGAGGGGCCCTTGGAGTACTGTTGGGGAGCAAGGGTCATGGCCTAGGGACTCAGCGGAGGGGTCCTAAATCCATCCTTAACCCCTAGCAGCCTCAGTTCTGAGGGAGATGTGCCAGCGAGCACAAAACAATGACAACATGACACATGGCAAAGGCCAGCAAACCTCGTCCCCCAACAGAACAGGCCAACTCAGTAGAGGAGCTTGGTGGAAGGGATTCTGGTCAAGCACTAGAAGGGTGGTTTGAGAAGCGAGAGGAGGGTAGGGCCTGGGCCAAAGTCACGATGCCAGAGTGGCCAGCAGGTGGAACTAAGGAGATAGAGGTCCCTCTGTGACTTCTGATGAGAAAAACTGGGGCAGTTTCAGGGGGAGTGGCATGACCAGACAAGCATTTTAAGGGGAATATATGGTTTTGGCAGCCACTCCTCAGATTCCTGGGAGGCAGCAGTGAGGCCTTGTATCCAGCAGACTGCAGATAGGTCCAAGGAGCCAGTGAAGAAGGGAAGAGTTGGGGTCAGGAAGCCACAGGAAGACAGGAAGGTTGGGCAGGGTTAGATGGTGAGATGCAGGATGAGGACATTGCCTGAAGCAACTGCAGAGCTCGCTTTTGAAAGTCAGTCCTGCTATGGTGAAAACACACTCTACCCCCTCCACCAAGCAGGCCCTAGCATGGTGCCCGGCTGCGCACGGCATCCGCCCAGCTCCTCTGGCACGTAGGTGGTGACAGGCAGGGTCACTCTGCACAGGGCAGGGCTGCCCTGACATGACTTGGGAGCCCCAGCCATTGGAGGCCAACTCCAAGAGGCAGCTTGTGGTTTGTGAGCAGGTCTGGGTTACAGAGAAGCACCTTCCGGCCTTCCCGCAGGCTGTCGAGGTGGAGCACCAGCCCCACTCGCCACAAGTGGGGAAGACATGCAGAGCTGTATTGCAATTCATCTCTTTGGTAACTGTGACCTAGGAGGGAATCTGGCCTCAACGGAGAGTAGAAGACAAACAGGTTCCAGGCTAGGACATCCTTATCAGCGGGGGATGGAGATTAGTAAGCAGTCCCCTTCCAGTCACTTAGCCCCTTAGGCAAGGCAATGAGGCCCCTGGGAAGCCCATGACCCCTGGCTGAGCCCCAGGAGAAGGGCTGGCCCCTATTTCTAGGTCAGTCTTGTGAGAGGCCTGAGGAAGGGGAGGGAGTGTTGTGAGGTATGGAGGTAGTGGGGTGTGAGCGGAGTCTAGAGGGGTACTTACATGCAGCACAACGAATAACACAGAGAGGTCTCTGTGCCCTTCACCCGGTTCCTCACAGTGGTAACATCTTGCAAAACTGCAGTATTTGAACATCGCAACCCTGACATGGACATTGGTCAGGACACAGGCCATTTTCATCACCACAAGGACCCCTCCTGTGGCCCTTCTGTGGCTACCACTTCCCGTGGGCCCCTTCCTTCTCTTCAACTCTTGGCAACCACTGATCGGTTCTCCACTTTACAATTTTGTCATGTTAACAATGTTGCGTTTGTGGAAACGGAAGGATAACCTACATGAACTTTGGGGTTGGATTTTCCCCCCAGCTTCATTCTCTGTAGATTTATGTAGGTTGCCGTAAATTAGCAACTCATTCCTTTTCTCTCCCATTAGCATGTGCAGTTTTCTTGTCCATGTTCAGTAGGTGTTTGTTAGATTTACATCCAAGTACTTCATCTTGTGAGAGATTTTAGGTAGTACTGTATTTTTAATTTTTGTGTCTAGGTGTTTACTATTGTCAGATAGAAATACAGTTTTTGAATGTGTATCTTATACCCTGTGACTTATTCATTTATTTCTCAGTCCAAAGAGGGATGTTGATTCCTTGGGATTTTGTTGCTCCTTTGGGATTTTCTATGAGGCATTCATATCATCTGCAAATAGGAGCAGTTTTATTTTTTCCTTTACTATCTGTATTTTTTCCCCTTTATTGTACTCTGCTGGTTAGAACTGTGCTGAATATAAATGATAAGACAGGCTGTCTTTGTCTTGCTGCTAATCTTGGAGGGAGAGCATTTGATCTTTCATCATTAAGTATTATGTTAACAAGTGCACCCTGGTGGCTCAGGCACTAAATTGCTGCCAAGGGCGTAGACCATGTAAAGCCCAGGGAGTTGGATTAGAGACTCCAGGCCAGGGGCAGGGGAACAACCAAAACAAACAAATAAAATGTTTTCTCTTCCTCTCTCTTCCTCCCCTGCATAGGGACTTTCATTCCTACCTCCTTTCTTTCCTCTAAAAATAAAAAAGTACATTGGCTGTATGCATTTTGTAGATGCTTTTTGTCAAGTTCCCCCTGTATTCTTATTTTTAGAATTTCCAGCATTAGTAAGTGATGAATTTTGTCAAGGCTTTTTCTGTATTGGCTGATACAATAGTGTTTTTTCTTCTTTAGCTTGTCAATATGGGGTTTACTCTGATTGCTTCTCAAATGTCAAACCAGTCTGGCACCTCAGGAATAGATTCTACTTATTTGTGGTGAGCAGTTATTTGTAGGTATTGTTAAATTCTAATTGCCAATATTTTGTTAAGGATTTGATACTCATAAAGAATATTGATCTGTAGCTTTCTTTTTTAGAGTTTTGATATCATGCAGTGATGCTAACTGCATTAGACAAATTGGGAAGTATTCCCTCCACTTCTCTTTTTTGGAAGAGATTGTGTAGAAATGATATTAATTATTCTTTAAAGATCTTTTTGAATTCTTCATTCAAACTATATAGACCTGACCTAGACATTTCTTCTTTTGGAGTTTTAAAATTATGATTCAATTTCCTTAGTAGAGTTATTCAAATGATCTATTTCATATTGGGTTAAGTTGTAGTAGTATGTATCTTTCAAAGGATTGGTTTGTTTCATCTAAGTTATCAAATTTACATGTATAGGCCTTTTTGTGGTATTCCTTTATTATCCTTTTGATGTCTGCAGAGTCCTAGTAATGTGTTTTATTTCAGTCCTGATATTGATAATTTGTGAATTTTTTTCTTTGTCAATGCTGCTAATATATTTTTATTTGCTGTGTTCTTTCTTCTTTCCCGGTGTTCCAGGTTTCTTTCTTTCATTGTTTCTTTTCTATTTCTATGACTTCCTTTAGCCATTCTTTGGGGCAGATATTTTGGCAACAGATTCCCTTAGTTTTCTTCCATTCAGTAGTGTATGGATTTCTCCATCATCCCTGAAGGGTATTTTTATTGCATAGAAGATTCTGGTTTGATAGATCTTTTCTTTTAACACTTGAAAAATACTGTGCCATTCCCATTTAGCATCCATCATTTCTGAAGAGAAATCTGCTGTAATTCACATTGGTTTTCCCCTAAAGGCATTGCTGTTTTCTCTGGATGCTTTCAAACTTCTTTTTCCTCTCTTTCCTCCCTTTCGTTTTCAGCAATTTAATTGTGATGCAATTCAACATGGATTTCTCTGGTTTACTTCGCTTGAAGTTCACTTGTTTTCTTGAATCTGTAGGTTTTATGTCTCTAGTCTCAAATTTGAGAAAGTTTTAGCTGTCATTTCTTTGAATGCTTGATATATCTGCTCTCTTTGTTTCTCCTCTCCTTCCCAAACTCATATGATATAAATGGCAGATACTTTGTTGTAGTCTCTGAAACGCCATTTAAATTTTTTTTTCTGTTCTATTTTTCCTCTGTTTTTCAGACTGGGTAAGTTCTGTTCACGATTTTTTAAATCTCCCTCTTCCAATCTGCTCTTTAGGTCATCCATTGAGTTTAAATTTCATTTATCTTCTAAAATTTCCAGTTGAAAATCTCTGTATTTCTATTTCTTTGCTAAGAGTAGATGTCTTTGGTTTCCAAAGATATAAAAGTTATTTATTTCATTTTGCTTTTTCATTTGTTTCAAGCATGTTTGTATTGAGGCACTTTTATAATGACTGCTTTATAATCTTTATTAGACAATTCTACCATCTCCCTGCCCTCAGTTTTGTCATCTCTGAATTGTCTTTTCATTTGGTTTCATCCAACTGTTCAATTTTGTTAGACCAAGAACCATCTATGTGGTTCTAGGTATGATGAAATATTTTCTCTTGAATCCTAGGCACTCTCATGTGACAAGACCTGAGCTTTTATTTACATTTTTTATTTCAAACAGCTCAACTGAGGTATAGTTAACAGACAAGAAACATCACATATTTAAAGTAAATAATGAGTATGAGTTTTGATATCTGCACGCACCTGAAACCACAGTCATCATCAAGGTAATAAACTTACCTATCATCTTCAAAAGTGTCTCTTGCTTTGTCTTTTTTAAAGCATAGTATTTTATTTTCTTTCTTTTCCCCCCTATGATACTGCTCTGGCACCTTGTTAATGCAAATTAGAGATTAAATCCAAATTCCTCATTCAGACTCTACTGACACAAAGGCAAGACACTTTCCTTTCCATCCTGGGCAGGCTCTGTTCCCCCATGTGATCTGTGTAGACATCATGGGGTGGCCTCATAACTGCTGGGTGAAGAAAGCTGTGGCTCCCCACTTTGTCTCCTCTGATTTCACCCCAGTAGGGAGGGGGCAGTGTGCCACATTCTTGTCAAGATTCAATGGAAGTTCAGGCCCCCCGGGTGGTCTCCACTGACACCAAAGTGGCCTTATTACTGACCAATGCGGATAGTAGTCTTGGCTCCTTGTCTGGTCTCCTCTGACACCACCCCCAGACAGAGGGATTGGGGTGCCTTGTTATAGCTATAGGGATCTAGGCAATCATCTGGCCTTTGCTGAGGGAGGGGGTACAGTCATGGTACTTCCGGTGATGTTAACTGGAGTGGCTACTGCCTAAAAGTTTTTTTCTTGCTAAGCTGCTCCTTCTTGGTCCTTTGAGTAAATAGAAGACTTTTGTTAGGGATTTTTGTCTGAGTGGGTAGCTTCTTCATCTCAAGGGAGGAGATATACGCAACAAAAAGAAAACTATCTCTCCTCTATGACTCTCACACAGCAGGGTCTGGAAGGCTATGCAGCAGCCTTGGGAACGGTGGCTTGATCTGCTCTGGCCGCCCCTCTGTTGGCAGATACCTAAGATGCTCCAGTCGCTTACAGGGCTAGGAAACGGAATCACTTCTAGATCCAGACAGTACATCAGGACCTTACACCTGGTTGGTACTGGAGGCTGTGTCCTGGCCGGCAGCCCAGAAGCTGGGCAGGAGCCTCCTGCGGGCCATACTGCCCTCTTGTGGCAGAGCCAGAGGCGGCCGTGTCCCGGTCAGGGCCTTTGGGGCAGAGACCCCTGGAAGTGGTATTGGGGGAGAAGATGTGTATGGAGCAAGTGCAGCCACTTTGTAGAAACCCTCCCCAGGGTTTTGTGACACATAGGAGACCCCCAGACTGTTCTAGAGGTTCACTGTCCAGGTGACAGGACTCCAGATGGCCGCAGAACTCTCTCAGAACATAGGGAGATGGACCTGGGAGCACTTTTGTGGGATCCCAGCCAGGATCCAGAGGTATTCTGTGAATACCTTCTGGGATCAGGATCCCTCCCAGAGAAACGTTTTTCCTCAGCACCTTGCTTCTAGCCAGTTGATCACCATCCCAGGCCTGAGGCAGCCAGCGTCCTCCAGGGGACCCTCCTTCCTCAGTCCCCTGAAGAAGGGCCTCCTCAGTTCCTGTACCATCCTCTTCACTCTTCCTGCAACTCCTGGGACCTGAAGGAGGCCCAGTCCAGACAGCCCCTGGTTGCTCAGATGACTTAAGCACAGAAAATGAAGAGAAAACTCACAAAAAGAAATAGAATTGGCCCATCAATATTGGAAGAAATGTTCCTCTTACTAATATTTTCATTGTGGTAAAATATACATAAGATTTACAATTTAACCATCTGTCAGTGTACAATTCCATGGCATGAAGTAATTCACATGTTGTGCCCCCATCACCACCATCCATCCCCAGAACATTGCCACCTTCCCAAACTGAAGCTATCCCCATTAAACAGCAACTTCCCATTTCTCTTCCCCTCAGGCCCTGGCATTCAACATTCTACTCTGTCTCTATGAATTTGTTGATTCTAAGTGCTGGTTCTTTTCTTTTTTTTTTAACAGAGGAAGGAAGAAAGGAAGATTTGAAGAAGGTAGAATATTTTAAGTGTAGAAGGAAGAAGCATCTTTGTTTTTTTTGGCTTTTCACCCTGGCCCCTGCCTCAAACTCATGTGGTTGGGTCTTACATGATGGAGACACCAGCATCTAAGCCACCTAAATTACAGGGGTGTGGCCTCTAAGTACTTCATATAAGTGGAATCATATAATATTTATACTTTTGTGATGGACTTATTTCATTTAGCACAATGACCTCAAGTTTCATCCATGTTTCAACATGTATCAGAATTTCCTTCAGTTTTAAGGCTAAATACTATTCCATAGTATGGAGAGACCACATTTTGTTATCCGTTAACCTGTCAGTGTACATATGGGCTGTTTTCCCTTTTGGCTGCTATGAAGAATGCTGCTGTAGACATGGGTGTGCAAGTATCTGTCTGAGTTCTAGGGCAATTGTTTCATTTTTTGAGGAGCCACTATACTGTTTTCCCTGAAAGTTGTGCTATTTAACTTTCCCACCATCATTGCACAAAGGTTCCAATTTCTCCACATTCTTAACAATATGCTTTTTAAAAATAACAGCCATTTTAATGGGTGTGAAGTGGCCTCTCACTAATTTTTAAAGACATACAAATTTAAACAATGTTGAGATATTTGTCTTATACACAATAAAAAAATTTATTTTTAAAAATTAGAATACCAAAGGATGGGTACTTTCTTCCTACTTGTGGCTGCAACCTTTTTGGAAAGGAATCCAACCTCTCCAAATGTTCATCCCCTTTCCCAGTAATTCCAGTTCTGGAAATCAAAGCCCAGATGAAGTTACGAAAACAAAAAGATGCACATGCTGATTCTCTGAAGAGCTATTCCTACTAAAAAAAAAATATTCAGACTCATCATCAGTTAGGGACAACTGGTTATTCACTTGGAAAAGGTAAAGACTTGAATCATATATCCCACAGAAAAATGGACTGCGGACTAAACTGGGGAACTCGACACACACAACCAAACAGTTCAACCAATAGAAGAAATGATTAAAACCTCAGATTTCAACACAGCTGGGTTTGCCTCGCACCTCATTAAACGACAGTGAGGGTTTAAAGAAGGGAGACAATCTGGGTGTCAGAATGGGGATGAGTGTTGGGAACTGGCAAGCTGAGCCCTCACCTTGAGCTTCAAGAGATACCAGGAGGGGAGGTCAGGGTTAGCACGAGGCCAAAATCTTTCTGGGAAGTGGCCTGATTCCACTTCTAGCAGTATGGTTTCTCAGTGATTCCAGAAGACTCCCTAGTAAAACCATGTCAGGACTGGGGCACGGGGGTGGAGGGTGTCTTAAGGAAAGAGGAAGGGAAAGCCTATATGTGATTATATATGAGAGAGAGCACATTTCCTTTAATCACCAAAACACTATAATCTCTCTGTTTTTCTTAACATGCTTTTAATTTTTTTTTTAAAGGATCCCACTAACAACAGACAACCAGAGCCTGCAACCTGGGCATAGACAGCTGAGAGCTTTCCTGCAAAGCCTGGTTTGTGGAGCTTCCAGCTCTGCTGCAGCAGCTATCTCAGGGAGGATCACAAGAGAGACTCCAGTTGTCTATGAAATAGCTGTTCCTCCTCTGCCTGGGGGTGCTACTGACCTACTTCCTAGCTTAAAGTCTAAAGTCTCCAGGTCCTGGCAGCTAGAGCTCCTGCCATAGGCCCATACTCTGTAGTCTAAAATTCTATTGCATCAGAACTATTACATCAAGGCAGAGAAAGAAAAACTTTTAGCCTAATCCATAGAAAGTAGACATAAGTTACAAAAAAATGAATAAACATAAATTTACTTCCAAATAATGGGTCAAAACAAAACCTCAGAGAAAAATCCTACTGCAACAGAATCAAATAAGCTACTTGAAGATTTCAAAGCACAGTCTTGATGATTCTAACTGATATTAGGAAAACAATGAATGAGATCTAAGACAGAGAAAATATGAATAGGCTCTAAACAGAACTCACAGAGCTAAAGAACACTATAGATGAAATAAATAACACAATACCTGAACTAGAAACCAATAGAGGGGCCTAACAGTAGACTGGAAGAAGCTTCTAATCAAATCAGTGAGCTAGAAGATAGGGTAGTATAAAACACGCACACAGGCAAGCAAAGAGAAAAGGAATTAAAAGAAACAAAGACAGAATAAGAGACTAATGGGATAACATCAAGAGGAACAACATTCACAGCATAGGGGTTCCAGAAGGAGAAGAGAGAGAGAGAGACAGGAGTAGAAATATTAATAGAAACAAGTAACTTGAACTTCCCTAACCTAAGGAAGAAAGCAAACATCTAGATCCAGGAAACTCAAAAAGTTCTAAGCAAAATAAGCTCACACAGGCATACACCAAAAAGATCAAAACACTACCATTAAATGACAAAAAATTCAAGATAAAGAGAGAATCATAAAACTAGCTAGAGGAAAATGAGTCACATACAAGGGAACTTCCATAAGATTGTCTGCATTTTTCTTAGTAGATATTTTACAGGCAAGAGGAAAGCGCACGATATATTCAAAGTGCTGAAAGAAAAGGATTTCCAGCCAAGAATACTCTACTGTGCTAGGTTATCATGCAGATTTGAAGGATTAATAAAGAACTTTCCAGAGAAATAAATGTTAAAGGAATTAATCACAATATACCAGCCTTATAAGAAATACTAAAGAAATTTCTGTAAAATGACTAAAACCCCAGAAGACATCAACAATATAAATTGTGTGTGTGAGGAGTAAAAATGTGAGCTGCTAGAATGAGCTTGAGATTAACTTTCTTTCAATTTAAAATAGATTATGAACAACACAATAATAAGATATTCACACCTGTGGGAATGGCTATTATCTAAAAGACAAGAAACAAGTGAAGATGTGGAGAAAAGGGAAACATATTGTTGGAGGGGGTATAAATGGATGCAGCCATTATAGAAAATAGTATGGAATTTGCTCAAAATAAATGAAAATATAAATTACAAATGATTCCATTAGCTCACTTCTGGATATTTACCTGAAAAACACAAAAATGCCAGTTTGAAGATATATGTGCATCATGATGTTTACTGCAGCATTATTTATAATAGCCAAGAGTTAGAAGCAAACTTAGTGGACATATGGTATATATACACAATGGAATACTATATAGTCATTTATAAAAGGGTTAAATCCTGCCATTTGGAGCAAGATGGGTAAACCTGGAGGTAATTACGCTTAACACAGAAGGAAAAAATTAAATAGTACATGATTTCACTCATGTATGGTATAGAGAAACCAAAGAAACAAATGAAATAAACCAAACAAAAAGACACCTTTAGTCTGAATTACCAAATTAGTGGTTACCAGAAGCAAAAAAGGAAGATGGGTAAGTTAGGTAAAATATGGTGGAGGACAGAATTGAACTATTTATTGGTGGTGAACTTAATGTATGATGTACAGATGTTGATTTGTTGATTTACAATGATGTATATTTTAAACCTATATAATGTTATAACACAATGTTCCTTTAACATTTTTTTTTTTTTCAGAAGAAGGAAGCAAGTAGGAAGGGAAAAAGAAGCATTTGAAACAATTCAGTTGTCCATTTGGTCGTTTCCCCCAGTTGCCAACTTAACATGGGTCACCAGGACACACTAAGAAAGTAAATCTTCAAAGTCTTTATCACAAGATAAAAATAAATGAATGAATGAAGCCTTATTTATTTAAGGATTTCTTGTTTTTGCAAAAATTGAAGTTCAGCATGCCCATTAGCATTTATTGCTATGTTTTCCAAATATTACCTGTAACCATTGCTTGCTTTATTCATATATTCTCTGCAGCTCCTTTTGACTTTGTCATTATCAACCCCAGAACAAAAGCTCTTTTTTCCCCCGAAACAATCACTCATTTTGCCAAAACAGGTTTCATGGAATGGCTAGTATATAAAACAAAGAATAGTCTTTCGTATTAGTAAAGGTAGGATAACAGAACAATTAGACTTTATGTCATTCTGTACATTTAAATTTATTCAAAACTACTGTCATAATTTTATAGCTTACTCAATTCAGAGTGCAAAAGGAAAGAGAGTCCAATCAAAAGAAAATTTCAGCATGCCCACATTAATTATATGCAAATTACATATATTTCAACCACTGAGTACCTTTCAGTTTAAAAATATACTCATGTTCATGTACGAAGACTGACAAAATGACTGTTTTCAAAATATCGTGTGCCTGTTTTAAATATGCCTGTCATTGTTGATATTTGTAATTTAGTTAAAGGGTTAAATCAAAGACTTATAAATTTTCTTATTCCTTCAATAATGACTCAATTAACCATTAGTTAATGATTCATAAATCACATAGCATAACTGTGTGATGCTTCAGTTGAAGAGTCTCTGTTCTGATAAAGTGAGTTATTAAAATAAACAAATATAGATCACTTAGAGGCACTGTTGATGAGAGTTTCTGCTTGTTGCTTACAATCACCTTAAGTCTTCAATACAGAACTGTCTGGGGAATTGGGGTCAAATGGCTACCTGGTAAGAATGAATCCTACCTCTGCCCACAGAGCAACTAGATTCATCAATTTTCCAGACATAAATACTGTGAAAAATTGGACCAGAGGCATCAGGGACAAATCACAAGTGGGAGAGGATGTCAGGGTTCAGAGCTGCAACACAGATTCGGAATTTGGGCCATGGCAGAGGGGGTGGAACCAAGGGAAGAAATGGGTCTCCTGGATAGTTGCTCCAAAAGCAGTGGAGAGCTTGCACAGCGACCCAGACACAGGGCAGAGCGGAAGGAAGACCAGCAACATGTGGTCTATGTAAGAGCCTTTGTGGGGGAAATTACACCAAGTATCACCGTAACCAGAAGGCAGCGAGGGGAATCTCCCCGCACCGCCTTTTACCACCATATTACAGCAGATGTTACAGGACACATCCATGGATATCCCACCTCCAAGATTAAAAGAAGAGAGTTTCTTAGAAGGGATGAGCTCTCAATACTACCAATGCCACCCTGCACATTGAAGTGGAACTTCAGTCTAATTACAAATTGTGGGCCAATGGTAAGTTGGTCATTAACGTTCCCACTTGGCATGCTGGAAGAAAGATAGATATCCCCTACACAAATCCCAGCCCGATAGACTGATCTTTTGGGCCCCAACACAGAGTCCACCTAAGAACTTCAACAAATACACCCTGGGGTGATATCACAAAACTCAAGAGTTCCTAATGTTCAAACCAAGATCCAGGCTTATTCAGCACAAGTCAATACCCTACACAAGGCCATCACCGCAGGGAAGCTTATCCCACAAAAACATAAACAGAATGCCAAATAGAGTGAAGAAACACAGAAATATACATGAAATGATGGATCCAATTAAAAACTCAGGGAGAAATCTGAATAAAACAGACATATGCAAACTATCTGAGGATGAATTTAGGGCAACAGTGATAAACATACTCATGGGAATCAAGAAAACAATAGAGAAAGAAGAGAACAACAAAAAAGAGAGAGAAGAAATAAATCAATGTGCAAATGAAGAACGCAATAGCTGAACTAAAGAACTCCGTGGAGGAACTCAAGGGTAGAATGGATAAAACTTCCAATAAAATCAGTGAGCTCAATGATAGGGCAGAGGAATGCATTCAAGTAAACCAACAAAGAAAAAAAGGATGAAAAGAAATGATGAAAGCATACAAGATCTATGAGTTAACATAAAAAGAAACAACATTCACACTATAGGGGTTCAAGAAGGAGAAAAGAGTTTTCTCTTTTCAGAAACTGTGTTTAAAGAAATAATACCTGAGAATTTCTCCAGCCAAAGAATGAAGCAAGCCTCTACTAGGAAAATCAAAGTGTTCCAAATAAAAGAAACCCAAACACACCAAAACCTAGATACATTGTCATCAAAATGTCAAAAATGCAATATAAAGAAAGATTCTTAAAAGTAGCTAGAGAAAAATGAGTCACACAAAAAGGAATCCCCATAAGACTCTAGTGGATTTCTCAACTGATGCTTTACAGGCCAGAAGGCGATGGCATGATATATCCAAAGTGCTGAAAGAAAAAAAGATTTTCAACCTAGGATACTCTACCTTGCAAGATTATCATTTAGAAGTGAAGGAATGATAAAAAAAATTTCAGATAAGCAAAGGAATTCATTTACCACAAAACCAGCTCTATGAAATATACTAAAGAATACTCCATAAAGTGTAAAGAAACCCCACTTAAAAACAATAAGATAGCAAAATATAAAGTGGGGAGGAGGAGAGGAACATTAAAATGTAGATGGTTAGAATGAGTGTCAGACTAAACTTCTCTCAAGCAAAAATAAGAAATAAACATAGAATTCTTAATGCTAACCCCTAACTTCAGGGTAACTTCAAAAGACCTCTCTGGAGAAAAAGTAAAGAAGAAAACAAAAAAGGGAAACAAATCAAAACATAAATACACTCAACCCACCTAAGACAGGAAAGAGAAGAACAAAGGCACTGTGTGTAACAATACCCAGAAAACAAATTACAAAATGGCAATAAACAACTACATATCAATAATCACACTCAGTGTTAGTGGATTGAATTCACCACTGGAAAGACACAGAATGGTCAAAAGGGTTAAAAAGCATAACCCAACCTTCTGCTGATTCAGAAAACTTATCCTTCAAAAGATAAACACAGCCCCAAAGTCCATGGTCAGAAGAAAACCCTACAGTTGAATGGCAACCACAAAAGAACAGGAACACATACTTTTATCAGATAAAATAGGCTGCCAACTAAAAAGCATAACAAAAGATAGAGATGGGCATTACATAATAGTTAAGAGATCAATCCAGTAAGAAGACATAACACTTATTAACATATATGCACCAAATGAAGGAGCATTAAAATATATTGAACAAGTATTAGAACTGATGACAGACATCAACAGCAACACAATCATGGTAGGAGACTTTAACACCCCCATCTACAACAATGGACAGATCAATAAGGCAGAAAATTAACAGGGATGTAGTAACTTTAAATGGCCATTTGGAATAGTTAGAATGATATCATACCAAGCATCTTCTTTGAACATAATGGTTTAAAACTGGAAATCAACCACAAAAAGAGAGCTGGAAGACCCCAAATTAATTGCAGACCAAACAATATGCTTCTGAATGAATCTGGGGCTAAAGAGCAAATCAAAGAGGAACTTAAAAAATACTTAGAGACAAAAGAGAGTGAAGTCACAAGCTATAGAAATCTATGGGATACAGCAAAAAAACTACTAAGAGGGAAGTTCATTGCAATCCAGCCCCATGACGAGAAACAAGAAAAATTGCAAATAAACAACCTAACTCTACACTTAAACAGCTAGAGAAAGAACAGTCAAAGCAAAAAATCAGCAGAAGAAAGAAAATTATAAAACTTCGAGCAGAAATAAATGAAATAGAAAACAAAAAGATAATCCAGAAGATCAATTAAATCAAGTTTGTTTTTTGAAAAAAATGAACAAACCATTGGCTAGACTCGCAAAGAAAAAAAGAGAGAAAACTCTCATAACCAGAATTAGAAATTAAAGAGAAGTTACAACAGATATCATACAAATACAGAATATCATGAGATTATTATGAACAGCTATATGCCAACAAAGTGGACATCTTGAGGACATTGACAGTTTTTTAGAAAAATACAGTCTACCAAGACTGAACATG
This sequence comes from Solenodon paradoxus, assembly GCA_004363575.1. Lineage (NCBI taxonomy): Eukaryota > Metazoa > Chordata > Mammalia > Eulipotyphla > Solenodontidae > Solenodon > Solenodon paradoxus. Next base: position 241,045 of record RJWH01000529.1, read on the forward strand.
GAAGAATTGAAACACCTGAACAGAAGAGTCATAAGCAAAGAAATCAATCAAAAAGGTAATCAAAAGTCACCCTAAAAATAAACCCCAGGACCACAAGTCTTTTCTAATGAGTTTAGTCAAACCTTCAGAGAAAAATTAACATCTATTTTTCTCAAACTCTTTCAAAATATTGAAGAATAGGGAATACTCCCAAATACCTTCTATGAAGCTCACATCACACAGATACCAAAACTGATAGTGATGTCACCAAGAAATAAAATTATAGACCAATATTTCTAATAAACATAGATGAAAAATTCTCAGTACAACATTAGCACGTTGAATCCAACAGTGCATCAAAAAGAACATCTTCATAACCAAGTTGTACTTATCCCAGGGATACAAGGATGATTCAACATACATAAATCTATTAATGTGATATATCTTATCAACAAGATCAAGGAGAAAAACCACATGATCATATCAATAGACACAGAGAACGCTTTTGACAGAATTCAACAGAAATTTAAAATAAAAACCCTGTATATAATGGGGATAGAAGGTACATACTTCAACATAACAAAGGCCATATATGATAAACTCACAACCAACATCAAGTCAATTGTGAAAAATCGAAAGCATTTGCTCTAAGGTCAGGAACTAAGCAAGCCTGTCCACTCTTACCACTGCTATTTAACATCATACTAGAGGTCTTAGCCAGAGCAATTAAGCAAGAATAAAAAATAAACGGAATTTGAATTAGAAAGGAGGAAGTAAAACTATGATTATTTGCAGATGATATTATTATGTATGTTAAAAATCCTAAAAACTGTAAAAAAAAAAACCTGACTAGAACTAATCAACACGTAAAGTGACAGGCTGTAAAACGAATGCACAGAAATCCATGGCATTTTTATATACAAACAACATGCTAGAAGAAAATGAAATCAAGGCAATCATATCGTTTAAAGCAGAAGTAAAAAGAATCAAATGTCTTGGAAGCTACTTAAAAAAGGAGGTGAAAGACCTATACCATGGAAGTGACAAGTACTTCTTAAAAGAAATAGAGGAGAACACAGAGATGGAAAGACATCCCCTACTCATGACTGGGAAGAATCAACATCATGAAAATGGTCATCTTACCTAAAGTAATATACAGACTTAATGCAATCCCCATTAAAATCCCGTGGGCTTATTCGCAGGAAATAGAACAAAAAATTTAAAAATTTTATGGGATAAAAAAAGACCACAAATAGTCAAAGAAATTATGAGAAAAAAGAGTGAATCTGGAGGGATTACACTCCCAGACAGTTATACTCAAAGCGATAGTGATCAAAAGGATGTGGTACTGGAATAACAACAGAGGCACAGATTGGTGGAAGAGACAGAATTATCAGAAATTGTTCCACTCACATACAGTCAATCTATGACAAAGAAACCTAAAGTGTATAATGGAGAAGGAAAGTCTCTTCAATAAATGGTGTTGGGAAAACTGGACAAAATGAAGCTACAACACTACTCTCTAACACCATTTAACTAAAAATGGATTAGAGACTTTGATGTAAGACCAGAAACCACAAAATTCTTAGAAAACTACATAGGAAAGACATTCTAGGACATCAGTTTTAGGGGGTCTTTGGGCACTCAACTCCAGCATCAAGGGAAACAGGAAGAAAAATCAACAAGGACTACATCAAACTAATGAACTTCTTCACAGTGAAAGAAAACATCGCCAAAACAAAGAGACAGTCTACTTAAATATATTTGCATTCCATCTTTCTGACACTGGCTTAATATCTAAAATAGACAAAGAACACATAAAACGCAATAACAGAAAAACAGGCAATCCAATCAAAAAATGAGAAGAGGAACTGGAGAGATATTTTTCTAAAGAGGATATACAGATTGTCAATGAGCACATGAAAAGATGCTCCTGCTCACTGGCTATCAGGGAAATGCAAATCAAAACATAATGAGATGTCACCTTACATTTGAGAGACTGACTATTATCCAAAATCTGGAAACGAGTGTTGGCGAGGATGTGGAGAAAAGGGAACACTTTTCCACTGTTGGTGGGAGGGCAAATTGGTGCGACCCCTATGGAAAACAGTATAGAAATTCCTCAAAATGCTAAGTATGGAAATCCCAAATGATTCTGTCATCCCCCTTCTGGGTATTTACCCAAAAGACACAAAAACACTATGTTTAGTGCAGCACTAGTCACAATAGCGAAAAATTGGAAACTGCCTAAGTGTCCAATGTCAGATGAATGGAAAAAGAGGATGTGGTACATACACACAATGGAATATTACACAACCCTTAGAAGAGATAAAATCCTGTCATTTGAATCAACATGGATGGATTTAGAGTAGATTATGATACGTGAAATAAATCAAAAGAAGCAAGATACATACCAGATGATCTCACTTATAGGTGGAATGTATACAGACCAAATCAACAAAAAGATGAAACAAAACTAACCCTTGGATGCTTATAATAGAACTGAGGTTACAAGTAGGAAATGGGATGAGATGGGGGTGGGGGACAAGTGGTGGCGGAGCCCACTGGACAGTGGTGAAAAAACTGGGTGATGTGGTGGAGGGCAGGGTGTGTTGACATCTATCTGAGGAATGGGGAGACAGCACATATGGGGAACTACGCATATGAATTTATTTTAATTTGTAAAACAAAATTACTGCAATAAAATGACCCCCCCCCCCACGAAAAAAAAACAAACTGCCTGAGTACTGTGATTACTACCTATGCTACAGGGCAGTGCTGCTGTCACTACCTCAGACCTATGTCTGGGCCAGGATCCCAACACCATTGGTCCATGTGCAGGGGCAGCATGAAGGATGCTCCCACCCACTGCCCTGGGCTTCTCTGTGTGTTTCTGTCCTTTTCCTCTCGGTGCTCTCCTTTCTCGGATTATTCAGGTACTGCGATGCTAGTGGACGTCTTGTCCTTTAGTAATGGTGAGGCTTGGAACGATTTTGACAAAATTAATCAGCTCGTGGAACATAGGAAACATGCCTGATGTGTTAATAAAACTCCTTCCTTAGAGTATAGCCAGGGAGCAGTTACCAAATGTGTGAACTCTGGGTCTGGAATACCGTTTACAGCCTGTCTCACCAATTGACCCAGCAGGACACACAAAATGACTGCATGTATCCGGTGTCAGACTCTACTCTGGATGGGTTCTGAGTTTTCTGCAGAGAGCAAAGCCCAGAAGGCAATGAACCAACCTGATGATGGCAGCTGTGTCTGGCAGGGGCACTGGGTGGTCAGAGTACTCCATCACTGGAATATTGACAATGTTGCAGAAGAAAAGCAGATACATAAAACTGTACCCACTGGAGACAATATGTTTAAAGTGGTTTGTGAGCAGGGTATATGGCAGAAGTAACAGTGAGCTCCCTACTTGGCCCTCCCCCCACATTCCACCCTTCTCTGACCTTGAGATTCCTGTGGGGCAGGTCTGGCTGTGTCTGGCTGTGTCTTGCAGAAGCTCATCCCACCTACTGTTATGACACTCATAGCCAGCCTTTCAAGGCAGTGGGGTCGCAGTGCTTTCCAGTCTTTCCTTTAGAGTCCTGCTATTAGCTGGCAGAAATTTTGTAACTGAGGCCTTTTTTTGTTTTAAAGGAAAGGTACAGGCAGGAATGAAGACAAGTAAGTAGACAGGCAGGCAGGAAGAGAGAGGAGGAAGCATCTTTATTTTATTTTTATTTAATTGTTCACATTGGTTGCTTCCCCATGGCCCAGGACTTTAACCCAGGGGTACGTGTCTTACTCCTTCGTGGCAATTAACCTAACTGCAGCTCCACCGAGGTGCACCAATTGATAACATTTTTAAAAAGAAGTCAGAAAGGTGAGCTTACTGCTTGTTTCTCTGGGTTGTTCCTTCTCTAGGCAGTCAGCATGTGCCAGCCCTTTAAACCCTTATTCCCCAAAAGGAAGGTTGCCTTCAGATCTGATTCTGTCCCCAGGGTGGGCTTTATAATGCAAATATGCTGAAAGATTCTGTTAGGCTGGCCCAGGGACAAAAGCAGCAAAGGCCACGCCCGGGAAAACGGCAGCCAAGCCCGGGAAAAAGGTGGATGACGTCAGAATAAGGGATGCGACCCCCACACCTGGATTCACAGGGCCAATCCCCAATAGCATATGGGAAGCCCGCGAAATTCCTCTGCTTAAAGAGCCGGTTCCCCTTTGTTCTGGCGCGCGACTTCCCAGCCCGCGACTTCCCGGCCCTCTGCGGACTTGGGAGTTTCGCCCGGGTGTGCAAACCCCAATAAAGCCTTGGCTATTCGACATTTTTTGTCTGATTGAACTTTTCTCCTCGCGGAGCCCAGAAAAACCTTACAGATTCCTCATGTCTTTTTTGCTACCAGAATCTCCAAATGAGACTCTGCTCCCACTGCAACAATAGAAAACTCAGCAATAACTTTTGAATGCCTACCATAATTAAGATGCCTTAAACACTTTAACACTTACCACATCTAATCTAAACATGATGAAAGATGGCACAGTGATCGCCATGGTCCACATTCTAAAGAGGAGGAGACTGAGGGTCAGAGTGGTTAAATGGTCGCTCAAGGGTCTGGAGTCAGGACTTCCTCTGATGCTCCTCCTATGGGTCAGGAGCCAAAACACTCTGTCTAAACTTTGTGCCACTTGAGATGCCCTTGAGATGGATGCACAGGTCAGCAATGGCGATGACCATGTTTACATCCTTCTGTGGTAGACAAACCATTATCCCCCTACTGAAATGCAGGGCAGTTGCAATTCCTATCCCTTGAATAACTGCCTTCTACCCTACAGAGCACAGTAACACTGAGGACGCCACTCTGGGATCCAATTACAAAAGACACAAACTATCCCCCTGGCTGATTTTGGTGAAGAAAGTTGTCATGTTGGGGTGGCCCACGTGGTATGGAACTGAGTCTCATGACCCATGAGGAAGTAGGTCCTGCCAACAATCACTCAAGTGAGTTTGGACGGGGATACCACCCATGGAATCTTTGGGTGCAGTGTTTTAAGAGACCCTGAGCAGAGGGCCCAGTAAGCTGTGTCCAAACTCCTGTTCCACAAAAGCTGTGGGACCGTAAATGTGTGCTCATTTATTTCACTTTGTCTCATTTGTTCCTGACTGGAGGGTGCAGTTAGCAGACTGGGGTAGGTGAGGTGGACACTCATCATCTGGCTGGAAGGGGCAGGGACACTGGCCCCCACTTACCTTGAGTATATGCCGTGGTCTGGCCCATTCTGCCTTGCACTCAACTCTCACAGACTGGGGTAGGAGAAAGAAGACAGTACCACTGTAGGGAAGTAGCTGCCAGTTTACTCAGTTCCAGACTTGTTTCAGTTTGAAACCTAAATGAACAAAAATAGACATTCCACTGCGTGACTTGGGCTCTTTAGGGAGGAAGATTGGGGGTGGGACGGGTTGACTTTAGACTACAGACACACCAGCAACTTCAGGATGTTCCCACGAAACTGACTGCATTTGTTAAAAATACCTACAATTCCAAAAATTATAGAGTGCAGCTAATCCTGTTCATTAAAGCCAAGAAAAACACACCCGAGTCAAACACAATATATGGCTGAAAGAGAGGGAATTTCACTAAGAAGAGAAGCATGCAATGGCCCCACAGGCCAGCCTGGTACCACACACACATATGACCTGGCACCCAGACAGCACCGAGCTCCTCCCTGGAAAGCTGGCCTCCCCAGGCTCCCTCAGGAACTTCTCTGAGACCCCAGACCTCCGTGTCCCGAAGTCTAACCCAAACAGGCTGCCTAACAGAGACCATGCCAGGACACCAGGAGTACCCAGAGCACCAACAGCCCTGATTTGGTGCCCAGACAAGAAAGCAAATTGCTGGTCTAAGGAAGTGTTAGGCTGGCCCAGGGACAAAAGCAGCAGCGGCCATGCCCGGGAAAGGCCAAGCCCGGGGGAAAAAGGTGGACGACGTCAGAATAAGGGATGCAACCCCCACACCTGGATTCACAGGGCCAATCCCCAGTCGCGACATGGGAAGCCCGCGAAATTCCTCTGCTTAAAGAGCCGGTCCCCCTTTGTTCTGGGTGCGACTTCCAAGCCCGCGACGTCCGGGCCCTCTGCGGACTTGGGAGTTTCGCCCGGGTGTGCAAACCCCAGTAAAGCCCTGGCTATTCGACATTTTTTGTCTGATTGAGCTTGTCTCCTCGCGGAGCCCAGAAAAACCTTACAGGAAGCATTCCTCCCACCCCAGGAACGCGGGGGTAGAAGGTCAGGTGGTCCCAGAACCAATGGAAGCAAAGTTCCTGGTAACAAGAAGGACGTGTGGGACTGAACAGGACCCTAAGGAATTCTGTGCAGGGAATTCGACTCCCATCTCTCAGACAGCAGATCTGAGGTTCCAAGGTTGTCCAGATGGGCATGGCCACCCGCCTCAGGCCACTGTCCTCTGAGTGCCACCTGGCTATGACTTCTCTTCTTCTGCCCACAGCAACCTCTTCTGACCCTAGCAGGGGTCAGCAAGCTCAGGAGGGAGCTCTGCCCAGGCACAGGCACAGGAGCATACTCTGCAGGAAAAGGAGCTGGTCTTTTGGGGGAAGAATTTCTGCCAGTCAGCCCCCAACTTTAGATAGGCTCTCCTGTTGGTCTGCAATGGAGGGTGAGTCTGCCAGTGACCCCAGGTAATGGTGCCAGGAACCTGGGTGAGAGCAGATGTGGGCACACGCAGGGACAAGCATGGTCACACTCTCAGGGGCACTCCCTGCAGTCTCCGATGATCATGCCCACCAGGCTAACACCCTCGACGCCCTGATCTCTCCTGCCCTTCAGCACAGCCAGGCCCAGACTGCAACTCTGGCTCTCTGAACGTCACATTGTATCTGTTTAAGGCTCACAACAAAATTGAGCATGAAGCACAGAGATTTCCCATGTGCTCCCTGCCCACCTGTGCACAGCATCCCCCACTACCAACACCTCTCACCCCACCAGAGTGGCACTTTGTGACAATCGATGAACCCACACTGACGCTTCTTCTTGGCATAAAGTCCATAGGACTCATCAGGTTCAGTCTCGGTGTATATTCTATGGGTTTGGATACGTGCACAATATCATTAAACAGAGGGAGCAGGGCCAGGAGAGAGGAGAGCCAGGGAGAGAGGGGAACCTGAGGAGGGGGCAGGGGGCAAGAACAGCCCACAGCCACTGGAGCCACACTGTACACATTCACATTTTACAGGCTGTCCTGGTGCTGACTGAGCCACCCCACCCAGCCCTGTGCTTCCGGCTCGTTGGGCTGCACTGTACGAGTGTAACTTTTTTCTTTAAAAATTATTATTATTATTATTATTATTATTATTATTATTATTATTATTATTATTATTATTATTATTATTATTATTATATTTTATTGAAGTAGCACTGCCTTACAATACTGTATAAGTTTCAGGAGGACAGCAGTACACCTGGCAGGTGTCTATTTCACATCACATCCACCACCAAAGGTCTGCTTACCATCTATCCACCACGATCCAATTGTCCCTTTCTGCTCGTTCCTCCCACTCCCACCCTCAGTCTCCCTGGTAACACTTTTCTGTTGTCAGAATCTTTTGTTTGTCTGTATTCACATATGAGTCAAATTATCTGGTATTTGTTTTTCTCCTTCTGATTTATTCCATTTAACATAGTCCCCTCAAGGTCCACAGTGTTGCTGCAAATGGCAAGATTTCATCTTTTTGATCGCTGAGTGGTAATCCACAGTGCCCGTATACTACATCTTCTTTATCCTCTCTTCTGTCAGTAGACACTTAGATTGTTTCCTTATTTTGATCATGGTGCTGCTATGAACATAGGGGTGCATATATCTTTTCAATTTAGTGTTCTCATATTCTTCAGATAAATACCTGAAAATGGATTTGTTGGATCACTTGGTAATTCATTCTAATTTTGATTTTTGGGGAACCTCCATACTGTTTTTCATAGTGGCTGTACCAATTTATACTCACAACAACAGTGTACAAGGGGGTTCCTTTTCTCTGTACCCTTAACATCTTACTTGTTTTTTCTTGTCTTTTGGGTAATAGCCATTCTCAGAGTGTGGTTTTATTAATTCCATTTCCTAAAAATAGGAACATCTTTTCTTCTGCCTGTTTGGTCATTTATATCTACTTTGGAGAAGTGCCTGTACAGGTCCACTGTCCATTTTTTAATTGGGTTGTTTGTTAAGCTGTGTAAATTGTTTATCTATTTTTGATATTATCCCCTTGTTTGATAAGTGGTTTGCAAATATCTTCTCCCATTTAGATTGCTCTTTCATTTTAATGATGGTTTCTTTCTCTGTGCAGAAGCTTTTAATTTTGACATTGTTGCATTTGTTTACTTTTGCTTTTGTTTCCCTGGCTATTGGAATCAAATTATCAAAGCCATATGTAAGGCTGATGTTAGATTATCGTTTGTGGATCTTTCTTCTATGTATTTTATGGTTTCAGGTATTATATTCAAGTCTTTATTCTATTTTGAATTAATTTTTTGCATATGGTATAAGATATTGATGTAGTTTCATTTATTTGTTTGTATGTGGCTGTCTAGTTTTCCCAACACTGAATTTATTTATTTATTTAAAAAAGGAAGAAATGAGGACAAGTAAGCAGGAAGGAGAGGAAGAGAAAGAAGTTTTTAAACTTTATTTGTTCATCTTGATTGTTCTCCATCCTGGCCATAGGTGGTGAACTGGGTTCTTGGGCTTTATGTGGTCTACATGCCAGCTATCATCTTAGTATCTGAGTCACTAGGTCACAACCCAACACCATTTATTGAAGAGATTTTTCTTTCTCCATTGTTATGTTCTTGGCAATTAGCAAATTAGCTCAAATTAGTATGAGCTTATTTTTGAGCTCTCAATTCTGTTTCATTCATCTCTCTGGCTGCTTTTACTGCTAATGCCACACAGTTTTGACTACTAAAGCTTTATAGTATCATTTGAAGTCAGGGAGCATGAAACTTTATTTTTATTTTTCCTTCCGCCTATCCAGGATTGCTTTGGTAATTTGTGGTCTTTCGTGAGTTCATAAAGCTAATAGTATACTAACTAGTGGAAAACAGAATTTTATTTTCCCTCTAAGATCAGGAACAGCACGAAGATACCCACTATCACCACTATTATCCAATTTAGTACTGGAAGTCCTAGCCAGAGCAATTCAGCAAGACAAGGTAATAAAAGTATCCAAATTGGAAGATCAGAAGTAAAACCATCATCATTTGCAGGTGATGTATTAGTATACACAGAAAACTCTGAAGATTTCACTAAAAACTACCAGAAAAAAGAAATGAGTAAAGTGAGTTTACGAAATAAATACTCAAAAATCAGTTGCATTTCTGTACATGATCAAAAGGAAAGTTAAGAAAACAATTTTATTTTAAAAACACACACAAAAAAACAACCTAAGAATAAACTTAATAAGGGAGGTTAAAAGAAACAGATGACACAAAGAGAGTGAAAGATATTCCATGCTCATGGGTTGGAATAATTAACATTGCTAAAATAGTCATCTTACCTAAAGTAATATATAGATGCAATGCAATCCCTGTCAAAATTCCAATGACATTTTTCACAAAAATAGAGCAAACAATGCAACGTGACTTTAAATGGTGAGTGGCAGTCCCAGGGAGGGTTTCAGTGAGACCCTTCTCACTGAGTTTAACTCTTTTCAAACCCTGGCTATCAATTCATGGTAGTGTTTTAGACATAGGACAAAAAGTTAGGGTATTTCGTAGCTATGATTTTATATCCTATACATCTTATTAATGTATAGCAATTAAAAACATCATTATTCCATTTTATTTTCAAAGTGAAAAGATAATATGCTTTATTTCTGTTCAGAGAAAGCAAACTCGTTTAGAGGTGACCTAAATAGAGAAAACACCATTTGCACATCAACTTAGTCACTTTTTTTTTGAAAGAAAAGGTGCAGGCAGGAATGAAGACAAGCAGGCAGGCAGGAAGAGAGAGGAGGAAGAAGCATTGTATTTTTATTTAGTTGTTCACACTGGTTGCCGCCCCCGCCATCTCAACCTGGGATTCGAACCCAGGATGCGTGTGGCCTGTGATCCTTTGGAGGTGACTGACCTAATCACTACTCAGCCAGTGTGCTCCTCAGTCATTTTTTTTTAATGGAAAAATTCGAAATGAGAAAATTTACAGGTAGATTTAAAAATCATTAACATATTGTCATCTTTATCTCCTTTATTCCTTTGCTGAAGTATTTCCAGCATGCTCTAGCCATATTTTACCCCGTTTGACATAGGCTGAGGTAATATAAAAATATAAGAATTTAAAAGTTCTAATACCTTCATCATACTTGATAAAATTAAAAAACAATGAATCACAATTCTTTTCAATGATCTATCATCAGCTCACACTGTCTGTCACAGGGGGCACATATTTTGAAGTCCTTGACTCCCACTTGCCCTGGGACCCAGCTTCATCAACCAGTACTTCCTCAGAGACAGTGGGGCAGCAGTGACAGAAGCTGCCCAACTGTGGAACCTTTTGCACATTGAGAAAAAGTCGGGGGCTGGGGTGAGAGCGGTGGTTGAGTGACCTTTGTCATACTTTAAACCTTATATAATGCTATAATGCAATGTTCCTGCAATGAAATCAATTAAAAAAAGAAATAAAAAATATTTCAATCAAGCTACTCTTTGTAACTGATTTTTTATTTATAAATAAAATTTATTTTTTATTTATATAATGGCCAGCATCTATTCAGCAGAACCCTCACACTCTGCAAGACACATCTCTGGTAATGCTTCCTGATGACTAGGGTTCCCCAACTTCCCCAGCTGCACCCCCACAACATATCAACAGTTTCTCCAATCAGCAGAATCAAGTTTGTCTTTCTTTTTTGTTTGAATTTTTGTGTTTTATTAATGGTATGTAATTCATGTACAATAAGATTCATCCTTTTAAAGTATACAATTCAATGTGGTTATTATAATTAAAATGTGATGCACTGATCCCCACACTTCATCCCAGATCAGGTGACTAAGGCACAGACTGAAAGCTATAGACCTGGATGTGAGAGCTGAAGTCAAGGGGGCAAAAAAGGAAAGCAGTGCAATATCATAAACTGATTCTAGAATATTTTATCACCTCCCCCAAGAGCGCTTTACCCGTCAGTAATCACTCCTCCAGTCCCTTGCAATTGACTTTCTGTCTCTCCAGCCTTGTGTAATCTGTACATTCATTTAAGTGGACTCATACAGTATGAGTACGTGACCTTTTAGATCTAGCTCCCTCTACTTGACTGTTTACTACTTACTGTTTCTAGTTACTGTTTTCAAGATTCATTCATGTTGTAGATACATCAGGAATGAATTCCTTTACGTGGGTGAATAATATGCCTTTGAATAGATATGCCACATTTTGTTTATCCGTATTTCCGTTGATGGACATTTGGGTTTTTTCCAGCTATTATGAATAAAGCTGCTATGAACGTTTGTGTACAAGTTTTTTGTGGACACCTGTTTCGGTATATGTCTAGGAGTGGAATTGCTGGGTTTTATAGTAATTCTATTTAAATTTTTGAGTAACCACCAAACATTTTCCACAGCAACTTGCCATTTTTTATTCTCATTAGTAATGCACAAGTGTTCTAATTTTTCAATGTCTTGTTTAATATTTGTTATTGAATATATCCCAGTGGGTGTGAAGTGATATTTCATTATGGTTTTGATTTGCATTTTACTTATAACTGATGTTGAACATATTTTTATGTGTTTGTTATGTATCTTCTTTGGAGAAATATCTATTTAAGTTTTTTTCTTTTTAAGGAAAAGTGCAGACAGGAATGAAGCCTAATAGGTAGACAGAAAGAGAGAGGAAGAAGAAACATTTATTTATTCTTATAAAGTTTTTCATCTTGGTTGTCCCTCTCCTCCCAGGGCTCCAAATTGCAAACCCAGGGCCTTAAGATGTGTGTGTGAACTGTGCCTTGTTGGCAGACTTAACTGCTAAGCCGCCAGTGAGTGCCTTTTTTTTTTTTTTTTTTTTTTTTTTAAGAGGAAGGATGCAGGCAAGAATAAAGGCAAGCAGACAGGCAGGAAGAAAGAGAGGACAAAGATGTATTTATTTATTTATTCATTTTGGGGTTTCGAACTTGGGTTTTTACAGAGACTACACTGGCCGGAGCCATCAACTTAATGCTTGAGCCATGAGGGCTAGCCGCCTTTGCCTATTTTCAAACTGAGTTATTTGTTTTCATAGTGAGCTGGAAAAGTTCTTTATATATTCTGGATACAAGTCCCTCATCAGACACATGATTCGCAAATATTTTCTCCCTTCCTAGGGATTGTCTTTTCCATCTCTTGAAAGTGTCCTTTGAAATAAAAAAAGTATTTAAATTCTGCAGTTTTCATTTTTGGTTTATTGTGCTTTTTGGGTATCATTTAACTAAGAAAGCGCTGTCAAATCCAAGGTCATGAAGACTAATACTTGCTTTCTTCTTATTTTTTTTCTTTAAGGAAAGGCACAGAAGGAATGAAGGCAAGTAGGCAGACAGGCAGGAAGAGAGAAGAGGAAGAAGCATCCTATTTATTTCACTCATTGGTTCATCACTGGTTGTTTCCCAGTCCCAGCTCTGAAACCCTGGACCTTTGCATGTGGACTGAGCCTGGTTTAACCTTCAAGGCCACCAGGGTGCGCCTATATTTGTTTTCTTCTGAGAACTTCAGAGTTTTAGTTTCTACACCTACTTACACATACTACACATTTTGATAGACATTTATCCAAAGAATATATATATTTTAAAATCTACTTTGAGTTAATTTTTATACATGGTTTGAGGTCCAACTTTATCCTTTTGCATGTGGATATCCAGTTCTTCCAGCACAATTTCTTAAAAAGACTGTTCTCCTCCTACCTCCTACCCCACAGAATTGCCAGCTCCCTTATAAAAAATTAATCAACTGTAAATATGAGCATTTATTTTTGGACTCTTGACTCTCTTGCATCTATGTATAGTATATCTTCCTGCCAGTAATGCAGTCCCAATTACTGGAGCTTTGGAGTAAGTTTAGAAACCAGGAAACCTCTAACTTCATTTTTTTTTCAAGATTGTTTGGTTATTATGGGCTTCTTGAATTTCTACGTGAATTTTAGGATCAATTTATCAATTTCTGCAAGGAATTCAGCTTGCACTGAAGTAGTAGATCAGTTTGGAGAGTACTGTCACCGACACTACTATATCTTCTAACCAGTGAATACAAGATGTTTTACCATTTACTTATGACTTCTTTTAATTTATTTTGGTAATGTTTATGTAAGTCTTGCACTTTCTTGGTTAAATTTATTCCACATATTTTATTCTTTGCCAGATGATTATAAATTGAATTGTTTATTCCTTTTATTTTCATGTTGTTTATTACTAGTGTGTACAAATAGAATTGATTTTTGTATACTGAGTTTTTGAGAGAAAGAAGAAACATTTTAAGTTAGTTGTTCATCTTGGTTGCTCCCTCTGGAACTGGGTCTTGAACTCAGGTCCTTGGGATGTATGTGGACTATGTTTAGTGGCCTTATCTGCTATGTCACCAGGTAGCACTTCTATATTCTTGCATCCTTCAACCTTGATGAAGTAATTTATTAGCTCTAACAGCTTTTTAAAAATCCTTAGAATGTTCTACATACAAGATCATGTTATTTGCAAATAGAGATAGTTTTATTTCTTTTCAAATCTCTCAGCCTTTTATTCCATTTTCTTGCTTGATTATCCTGGCTAGGACCACCAGTATAAGGTACAACAGAAGTGGTGAAGCAAACCTCTTTGTCTTGTTCTTGATCTTATAGGAAAAGCTTTCCGTCTTACTGTTATGATGTTAGCTGTGGGACTTTTATTTGTTGTTTTTTTCTTTTTCTTTTTGCAGATGACCTTTATCAGGTGAGGAACTTCTATATATTCCTAGTTTTTTTAGTTTCTCATTTTTAATCATGAAAGACTGTTAAACTTTGTCTAATGTTTCTCATGACTTTAATATGGCTGATTTCATTGATTTATTGTGACTTGACCTCACATTCCTGATACAAATACTACTTGGTTATGATCTATATTCATATATATATACATCATAATATCTATACATATATACATTTTTGGATTTGCTTTGTATTTGTTGAGGACTTGTATTTTGTTGAGGATTTTTATATTTTTATTTATAAGGGATGCTGGGTTGTAGTTTTCTTGTGATATCTTTGTCCAGACATTTGCTATCAGGTAACTTTGGACTCAGTTAATGAGTTGGGAAGGGTTCTCACCTCTTCAGTTTGGAAGGAGAATTTTACAGGACTTATATTAACTCTTTAAACATTTGGTAGAACTCACCAGAGATACCATATGGCCCTGGGCTTTTCTTTTGGTTACTGATTCAATTTCCTTACTTGTAGGTCTATACAAACCTGATTTCTCTTTGAGTCAGTTTCTGTAGTTTCTAACTTTTGAGAAATTTGTCTGTTTCATCTAGGTTGTATACTTTGTTGGCATATTATTAATTTCCTATTTCATTGTAACAAATTACCACTAATTTAGTGACTTAAAACAAACGTAATATTACACAGTTCCGGAGGTCAGATGTTGGAAACAGACTTCACTGGGCTAACATTGGGTGTTAGCAGGATAACATTCTCTCTGCAGGCTCCAGGGGAAAATAGATTTCCTTATCTTTTTCGGCTTTTGAAGGCTGCCTGTATTTCTTGACTTACAGACCTTCCTTCTATCTTAGAAATTAGCAGCATTGTATCTTCAAATCTTCAACTCTAACCCTTCCACCTTTCTAATTCTCTTATAAGGACCCTTGTAATTACATGGAATTCATCCAAAGAATCTAAATTAAGATGCTCCCGTTCAAGATCTTTAACTATCAGATATTTAAAGTCCCATTTTCCATGTCAGGGAACATATTCATGATGTCCAGGGATTAGGACATCTTAGGGGGGAGCATTATTCTGTCCACCACCACATGTATTTATGGTATTCCTTTACAACTTTTAACTTTAAATTTTCAATTATCGATAAAGCATAACTAAGAAATAACTTACAAAAACTAGAAGTTATAACCATTAAATTTTGAATTTTCATAACACATTTACTTGGTCATATCGTTCCTTTAGAACTTAATATTTGTATAGCATTGGCAATGATGCCTCCTCCTGTGTGTGTGTGTGTGTGTGTGTGTGTGTGTGTGTGTGTGTCTGTGTGTCTGTGTGTGTGTGTTTGAATTCGTGTCTTCATACGCTTTGGATAGATACCAAGAAGTGGAATTATTGGATTATGGGGAAGTTCTATTTTTAACATTTTGAGGAATCTCAGTATTGTTTTCCAATGTGGCTGCACCAATATACATTCCCATCAGCAACTCCCTTTATTCCACATTCTCATCAACACTTATCTTTACTAGTCTTTTCAACATAGGCCATTCTCGA
The DNA here is from genome assembly GCA_004363575.1 of Solenodon paradoxus. NCBI lineage: Eukaryota > Metazoa > Chordata > Mammalia > Eulipotyphla > Solenodontidae > Solenodon > Solenodon paradoxus. The sequence goes on from RJWH01000529.1 coordinate 256,494, forward strand.
GGTTATATTTCATTGCAGTTTTGATTTTAATTTCCCTGATAATAACTGATGATGAGCATTTTTCATGTGCCTATTAGTAATGCTCCTTTCATTTCTGATTTTAATAATTTAAATCTTACTTTTTCTTGGTCCACATAGCAAAAGATTATCAACTTGGTTGGTATTTTAAAAATTGCTTTTTTGTTGTTGATTTGTCTACTGTTTTTCTATTCTCTTTTTTATCTATTTCCATTCTAATTTTGTTATTTATTTCCTTGTACTGGCAGTAGGTTTAGTCTGCTTTTCCCTTTTTAGTTTTTGTGGTGGAAATTTTGGTTATTGATTTGAAATTTTTCTTCTTTCCTAATACAGATTTCTTTTTGAATTATGATGAGATATGTCCTGATAAATGCATCATAAACTAAAAAATATTATAAATTAAAAATGCATGCAGTACTCCTACCAAACATCCTAACTTAGCTTAGTTGAACTTAAATATGCTAAGAGCACTTACATTAGCCTAGAGTTGAACAAAATCATCTCGCACAACACATCTTTTAAAACAAAGTGTTGAACTTTTCCTGTAATTGATTGAACAGTATACTCAAAGGGAAAACAATGGTTGTATGTGTTTGCCAGCTAATGTACACAGCTGAGATTACTCTGGACCTGAAGAATGTTTAAAGCTAAAATTAATTGCTGGGTAATAGGGATACTACCTTGACAAGGTCACCAGTTCCTCTCTCATCTGATGAGGTTAAGGAACATCCGGTAGAAGACTCTAGATGATCAGTTGTTTATCCTGGATAAATGTGGATGATTGAGAGCTGCAGCTTACTATCTCTGCCCAGCATCATGAGAGAGTGTCATATCACATTATCACTAGACTAGGAAAAGACAAAATTCAAAAAGAAAGTTTTTGCTGATTGCATATCACATTCACACCACTGTAAAGTCAAAAATCATTAAATTGAAACATCTTAAGTTGGGGACCATCTGTAGAGGTGCTTATTCTGAGCATGGTTTTAGCTGTATTACATACATTTTGATGTGTTGTGTTTTTTTTTTCCTTCGTCTTTTTGTTTCCTAGTTTCCTTTATGATGTCTTCTTTGACCCATTCACTGTTGTTGGTTGTTTAACCTTTACATATTTGCTAATTTCACAAATTTTCTTTTATTATTGATAGATAATTATATTACATTATGGTTGGAAAAGATGATATGCATGGTTTAAATTCTTTAAAATATATTGAAATTTATTTATGAGCCAACATGTGTTCATTCTGGAAAATGTTTCAGGTGAACTTGAGAAGAATGTGTGTCTGGCTATTGCATAATTTGCTCTGTAGCTACTGGTGGTCTAGTTTGCTTACAGTGTTGGTCAGCTCTTGTATTTCTTTGCTGATCTTCTGAAGGTGGGAAATTGAACTCTATTATTGTTAAATTGTTTGTTTATTCTTTTACTTTGCAAGTTTTGGCTTCATGTAGTTTGGGGCTTTCTTGCTAGATACATATATACTTAGGATTATTACATATTCTTGACAGATTGATCCTTTTATAATATATATTTTACATAAAATATTCTGTCTCTAGGAACAATTTTGTCTTAAAGTCTGATATTATTGAATAGTTGGATCATGTTTTATATCCATTCTTCCTATCTCTGCCTCTTATTTGTAGTGTTTAAGTCATTTACATTTAATGTAATTATTATAAGGTAGGATTGTCTGTCATTTTGTTATTTTTTTGTATATGTCTTTGTGTTACTCTATTCTATTACTTCCTTATTTTGTATTAATTCTCAGGATCATTCATTTCTTTTACTAATATACATTTTTAAATTGCTTTATTTGTGATTGCCTTCAGGATTATAATTAAGACTTTAATTTATAACAATTTAGTTAGGATTAATACCAATTTATTTTAATAATATACAAAGATTTTGCTTCTACATAGCTTGTTCCTACACATGCCAATGACATAAACTTCCTTTCTACCGTCAGCAAAGTTTTATAGTGATTGCTTAATGCAGGTGCCTTTTAAATTAGACAGGACTTAAAAAAGAATTATAAATAATTATGTGACAGCCTTTACCAGTGCTCTTTATTTCTTCTTGTGGAGCTGAGATACTGTCTAGTGTCTCTTCATTTTAGCCTGAAGGACTTCATCTAGCATTTGCTATAGAGAAAGTCTGAGAGTGATAAACTCTCAGTTTTTGTTTATATAGAAATCTACTATTTTTTTATTTTTGTAGAATAATTTTTTCTAGATATAGAATTCTCAATTAACAGAGAATTTTGTTTGTTTTTACTTTCAAAAAACACTTTTCTATGCCATCTTTCTACCTCCTGATCTTCATGCTTTCTAATAAGAAATTCTCTGCTAATCTTGCAGAGGTTCTATTGTAGATGAGAGTTATTTCTTTCTTGCTTTAAAGATTTTCTTGGTTTTGATTTTGACAGTTTGATTACGATGTGTCTAGGTGCAATCTCTTTCAGTTTGTCCAATTTGAAACTGTTGAACTTCTTGGATACGTAGAAAATGTGTTTCATCAATATTTCATCAGATTTCCAGCTATTATTTCTTCAAATATTCTTTTTACCCTTCTCCCCCCCCCGTTTGGTACTTCTATTATTCACTTATTGGTATACTTGATGGTGTCCCACAGGTTTTTGAGACTCTGTTAATTTTTCTTCATTATTTTCTCTGCTCCTCTGACTACATCATCTCAATGTACCCATCTTCAAAGTTGTTAGTTCTTTTGCCTACCCACCCAAATCTATTGTTGAACACCTCTAGTGTATTTATTTTTTATATCAACTTCAGAATTTACATTTGATCTATCGTTTTTCTTCATTGGTGTTCTCTAGTTGCTGAGACATCACTCTCATACTTTGTTTTAGTTCTTTTGAACATATTTAAAACATTTAATTTAATTTAAAATCTTTGTCTTGTGAATAAATGCTTGGATTTACTCGATTTCCCCTGTGTATGGGTCATACTTAGTTTTTTGAGCATGTCATAACTTTAATTTTCTGAAGGAAAAAAGAGGAGAAAGAAGCACCTTTATTTACTTGTTTTTATTTTTGCTTTTGGTTGTTTCCTCTGACTTTGGGTCATGAGCCTGGGTCCTTGGGCTTGACATGGTCCATGCCCAGTAATAAGTTTAACACCTGAGTCACCAGAGCATGCCAAATATCTCACAACTTTTATTGTTAAAAACTTTACTTTAAAAAATATAGCTACTCTGGATATCACCTTCCATTCCCTTTTGTGCAGAGCCTCAAGGTTAGCCAGAGGTGAAATCTTTGTTTCTCCTGAGAATGTGCACACCTCTCTCATGGTCTTCTAGATTCTCAAGTATTTCCAGAGATTTTTAAAGCCCCTGTGATGGTTTCATTCCCCAGCTATTTTGTAATAGTTTTAGTTAATCTGTTGTTTGCTCAGCTGTTATGAACAATATAGTAGCATCTGCAATGTTCAGCAGTTGTCTCTTGATTGTTTTAAACAAATGTTCCGGAGGAAAAAACTGTTTGGCCAACCTACATATCAGATCAAATAAATGTGGCCTTATAGTTGGGAACTTCAGACAATTCTCTGGAAATGGGTCTTTGAAGTAACTTCGGTTCTGTTCTATACCTTCCAGTGGCTATCAAGTTGCTGATTTTTACCAGGATAATGAGCAGTTAGTTTTCAAGGCTATGACTTAACTAAGGAGAGGGGCACAAGAGTTAAACACCACAAAACTCCCTGTTCTTACTGAGATTCAACTGTTTTTTTTCTCCCAGATTTATTCCCTAGATTTCTGTAAGTCTTTGGTAAATTACCAGTTTTGAAAAAGTTGATTATAATTTTTTACTGTGTTTTTAAAGAGAAGACAATTTTCAGGGGGCCTTTCTCTACCATTTTTGTTGATGCTATCTCTCCAGAGCAAGTTTCTTTATATTGTGGGGTCTGTCTCTCCAGTGAATTCATGAAAAGTAAATGTTTAATAATCAGGAAAGGCAGCTCTATAGACAGAAATCAGATCAGTGATTGCTTTGAATTAGAGTGGAATCAGGGAGTGGGATTTGCAAAAAGGCATAAGAAAAAATCATGAGCTGTTGGAAATGTTTTAAAATGGGACTGATTTGATAGTGGCACAAAGCTATAAATTTACTAAAACTCAACACAGTGGGTGGATTTTAGGGCCTATAAATCAGACATAAATAAAACTTTTTGAAAAAGTAACTGCTGGAAGCCTTCTCAACTGGCATTGCCCCGGTGTGGAGGCAGCTCTGGTGAACCAAGTTGGACGAAGTATGAGGTGAGTTTGAATCAAGTCATGTAACAGCAGACAGTCCCAGACACTGGCTTAGATAGAGGCGATGGTGGTCCTGCCCACCCACAATGATATGAAGCACAGAGGGGTCAGAGCAGGACCTATAATATGGAGTGTACTGCCTGCTTTCAGGTATCTCAATGATCTTCTCACGAATAGGAGTTCTGTAAACTGTTTTCAGACACATCTCCTCACATCTCCGCTTCACTATGTGTTTTGCGATGACATTTACAAGACTAACATCTTTGCACTTTGGCACAAATCTTTTCTGGGCAGCACAAGGTGTGCACTGAGAGTCAGGCCTGAGTGGGCATTAGGTCCAGGATGAGATTTGGTTTTACTCTCGGAGTGATTGACAGCTGTGGGCCAGTTGCAGAGCCAAGGAGCAAAGGTCTTGCAAGTTCCCATACTGCACTCCAGCTAAGAGCCAAGTGAGCCAGGAGTGGCCCACAACAGTTCAAGAGTCTGAATTCTAGCTAGAGAGTGGGAAAACCTCCAGATGAAAGTTACAGATCTGCAAGGGGTGTGGGGAGGGTCCTCTTACCTTCAGCACCCAGAGTCGGGGAGACTCCTCAGGCACTGTCCTGGAGTGTCAAGTCTGTGTCTGTGCTGAGAATGTCAAGGGCTTGTAGGGTTAGGGCTGTGGACCTGATAAGCTATTGCTCCAAAGGCATAGCACTAAGTAGGATGTGGGTGCAGTCTAGACCCAACCAGGACATGGGTACAAAAGTCTTCAATGGAATACAGAAGTGACTCATCCTTAAGGAGATCACGGAGTCCCTTGTAGACAAAATTCTCTCCCCTGCCCCTTAGGGTCTGGTCCCACAAAATCTCTGTTCTAATCTCTAGTTGGATACTAGTCATATTAGATTAGGGCCCAACCTAATGACCTCATTCTAATTTAAGGACCTCTAAATGTTTCATCTACAAATACAGTCACATTCGGAGGTACCAGGAATTAGGACACTTGAACTTTCTGAGGACACAACTCAGTCAGTTACTGTGTTGCACATCTCATAGGCCCAAAGCATCAGACACATAGCTTTCCAAACTCTTGCAGGTACAGAAACGCCGCGCGCGTTCCCATCACCGTACTTTCTGTGCTCTCTGGAGCATACCGGGTGTCGTGCGTCCTCTCACCACTAGGGGGCAGTGACCACCAGTCGACAGTGAGGCCGATTTTAGGGCAGCGGCGCTCTCAACTGCACGCTACTGCTGAGGAAGACGTGGGTGTCCGCTGAGCGTCACTCTGGTTCTTCACTCTCCTGGCTTGACTCGAGGTCCCTATAATCTCGGGGCCGTAAGATGGATGTCGCTCCACTCCTATCCTCGGTGAGGGAGAGAGCTGTCTGTCCCAGGTTCCTGTGTAAGACCAGCTTTTACACGGTCCTGCCCAAGAGGCACTGTGTCCTGGCCCTGAACTGGAGCAGAGGTGCTGAAGATTTGGAACGGGTTCTAGAAAACCTCAGAAGTCAGTGAAGTCAAGCGGCGGTCTAAGTGACTAATAACTCCCAGAGCAATGCAAGAAAGAGACCGCACCTTCTCTTGACTTTGAGCCCTGACTGCCTCACTGTCTGCTGACGACCAGCAATTGCCTGATCTGGTTCAGTAACTGAACTGTCCACCTTTGACTCGCTGCTGTGCAGTCAAGGGTGGTCAGAAGGAGAAGCACTGTATGATTTCAGGTGTTTGAGGTGCTTAGAGTAGTCAAAATCGTAAAGCGAGAAAGCAGGACGGCGAGTGCCTGGACTGGGGAAAGAGAAGGATAGGGTGTTAGTGTTTAATGGAGACAGTTTCAGTTTAGGACAGTAACACAGTTCTAGAGATGGGTGGTAGTATATTTTACCATGATAAAAAAAATGGCCTCACAATAAAGTACCACCTTTAAGGGACCCCATTAGGAAGAGAAACAAGACCTGGGCGCTGACGTTGTCCCTGTTGGGCAGGGATACCTCTCTCCTCTCTAGCCACCAGGAGCAACCATGCAGAATCCTAGGTCCTGAGACTTGCCTTTGCCTTGGGAACATCATACCCACTTCATGAGAGACAGCAGAGTCTCCTTGACCAGGAAACACTTTCTCCCACAAAGAAGGGATGCAGGCTGGCCTGTGAGCTCACAAAACTTCATTCTACAGGTTAGGGGAACCCCTGTCTTTCACTGGTTCCTGATCTGCCCCTCCCCCATCAAAAGCTCTACTGCTGACTGTGGCTCTAAGAAACCTAGCCCAAAACCTAGCTCCATGCCATCTGGAGTGCTTCCACCACCCCGCCATGGAGGCAGTCTGGAGCAGAGCAGAGGGAGGTAACTTGTGGGTGGAGGAGGCAGGCCCTATTGCAGCACCACTCTGTAAATGCTGCTCCCAGGTGCAAATGCACAGACATCCCTGTGTGAACAGCCCTGTACCAGGGTTCCTAAGAGGCCCCATAGAGAGAGTTCAGAGCACCCACAAATTTGGATGGAAAAATGCATATTTTCACTAACCTCTAGAATTTAGCATGTTTTCCATCTATGAATTAAGTGACCAATAACAATGGTTTTAGGGGGTTCACAGGACTCACCAAGATGCTTTAGGGGGTCTATGGCTCCCCAAAGATGTTAAGAACTGTCGTAGAGCATTTTCAGGAAACCAGGAGACCCAAAAATGAATGACCCTCCCAAGACCCCTGATGAGGAGTCTGCCATGTGCACATGCTCAGTGTCTCCCAGGAGGGCGGCAAATTCCAGGGAGGGTGGGGCCTACATGCTAGGTGGGAGAGCACTCCAGAAGCAGGGAGCCCGCTCTTCCAGCACATGCACCCCTGCCTTGCCCTTCCTGAGGAGAGGAGGTGTCAGGAAACAGCTATGAGGTCACATTTGTATTAAATCTAATTGTAAGGGTGACTTTGCCAGAAACAGGAGCAAGAGTCACCCATCACCACTGGGAACTTCCGCTGACTGTTAGGCATGGCCAGTGGCCACTTGGAGCTTCCTCTGAGACTCTCAGCCCTGACCCAGCAGGAGAGCCAGGTGGGCAGGAAAGAGATGTGCCTACTTAAAGCCAATTCTCCCAACAGTTGAGGGTCATGGAAAGATCCCACTTGCTCCCGTTGGCAGGGATTTGCAAGGTACAAGTCCCTCTATGACTGCATCTTTAGAAGGTCAACAGTGGATGACAGATGCAGTGGTCCCTCCAGATCCTGGTGTACTGCTCTGCAGTATCACTGGGCCTGGTGAGGACAGGAGAATCAGTCATGCCCTCATGGGGAGCCAGGCCCAGGTTGATTGAGCCCCTGAGTGTGATTTTCAGGTTCCTGGTTGCCACTTGAGATTCAGGAGGCTGAGTGCAGCAGGGGGGGTGCCCCAGGACTCTGTGAACACTGCCTGGAGCCCCACTCCCACCCCAGGATCCTTTGAAGCTAAGGCCTGCTGGTGGGGTACACTCAGCACCCTGTGTAGCCCAAGTGCCAGCCAAACCTGGGGTTGTGCTGGGAGGTAATTGGGTGCCTGCTGCTGCCTCCACATGCTGCCTCTCCTGTGACCTTGGGCCATTGTTCTGCTCTCTCTACAGGGAAGGCTGAGGTGCTGACAGGTGTTTCCCAAGCACAAGGAGACTGTGATGAGTCTTACGGAGAAAACCCATGTGTTGGAGGAGCATCATTCTGGCCCAATTATGATGCTGTCGGCTATTGAGTTCAGGGGTTGGTACCCACCTTTCCTGCTCTGGTGGGAGCCCACCTCACGCAGGTCTACTTCTCCACCCCTTTTCCTTACCTAAACTCTTCCAGTATCTGAACTTGGCCCTAGTTGCGAGATTCCCAGTTGTCTATGCACCCCTAAATCCCTAAAACATGTCTATGCACCCCTAAAACATTTCCGTTGCACAATGCTCTAGAACCCCAACCCTTGTCCCAAGGGTTGAGTGGCCCCAAGTTCCCCAGGCTATGCTGTTTCTACCTCTGGGTTTCTTTTTTCTGTATAATACATGCGTCCTCATGATCAGACGCATAGCAGTCAGCCAGGTCCTCCCCCAGCCCAACCCTGAGGCACCCCTAGTACAAGTGTAGAGGAGGCTCTGCACCCCACACCCTGGCAGGTGAAGCAGTGGGGCCACCCGTGAGACGGTTCAGGGGCCCTTGAGGCAGTCTGCACACAAAAGGGTGGTAAGGGGCAGCACGTCGTCATCTTGGGGAACTCAGGCAGAGGAATGGGCAGCACCACGCGGGAACATGTACATGAAACAAGAACAGCATTGAATTTGACAGAGATCTGGGTGATAAAAAGGCAGCTGGAACAATGGGGGGAAAGGCAGAACCAGGGGTACAGGACAATCTATCAGCTCTTAACCCAGAGCCTTCCTGAAGGGAAAAAGAGTAGCAAGGAAAACAAACTCCATTTCACAGTGGCAACAATGAAACAATCTCCCTTCTTTCTCACTCAGTAATAAAACTGGAGGCCAATGAAGGTCTCCAGAGGTTCTGTGTTTCTAAAGATTAGCTTTCTCTTGGGAAGTGACGGAAAAAGGAGAAATGGCAAATATTAGTTCCCCTCTCATGAAGTAATTCTTTTTGAACAGGTTTCCTTGGGAGTTCTCCATGGGACAACTTGTGAGACGGCTTCCAGACCCTCTCAAGTCACGTGAGGGGAAAGGCCTAACAAATATCTGAATTCCAGAAGACAAAACAGGAATGGCCCCTGCCAGGCTTCCTTCTGAAGTCTGTGCAGAAGGAACAGAACCCACCTGCCCAGCCTCCTGCAGCCACATCTTAAGGCAGCAGGTTATCCAGCTGGGCCCACAGGACAAATGCTGATTTTTACTCCTGATTACCAATTGTGTGCGAGAGATGTTTTGAGCTGAAATAATACATGAAAGTTTCCCTAGAGAAAATATACTGGCTCGTTTTTTGGAACCACTTAAGACAAACTGTACCAAGAAAACTTACATTTGGAACAACATAACACATTTCTTAACTTGGAAGAACTGCTGGTACAGATTGATGTCATCACAATAGAGATTAATGTGCTTGTTTTATTGGCCTCACAGGCCGCAGGTGAATGGTGAGCCATTGTTATTCAGCTAGCTAATATTGTTTTTTCATAAATCAAGGTAACGCCTAAGAGCGACTGAATCTTTAAATCAATGTGCCTTTCCTATTTGGAACAGAAAGTTGGGCTGTTGCCAAGAACGCCTGGAAGCAGGGCTACAAGTGGCATTTCAACAAGGGATGCACCCACTCAAGACAGGATGCTGGGCTCGGGGTACGTAACCAACATTGCAGACAAGTCTTTGGAGAGCTTCACATTAACACTGATGGTGAACACTCCTGCCGGAGTTAATGAGTGACTTGTGTGATACTTGGAGAAAGAAGAGTGGGATAGGCAGGCTACTCCTTTGCTCCAGCTGCCTCAATAACGCACCACTATGGGGTGTAAACAACAGAAACTGACTTGGTACAGTTGTGGGGGCCAGAAGTCTGAGATCAGCGATGTTTCTCTTGAGGTCTATCCCCTTGGTTTTAGGCAGCCATTGCTCCCCTGTGTACTCACTTGGTCATTCCTCTGTGTCTGTGGTTTAATTGTCTGTGTTTTTAAAAGGACATCCATCAAACTGGATTAGGACCCAACATGAATGGCCTCATATTACCTTAATCAAATCTGTAAAGAACCCATTTCCCAACACAGTCACTTTCTGAGCACTAGAGGGTTAAGACTTCAATACGTTAAAGGGGTGGGGACTCAGTTTAGACTATAACAGGGAGAGGACACAGAAAATGTTGGCCCCTTTTTGCTCTCGTAGAAGGAAACAGGAAGAAAGGAAAAAAGGAAAGAATAGATAATACCTGATTCCCTCCTGTTCTGTTCATGAGGGTTTGGCCTATAGTGGATGGACAGACAAGATGGTATCGATTCTTAGAACTGACATTAGGATGTAGTTCTCTCTGCAGTGCTCCTAAGGACCCTCTAAAAGACTCTTAGGATCACCCACTCCCCTAAGCTTGAGCTCCTCTCTCTTCTGCAGGTGAGGATATCAACTCCGGTAAATCTCAGGGAAAATAGTCACTTTGTCATGAAGAACTTTCTTGAATTCCTTATCTAAAAGCTTTGGGCTGGAAGGAAATCAAGAAAAGATGATAAAACATGATAAGAGAATGCCCCAGCTTAGCCAAGCATCAAGAAAACTCCCTATAGGTTGTAAGAAAACTCCCTGCGGAAGTTAGGCTCCTAAGGCATATGGCTAATCAAGATGAAACTACACATTAAGTGTAAAAACTTGGTTCATCAAGGACACATTCAACAAAAAAATAAAACAGCCTGACTGTATATGGGCAAAGGGCTTGAACAGATATTTCTCCAAAACTGGTCAACAGGCACGTAAAAAGATGCTCAACACCATGAATTGCCAGAGAAATGCAAATCCAAATCACAATGAGATATTAAATACCCATCAGGATGACTACTATTTAAAAAAAACAATAAAAATACCAAATGTTGGTGAGTGTATGGGGAAACTGGAACCCTTATGTACCGTTTGTATAAATGTAAAATGGTGCAGCCAATGTGGAAAACAATATGATGCTTCCTCAAAAAACTAAAAATTATCATATAGTCTTCAAATACCACTCTTGGCTATATAGCCCAAATAACTAAAAGCAGACTCAGGAAGAGATATTTTCACCCAAGTCCACAGCAGCATTACTCACAATGGTCAAGAGAAGGAAGCAACTCAAGTGTCCACCAATGGATGAAAAAATAAAGAAAGTGGTATGTCCATATGACGGAACATTGTTTGGTCTTAAAAGAGAAAGAAATTCTAACACATGCTACGACCTGGATGAACCTTGAAGGTATTATGCTAAGTGAAATAAGCCAATCACAAAAAATCAAGCAGAACAAACAAATACTGTATGGCTCCACTGATATGAGTGCTTTCATAAAGACAGAAGGTAGAATGGTGGCTGCCAGGGCCTGGGAAGGGGCGGTGGGAGTGAGTGTTTAGTAGTTCTGGAAAGTGTTTTCACATCCATGCGAAAACACTTAACACAACTGAACTCATAAAAATGCTTATGGGCATGCCCTGATGGAGGGATGGTTGGATGCAGTCCACATACATCCCAAGGTCTCTGTTTCATGTCCTGGTGCCAGTGGGAACAACCAAGATGAACAACTAAATAAAATAAAGTGTTTCATCTTCCTCTCTCTTCCTGCCTCACTTGCTCACCTTCATTCCTGCCTGTACCCATCCTTTAAAAAAAAATGCTTATGATAGTAAAATTTCTAGTATTTGCCTTTTACTACAAAAACAATCAAACTAGTGTGATCATGCCTCCAATCCATCCCAATGCCTATACAATATCTGCAATGACAACTTAGTTCCTTTCTGCTTTCCTACTTTTAGGTATAATGACAATACCAGCTTGTCCCAAATGAGATCATACACCTCCTAGAATGCAGACAAAATAGGCATTAGTATTCATCCCAAAGTCCATTTTGACTTAAGGCATCTGATGGTTTGGGAATGACTCCTTTTAAATGGAAGCTCAAGGTGTGATTTGGAATTCCTGCACAAACCCAAGTGCTCTACACCCCACACATGAACGCCCTTACTCACATACTTTCTAACCTCTTTGGACCATCATCCAGGTGTGGCACCAGCATGGGCTTGTTCATGGGGAAGCTTCTGCCAATGCTGCTGGCGACAAGTGGATGGAAGATCCTGGGGCTGCAGAGGGAGGAAGAAGTTTATACATTTGCATCTCTGAGGTGGATGGAGCAAGTTAGACAAAAGAGAGCAGGAGAAACAAGCATGCTTATGCAAACATCTGGGTGGGCTGGCTTCCACTGACTTCACACTGCCTCCTGTGATGTGGCAACCCAGGGAGGAGCAGTTATCTGACTTTACAAAACATTTGTATCCGTGGATGTGGGGCAAAAGGTAGCTTCACTCAGAGAGAGTGAAACTAGAGTGGAATGAGGCAGAGAGAGGAGCGCAATTTTTTTTTTTAAGTGTAAAAAGCTTTGTTTAGGGGCAGACCCAGCCCTGGGACACCCGCTTGCTGTCTGCTCAGTGGCCCCCGGACTGGTGTCCTGACCCTGGGGTAGCTCAGGTGTAACTGAAGATGACTCACATGGGGTGTTTTAGCTACTGAATTACTATTTTGCTAGCCCACATTATTTCCTTTTACAAAAGAGAAAAAGACATGATTCAAATAATTATAAAGAGCAACCAAAAGCATGCTTATTCTTCTAGATTTAGGTTTTGAACATTTTATTTTTCTGGAGAAATTGTCAATTTCAAAAAGAAAATGTTCAAATATATCAGCTTTTAGCTAAAGAGCATGACATACTCCCATTGTTTTAAAAGTCCTGCTAAGCCATGTTTGCCAGCACCTGTCCTGTTCGAGATGGTGGTGAAAACCCTGTGATGTCAGTGTCAGCCAGGGGGTGGGTTTCACACAGGGAACTAATGTGGGGACAGCATGGCTTAAAATCTATAGCACAGTATGCAGATGTATGAGTAGAAAACTAACAGGCAAAACCTGAGACTTCTAAGTCTTTTGAGGGAAAAGCAAGGACCCCCACCTTAGCAACTTGATACTCTAGATACTCACGCTATTTTTACTCCAGGTAACCTGGACACGTCCACAAAGGGAGAAGGCTTCACCCCTCAGATATATTCAAGAATCCATCTTGCCTGGGTGAGAGGCAGGCAGCACAGGTCTCACATGTGTGCATTCTCTTGATATTACTTTACCGGCCCGCAGGGAACTTCAACTCGCTGTTTCTGGTTTTAATAAACTTGCTGTGTGTTCCTGACCAAACGGTGCTCTCCACAGACCCAGTGTCTCATCAGTGTGTGTCACTCACCCTCATCTGCATCAGAAACTGTCACAACTGACAGATTGTAAGAGGGGTGAAATAGCTCCTGGGTCCAGATTTAAACCTCAACTGCTTCTGCACACACTAGCATGATTAGAAAATGAAATTAAAACAACAACAAACAATCCTTTACCATAGTGCTACTGGGCAGAGATAAGAGCTTCCAGTCTTCTTAAAAACCTCAGCCCGAAGTTCCTCCTGGCCTATTCTCTCTTGGAATATGGTCCACCCTTATCCTATCTCTTAAAGGGTGTACTGTCTTCAATAAATTTCACTTGTTTTTTGCTTGCTACTGGTTGCACTGCCTTCTTTGTTCCCAGAGCACTAACAATAGCAATACATTCTAAATACTTAACAGTCTTTAAAATTGTACTTAAGGTCTTTACAAATAAAATTTCATTGAAAATATAAAGATCCTAGTAACATTTTAAAAAAACAGCAAGACTAAATTATAATCGTCAGTTTTGCATAAATGACTCTCCAAATTCAAAACACCTGCCAACAAGACTTCAATAAGGTTTTCAGTGGAATATCACAGGTTGATTTCAGGGAGGGCATTGGAGCAGAAGACAGAGAAGAGACCAACCATTCTGAGGAGCAGAGTGGGGCCCACCCTGGGAAAGCCAGATCAGAAAACTACAATCACTGGTCATCCTGACACAGGCTAGACAGCAGGCCAGTGACTGAGAGGAGCTCAGAACCAGCCCAGTATATGTGGAAGTATAGAAATGTGGCAAGTGGTTGGGGGATTGCAGTCCATGGGGGGAAACTGTAACTTTCAACTCTTGTCTTGGGACAGTGGGCTATCCATGTGAGAGAAAAAAGAATGGAATCACTACCTCATACCTCACTTTAAACACCTAAAGAGAAAATATCATGCCTTCAGCAGAAAATTCAGAAGACTGCCTTTACAACTTTGGGTATGGAATAGACTAACTTACTAGCTAAAACACTGGAAGAACAAAACAGTTTTACAAAGTAGTTTGCACTCAGATTTAAAACTTCTGTATATTAAAAGATACTCAAAAGTAGTGAGAAGATAGGCCACAAGCTGAAGAAATATTTGCAGGGACAGAGTCAACAAAGAATTAGGATTCAGCCTCGTCAAAGACTCCACAAATGAGCAAGAACAGGACCACTCTCTCAATAGAACAACTGGACAGAGAGGAGCTGACAATTCATACACTAGAGACAGAATGGACAAGAAACACAGGAAGGTCAGCTCTCAGGCCTGTCATTGGGAGGTGACCTGAGGAGCCTACCCAGCAGACCTGAGGACATCTATCTACTTTGTGGGATGCGGGGAAGCTCTCCTGCCTGCCTGGGTGTTTTAAGGAACTTTGCTATAAGAACAGCAAACTGAGTCCCTGTCCCCTGATGTGCATCAGAAGGGAAATGAGTTAACACCTTGGGGGTGGCACTCTTATTTTTAAAACCCAAACTCAGCTGGGTAAATTTTGAGGATCTTATTGAATTTATTATATGATTCATGAATCATGCAAAACCCTATCTAGCAGATAAAAGGAGCTCCGAGATGCTGTGTACAATGAAACATTTATAAGCAGAAGAGATGGGAACAAGTTGGTGATGCTAGGCAAGGAAGCAGATTGGTTTCTGCAAGGTCACTTTCATTTAGGGGATGGCAGGGGTCTATCAAGTAGATTATATAACATGCTATAAGTTAATTCCTGATCAGTTGGCTTAAGATTCTATTTCTAGAAGAGCTGAAACTATTATTAATCTTGGTTTGGTACCTGGGGTTGGGCATAAGTGAGTCTATTTTGGGCCTGTTGTCTTGTTTTGTTTGTTTGCTTTTAAAGAGGAAGGAAGCAGGCAGGAATCAAGACAAGTAGGCAAGCAGGAAGGAAGAAAGAGAAAAAGAAGCAGTTTTCATTTACTTAATTCATTTTGGTTGTTACCACTGGCCCCACGTCACAAATCTTGGTCTTTGATTTTTATACAAACTAAGCTGGAGATGCTGATACACCAGGGCACACCTATAAATACTGTTGTGTTTCCAGAGTTAACAGGACCTCAGAACCACCCATGAATGAAGAGAATGGCACTTGCCAACAGTGAACATGATGAGTTCACACACTGTGGTTGAAGAAAGCTATAGTGTAAGTGTCACCTACAGATATGAGCTCATGACTTAAAAAACTACAAAACACAGAATGTAAACATCAAATCCAGGACAGAAACTAACATTTTGGGGAGGTCTGGGAGTTAAACTCTGTTTGTAATATTTAATTTCTTAAGCGGAATGTTAGAAACTAGGGTATTTGTGATGCAATTTCTCTGTATTTCTTCTCCTCCTCCCTCTCCTCCCCCTCCTCCTCCTCCTCCTTCTTTCTCTGAACTACTTCATAAAAATGACTTTAAAAATAATATGGTCTTAAATATGGGTCCTCATATTTACCTCTAAACAGGACCTTTGATTGTCACACTGAGATCACAGCTGGCAGCAGTCCTGGGAAACGCTGTGGGCCAAAGGAGGGCACCAGAGGCAGAGGGAAGGGAAGGGATGAGACACTAGGCAAAGGACTGGGAGGTCAGTCACTACTCACAATTATGGGAGGAGTCTTGGATGGAGAGAAGAGGCTTAGAACAAGATCCTGCAAGGAGCTGGGATAGAGGATAAAAGGCTAGGCAGAAGTTTGTGATGGTGTCAGAGACAAGAGGTGGTTGGGATCTGACACTCGGCTAGGAGGCTGAGGGTAGTCAGAGCCATTAGCTTGTCAGAGAATAGTTAACCCTGAGGCCCCTATACCATTTCCAAGACCCTCACCAGGACTGCCTCTTACCCTTGTATTCCACTTCTCTCCAAATGTGTGGGTTGATGTCCAACCTCTCAGACCCTGAGGACATGAGGTCTTTAGTCCTGCTGCCTTCTCTGATGGTGGGCAGGGGCCTGGGAGCCAAAACCTGCCACTGGCAGCTGGCACCTTTTATTCTTCATCCTGGCCACTTACTTCTGAAGTTTGAGGTCTACAGTATTACTCTCTTTATATTGTTTGCTACTGATGACTTTTCTGAAAGTTTATTTTACTGGTTTGGAGTTTCAGTTCCAAGATGGCAAACCATTAATATCTCAAGCTCACTTTCTCCCACGGATGCAATAAAACTATACCCATTTAAGAAGGACAAACTCTGAAAAGGAAGGGGGACCAGCAAATTTACAAAAAGAAAGGACACACATCTTCATAAAAGGAAAAGTCAATCAGTCTTAGTGTTCACACAATCTAGTGCTGGTACTGAGACTCTTGGGCTTGTAGGCAGGGAACAGTGATATGGATATGCTCCCCAGGAATAAAGAATTGACCCCCTTGGTGGGTGCCCCACACCTGAGAACTGACTGGTGA
Organism: Solenodon paradoxus; assembly: GCA_004363575.1. Lineage (NCBI taxonomy): Eukaryota > Metazoa > Chordata > Mammalia > Eulipotyphla > Solenodontidae > Solenodon > Solenodon paradoxus. Next base: position 273,010 of record RJWH01000529.1, read on the forward strand.
GCACTACAACCTGGCATGGATATCTGCCTGGCACTTGCTAAAGCTCCCATCCCCAGAACCAGGGTTTGCTGTATGCCAATCCCTACTGACCAGCTACAGGACTAAGAGACTTTCACAAGGGGAGTGTGTTTTGCAGCAACAGGCTCCCAACAACCCTAGGAGACACCTGACTCTCTCTCATCAGTGACCTCTGTGGGACAGGTGATCTGTTTATGGCCTGTACTCACTGGGTTCCAGGGGTCTTTGGGGTGTCTCTCCTGTGTCTTGCTATTATTCGTGCTTGTGACTCTGGGGAAAACTGCATTCTCTACTCCAACTCAAACACTGCAGGCTGCATTCTGGGGCTTCAACACAGTGCTGGCTCTAGAGCTTCAACAATTCTGACTTGTGCAAAGATCACATAAGAAAAGAAATTCTAGCATTCTGGGCCAACAGCACAAGGCCATTACATCAGGGAAGCCTAACCAATAAAAATAAAGGGTTAAAAAGAAGAAGGAAAGACAGAGAAATATATGCAAAAAGATAAACCAAAACAAAACCCCATGAGAAACTCAGAACGCAATAGAATTAAGTAAATTATCTGAAGAAGGTTTTAAAGCCACAATATGTGATACTCACTGAAATCGGGAGAAAAAAAATGGAGGAACCAGAAGAGAACTACAACAAAGACAGAGAAAATGTGATAATGTTTGCAATAGAAGTTGTAGAGCTAAAGAATAAAATAGCTGAACTAAAGAACACAATAGAAGGGTTCAAAAGTATCAGGGGCTGGAAGAACCCTCCAATCACTGAGCTAGAAGATAGAATAGAAGAATGCACTCAAGTATACCAGCAAAGAGAAAAAAGAATTAAAAGAAACAAAGAGAAAAGGGCAGAAACCTTATTTGAAGAAATAATAGCTGATAATTTTCCTAACGCAAGGAAGGAAATAGATTTCCAGATCTAGGAAGCTTTTCAAAGCGTTTCAAACAGAAGTAACCCAAAAAGACATACACCAAAACACATTGTCACTAATATGACAAAAACCAAAGATTAAGAGAGAAGCATAAAAGCATCTAGGGAAAAACAAGCTACATATAAGGGAGCCTCTATAAAGTTATCAGTGGATTTTGCAGCAGAAACTTTACAGATCAGAAGAAAATGGCATGACATATTTTAAGTGCTGGAAGAAATTAATTTCCAACCAAGAATATTCTTCTCTGCTAGATTATCACTTAGAACTGAAGGCAAAATAAAGAGCTACAAAGAAAAGTTAAAGGAATTCATCAAACTAAACTAACCTTACAAGAAACACTAACGGTATTTCTATAAAAGGAAAAGAAGCACCACTTAGAAGCAGCAAGACTTCAAAATTATAAAATGTGGAGAAGAGGAGAGCAAAAATGTGAACTGTCAGAATGAGCTTGAGACAAACTTGCTTTCAAGTTAAAACAATGTTATAAAGAAAGCAACCTGCAAGTTAAGAAAGATTATAAGCACATAAACTTATATGCAACTCCATAGGCAACTTCAAAACATAAATGCATAGGAAAAACAAAGGGGATAAAAAGGGAAACAAACACAACATAAATGTTTTTAAAGTCCATGGAAAGAGAATGAGAAAATAACAACAACAACAACAACAAAAAAAAAACCAACTAGCAAAATGGCAACAAACAATTACATATCAACAATCACCATAAATGTTAATAGATTAAACTCACCAGTTGAAAGGCATAGAGTAGTTCAATTGATTAAAAAAACATAATCTAACTTTCTGCTGTATAAAGTCATCTAAGTTCTAAAGATAAATAGGTTCAAAGTTAAGGTTGGAAGATAATTCTCTAATCAAATTATAACCTAAAAAACCAAGAACAACCATACATTATCAGACAAAACAGACTTCAGATGAAGCAAGGAAAGACTATCTAGAAATAAAAGTTATATAAAGTTAAGGGGTTAATTCAGGCATTAGATATAAGACACACACACACCAAATGAGGGAACATCAAGATATATAAGATAAATATTAACAGAACTAAAGAGAGACATAGACAGCAATAAATAATAGTAGGAGACTTCAATATCTCACTTACAACAACAGATTAGCCAGATAGAAAATTAACAGGGAAACAGCAGCCTTGTTTTAACAAATTAAAACAGATGGGTTTAATAGGCATTTACAGAACATTCTACTCTACAACTGCAGAAGTCACATTTTTTTCAAGTGCTCATGAAATATTCTCAAGGATAAACCATATGTTGGGAAATAAACATGTGTCAACAAATTTACAATGATTGAAACCATACCAACTATCTTCTCCAATAATAATGGCACTAAACTAAAAATTATTCACAAAAAGATAGTTGGAAAATATGTGGAGGTTAAACAACATGCTTCTAAGGTAAGATAAAAGAGGAAATCAAAGGAGAAATAAAAATGTTCTTGAGATAAATGAGAATGAAGATGTGAGCTACCATACTGGGATGCAGCAAAAGCAGTACTAAGAAGGAAGTACATAGCAATCCAAGCCTATCTCAAGAAACAAGAAAATATGCAAATAAACAATCTAACCCTATACCTAAAGCAACTAGTAAAAGAAACACAAATGAAGCCAAGATCAGTAGAAGGGAAGAAGCAATAAAAAATTGAGCAGAAATAAATGAAATAAAAGTCAAAAGATCCAGAAGTTCAATAAAATCAAAAGTTGGTTTTCTGAAAACATAAATAAAACTGACAGGTCTTTTACTAGGTTCACTAAACAGAAGAGAGAGAAAAGTCATATAACTAGAATCAGAAATGAAAGGAAAGAAGTTATAACAGATACCTCAGATGCAAAATATCATAAGGACATAAATAGCTACATGCCAATTAACTGGACAACCTAGAATACATGGACAAATTTTTAGAATCATACAGCCTAACATGATTGAAACAAGAAAAAATGGAAAACCTGAACAGAACTATCACAAAGCAAGGAAGTTGAAGAAGTAATTAAAAGTCCCCCTCAAAATAAAAATTCAGGACCAGAATGATTTTCTAACCAAACCTTCAGAGAAGTAATATTTTTCTAAAACTCTACCAAGAAATTGAAGAACAACAAACACTTCCAGACAGTTTCTATGAAGCCAACATTACATTGATACCAAAAGGAGACAGACATCACAAAAAAAGAAAAATTATCGACCAATATCTCTGATGAACATGGAAGCAAAAATTCTTAACAAAATATTAACAAACCTAATTCGAAAATACATCAAAAGGGTAATCCATCATGATCAAGTGGGATTTATTTTGGGGATGTAAGTATGGTTCAACAAGCGCAAATTTATTAATGTAATACTCCACATCATGAAAGTAAAGGGAAAAATCATACAATTTTATCAATAGATGTAAAGTAAATATTTGACAAGATTCAGCATGCAGTTATCATAAAAAAAACTTCATACAATAGAGACAGGACATAGCTTAATATAATAAAGACCATATATGATAAACCCACAGCCAACATCATACTTATAGTGAAAAATTGAAAGAAAGCATTTTCTCTAAGAGCAGAAATGAGACAAGTGTTTCCAAATCATCACAGCTATTCGACATCATATTGGAGGTCCTAGTCAGAGCAATTAGGGAAGAAGAAAGGAATCTAAATTAGAAAAGAAGTAAAACTATCACTAATTGCAGATGGTATGATAATATACACAGAAAACCATAAACATTGCACAAAACACTATTAGAATTCATAAGTACAGTAAAGTGTCAGACTACAAAATTAATATACAAAAATCTGTTGCATTTTTATTCAAACAATGGCATAGAAAAGTATGAAAGTAAGAAATTCTCCCATTTATAATAGACACAAAAACAGTTAAATACCTTGGAATAAACATAACAAAGGAGGTTAAAGCCTATTTAGTGAGAACTACAAGACATTGTTAGAAGAAATAGAGGAAGATACAGAGAGATGGAAAGATATTCTATACTCATGGTTGGTATTTTACTAGTTTGTATTCATTTTGTATGATTCTATAGTATGCTTTACCATCCTAACCTTAACCTCAACCTGTGATCTGAATTTGGACATTTGTGCAGAGCTCACTTCGTGGGCATTCTTAAGGTCAGCATCACAGAGGTCCATTTGCGGTCTCCTCTATGTTAGGGTGTGTGCAGTCCAGTGAGCATTTGCCCCTGGGTTGCAGGGTCAGGGGAAGAGTCTTGAGCCATGTGAGCTGGTGGGGAAGGGGAGGCTGAAAGGAGGGAAGTGCCCCAACCAATTGCTCATTGCAACAACACCATTGCTAGGAAATATTTAATTTAAATAAAATTTTTTTACTAATAAATATAAAAACAAACTTAAAACTACTGTTTTATTGTATTTTCCCTTTTGTTTTATGATAAATGGAAAATCACAAAGTGAAAATGCTGCTATACTGACCAAATCTTTCATACTCATCAGTCTAAATTGACCTTAAGTGAAGCAAAGTGTGGAATGAAAGATGCATAGAAAACCAAAAGTGGGGGATGCAGGACCCTCTGCTAACAATGAAGTGTGGAACCTGGCCTTCCCCTCCACCCCCCTTGAGCCTTCCCAAAATGCTGGAGGCCACTGTGTCTGCTAGTCCCATGTCCCTTCTGTTACCTCTGCTTTACAACAGTTTCAGAGCCATCACTGGTGTACTCAGAAGCATGTAGGTCATGGGGAATTGTCGAATCTGGGACATATTTACCTGGGCAGCAGTCACAAGGCTGTGCTCTGGCCCCATGGAACTTCAGGGCCATGGTACAACAGGTGGCTTAGAGAGGTAATGACCAAAGACATAAACACAGATTTCTAAATTTTGAAGAGAGCATTGCTCTGTTCATTTATTTCATTTTTTCAAATATGCCTAACATTCATGCAAAATGAAGAGTCCCAGAAATTGGTCACACGATAAAACTGTATTTAACCCTGCTGAGTTGTACACTTAAAGCTAGGTTTCATATTCCAGAAAGGAAAGGTAATATTGAAAAAATGATCAGAAGTTACCTCTCTCTCATCACACCTTCAAACTTATTTTTTGAAATAAGTGTTCTTATTCTTTAAAATACTGTGGGGGGGGGGCGGAATCAACTTTTTTTACATATCTTGGACAAATCATATATGTTCAAAATTTATGTTAGGTTCTCTAAAGATTTGGGGGACTTAGGGGCTTGGTTCGGGATTGTGGAAAAGAAGTGACCCAAAGAAATGCTTTGAATATCCAAAAGAGTTTATTTGGAACTTCAAAGCAGACTGATTCAGTAAAGGAGTAAGCTAGCTCAATGGAAGGGCTGTTGGCTATTTTATAGGAGTAGCAGGGGGTAGTTGCATATTGGAGGCAGAGTGGGCTTTCAGATTCATGGCATGGCACTAATGCAATTCACTCAGAGTCAGGAGGCAAATATTCTGTTTAGAAATTCATCAAGATATTAATACAGACAGTCAAAACAATGGGGATCATTATCAGAAGAGCTGAGAAACATGCCTAAGATCTGCCTCTGCAGCCACCAGGAAACACTGAGACAAAGGCCAATGGAGAATCCTGCCCAAATGCCACACACAAAATGGCATCACCTATGCCTTTCTGGGAGGCCCTTATCCAATCAATTTGTTTTTTTATTAATAAATAGGTTTTGTAAAAGAAATTGTCATCTTATATAGTATTTGTAATTTAAAAGAAAATCACGTTTTAAAAAAGGCATTTTGAAAAATATGTTTTCAGTCTTTGTGATTCTCATTAAATAGTATCTGGCAATTTTTGAAAAGTTATATATTTAAATATATATATATATATATATATATCTTTTACTACAATAAAAAAAAAAAGGTGTTGGGAGGATTCTGGCCAAGATGTCAACCTGGTAAGAGCGAGACTCACGTCCTCCCCACAGAACAACTAGAAACTCACCTATTTTTCAGAAACAAGGAAAAGCAGGCACAGATGCTATAGACACACAGCAGCAATCACAGCAACAAAGGGTAGGCGAAAACATCCGTGTTCAGAGCTACACACAAGACTCAGAATTGGGATTCCAGCCACGACAGAGGGGGTTGAACTGTGGGAAGAACTAGCCCTCCCAGGAATCAAACTCTCCCATCAGGAGAGTGGAGACCTCGCCCATCAGGAACTAGATGGAGCTAGGGAAGAGGGTCTTGGCCAAGAGCAGACGACATAGCAGTGCCCGGGTTGTTTCAACAGGAGGGCCAAAGAGAAAATTATGCTGGACACCACCATAATGGGAAGACAGTAAGGGGAATCGCTGACTCCCACCCAATCCCTCCCACCATATTGCCCCAAGAGTCACAGGACCCACCCACCAGAAATCCCGCCCTCAGGCTTAAAGGAAGAAGAAAGTCTCCCTGAGTGGGAAACCATCCATGCTGCCCACTAGCGCCACCTTGTGGGTGTAGGTGAAACTGTGTGTCAACAGCTAGGTGATCATTAAGGTTGGAGCTGGGATGCTGGGACGTCTTCGCTCTGATCACCCACACAAACTCCATCCCCATAGACTGTACTACTGGACAGCAACAGAGGACCCACAAAAAACTTCAAAAAATCCAACCAGTGGTTATGCCACAAAACTCAAGAAATCTTAGTGTCTAAACCAAGATGCAGGCTTACTTAGCACAAGTCAATACCTTACACAAGGCCAAGACTGCAGGGAAACCTAATACACAGAAACATAAACAAAATGCCAAAAAGAGGGAAGACACAGAGAATTATATGAGAAATAAAGGAACCAATCCAAAACCCAGGATAAAATCTGAATGCAGCAGACATCTGCAAACTAACAGGATGACTTGAGGGCAACAGTAATAAACATATCACGGAAATCAAGAAAACATTACAGGAAGAAAAACAGAAGAACAAAAAAGAGAGAAGAAATGAAGCAACTCAAAACAGATGTCAAAGAAATAAAGAACACAAAAGCTGACCTAAAGGATTCAATAGAGGGACTCAAGAATAGGATGGATGAAGCCTCCAACAGAGCTAGTGAGCTAGACGATAGAGCAGAAGAATGCACTCAAGAAAACCAGAAAAAAGATAAAAGAATGCAAAGAAACAAAGACAGCATTCAAAACCTGTGGGATAACATGGAAAGAAACAGCATTCTCATATAGGGGTCCCAAAAGGAGAAGAGAGAGAAAAGGGCACAAAAACTATTTGAAGTAATAATAGATGAGAACTTTCTTAACCTGAAGAATTAAGCAAGCCTCAAGACCCAGGAAACTCAGAGTCCCTAATAAAAGAAACCGAACCAGACCAACACTGAGACACATTGTCACTAGAATGACAAAAATACAAGATAAAGAAAAAATCTTAAAAGAAGACACAGAAAAATGAGTCACATATGAAGGAGTCCCCATAAGATTTTTAGTGGATTTCTCAACTGAAACTCTACAGGCCAGGAGGGAAAGGCATGATATATTCAAAAGACTGAAAGAAAAAGATTATCAACCTTGGATACCCTGCAAGATTATCATTCAGAATAGAAGGAATGTTAGAAAGTTTTCCCAAAAGGTAAAAGTTAAATTTGTTTATTGTCACAAAACTATTTCTACAAAAATTACTAAAAGATGCTATATAAAGTGTAAAGAAACCCAACTTAAAAAGAGTAAGACAACAAATTTTAAAAGTGGGGAGAAGAGGACAAAAATGTAGAGGTTAGAATGATTAGAAGACTATCCTGCTCTCAAATAAAAATAGGAAATAAACATAGAATTCTTAATCCTAACCTCAGGGTAACCTCAAAATACATCTCCAGGGGAAAAACAAAGAACACAAAAAGGGAAACCAATCAAAGCACAACCACACCCAACCGGCATAAGAAGAGAAAGAGAAAAACAAAGACACTGTCTGGTACAGTACACAGAAGACAAATTACAAAAAAAGACACAAAGCAGTTACATATCAATAATCACCCTAAGTGTTAATAGACTCCACTCACCAGTCAAATGACACAAAGTGGCAGAATGGATTTAAAAGCATAACCCAAACTTCTGCATTCAGGAAACCCACTTTCTTTCAAAAAATAAACAAAAACTCAAAGTCAGTAATTGAAAGACAATCCTACCGTCAAATGCAACCACATAAAAGCAGAAACAGCCAGACGTATAGCTGATAAAATGGACTTCCAACTGAAAAGCATAGCAAAAGACAGAGATGGACATTACATTATGATTAACACGTCAATCCAGCAAAAAGACATAACACATATAAACATATATGCACCAAATGAAGGAGCATCAAAATATATTAAGCAAGTATTAGAACTGATGAGAGACATCAACGGTAACACAGTCATAGTAGGAGACTTTAACACCCCACTTACAACAATGGACAGATAAACTAGGCAGAAAATTAACGCGGAAACAGCACCTTTAAATGACCGTTTGCAACAGTTAGGTCTAGTAGACGTACATCAAAGACTTCATCCAATGACTATAGATTTCACTTTCTTCTCAAGTGTGCTTAGAACATTCTCAAGGATAGACCATATGTTAGGACAAAAAACATGTCTCAACAAATTTACAAAGATTGAAATCAGACCAAGCATCTTCTCTGATCACAATGGCTGAAAACTAAAAATCAACCAATAAAAGAAATCTGGATGACCCCAAATTAATTGGAGACTGAACAATGTGCTTGTGAATGACTTGGGTAAAGAGGAAATCGAAGAGGAACTTAAAATTTTTTGAATGAATATGCTGTATGTATTTCCCTAAGCAACATATTATTTCAACAAAACATTGATTTTTTCATGTGCAAATTTCATAGTGTGCAGATGTTACAATTATTTATGCTGGATTCAAAGGATTTAACGGGATACAATTATTTATTCTTTTGCTGGATAAAAAAAAAATCCAAGTGTTGCCACAAGATTCTGCTCAGCATGTTTGTTTGTTTGTTTGTTTTTTAAATAAATCTCCAGTCACTGACAAACATGCTGATCCATTTGGTGACTGCCTTTGATAGAATGGATATGCTTCTACGTATTTGCGTACTTAATGTTTCCAAATTAGATTTAGAATATTTACAGCATTGATATTAAATATGTCACCTATCTTGAACTGTGCATAAAAGTGTTTATAAAGAACTGCAGGCATTTCTGAGCATTTGCTTAACCTTCGAAATGAAACTTTGAGTTTCTGCAAAGTGCCTGGTCAAGGATGTCATGCCTTTTTTTCCTAACACCGTACATTAAAGTCTTCACAGGAAAAAAAAAAAGTGGTGGCGTGTTGAGGAGATGCCTAAGATTTAAAACAGAATCCTGAAAAGCCAATTTGTCTCCTGTGTTCCATTGTTTTGCATTGCAAAGGCACAGCCAGTCAGGGAGTGGGGACAGGACTCACAGCCAGGCTTATGACTGTAAGGTTTTTCTGGGCTCCGCGAGGAGAAAAGTTCAATCAGACAAAAAGCAGAATAGTGAGGGCTTTATTGGACTTTGCGCACCCGGGGGAAACTCCCAAGTCCGCAAAACGGGCCTGGGGAAGTCGCGCGCCAGAACAAAGGGGGACCAGCTCTTTTAAGCAGAGGAATTTCGCGGGCTTCCCATAACGCGATTGGGGATTGGCCCTGTGAATCCAGGTGTGGGGGTCGCATCCCTTATTCTGATGTCATCCACCTTTTTCCCCTGGGCTTGGCAGCCGGGCATGCCCAGCGGGCATGCCCGCTGTCCCTGCCCGCTGTCCCGTCTTTTTGAGCCAGCCTAACAATGACCATCTCAGGTCTCGGCCATGATCATGACCATGACCCCGCCAGGGTGACATGCTTGAGTTCAACCTGAGGTCATGGGAGAAAAGGAGTCATACAATCCAGCCAACGATCAAAAATAGTTTTGAAAAAGTGGATTTTAGGGAAGAGGATGAATATAGAAACTTTGGTCTTTTTATGCCCCACAGCCCCCCACACCCTTAGCCCTTGGTATTGTAGCTCTGAAGGTTTGAAAGAACGACTCTGGTTCTCTGGTTCTGGGCCACGTCGCTGTGCCAGGAACTCTCTTCCCGGCCACTGGGGGCTTGCACCCCTCCAGGTGCAGCCTGTGTGCTCAGGGCCTGTGGCATGTCCAGTCTGGGTTTGTAAAACAGATGTCACTGAGAAACCTACTGTCTTTCAGCTGTGGCTTCCTCAGAGTCCCTTCCAACTGCCCAGAACCTAAATTTGGTCCCTTCACCACACCTATACAAATATTTATGTATTGTATTGTCATTCACTTAAGTCCCTTTTCCCTATTGTGATATTGCTATTTATAAAAGAAACATATATTTGATTTCCATCCGCTTCTGTTTTGGCAATGAGCTCCTAAAGTTTTGGAATTTCCTAAGGGATGAGAGAGATCAAGGTGTCTTTGTTATGTTGATGAGGTGTTTTTTGGAAACTCTTAAGGATGTGGGCTGGTTTTCCACATCAAAAGCAGATTAGAAGGTTGGCTTTCCAGTCCCACCCCCACTCTCTAGGGAGGGGAGAGGGCTGGAGGTTGAGTTTAACTGCCAATGGCCAGTGGTTTCATCACCAAGCCTATGTGATGCAGCATCCATAAACACCCGGAAGGATGAGGCTTGGAAGGCCTCCAGATCAGTGAACATGTGGAAACTAGGGGAGAATGGAACATTAGAAAAGGTACGGAAGCTCTCGCCTTGTGCATCTCATCATCTTATTCCTGCATTATATCCTTTTAAAATATACCTGTGATCTACAGCATTTAGTTGAGAGTAAGGTGACAATTGGACAGTTACCTGTACCCACTGGGACACAGGCTATTTGGTTTGCACAGAGGGCCTGATTGAATTAATACCGTAGTTGTCAGAAAGTTGACTCCCTGGTTTCCCCTATTATTAACTCCCTTGTTGCTAGGCTGACCATATTTCCTTGAGACAAAAGTAGGACATTGGCATGGCAAACACTGGACAGGGTTATGCAATGGCAACTGAGGGGAGGTGGAACAACAGAGCAGGAACAGAGCAGCCAGCAATAAGTGAGTACTGTGACATGTGTGGTCCAGAGGACTTTATACAAACGACCAGGGCCAGTGCAAGGAATTTTGGCACCTTAGGTAAAAACCAAATTTGGTGACCATCTTTAACCTTGCTCTAAAATTTCTGTCTAAAACACATGCTGCTTTAACCATCCCGGTACCAAAAATGCCCAATAACTGGCCCAGTACTAGAAATACCCAATAGCCCCGACAGTGCCAGAGATAACCCCCACAGTGCCAGAGATAACCCTTTTAGTAGTTACCTGTGACTTGATCATGCTGTGGTACTCTGATGCCTTTGAAGAAACAGTCATGCGGGCTGGAGGGAGTACTCTTCCCAGGCGGCTCCTGTTTCCTCATAGTGGGCAGGAAAAGCGGGAATGGCTGTGACCACTGTCAGTGCTAGTAAGGGCCATCTTTAACTTGAGAAAAAGGGGCAACTGGTCTCCTCAACAGACTGGCTGGGGGAAACTCAACTGCTCCTTTTGCCCTGCATTAAAGACAGCCCTGGCTCATTAAAAATGGGGCAAAATTGACATCTACATTAAAACAGGATGCTTGGGGAAATATGAAAAAAAAGAGTACAGTCCCATTTAAATAGTATGTATGGCCACCATATTTATTGCACCTCCAGAAATGTAATCATAGTCCTTTCTTTGCTGGTTCTCTAGACTCATTTATCACTCAACTCCTTGCAAACATTTTAACCCAAGTGAGAAATATCAGGATATCAGTAAATGATTGACAACTCCATCCCAGCAAGAGTCCGTTGTTGTTTTTTTTTAAAGGAAGAGAGGGAGAGAGGGAGGAAAGAAGAGGAGGAAGAAGCATTTTATGTATTTATTTGTTTTACTTTGTGTTTTCATCCCTGTCCTAGGTTGCTAACCTTGGTCCTTGCACTTTACATGGTCCACACCCCTGTCATTTCAGCCCCTTGAGCCACCAGGTACACCCCATAAGGCTTCTCACATCTGCTTTCTTTTTGAGATTAAAAAAAGAAACTGTGTTTGCCCTGGCAGCCTAGCACTTTAGTGCACTGGGCATAGTCCATATACATCTTAAGGTCCCTGGTTCAAGCCCAGGTCTGAGGGGAACAACCATGGCGAACAAATAAATAACAAAGCTTTCTCCTCCTCTCTTCCTGCTTGCCTGCCTGCTCACCTACATCACTGCCTACACCTTTCCTCAAAAAAGAAAGAAACAAAGAAACTTGGGTTCTCCAACTGTAGAACAGTAACTAGGTTGAAGTTGAGTCATTTTCTAAGAAAGCTTACTTTGTGCAATAATAACTTGCGATGTAGTGAGAAAGATGTTTTCCTGAATTCCCGAACCACTTGGCCATTAATCAAACTCAACGAGGGACTTGCTGGAAATCGCTATCTATATTGGGCCATCAGAAGCACAGGTGTTGCTTGGACTTGTGGTTGGCAGTGTTAAAAAACAAAACAAAACACAGCAAACGCATGAGTAAGAATTGGTCATCAGAAATATTACCCACTATCTGTTCTGCCCAGTTCTGTTGTCTACACATTACACATGTGGCATAAATAATCTTTCGTGGAAGGGTAAATAGAAAATTGAAACTCTAAAAAGAAAGGATTCATCCATCATCACTCAGCAAGTCATGGTGAAGACAAGATCCGGCTCACCCCAGGTACCAGTCTGGACTCGGGGCAGCACTTTTTCAGAAATCTGTTGTTCCTAAAACCTGCGCTTCTGTCAAAGTTGAGCATACTCAGCTCGCTGGTGGTGCGGTTCTGTCTGGGAGTCAGCTCTGAGGATGAACTGCCCTTAGCAGCTGGTGGGGAGCTGAGAATAGATCAATGATGGGCAGGGCGATCCGAATAGAAACACAGCTCAACAAGGAGAAAGCTATTGTAAGCACATCTGAAGCTCGGTGTCCCAGTCCTGTGTTCAGGAACACCCCCAGCCCTGCTGGGAAGCACCTGGACTGATGTCACTGTCCTATCATCCCTCTGAGCATGGTGCATCCTGTGTGTGGCCCTCCAAAAGTAAACACAGTTTAATCTGGGAAAGGTCAGGAGCTCATTCACAGAGAAACTGTCTGTTGCAAAGATCTTCTTTCTCCTGACAGCACAATGGCAGCTCCGTCCTGTGGGGAGGGTGGCCCTGACCCCCGGGAGCACAAGGAGGCATATTAGATTCTAGGAAACCCATCAGTCAGTATGGTGTGAATCCAACTACATAAATGCCAGGACTAGCCCAGCCCTCCTGTGATGATGGCAATCTGTTAGCTGAATGGGAGGGACTGATGGGAAAAGGGTAAGAGAGAACTTTCCAAAGCGCAGGAAATGGTCTATCTTTTGATGGGATGTGGGTCACATGAGGGCATTCATCTGTCAAAACTCCTCTTATAGGCAATGAGATCTCTGCGTTTCATTACATGAAAATTAAGCCTTATTTAAAAACAAGATAAAACCATCCCACACCCATTAGGATGACTGCTATTAAAAAAACAACACAAACCAGAAAATATCAACTGTTGGTAAAGATGTGGAGAAACTGGAACACTTGTACACTGTTGGTGGGATGCAAATTGATGCAGTTACTTTGTAAAACAACATATTGATTCCTCAAAAATTAAAAATAGAATTGCCATATGATCCAGAAATCCCACTTATGGGTGTTTAGTCAAAAGAATCGAAAGAAGGGTCCCAAAGAGAGATCTGTACATTCATATTCATAGTAGCATTATTTTTATTCACAATAACCAAGAGGTGGAAGCAGCCCAAGTTGTCTATCGACGGATAAAAGAGGAAGTAAAATGAGGCAATATAATAAGCAAATTATACATAAGATGATAAATTATTCAGCCTTAAAAAAAAGGAGGGAAATCCTAACATGCTAAAACACGAGTGAACCTTAAGGACATGATGCTAAGTGAAGTAGACCATGACAAAAAAAAACAACAAAAACTCAAGTACTTACTACATGATTCCACTTACATGAGGTACCTAGAGAAGTCAAATTCATAGAGACAGAAAGGAGTATGGTAGGTGCTGGGGCGGGGGTCTGGGGAGCCTCTGTTTAATGGGGACAGAGTTTCAGCTGAGGAAGATAAAGAATTCTGGAGTTGGATGGTAGTGATGGAGTCACTTTTCACAGCAAATTTAGAATGACCACACTCCAAGCATACAGAGCATACAGTGTGGTAAAAGGTCAGGGAGCCACTGTCACATGGATGGAACATCATGTGACACAAGATACTGGCACATGAATGGGGTCTCTTGGAGCCACTGTGGCAGTACAGGGAAGTCTCCTTAAATTGTGTCCCTGTGAAGAGCATCCTGTGATGTCAGAGGCTTACCACTTGGTCACAGGCATACAATCTGAAAGCCCATGGCCGTGTGTGGTCCTGGGGTCCCACAGCAGGCACGGGTGATACAGAGGCAGGAGAACTGACCATGGGGCTCTGGTTGTCTGGAGTGAGCCCTGGGACTGTGGACAACACCAGCCTCCCTCTCACCCTAGGTAACTCTGCTGCTGTCAGGGCTGGGTCACCATCTGTGGGCACACCTGCATCAAAGCCTGAGTGTATGCTTAGCATGGCTTTCCTCCTGGGGACAATGGCCAGCTTGTCCTCTTTCTCGGTGAATGCTCTAATGCAAAGGCTCACTGTGGGTCGGCAAGAATCTGAACTGGTATGATGTGCTTGATAGCAGCTTTAGAGAGCTTAAAGTGTGGTGCAAAAGACCTGGAGATTTGAGTCACTGAGTCAGTATCGGGCTCAGGTCCAGGCCGTGGCGTTTGTGAGCTGCGACCCTGTGACCCTGTGCTCTCTGTTTTTCCACACTGCTTCCTCTGAGCTAATGTCATCATGTTTTCACATTTTGCCCAAGACTGGTCCCTGGGAGGAGGGGTGGTGAGAGACACCTGCAAGGTGGTATCTACCCGCTCCTGATTCCGTGATCCCAGTGCAAAATGGTGATTGCAATGTTAAATGGCTGGGGAAAATTAAAAGATTTCATGACTGGTGACGACAATATGAAATTCCCACATTAGTGTCTATAATACAGTTTTATTGAAAAACCACCATTCATTCATGGGTTGTCTGTGGCTGCTTTTGTACAACTGGAGGCAATACAACTCTAGGGACTGAAAAGATTGATTCTTTGGCCCTTTCCAGAAAAGGGTCACCAGCCCAGGTATGGAGTCCCTCCTCCTTCCTGTGATGACAGAAATTCAGGTTGCTGGTAACATTTCACGGGTCAGTTGTCAGAGTGGCAGAATCGGTGTGTTTGGAGGGCCAATCCAAGATTCCCAGAGCCAGGGTGGCAGTCACTCATGCCACTGATGGGATTGTACCTGGACCAGAGACCCCTTAGGAAATCCCGGCATTGTATGACTTGGACAGGGGTCTGCTGTGACTCCTTGGAGGTCTGATCTTTTCCAGGCCATGATCTAGATACACACCTTTAGATTTAGCTTCTCTGTACCTCCATCCCACACCTGCGGCCACAGTGGTGGCACCTGGGGAGAGGAGTGAGCAGCTGTTTGCTGAGTAACCATGAAGAAGTGGCTCTCGGGCCAGTTCTGGGGAGCTGTGTGTAGTGGCAGTGTTTGTCTGGATGATGAGATGGTCCGGTGGCTTTTCTGCAGCATGAATGTGCTTAACGTTACCAAAATGTATGCTCAGAAATGGTAAAAATGGTCATTTTTAGAGTCTGTGTATTTTACCATAATAAAAAAAAGGAAAAAAGAAAAAAGAGGAAGGAAATTTTTTTTTTTTAAAGAATAGTGTTTGGGAACATTTCCAAGGTCATAATTACTTTTTTGCTTCCTAAGCCAGGAAACATGAAACTTTGTTTGATTTATGCTGTTCCCAGCTTATCAGCACCTCCAAAGACGTGAAAACAGGGAATCGGAGATCTCACAGCCACTGAGCAAAAGGGCAAAAGATTAAAGTGTCAGCACCCACGGCAGCCTGCCAGCCCACTTCCTGCCAGGCGGCCCCGCCAGGTCCTAGAGCAAGGACATGGCCAGCCCCTCAGACCACTGCCCAGAGATGAAAGTTGCAGCCTCACTCAAGGGTCCCACAGCCTCTCTCCCACCCATATCAAATCAGATGGCAACCCCCTGGCATCTCTCCAAGTCATGTCCTTGAGAGGTAGACGCCACCCTGCACATGCACGGGCTGTTGGTGGGCAACCCCCATATGTGACTCTGGGCTTTTCCTCCAGGACATGTCCAGCCCAGGGGCATGATGTCATCTGCCCCAGGTGACCCTTCCCCAAGGCTCTCCCACATGTCCTTTGAGCCCTGTACTCTGGCAGCAGAGAAGGCCTTCTCCCACGTGTCCCTATGGCAGGATGATGGTTGTGTGCGGACAAATCTCCCACTGTTCCTGAGGCCAACTAGCTGCACAGAGGGCTGATCTGACAGTCATGGTCTGGGGAGACAGGACATGGCAGCACCACACTGGGAAGCTGAGCAGCCCCTCAGAGCCTCAGGGAATTTTTTTTTTAAACAAGTGAGTTTTCTCACGGGTGTGAGGTAATATCTCATTGTGATTTTGATTGCATTTCCCTAATAATAAGTGATGAAGAACATTTTTCATGTGCCTGCTAGCCATCTGCAGATCTTTTTTGGGGAAGTCTATTCAGCTCTTCTGCTCAGTTTTTGATTGGGTTTTTGTTGTTGTTGAGTTATGCAGGTAGATAAAGAAGATGTATGTATTTACAATGGAATACTACTCAGTTATAAAAACAGATTAAATGTTGCCATTTTTGACAACATGGATGAAACAAGAGAGAATCATGCTAAGAGAAATACATCAGGAGAAACACAAAGACTCATGATCTCACTCCTGTGGAATATAAAGAAACAAAATAAATGAACAGACAAAACCACACAAAAAATAACCCTTGGACACTGATAACAGAATTGAGGTTTCCGGAAGGGAAGGAGGATGAAGGGTGGGAGAAAAGGACAGTGCAAGGTCAGTGGGAGGTGGTGGAGAACTATGAAAACCTTGGTGGTAAATGTGAGGGGATATCAGATATTTTATGAAGAGTGAATCTGCACACCTTAACTTAAATAGTTATATAAATTATATTATAAGACAATGTTACACCTATACATACATACACACATTTATAAAAAATGAACTTGTTTCAGAATCTGGGGTTAGTTAGCATCTTCCCCACAACAAGTGAGTGACAGGGGTCCACCCTGTGCAGTCCTTGGATCAGCTGATTCTGAAGCCCCAGGAGGGGTCTGTTTGAAACAAGCTGCTGATCTAGGAGTGGTTCCTTACGTCTTGTCCACCTGAAAGAAAATCAAGCACTGAATACATATTCGGGTTCCACTTTAGTTCTTTTTTCTTTCCATTGCCCTTTGTAACACTCTTCAGTTCTTTTTTCTTTCCATTGCCCTTTGTAACACACTATCATTTGTGATAAACATTTCAGAGAATGAATTAAGCCCTGCTAGAGAAAACAGGAAAAATAAACTGAGTCTCTTCATAAATATATATTCTACCAAAATCTAAATTTAAAATCTAAATTTAATCTATAACTATTATATCAAAAAGTCTCCAGAGTTCTCCGCTGGTGCTCACACAAAAACTGATATCTAAATGTTATTTGTACCAGTTGCTTCTATACAATGCAAAGCTTTGAACTGTTTATAATAGAATACAACAGATGCACAATCACTCGAGCATAGTTAGTCTACCCTTTGAAGCTGTCTGCAACTCAAGTATTGCACAGGCAGGAAGTAGAAATCAGTGCTTTGATTTGTTTAAAATAAATTAAAAACAACTGGCAATAATATTTCCTCTTATTCAGAAGATATAATAAAAGGTACAGAAGACAAAAATTACCAGGTGACTGAAATAAAAAGGCTGGCTCTTTATAAGCAAAATAGCCCCCAGTACTGACCTTTACCATATTTTGAAGGCCTCACATACCTCACATAATGGAAGAGAATGACTCGTCTGCATTTTGAATGATTCCATCTTAGACCCATGACCACTGACTGCCTTCTTCCAGGTATTTAATCCAAAGCTATCCTGGAATTTGTGACCCATTCCTCCTCGTACTCACAGAACTTAATCCACAGAGGCCCAGAGGTATGTATCCAGGATGCTGTACCAAGACTCTTGTACTAATCTTTTAGTTAGTTATTCAATAAAATAAACACATATAAGACGGGGGATAAAAAGTTCCTTTAGTTTGAGATTGGGTGTGGCACTTTCCTCTACAAAGCCCTGTCTACCAGCTCTAGTATCAAGGTCCCCCATATGTAAGTTGTCCTAGTAAATGGCTGTTGTATCTCCTGTCTGTGCTTTGCCTCAATCTTCGGACTCAAAGTATCTGGTCAGTTTGCAGGGTCTTGTCCATTCCCACAATGAAGAACATACACACATTTTAAAGAATTTACCACTGTTTAAAATAACTTGGAAACCACCCTGGGTTTCTTTTAGATAAGAGAGTAAGTCATGCACATACTTGCACCTAAACATTTTTAAATGAAGTCTTTTTTATCTCCCTTTTCAAATTCAAAACTATACTTTGTCTTGTTGAACCACTCCTTTTCCCTCTAGACCTCACTGTTTCAGAATTTGCCCAAGCAGAAACAACTCAAATGCGGTGCTAGAAGCAGAGGTGGAGATGGAAGCACAGCACCAGGTCCAGTCTCCAAAGGCTGATCTTAGGGGAACACAAGAGTATCTGAGCGGCGGA
The DNA here is from genome assembly GCA_004363575.1 of Solenodon paradoxus. NCBI lineage: Eukaryota > Metazoa > Chordata > Mammalia > Eulipotyphla > Solenodontidae > Solenodon > Solenodon paradoxus. The sequence continues at coordinate 291,691 of RJWH01000529.1, forward strand.
GAGGCAGTGTGATGTGATGACTGGAGGCCCAAGATCAGAGTCCCCTGGCCCTCCTGTGCTCCATTCATGCAGGAAGAAGTATTTGTTCATGCTGTGTCTCAGACCTTCTGTACCAGGTGTCCAGCTCTTGGGGTGTCATGGGAAACAGGTACAACCTGCAAAACTTCTGGGATCTGTGGAGTCATTACTCTTGTTGGGGATTGGGGAAGGAGGGTAGGAAAGGACTAGGTAAAGCCAAGATCACTACTGGCTTTTGTGGGAATACAGTCTCAGTTCCCGCATCTGTAAAATGGGGGCAATACTACCTTCAGAATTGTGAGGATAAAGCAATTTAATATTAACAAAGCACTTAGTCATGTCTAGAACCTAGAAAGCCTCCAAATGGGTGGATTTTTTAAAAGGCCCTTACTAAGGAAAACAGAATGGCTATCAATGCGACCCTGGGATCCTTCATGCAGAGAAGGTGATACTGGGCAGGTGCTGTCTGTACCCCTGTGCTCACATTGTTTTGATGGGTCAGTCTTGCTCACTGGTTTTCATTTCCTAACCTCTAAGTCACCTACTTCTGTCCCCACCACACTGATGGAACTGCTGGCTCCAGTACACCAGTGGACATCACTGATCCCTCTTTCCAACTGTCTTGTGTGTGCTTGTAGGCAGCTCCTCCCCCATATCTTTTGACTCTTAAATAAGCATCTATCTCACTCATAGGTGGAATGTGAACAGACAAAACAAAGGAATAGACAAAACATAACCAACCCTGAAACATTTGCAACAGAACTGAGGTGACCACAAAGGAATGGGAGGGGAGGAGGCAAATGGTGGCAGAGCCCACTGGACAATGGGGAAGAACACTTGGTGACTTGGTGGGGGCATGGTGTGTTGAAATACATCTAAGAAATAGGGAACCTAGACATAGGAAATTATTTTAATGTGTAGAATAATTTTCACAATAAAAAATTGATAAATTTTTTAAAAAGGGAAGACAAGAAGAATCTGCCTACATAAAAAAATCTTAATAAAAACAAGAGGACCATTTGGCTTGCCTCTAATAAAATGCATGCATGCAGTTCTAAATCTGTGAGCTTTTCTTTACACTAAACTAAAATTATTCTTCTTGAAGTTAACAGAATTTCATTTTGGGGATAACAGTGATTTAAGATCATACTGAGTAACTACACACTGGGGTACTAAAAATTGTTATTAGTTGTAGATCAGCAGTTTTTGCTGCTATTAAGAAATGCAGACACATAATGAAAAATTTAAATCTCTCTCCCACTCCACCAACCTCCCATCAACAGGTTACTTAAATGTTTGTTCATTTCTTTTGTTTCTTTATATTCAAGATATAACTGATATCATATGGTATTTATATTTCTCTTTCTAACTTACTTCACTTAGCATAATCCCCTGTAGGTCCATCCATGTTGTTGCAAGTGTCAGGATTCAGTTTTTAGGGCTGTCTGGTATTCCATTGTGGATAAAGAGCCATTCATCTGCTGGTGGACACTTAAGAAGTTTCCAACTCTTGTCTATTGTAAATAATCCTGAAATAAAGATGGAGATGCCTCTATCTCTGAAAATTAGTGTTTTTGTGTTCTTTGGATAAATACCCAAAAGTAGGATGATGGGAACATATGAGATTTCCAGTCTCAATTTTTTGAGGAATCACCATACTTTTATCCATAATGGTTGCAACCATTTAAATTCCCACAATGTAAAGGGATTCCCCTTTCTCCACAACCTACAAACATTTGCTCTTTCTAGTTTTGTTTTGGATAATAGCCATTTGCCCATGTATGAGGTGATATTTCATTCTTGTTTTGATTTGCACTTCCCTAATAACAAGAAAAGAACATCTTTTCACGTGCTTGTTGGCTATCAGTTTGGGGGTTTTTTGGTTGTTGTTTTTTTTTGTGCCTGTGGATAAATGTCTATTCAGATCTTCTGCCCATTTTTTTGATTGGGTTGTTTGCTTTTCTGTTGTTGAGTTTTATGAGTTCTTTATATATTTTGGATATAAGCTCTTGTCAGATGTATGGTGTGTAAATATCTTCTCCCATTCTCTTTTCATTTTGGTTAGTCTATTTTTCAAAAGGAAAGGTATAGGTAAGGAATGAAGGTAAGCAGAGGCAGGCAGAAAAAATGAGGAGGAAGCAGCACTTATTTATTTTATTTATTTGTTCATCTTGCTCCCCGTGGCCCTGGGTCTTGAACCGGGGATCTGGGAATGTATGTGGATTTCACTCAGTGTACTAAACTGTTAGGTCACCAGAGCACACCATGATTGATTCTTTTGCTGTGTAGTAGCTTTTTAGTTTGATGTAGTCCCATTTGTTTATTTTGGGTTTTGCTTCTTGAATCCTCAAAGACCTCTCTAAGGTTAATGTCATGGAACATATCACCTGTATTTTATTCTAAGTACTTTATAGTTTCTGAACTTACATCCAAGTTCATTTGAATTAGTTTTTGTGTGTGGTGTTAAGAGAGTGGTCTAGACTTATTCTTTTGCATGTAGTTGTCCAGAGTTCCCAACACCATCTGCTGAAAAGTCTTCCCTCTCCATCATATGTTTTTGGTTCCTCTGTCATAAATTAATGGGCCATATACGAATGAGTTTATTTCTGGTGATTCAGCATTTTTTTTCTAGTACCATACAGTTTTAATCACTATCACTTTGTAAGACAGCTCAAGATCTGGGAGTGTGATACCTCTACTTTTGTTCTTTATTCTCATGATTGTTTCGGTTACTCTGGTTCTGTTGAGATTTTGTACAAATGTTAAAAGTTTTTGTTCTATTTCCTTGAAAAATGCCAGTGGGATTTTGATGAGGATTACATTATCTTTAGATAAGATGCCATTTTAACAATGTTAATTCTGCCTAATCATGAACACAGAATATCTTTCCATCTCTTCGTATATTCCTCTATTTCTTTTAACAATCTCTTATATTTTTCATTGTAGAGTTCTTCACCTCCTTTGTTAAAAGATAGTCATTCTTTTTTTCTATTGTAAATGGGATAGTTTTCTTGATTTCATTCTCATCTATTCCATTGTTTGAATATAAAAATACAACAGATTGGTGCACCCTGGTGGAGCAGTGATTAGGTCAATTGCCTTCAAAGGGCTCGGGCCACATACCTCTGGGTTCAAGTCCCAGGTTTGGGGAGAAACAACCAATGTGAATAACTAAATAAAAATAAAATAAAATGCTTCTTCCTACTCTCTCTTCCTGCCTACCTGCCTATTTACTTTAATCCTGCCTGTACATCTCCTATTTAAAATATACACAGATTTTTATATATCGATTTGTATATTAGTTTTGTTACCTGCCACTTTACTCATTTATTAATTCTAATTTTTTTTTTTTGGTGGAGTCTTTAAAATTTTCTGTCTGTATCATGTCATCTGAAAATAGTGATAGTTTTACTTCTTCCATTACAATTTAGATACCTTTTATTTCTTTTTATTACCTAATTCCTCTGGCTAGGACCTCCATGCCATGTTGAATAGCAGTGGTAAGAGTGGATACTCTTGATCTTAGAGGAAATGCCATTTCACCACTGAGTATGATGTTGGCTCTGAATTTATCTATAGTCTCTATTATATTATGATATATTCCTTCTATCCCTATTTTATAAAGAGTTTTTAAATCATAAATAGGTGTGAAGCTTGTCAAATTCTCTCTCTGTACCAATATGATTTCATAACTCCTTCCTTTTGTTGATATTGTCTATTACATTAATAGATTTGTGTATGCTGAACCATCCTTGCATCCCTGGGATAAATCCAACTTGGTCATGATGGATGATTGTTTTGATGTATAGTTGAATTCAGTTTGCTAGGATTGTGTTGAAGATTTTTGCAACCATGTTCTTCAGAGATATTGGCCTTAGTTTGTTTTTCTCTCTCTTTTTATTTTTTGTGATGTCCTTGTCTATGTTTGGTATCAATAGTCTCAGATAAAATGTTTAGAAGTGTTCTCTGTTCTTCAATTCCTTGGAAAATTTGAGAAGAGTAGGTATTAATTCTTCCCTGAAGGTTTGGAAAAAACTCACCAGTAAATCCATAAGGTCCTGGGCTTTTATTTTGAGGAAACTTATGACTACTTCTTCTATTTCCTTGCTTCTGGTAAGTCTTTCAATTTTTCCAGACTTCTTATTTCAGTTTTGCTAGGCTATATGATTCTAAAAATGTGTTCATTGTCCTCTAGTTTATCCAATTTATTGGAATATAGATGTTCATAATAGTTTCTTATGATGCTTTATATTTCTTATGTGTCTGTTGTAGCTTCTATTTTATTTCTGATTCTAGTTATTAAAGTTTTTCTCTTTTTTGTTTAGTGATCTAGCCAAAGTTTGTTCAGTTATCTTTATTTTTTTCAAAGAACCAACTTTTGGTTGCATTGATCTTCTAGATTGTGTTATTGAGTTCTATTTTCTTTATTTCTGCTCAGATCATACTATTTCCTTCTTCCACTGATCTTTGGCTTCAATTGTTTTTATTTTTCTATGTGACTTAGGTATAGATTTAGATTATTAGCAATTCTTCTCATTTCTTGAGGTAGGTCTGAATTGTTATAAACTTCCCTCTTAGTGCTGCTTTTTCTGCATCCTATGAGTTCTGGTAACTCATGTCTTCATTCTCATTTGATTTCCATTTTTACCTAAAAGTTGTTCAAAAGCATGTAGTTTAACCTCCACATATTTTGGAATTTTTCATCTTTCTTTTTTTGCGGTTTATCTATAATTTTAAGTCATTGTGGTTGGAGAAGATATTTGGTATGATTTCAACCTTTGTAAATTTGTTGAACATATTTTCCAGCATAGCGTCTGTGTTAAGAATGTTCCATTGGCACTTGAGAAAAATGTGACTTCTGCAGTTTTGGCTGAAGTGTTCTTTAAATATCTATTAAACCCACTTATTTAAATTTGTCATTTAAAGCTGTTGTTCTCCTGTTAATTTTCTGTCTGGTTTATCTGTTCTTTGCTTTTTGTTTTGTTTTGTTTTGTTTTTATTTTTAAGGAAAGGTGCAGGAAGGAAGGAAATTGAGTACGCAGTCAGGTAAGAAAAGAGAGGAAGAAAAAGCATTCTATTTATTTTATTTAGATGTTCATCTTGGTTATTTCCCATGGTTTCAGGTCTTAAAACATGAAGCCTGGGACATATGTGGACTAAACTGGTAGGCCACCAGAGTGCACCTGATCTGCTGATATTTGTGAATGTGGTTTTGAAGTCTCCTGTTATTCTATTGCTATCAGTGTCTCCATTTAATTATGTTAATAATTGTTTTATGAGTTTTTATATTTTTGTTGCATATATATTAATGAGACTTATTGCTCTTGATGAATTGACACCTTAGTCATTATGGACACATTATATAGTGTCCATCCCTGTCTTTTCTTACCTTCTTTAGTTTGAATTCTGTTAAATTATTATGACTGTCCCTGCCTTTTTTAGGGTACCATTTTATGGTCATCCAACCTTTGAATTTAAGCCTATGTTTTTCTTTAGCACTTAGATGACTTTCTAGTATAGAAGAAAATTTGGTTATGTCAATCCATTTGATCATCTAAGCCTTTGACTGGTGAGTTCAATTAACAATCACAGTAATTATTAATCTGCAAGTATTTATTGACATTTTACTGTTTGTTATTTGGGTGTTGCAGACTGTGCCTTTGTCCTCGTATTCTTTTTTTATGTGCTTGAAAAGAGTTAAATTGCATCTAGTTTTCCTTTTCACTTTATCTTTGTTTGTTTTCCCTATGGATTTATGTTTTGAGGTTATCTATGAGTTTACATAAAAGTTTCTGTTTATAAGCTTTTTAAACTTGAAAGCAAGTTTGTCTCAAGCTTATTCTAACAGTCTACTTTTTTCACTCTCGTCTTTCCCATATTTTATATTTTTGATGTTTTGCTGCTTCTAAGTGGTATTTCTTTTCATTATATAGAAATTCATCTAGTATTTCTCGAAAGGTTTATTTTGTTGTGATGAATTCCTCTAATTTTTATTTTTCTGTAGCTCTTTATCACTTCCTCAATTTCAATAATAATCTAAAAGGGTAAATTTTTCTTGGTTGCACTTCTATTTCTTTCAGCACTTTATATGTATCGTGTCATTCTTTTATGGCCTATAAAGATTCTATTAAAAAGTATGCTGACTATCTTATGGGGGTTTCCTTGTATGTAACTCATTGTTTTTTCTCTAGCTACTTTAAGATTATCTTTGGCTATTGTCATTTTAGTGACAGTGTTTTGGTGTGTGTCTATTTGGGTTTCTTTTGTTTGGAACTCATTGAGCTTCCTGAATCTGGATGTCTATTTCCTTCCTCATAGTAGGGAAATTCTCAGCTATTATTTATTTTTTAAACTTTTCTGCCCCCTTCTCTCTCTTCTCCTTCTGGAATCTCTATGAGGCAAAAGCTGTATCTCTTAATGTTCTCTATATATGTTACCATACATCTTGTAGTCTATCTTTGTTTCTTTTCTTTTTTATCTTTCTGGGTCTGCTTGGGTGCATTCCACTGCACTATTATTGTGTTTTGACTTGACTATTGTGTTCTTTAAGTCTGCAACTTCTGTTTTATTATTTTTTCTCTGTCTTTGTTGTAGCTCTCCTTTAATTCCTCTATTTTTCTCCTGATTTCAGTAAGTATCATTAAAATATTTGTTTTAAAATCTTCATTAATAAGTTTCCTTAATTCTCTTGCATTCGGATTTTCCCCTGGATTTTTTGTTTTGCTTTGGTTTTTCACCCATTATTTCACATATATTTCTTGGTCTCTTCATTCTGTTTGTCACTCTCTGTTTACCTCTGTGGGTTAGATTTTCTTTATATAATGGCCTCATGTTATGGTATCAAGCTGCAGAGTATTGGCCTGGGATGTTGGTTCAAAATGCTGGACTTTTGTTGTGTGATCTCTGCACAAGTCAAATTGGTAAAGCTCTAAGACCTGAGACTCCAGCCTCCCGTGTTAAAGTTGTGGTAGGGAATGGAGAGGTTTCCCAAGAGTGACAGGCATAAATAACAAGACACAGGGAGAGAAACCGAAAGGTATAGGTCTAGTAACCAAGCAGGTCACAGTCCTAACAGAGGTCATTGGTGAGAGAGAGTTGGGAACTGGTTGTGTTTCTGGGGCAACTTGGGGTGGTGACAAGAAGATTCAAGAAGGAATTCTTGAGGTATTAAGAAGTGCAGTTCATAGATTTATTAGAGAAACACAGGCACAAGATAGAGCTCTTTTGGGAAGAGAGCTGCATTTCCGTTTGGTAGGGCAGATAGATATATACCCTGCTCCAGTATAAGGAGAGGGGCTTGGGGTAGGCTATTGATACATAATAAGAAAGGGGAGCTTTAATCATCAAAAGACCAAGCAGTTGCCTGGGCAGTTTCAGGTGAGATAAGAAGGCAACATCCTTTAAATCTTTACAGAAGACTGTGAAAAGATTGACCCTGGCTCCAGTGTTTTTTTGAAGGGATTCCATGCGTCTTTGTTTTCTCATTGGGGTGAATTTGTTCCGCCCTATCAGTTCCCATGTAGTTTACTCCCCAGCTGATTTTTGAAGTTAGCAGGGATGCTCAGAGAAATTCACATCCTATTCTGATTCTCCCTCAACATTCGTAGCAAAGTACACTCCCCTGTATAAATTTCTAAGTCCTCTAACTGAGCAACCTAGCCAGCAGGGAGTGCAAACAAGAAGCTCTTAGGCCTGGGGTTGGAAGATTAGTAAATGTGAGACAGATATGCAAAGCTATTTAGCAGTAGCCCCAGGTGGTTGTGAAACTGAGCCTTTCATATGTGCTTCAATGGAGCCTCTCAGATGATAGTCTCTGAGAGAGTAGGAGAAGAAAATGTTCTTTACCATTCACTTGCTATCTGTAGTGGGGTTGCAGACCTGGTTGTCTTGTCTTCCACAGCCTTCCATCTGCAACTGTGAGCACACACAATCCAATCTAACTGTGTTAATGGAGAGGTAGGGCATTTCCCCCTGTGTTTTTCCTCTAGTGGAGACCTCCAACTTCTGCACTACATTGAAGTGGCATCTCAAAAGAGTACACCCACCACCATCTCGGTTTATAAGAAGACAATCTCACTTTCTACTCTCACTGATGTTTGATTCAACAAATGAAAGTACTGCTGTCAGGTCTGTTTCACTTTACTTTTCACCTCCCCATACTCTCTGTCCCACATTCTTTGCACTGCAGAGACCTATTGTTCTCCAAGGAAATGTCCCTTTTCTTTCCAGACCAAGTCGTACATACTCACAAGTTAGTTCCCAAGTGTGGGAACACCTAATGAAGGGGCAAGTCCTTTAACTCCAGGGGGAGTGTCCCTATTACTGGTGTCTCCTAGGATTACAGTGTCTTCAAACAGGGTGGGACATGAATGCCAAGATAGATTGGCCTCTCCTACCATTTATGAAGATGTGTGTCCTTTCTATTTGTGGAGATGCTAGACAATGTTCCTTTTCAAAAGTCATAGTTGTCAAATTGGTGCAGTTTTGCTGTGTCTGTGAGGAGGAGGTGAACCCTAGATCTTAACAGCATGCCATCTTAACAACTTTTAAAAGAAGAGAAACTTAATTTCGTTGCAGTCCAATTATAGTTTTTAGGATTTATTATGTTTTCTTGTGTCCTAAGGAATTAAAGTGGTAAATATTTTCTCCAAGTTTTATGGTTTCAGTTTTTATTTTTAGGTTTATCATCCATTTCAACTTAATTTTGTATACTGTATCAGATTAGAACAAAGGGCCCTCTCATTCCTGTAGTGACGGCACACCAAGTAACAAGATGAAAAGACTCTCCCCATTAAACTCCCTCAACACTTCTAAGAAAAGCAATTGACTCTGTGTCTATAGGTCTGTTTCAGGGCTCTCTAGTGTCTTAGATTGACCTAGATGTTTACCTTTATAACACAGTCTCTTGATTTAGAGCTTTGTAGTTTGTTTGGCTATCAGGTAGTGCAAATCTTCCAATTTTCTCATTTACAAAATTGTTTTGCTCTCTTTCAATTTTGCTTCAGTCTTTTATATTTTCACATAACTTTTACAATCAAGGCTGCTGGGATTTTGGGGGGTGGTGATTGCACTGAGTCTATAGAGCAATATGGGGGAAATTGAATTTTTGACAATATTTTCTTCTGATACAGGAACTTAATTTATCTGTCCATTTATTTAGTTTTTCATTTCAACAATATTTCATAGTTTTTCGTTTATCTGCCTTGGGTATATTTTATTACATTTATTCCCAAGTGCTTTCTGATTTTTGATGGTGTTATAAATATGTTTTAAAACTTCAGTTTCTAATTGGTTATGGCCAGTTTTAAAAAATACAACAGATTTTTGGATATTAATGTTCTATCATGTGACCTTGCTACATTCATGCATACATTCTAGTAGCTTCTTTTGTAGAGTTGTTGAAATTTTGATTGTACATTATTATTTCCTAATATAGAATGTCTGAATAAAGATAGTTTTGCTTTTTTTCCAATTCATATGCCCTTTTCTTACCTTATTCCACTGGCTAGGATTACCAGTAAAGTGTGGAATAAAATGATGAGAGCAGACATTCTGGTCTTGTTACTGACCTTAGAAAGGTGAAGTGCTCATTTAGTCTCTCAACTTTCACTGTGAGAGCTAACTCCAGTTTTTTAGTTGCCTTGTATTAAGTAATAGAATTTCTCATCTTTCTTGGTTTACTGAGAGGTTTGTGGGTATTTCTGGCTTTATTTTTCATCATAGTGTTGAATTTTGCTGATGCTTTATTTTTCTTTTGCCTCTTTTGAAATACCATGTTTTTTTTTTCTTTTTTATTCTGTTAATATGGTGTACTACACTGATTTTTGAATGTTAAACCAATCTTGCATTAGTGAGCTAAACTACACTGTCCATGATTTATCATCCTTTTTTAGATATGACTGAATTCAATTGACTAATATTTTGAAAAAAATTTTATATCTATCTTCACGAGAGACACCAACTTTCTTTTCCTGTAATATCTTTGTCAGGTTTTAGTATTAGATTAGTACTGGCCGCCTCTATTTTCCCATCTCTGTTTCCTAAAAGATTTTGTGTAAGACTGGCATAATTTCTTCCACAGATGTTGGCAGAGTTCAAGTGGTGAAGCCATCTGGGCTTACAGTTTTCTGTATTGGAAGATTTTTAAATATTATTGTAGTTTCTTTTGTATATTTAGGACTACTTTGGTTTTCTCTTTCTTCTTTACTCCATTTTGGCAATTCAAATATTTAGGTAGTTTATTTCACTCGTGTTTTTAGATTTATTCGTGTAAGTTCATGATTTATCTTTTAATGTTTGTAAATCTGTACTGTTATTCCCTGCATCATTGTCCACCTTGGTTATTTGTATTTTCTCTCTTTTTCTTAATCAGTCTAATTAGAGGTTTAGCAGCCGTACTGCTCTTTTCAGGAAACTCACTGTTGGTTTCATTGATTTTTGCCTATTGTTTATCTGTTTTTATTTAATTGATTTCAGTTCTTTATTATTTTATCATTTCTAGTTTGAGTTTAATGTTCACTTATTTTTTTAGCTTCTTAAATTTATGAGGCTTAGATGATCGGTTTTTAAGACATCTTTCCCAATACAAACATTTTAAAGTTATAAATTCCCTTCTAAATATAATTTTAGTGGCATCCTGCAAATGTCATGCTATTTTTCTCATTATCACTCAATTCAAAATATCTTTTAATTGGCTTCCTTCACACGTGGGTTATTGGAAAATGTGTCAATTTCCAAATATTTGTAGTTTTTTTCCAAATTTCTTCTTGTTCTTAGTTTCTAATTTACTTTTTTATGATCTGGCAGCATACTCTGTATGTCAATTATATCAAATTGTTTGACAAAGATGCTAAGGTAGTCTGTATCCCTATACCCATCTCCAGGTTGCTTGTTCCTATACTTACTGAGAGAGAAGTGCTGAAATCTCTAATTACAATTATGCACTTACCTATTTATCCTTTACTTGTGTTGGCGTTTTGAAACTCTGCGTTGGGTACATATATATTTAGGATAATAATGTTTTCTTGATGAGTTGGCCCCTTTATCAATATGAAGTAGACATCTCTATCTCCAGTAATAGTTCTTGTTCTAAAATATAGTCTGCCAGATATTAATATGGCTAATCCAGCTTTCTCAAATTTATATTTGCATATCTAGTTTATTCCGTTTCCTTACTTTTTTGCATGTTGTTGTGCTAGAATATACATAAAATTTAAAGTGACATTAAATGCATTTCTATTGTCATGCAAATATCACCATTATCCATCTCCAGAATTTTTCATCATCCCAAATTGAAACTCTGTCCCCTTTAAACAAATATCCCTTTCCCCTCTCCTAAGCCTCTAGTAACCACCATTCTACTCTGTATGAATATGACCTTGTCCCTTGTCTGCTTTAAGTACCTCATACAAGAGGAATCATATAATATTTATCATTTTGTGTTAGTTTATTTCACTTGTCAATAATGTCCTCAAGGTTCATCGATGCCATAGCACGTGTCAGCATTTCCTTCCTTTTGTGGCTATTATTCCATTGTGTGAATAGACCACATTTTGTTATCCATTCATCTGTTGATAGATATTTGAGTTGCTTCTACCTTTTGAGTATTGTAATAATGCTGCCAAAAACATCTATGTACACATATCTGTTTGAATTTCTGATTTAAGGTCTATTGGGCATATACCTAGGAGTAGAGTTGTTGAATCATATAACAACTTTATTTATAACTTTTTGAGGGAATGCTAAATTGTTTTCCATGGTGGCTGCATCATCTTACATTGTCACCTGCAATGTACCAGGATTCTGGGTTATTTTCTGTTTTGATAGATTCTGTCCTGATGGGTGTAAAATGCCATCTCATTGTGGGTTTGATGTGCATTTCTTTGAGGACTAGTCATAGTGAGCATGTTTACGCATGTTTATTGGTCATTTCTATATTTTGTTGGGAGAAATGTCTATTCAATTCTTTTGCCATTTTGGCATTGGGCTGTTTATTGTTGTTGAATAGTGTTCTGGTATTTTTTTTATAAACCTATTTTTATTTTGACTTGGTTTTGCTGACTCAGATGTTTTGTTTTGAACTTTCAAAGCTGAAATAAAAAAAGTGTATATTGCATTCAAAACCTCTTTTTTTCTGCCACTCAGCACCATAAATTTTAACACAATTTGGCATTCCACTGAAATGATTAAGCGTGTTTAAATATGAGGTCTACATTTCTCTGCATCATCCATGAATAATTCAAGGAAACCTTTTCAAATTTAGCAATGTGGCAGAAAACTACTTGTAAAATAACCTCACAGGAAACCCCAATTTTTTCTTATCCTACTAGGATGTTAACATTCCACAAATGACAGATGCAAATTATCTTTGACCGTACTTTCTTACTAATCATTGGCACCAAGTTCAATAGAACATTAACATTTGTTAGGTTGAAGTAACTTTTTTCCTCAGTTTCAAAACAGTGACAGGAAATAGAAAAAGGGAAAACACCTCAGAGTCTGCCAGTTGGTGATGGTTCCCTTGACCAGGAAGGAAAAGACCAAAGGGATACCTGCACAGAGGCTAAAGGGATGAATTGCCTCTTTTGGATGTCAACAAAGAGCACACACATACACTTGGGCAGGTGACTAAGGATCGCAGCTTTCGTCATTCATCTCTCACTCAGCCTTTCCCTCTAGAAGTCTCACTTTGGATACAAACTAAAATGCAGATATCATGATATGATATCTGGATGTGCTTCTAAATAAACTGAGATGGTGGGCAGGGGAAATAAATGAATCAGGATGGCTATTATTTGGGGCTGGTTGGATCTGGGCATGGGTCATGGGGAATCGCTATACTACTCTATTTGTCCATATAGATGCATTTTTCTACAATGAAGATTTTCCAATTTTTTATGCAGTAACTTTGCTTTAAAAATTAAAATAAACTATATGTGTAGGTTCCCCATATGTGCAGCTTTCCCATTCCTTGGATATGTATCAATATACCCTGCCCCCCACCAAAAAATCAACTTTCATTTACCATTGTCCAGAGGGCTCCACCACCACTTGCTCCCCTCCCACTCCCATCCTATTCCCTGTTGGTAATCTCAGTTCTATTGCAAATGTTCAAGGATTGGTTTTGTACCTTTATTTTTTGTCTATTCATATTTGACGTATGAGTGAGATCATCTGGTATCTCTCTTCTTTTGGCTTATTTCACATAGCATAATCCCTAAATACCATACATGTTGATTCAAATGACAGGATTTCATCTTTTCTAAGGACTGTGTAGTATTTGAGTGTGTGTATCACATCTTTTTTATTCATTAATCTGATGTTGGGCACTTAGTAGCTTTGAATTCTTGGCTATTGTGAATAAGGCTGCAATAAATAGGAAGGTGCATAAATCTCTGCATGCTGGTGTTTTTATCTCTTTCAGGTAAATAGCCAGTAGTGTGGTGGCAGGATCATATATGATTTTCATCTTCAGTTTTTTGAGGAATATCCCTGTTGTTTTCCATAGAGGATTCACCAATTTGCACTCCTACCAACAGTGTAAAATTGTTCCTTTTCTCCACATCCACACCAACATTTGTTTCCAAAGTGTTGGATAATAGCCAGCCTCTCAAGTGTAAGGTGACATCTCATTGTTGTTTTGATTTGCATTTTCCTGATAGCCAGTGAGTAGGAACATCTTTTCATGTGCCTGTTGGCCATCTGTATATCCTCTTAGAAAAATGTTTCCAATTCCTCTTTCCACTTTTTGATTGGATTGCCTGTTTTTCTCATATTTTCATGAGATCTTTGTGTATTTTGGATATTAAGACTTGTAAGAATATGAAATGCAAATTTTTTTTTCCAGTTAGTAGGTTGTCTTTTGTTTTGGTGATACTTTCTTTAGTTCTGAATAAAGTCTTTAGTATGATATAGTCCCAGTTGTTTATTTTTCTTTTTGTTTCCCTTGATGCTGGAATTGAGTCCCCAAAGCTCTCTCTAAAGCTGATGTCATGGAATATCTTTTCTATGCTGTCTACCAAGAAATTTATGGTCTCCAGTCTTGTGTCCAACACCCTAGTCCACTTTGAGTTAACTTTTGTGAAAGGTTAGAGAGTAGTCTAGCTTCATTCTTTTGCATGTAGCTGTCCAGTTTTCCCAGCACCATTTGTTGAAGAGACTTTCCTTTCTCTATCATATGCTTTTGACACCTTCGTCATAGATTAGTTGAATGTATGTGAGTGGGTCAGTCTCTGGTGATTCAGTTCTATTCCACTTGTCCATGCCGCCGTTATTATTCCAGTGCCATATTCTTTTGATTACTATCATTTTGTAGTATAACTTGGTGTCTGGGAGTGTAATCCCTCCAGATTCATTCTTTTTTCTAATAATTGCTTTTGCTGTTCAGGATCCGTTGTTGTCCCATACAAATTCTAAGATTTTTCATTCTATTTCCTTGCAATAAGCTTGTGGGATTTTAATGGGGATTGTATTCAATCTGTATATTGCTTAAAATAAGATGACCATTTTAATCATGTTGATTCTTCCCAATCATGAGCAGGGAAATTCTTTCCATTTCTTTGTGTCCTTCTCTATTTCTTTTAAAATGCTTATTGCTTTCATTGTACAGGTCTTTCACCTCTTTTGTTAATTATATTCCAAGATATTTGCTTTTTTTGCTTTTTTTTTAAATGGTGTGGTTTTCTTGATTTAATTTTAGTCTAGCATGTTGTTTGTGTACAAAAATGAAATACATTGTTGTGCATTGATTTTGTGGGCTGTCACTTGATTAGTTCTAGTCATTTTTGACAGAGTTTCTAGGGCTTTATATATATCTATAGATATCTATATATATCTATATAATCATGTCATATGCAAAGAGTGATAGTTTTACATCCTCTTTTCCAATTTTAATTCCTTTTATTACTTTTTCCTAATTGCTCTGACAAAACCCTCCAGTACAATATTAAATAACAGTGTTGAGACTGGACAGTCTTGTCTTGTCCCTGACCTTAGAGGAATGCTTTCAATTTTTCACAGTTGACTATGTGGTGGCTGTGGGTTTATCATATATGGCCTTGATTATATTGAGGTATGTACCTTCTATCCCCATTTTATGCAGGTTTTAAAAATCATAGGTGGGTATTAGATCTTGTCAAAAGCTTTCTCTGCACTGTTAATAAATCATGTGGTTTTTCTCCTTGCTTTTGTTTATATGGTATATTACAATAATAGATTTATTTATGTTGAATAATTCTTGCATCCTGGGATAAATGCCACTTAGTCATGATGGATGCTCTTTTTGATGCATTGTTGGATTAGTTTGCTAATATTTTGTTGAGAATTTTTGCATCTATTCTCATTAGAGATATTGGTCTATAATTTTCTTTCTTTTCTTGACATCTCTGTCAGCTTTTCAAATCAGCGTGATCTTAGCCTGATGACAGTGCTTGAAAGTGTTCCCTGTTCTTCAATATTTTGGAAGAATTTGAGAAAAATAGATACTAATTCTCCTCTGAAACTTAGGTAAAACTCATTAGAAAAGCCATCTGGTCTTGGACTTTTATTTTTAGGGAGACTTTTAACTTCTTCAATTTTCTTGCTTGTGATTGTTCTGTTCAATTGTTCCAACCCTTCTAGGTTCAGTATTGATAGATTGCATTTAAAAAAAATCTGTCCATGGAGATTGTCCACTTAGTTGGCATAGAGCTGGTCATAGTAGTCTCTTGGGATGTTTTTATTTCTATGGCATCCATTATAACTTCTCCCCTTTCATTTCTGATTCTACTTATGAGAGTTTTCTCTCTTTTTTTTTCTTGTAGGTTTAGTCAATGTTTTGTCAATTTTGTTTATTTTTTTCAAAGAACCAATTTTTGGTTTTACTGATATTCTGGATTGCTTCATTTTATTTTATTTTTTGTTTTCTATTTCATTTATTACTGCTCAGGTTTTTATTATTTTCTTTCTCCTACTGATTTTTGGCTTTATTGCTCTTCTTTCTCTAGTTGCTTTAAATGTAAAAATAATCTATAAACAAATAGATTGTTTATTTGTGAGTTATCTTATTTCTTGATGTGGGGCTGAATTGCAATGAACTTCCCTTTTAGTACTTATTTTGCTGCATGCCATTGATTCTGGTTGCTCATGTCTTCATTCTCATTTGTCTCTAAGTATTTTTTATTCCTCTTTAATTTCCTCTTTTACCCAAGATTCATTCAGAAGTATATTGTCTAATTTCCAACTAATTTAGGGTCTTCTAGCTTTCTTTTTATGGTTGATTTCTAGTTTTAAACCATTGAGGTCAGGGAAGATGCCTGGCATAATTTCAATCTTTGCAAATTTTTTTGGAGTCCCAAAATATGATCTATCCTTGAGAATGTTCCATGCACACTTTGGAAGGAAGTGAACTGTACGGTTGCTGAATGAAGTGTTTGGTGTATGTCTGTTAGACCTAACTGTTCCAAATGGTCATTTAAAGCTGCTGTTTCCCTGTTTTGCTTTGTTTTTCTGACTAGTTGATCTGTCCACTGCTGTAAGTAAGTTGAAGTCTCCCACTATTATTGTATTGTTGACAATTTCCCTTGTCAGTTCTAATAATTCTTGCTTAATGTATTTTGATGCTCCTTTATTTGATATACATATGTTAATAAATGTTATGTCTTTTTGCTAGATTGACCATTTAATCATTATATAATACTCACCCCTGTCTTTCATTATGCTTTTTAGTTGGAAGTCTGTTTTATCTAATGTAAGTATAGCTGTTCCTGCTTTTTTTTTGGTTGCCATTCTATTGTAGAATTTTCTTCTAACCATTGACTTTGAGCCTTTGTTTATCTTTTGACAGAAGATGAGTTTCCTGAATACAGTGGAAGGTTAAGTTATGCTTTCAATCCATTTGACCATTCTGTGCTCTTTGGTGAGTTCAATTCATTTAAGGTGGTTATTGATATGTAACTATTCATTGTCATTTTGTAATTTATCTTTTGAGTGTTGTTCCAGCCAGTGCCTTTGTTCTTCTCTCTCTTTTCTTAGCTATGTTTTGATTGGTTCTCCCTTTTTATTTTCTTTACTTTTTCCCTGGAGATATATTTTGAGGTTACCTGGAGGCATTACATTTTTGTGTTTATTTCTTGTTTTTATTTGAAAGTGGGTTAGTCTTACACTTATTCTAACCATCCACATTTTTATTCTCTTCTCCTCCTCACCACTTTTTATATTTGCTGTTTTACTCTTTTTAAGCGGGGTTTCTTTACACTTTATAGAGTATCCTTTTGTATTTTTTGTAGAGCTGGAATTCCTTTAACTTTTGCTTATTGGAAGAGTTTTTAAAAATCATTCCTTCAGTTCTGAATGATAATCTCACAGGGTATAGTATCCTAGGTTGAAAATCCTTTTTTTTTCAGCATTTTGAATATATTATGCCATTCCCTCTTGGCCTGTAGAGTTTCAGTTGAGAAATCTTCTGACAATCTTATGGGGACTCCTTTATATGTGACTCATAGTTCTCTATGTGCTTTTAGCTTCTTTATTTATCTTATATTTTTGACATTTTATGACAATGTGTCTAGATATAGGTGTGTTTGAGTTTCTTTGATTTCGAACTCTTTGAGTTTCCTGGTTCTGGAGGCTTGCTTCATTCCTCGGGTTAGGGTTCCAAGTTATTATTTCTTCAAGTACAGTTTCTGCACCTTCTCTGTCTTCTCTTTCTTAGACCCCTATGATGTGAATGTTGGTCCTTTTGAAGTTATCCTACAAGTCAAAAATGCTTTTTTCATTTCTTTCCATTCCTTTTTCTCTTTGCTTGTGTGCTTGAGTGCATTCCTCTGCCCTATCCTCTAGCTCACTGATTCTATTGAAAATTTTATCTGTCCTCTCAATTCCCTCTACTGAGGTTTTTAGTTCAGCTGTCATGTTCTTGATTTCTTTGATCTTGCTTCATTTCTTCCCTCTCTTTTTGTTATTCTTTTCTTATTCCTTCATTGTTTTCTTGATTTCTATGAGTATGTTTATCACTGTAGCCCTAAATTCATTCTCAGTTTGCACATGTTTATTTTATTGAGATTTTCTTTTGGGATTTTAATTGTGTCTATCATTTTGCATTTATTTTCCTGTGTTTTCATTCTGTTTGGCATTATGTTTATGTTTCTGTGGGTTAGATTTCCCTGCAGTGATGGTGTTGATGCTTATGGATATCAGCTTGTACCAGAGAAACCTGTATCTTAGTTTTAACACTCCAAATTCTTTAGTTGTTTAGTATCACCACTGGTTGGATTTGTTGATGTACTTACGTGGATTCTTGCTTTGGGGTCTGAGAATTCAACTCATAGGGAGTTTGTGTGGGGTATGCACAGTGTGTGGGGGATCCACAGCCTTCCACTAGTGTCCCAGCTCTGAAAGACAATGTCCACCTTGTCACTGGCCCACAATCAGTATTGGGATGCAATTCTGCCTCTACCCACAGGGTGGCTCTAGTAGGCAGTGTTTAAATTTCCTCCCTTCTAGGAATTTCCAATGGGCAGGTCCTGCTGCTCTGGAGTAATATGGTGGGAGGTTGTGGAGGTGGGAATTCCCTTAGCTGCTTTCTGGTTATGGTGGTGCTTTGTGTAATTTTCTTTGGGTGCTCCAGATCAGACCACCAGTATGCTGGTCCTCCTTCTATCCTGTGCCAAGACCAATCCTGCTGGGTAGGTTCTCTGCTGCCTTTTTAACAACTCCTGGGAAGCCTAGCTCTTTTCCTTCAGCTACTTTTTTTCCTGAAGCTGGGAGTCCCCAATCAGTGATGCAACTCTGAACACCAGTGCCTTTTTTTACCCTTGTGGCGGTGACGACTGCTGCCATCTCTGCAGCCCCCAGCCCAGTTCTTCCACGTTATGTATGTCTGAAGAATAGGTGATTTCTTGTCATTTGGTGGGAAGGAAATTCAGCATGCCCTACCAGGTTGCCCACTTGACTGACTATAACATTATTGTTTAAAAAGAACTTTCCTCTTTTTTTGTTCTTTAGCATTTTCTAAACATCCACATGTTAATAATGCTCTTATTAAAAAAAAAGAAAAGAAAAGAATGATTTTCTCAGCAGAAACGACTCAACCTGACTCTAGCCGAAATGAGCCAGGAAGTGTCTAATAAATGAGCTCATTTGTTTGCTCATTGTGTGTTTACTGGGAAATGACATTGCACCAAGCCTTCTCCTGTCACTGAGGAGCAGCAGAGAGCAGGTGTCCTGTAAAGAGAAGAGGGACAGAAAGTACAGCAAAGGGACAGCAGAGTTGGGTGAGGGTGGGTCTTGGGCAGGAGTTCTGTGAGGTCCACGCAGGCCATGTACAGATTATGCTGCACCCAGGAGACCTGCCTTCATATACATATGACCATCACTTGCTATCTGACCAGGGGATAATGAACCCCACCCAGTTGGGGCCTCAAGCTCCCAACCAGAGGACAGGGAGAAACAGCTCTAGCCTTCTCCACAGCATGGCTCCTAAAAAGTAGCATTCAACCAACACAGGCAATCCTCTGGGTATAGAGCTGAGCTCAGCTGCCCATGGAAGGAGGGCACTTGGCTTCCAACCCCTTGCTACAGGCTCATACCCTCTCAGAGGTCAATTCTCCAGGCCCCCTTTTCCCAACTCCACCCATCTTAGAACATGGAGTCCAACAGTCCTGGTGTCAGCAGAGACCCGAGGCCTTGTAAAACTAGCAATTCTTCCACTGGGGCCTTGACTTCCACATGCATGCTAGAGTTGTATACCCCTCTTTTCAGTGAATATACTGGATACCTGCTTGCTATACCTTGTGTGGAGAACGAGAAAGAAGCACTTGAGGAGACTATGAATGGAAGATGTGGCCCACTCCAGACAGCAGGACGAGTCCATGCAAAGGCCCTAAGTCAAGAGCTTGTCTAGTCTGCTGGGGACCAAGGAAGCCAATGGGAGAGCAAATTACACTAGTCATAGCCACTGTGGGGTTGTGACATTTATTGATTGAATGGGGCCACAGAAGGTCCGAACAAAGAGTGACACGAGCCCTGGCGTCACGTCTAGTTTGTGCACTATTGGAGGAAGACATGCCTGACTCTGCTGGTATTTCCCGCAAGGCCTCTTCAGCACTGCACCTGATACTACAACTGCCAGAGAATAGCTTCTCACCATTGGAGGCCAGTTATCAAAAACTAAGGTGACTTAAGAATTCTGGGCTGGTTAAACTAATTCCATCATGGTATTAAAAGAAAGTGTCTGAATAATTTAAATGATTTTAGTGAATATTTGGTAAATGAAAAGAAATGTCAAAATCCTCCAGAGAAGCCTGAGAAGATGCAATTTACCCTATGTGTGGATGGCGAAATTTCTAGCACAGTGTTCAGGTCATATATAGCATCAAAGGAGTGTGTCTAGGGTTCAGGACAGATACTGCCAAATGTAGCTCATTGTCTGATGTACACCAAAGGCCAAGCACTGAAATACCAGCTTTTGTGAAAAGGAAGGATCTTCATTGCAGGCTGCCCTGCAAGGACACCGGAGCTGGTCTCAGATGGTTCTCTCTGGCATATTGTAGGGAAGTGGGCTAGGGGCTCTAAAATAGTGATTGATTGGGAAGAATAAAGCAGACATTCTAGTCAGCTGGTTGGGCCATCCATGCATCTTCAGGGTCTCCATGTGCAATCTGGTAAGGGTTTGAGATGTAACTTGTAGAGGATTTGGAGGGTCTTGCACCAAGGTTTCATTTTCCATTAGTTTCTTGAACAGGTGTGCATGTGTGATCCAGTTATGGGTTGGGTGATGGGCAACTCAGCTTCCTGTTCCACTTAAGTTTACAGTTAGTATAACCAGATTGTGCACCCAGTCCTAGCCAGCTTCACAGGCACAGAAGATTATAGGATAAGAGGTCCCATAAGCCACATCCCTAAACACTGCTGTCCCCTACTCCATTCCCAGATGACCCAGATTGGAGCTCCCAGTCATGGCTGTGACTCACCAGGCCTGCTCCAGATGCCTGGCCCCGGGGACTCAGTCCTGGGAAATCCCAGCTTATGCACCCCTGCCCAGGAGGTACCTAACAGCCTTCACCAGGCCTAGAGCTCACAATTTGGATGCCCAGTAGGCTGGCCTCTGCTGACAATTTTGAGAGTAAATGGACACAAATTGTCAGATTCCATTGATATAAACTATCCAGATAAGGCAAACTGATAAAGACACGAAGTGACTTCATGGTTGCCAGGAGATGGAGAGAGTAAGGAGAAATGGGAGTGACTGCTTAATGGATAGTTTCCAATGGGAGAACATGTTCTAAAACGTATTGTGGTGATCAGTACACAGCTCTGTGAATGCGATAAAGACCACTGAATTGTAGGGGCAAATTGTGTGGGTAAAGTATGTGGTAGGTGAATTATATCTCATTAAAACTGCTACGGAACAGATGAAGCAAATCAAGATAGGAAGAGAAACAAAGCTGACATCCCCAGGAACCAGGGCCAGAGCTATTCCCATCCAGTTATAAAATAAATGTGTTCTGGGGATGTAATGTACAGAATGGTGACTCTAGTTAATAATACTGTCTTGTGTGTTTAAAAGTTGGTAAAAGAGTAGATCTTAAAAGTGCTCATAATAAAAAAATATGTAACTGGGTGAGGTGATAGATGTTAACTAGATTTATTGTGGTGATCACTTCTGAATACATTCTAGATACATTCTAAACACATGGGAACTAGCTACAGAGAACCGGAGGTGAAGGAGGTACACAGCAAGGCTGGGAGTACTGGGTGCAAAGGCAGGTGGCATGGGCCACTCTGAGGGTCAGGGGGGCTTCCAGCCTGTACTGCAGGGTATTTGGCAGTATTATGGTATCTGGAGCCAGTTTTCCAAGATTTTGGGAGAGTCTGGGCCCCAGAGATCCTTCTCCCTGCCATACAACCCAGAGAGAAGATAATATCAAGAAAATCACCCCTTTTCCTGGTCTCCCCACTGTGGAATCAATAAGTACAACACACCACACTAAGGACATTTAAGCATTGAGTCATACCTTCTTGAAATTGTGTTACAAGCTGCATCTCATATGAATGAATCACTCAGGTTCCCACAGCAGTGAGGACTGACAACTGCATTCTGCATTTTCACACCCACATCCTGTGAGGTTTGAATTCATCACTCTCTTCCTTTATCCGCCACTTGAAATTGAACTGATAGTAAGGGCAGAGGCAAAGCTCTCGAAAACAATGTAGCAGTATCCAGAGATGCACACTGTGCCAGCCCAGGTGAAGCCTGACCTGGGAGGTGTGTAAGGGCCCAACATCACCTCTTCCGAAGTCATCACAGAAGCTGATACGAAGTCTTCTTCCTCTGAAAGCTCATATTTCCCCATGGGAACATTGCAGGGTATACTTTGTAGCAGAGAATGAACACAGCCTGGTGATGACTGACATGAGGATGACAAAGAAGGGAAATATCTCAGATTGCTTGCTAAAGTTGGATACATGCTTACACTTAAGAAACTGTTAACAAGATCTATATCACAGAACTGTTACAGTTTCATAAAGTAAAAAGGCAACCCAGGCACAGTCCACATA
Organism: Solenodon paradoxus; assembly: GCA_004363575.1. NCBI lineage: Eukaryota > Metazoa > Chordata > Mammalia > Eulipotyphla > Solenodontidae > Solenodon > Solenodon paradoxus. Next base: position 314,245 of record RJWH01000529.1, read on the forward strand.
CATCTCAAGGTCCCGGGTTAACATACTGGGGCTAGACAACAGCCAAGATGAACAACTAAATAAATAAAAGGCTTCTTCCTTCTTTCTCTTGCTGCCTGCCTACTTGCCTTCATTCCTGCTTGAACTTTTCCTTTAAAAAAAGAAAAGGCAACCGCCCACCCCTCCCAAAATGGGTAAAAGATTCAATATTGTCATGAAAATGGCCTACAGCCAATAAACATTTTAAAAGTTGCTAAATTTACAAGGAATAAATGAAATGTAATTAAATAAATGTAATATGAAGACTAATCCCATGTTTTTGAAGTTTGGGAAGTGGGCTTTCTGGGGGTAATCAGGCGACATCTGTTAAAACTCTGAAATGTGCAGACTTTTAACCCAGTGATTGCTCTTGGAGGACTCCGGCCTGCAAAACTCCCCACAAATGCGCACAAATACACATTCCCAAGATAGTCGCATTGTTAGACTCAGGAAATCTGCAGACAACCTAACTGTCCTTCAACAGAGAAATAGCAATAAGTAATGATGCATCCAGATACCAAGATGCTATACAGGCACAGAAGAAAAAAGTCAAAGGAATATGTTAGAGTGATGTCATCTGGAAGATGATGTTCTAGGAGGACACTTTCATTCTAAATTTGCTATAATATAGAAAAATCAGAACAAAAATGTGTAAAGCAAACAAGTTGCTGAGGTGATGGTGTAGACCCATTAGGTAAAATCAAAAGCGTGTCTATACAGACATAGGTATGTATGTTTAAGTGTCTACAAGGGGTCTGAAAGGTGTGTGTCTGTGTCTACTTGTGTTATAACACTTTTACAATGAGCGCACTTAAGCATAACTTGTTTACTTTTAAAAAGGGGAAATCCCATCTGGGTTGGAACTACACTGTTCTGTCCTGGCTCCCTGAAGCTCTACAGGTGTCACTGTCATGTGAGTGTGAGGCGCTCCCAGGTGCCTTTTCCCACCTAGATCCCTGCTCTGAGCTCTGAGTTTAAAATCAGTTACCTGGGCAGCATGTCCCACCAGGTAGGCCAGATCAAATGCAGTTCTCCCCTCGCTGTCCTTGTCTGCATTCAGAAGTCACCAAGTCTGAATCCCTCAGACACGCCTTGTTACTCCTGCAGACAGCCTCAGCCCTGCCCACCATCTACCCTCCAGGGTTCAGTCAAAAGGACAGGTGGAGAGGAGGAGGCCAATTTGCTGTTCTTTTCTGATTTTAACCTTCCATGGCTTCCAGGACCAAGGGTAATTTCCTTACAAGCCCTGGCATATCCACCAGCCCATATCTCAACCACCCTCCCCTCCTTCTGGGCTCCATCACCCTAATCTGACTCAATTCTGAGGCTGCTTTGAAGGAAATCTACATTCTGGAACTTTCTTCTGTCTCTGTCCTCTCCATGGGACCCAATTAATTCCTGCTTTGACCTCAGTTCAATTCTTCCATGAAGCTTATTCTAAACCTGCACTGAACAGCTTCTGTTGCTCAGAGTTTTCAGAATATCCTGTCACTTCTTTAAGAATTCTGTGTTTGAAATTCGGTTATTTGTGTGATATCAAGGTCTAGCCCTTCAGCTGAGTGCCTGGAAGGAGAGCATCATCACTGTGACCCAGCAAAGCCAGGGAACGCATGGAAGTCACATGCTGAAGTATGGAGAAACGTATTTAAATACTACACATATGTTTAACACTTGGTATTTTGGAATTTTCAAATATCCACAAAACCAGACAGAAGAGCATAATGAAGCCCATGTGGTCATCATCCAGTTTTTATAACTAATGTCATGATGCTATTTATCCCTCACCTCTTTTCTTTTTCTTGTTCTACTCACAAAACTGTAGACTATACAAAGCTAGGTGTTTGCACACATACATGCATTATGGGGTGGGGGGGATGCTCCGGTTTTCTACCCAGAGGTACGGAGCACCTCAACTACATACTCTGAGCACCATGCAGGGCTGCGACACCCTCTGTGCCTCTAGCAGCCACAGCCAGACCCTTCTAACACTTGAGTCCTCATAGTTCAGGTGGTAAAGTTATTTGGCCATGAGCCGAGTCTCTTCCAGCCCTGTCACACCCTTCCCGACCCGAACAAAGAGACATATCTCATCAAGTCACCTACTTGGCTGAACTGTGCACCTGGTCACCCTCTGGGAAGCTTCCTTCGAGGGTATTTTTCTCCCCTACACAAAGCATATCTACGAAGTCAACCAAGAATGACAAAAACAGGATGCCCGATCTTACAGAGACCGGGTAATCAAGGCCTGCCTGAAAATGGGGCCCCAACTCACAGTTCAAATCCCAAAGAAAATAGACAAGGCCATGATTTCTAAGTCCGCTGCTCAACTAAGAAATGGAGTGGGGGAGGCACATCATAGTTACAAAGAACAGTGAGCATTTGCTGATCATATAATGAAGAGGGACAAAAATGTTTATTCCACAGAGTGGCCAATGACAGCACGGGTGCTAGCTTTGGAACTTCCATTTAAAAAGCTGCCTGGCTTGTGGCACATACACATGGACCTCAATTTCAGGCAGGAGAGCAAATGCCGGAGGCACATCAGTGTCTGAGTGTGTAAGAGGTTTAAGAAATACGATTTTGCAATAGTCAATATTTTAAAGCACATGTATAGAGAAACCAAACAAGCCAAATCAAACAAAAGTAGTCTTTTAGTCTATAAGACCAAATTAATGGTTGTCCAAAGAGATGGGGAGGGGGAAAATCAGGTCAACGCGACAATTATATGCATAAGGATAGAATTGGATTGCTGGTGGTGAACTTGATGTATTATTAAAAGATGCTGATTTTCAACGATGTACCCTATAAAATGTTGTAATGCCATGTTCCGTCAATAAAATTGCAAAAAAACAAAAGCAAAGCACGTGAAAGTGTTTTTTTAAAAGTTTTATATTAAATTGAAAGATTCATTAGTACAATGCCTTATCCACTTATCAATCCAGATCCCATGACCACTTCCAACCAACCCTCAGCCATTTCTACTGAGCAGGACACTGCCCAGAACCCCACTGAGAACCCAGGTTGGCAGAGTCTGTCCCTCTCTTGTGAGCCACGCTATTCCAGCTACCTGGTTTCCTTCTCCAGCCAGTTCCCTGTGCTTCCCCACGTTGCGGGGAGGGCTGTCTCGTTCCCACACACTGAGTGTCTAGGCTGAGACAGGCATTTGTGAGAGGGAAATAGAGGAAGGTGGCTTCACACGGTCCTCAGGCTACTGTCATTTATTTCTCAGAAAATAAACTAAGTTTTGGAAAGTTACCTTCTACTCACAGGGCAAATTATTCTTTGAGAGAAGTGAGTTTCCACTCCAACACCCATCACTGAGCTGACCCGTTGGGAATACATCCAGTTACCTACCTCCCAAATCCCAAGGATGGAGGCTAATGCCACTCTGACTCCTGAAGCCACCCCAAGGTCAAATTCCCATTTCACTTAAAGATTGGGGAAACGCTCTTTATTTGGTGTGAACAAGAGAGAAGCAAGAGAAGATATGTCAACTGTTGAAGTTAATTTCAGCTACTGAATTACTAATGTCTAGTGAGATCTGAATGACAAATAAAATAATAAGGTGCCCTATGCCCAGTTGAAGAGGTGAGAGCTAGGCCACACCTGAGGTCAAAGTTGGCTTTGCCCCACACACATCAAACCTTGGCCAAACACTTTCTCTGTCCAGACTCAGCCACCTGACTCCTATCATTCCTCGCTCTTCTCCTCACTCCACCCTGCTCTTCTCCCTTCCTCTCACTTCACATCCCTTCTCCTTGCTCTTCCCCATACTCTTCACTCCATCTCCCTCCTAACTCCACCTCCTTCCTCCTCATTCCATCCTCCTCTTCACTCCTCAGACCACCACCTAGTTCCACCTTTCTCCTCCTCACAGCATTCCTCTCTTTCACTCCATCTCCCACTTCCCCTTCCTCCTTCCTCCTCACTCCTCACTCTTCTTCTCTCAACCTCCCTCCTCCTCACTCTTCCTCTCCTCGCTGCCCCTCAGTCCATCTTACTCCCACTTCAACCTTAATGTCAGTGAAAATAGTGTGATGGCCACATCTAGATGTGAGGAGTAAATAAAAAAATACACATGAAGCATAATGTTTACTAAGTTCTCAAAAACAATACAATTCTCTATTTGTGAATTTCAAATTTGTTTACATTATGAATTAAAAGTCCAAATTTATAAATTAATTCAAGGCAAATTATTATTACTACTTCATTTAAAAAGACATTAATTTGCTATTTACATTCTTTTGACTGGAGCTTGAAATACTCTGCACACATCAGTTAATTAGGAAAAGAAAAAATTCAGGTAACTGTGAGACTTCTGGTAAGGCACCTACTTTCATCATGCCTTAATCTTCTTAACTATAAAAACAACAATGAGCTATTCTGAAGAGGAGTATAAGAAATAATAAAACTTACCATTCAATCTTTTTTTAAAAAAAAGAAAGGTGCAGGCAGGAATGAAGGCAAGCAGAGGAAGTCAGGCAGGAAAGAGAGGAAAAAGCTTTTTATTTTTATTTCATTGTTCATCTTGATTGTTACCTCTTGGCCCCAGAACACGAACCCAGGTCCATGGGATGTATGTGGACTACGCTGGCCAAAGGCAGTTGACTAAACTGCTACTCCACAAGGGCATCACTCAATCTTAACAAATACACAATCATTTAAATTTGTGTTTTGAGAGAAGGCAGAAACTGGCAGAGCCTATGGTCCACTCAGAAGATCCTGAGAATCTTGGATCTATGTGGCGAAACTCACAAAAAAAGATCCACAGATAATCATGCAACACTTTGATAACAGGAAAAATCATAAAGATGAAGCTGTCCCAAACTATTGTTTTAAAGACTGTCTTGTCAAGTCTGTTCAAACATATGCCAGAGCTCAGCAGCCTCTGTCTTACCCTACATTTGGGGCATACTTGCTTCCTCACTACTTATCTGCCTATTTTGTGGGAGCTTAATGTGTATGATAGCCAAATCTGCACCTCTAATTGGGTCCTCTCTTTTTTAGTGTGACCTACACAAATCATACTTGCTGTGTATTTTATCCATTTAGTCCAGCTGAATCCTTGGCACCAAGTACACTGGAAAGTGCTAAGTAACTATCTCTCAAGTGAATTGTTCCAACACTGCAAGATGGGTGATGCCATTCCCATTTTACAAGGTAAAAGAGAAACTCACTTAATGCCTACCATCTCCTTCATTTTGTGGTTTTACCTCTTGGAAAATAAGATTTCCATGTGGATGGTCTTAGGACCCAGCTAAGTGAACTGCTGTTCCACTTAGCCAGGAAACTACCATTATGTATTTCTACTGGGATATCCCTAGGGGCCCTTTCTCCTCCCCCACAGCCCTTACTACCTACACACCAGTTTCTAGTGCTCTAGCCACATCACAAACAGGCCTGGCCTTCCTACTCACATGCCTCTGTGTCTGCGATGCCTAACCTGCCTGGGAACAATCATTGCCGGAAGTTCAGGGCTCCCACTCCCAGGAAGCCCCTAACCCCAGCTTAGGTTCAGATAGGACACTTGTAATACTCAACACCACGTAAATAAGGATATAATCATCTAGCTACACATCCATCTCCTCTGTTAAACTACAAACACCTTGGGGGCAGAGACAAGATCTTCTTTATCTTCAGATGCTGAGTGCCTGGCACAAAGTGTGCACTTTGAAGAAACTCAAGTGTCTTAATGATTAAGTCCCTGGGCTTCAGACCCAGGTTTCATCCTAATTAAGCTGTGATGAGGAGACAATAAAACCTGTCAAACGCTTTCTGAAATCTTGCTTCCATTTCTAGCCACAGGGTACTCCCAGGCTCAGTCCCTTATTACTCCCTGGACTATGAGATTAGCTTCCTTCCTCCAACATCCCCTCTGTACAATTACAGTTCCTGTCTGCTTCCTGCTAGAGTTACTTTACTGGAACACATATTGATGTTAGTTACATACCTAAAGACCCTCCAGCTTTTCACTGCTTGTATGGGCTTGGAAGGCCCTCCGTGCTCTTTCTCCCTCCAAGGATACCTATTGCTTCCCCAGTTGGTCTGGCAATTGTTCTTAGAGCTCCCTAGATACATCAAGTAGTTGCTGCAGGTTTCAGCACCCCCTTGACAAGTGCACCCCACTCCTATTTGATGTTCCAAGACCCAGGAAGTCACCTCCTGGGTGAAACCTGTGCTGACAACCCTCCTCCAGCAGTACTGTTGCCTGACCTCCACTCTGTCCTCTCATGCACTTTCAATGTTACTCATTTCCCCCAAATGTCCAGGTTATCCCAGCCGTCACACCACCCTCGCAGGTGAAACAGTCCGTCAAAGGATGCAGCACTCACTTCACCAACACGCATGAGTCAAGTCAAGCAGCCATCCCTTTTGCTTCCATTTGAAAACTTGCAGGAAGAACAGTTGCTCTCCCTCTTCACTTCAACAATAGGGAACAAAAAGTGTTCCGGGGATATGACAGGGCAGACTCAAGGGTAAGCAGCAGGGGATAGCAGGGCCCTAGACCACCCACGTGGAAATCTTACTCTCCAAGAGACAAAATCGAGGTAGGCAGTTAAGAAGTCACAGGGGTCTTCGGAGTGGACTCCTGCGGACTCAAGCAGTTTATTTGCAGCTGCCTGGCCAAACTGCTAATCATTCGAATCCCTCCCCATTCGAGGGAATGGAACTATGCTCCCTTTTATGTGGCCAGCATGAAATTCGGGGGCTGCAGAGGGCGTTGCTGAGGACGTTGCTTATTACGTTTCGCAGCACCTAAGAAGTCCAGAAGTCCGCGACCAGTAGCTGCCCTGCCCCACTGCGCCAGCCGCCGGCCTCCAGCCTCTTGGTGAACCGAAGCCTGCCAGGCCGAGCGCACGCTGCGCCCTCACTCCTGCATGCTGCCTGGGCCTCCAGGTTGGTGGCCTTGTTCTGCCAAATACACCTGGAGCCAACCCCAAGTAAGGAAAATGGCAGGAGGGACCAGCTAGGCCTCCTGCGCTGAGCGCTTAGTGGGGTCAGAGAGCGTACGATGGGGGTGCAGGGCGCGAAAATGGGCTGTAGGAGATGGCTGCGCCCGAGAGTCAGCATCAGGTGGGCGGGCCATCTCCGCTACCACCACCTTTTCATGTTTATTTTCAACCAAAATCACAGCTGGAAAGACGCCTTTAGGACAGCCTGCAACTCTCCTATGTGAAAAACAGCGTAGATACTACCTGACAGGGTGAACTCAAGTCAAATTCCCCAAGCACAAATGACATTTTGTCACTTGCTAACCCGGTACTTTTGGGCAGTGCTTCCTCTGTGCCCCAATTCCCTCAGCTGGAAAAGGGATGAGTGATCACACTGCACCACACTGGCTGTTGTAAAGATCAAATGAGTTTATATGAGAATGAGATTGGGGCCTGGCAAACACTGCATGAGTGTTTTGGTGTTATTATTACCGTTTTTATTAGAGCTGTGTGTAACAGGATGTTTAATGGACCTTTTCCTGTTGCCCTGGAATTTATGAGCTAAGGCACAAAGATAATCCAGAGGCATTTAGTAGCATGCTGAGTAAAAAGAATCCATGACATCAAAGCACCCAGAGTGTATTAAATAACTGCATAACCAAACCTACTCTCCCCAGCCACACCACTCACCCACCCTCAGGCCTGCAAAACTGGACAACTAAGCTCTTATTTTGAAAGCAGCCATGAGGGGGTCACAGGATACAGAAAAGTAAGGTGATATGTACCATCACCAAAGTCACAGACAAGCTTGGAGCAGGGATAAGTGGGAAAGGAGTGCAATTGTCAGTGATCCAAGGCCACAGGGAAGCTGCAGGTTAACCCTTGAGGACACAAGAGGAAATCTAATCTGTATGTCTGTCACCCCAGTGCAGGACAGAAACTGGGTCCTCCTCTGCATTCTGGGGAGCACTCTGCAGTGAGTCTTGGACTTCCAGTAGCTCAGGAGGAAGAGGTGGTCTCTAGTGTGCATGAATCTATCCACCTCCCTTCAATCCATGTAGCTAGGTTCCCCATTTGCAGATCCCTATGCCCTATAGATAAGCACTCTTTCCACCCTTCAAGTGAGCTGAAAAGCTCGACTGTGACCTCAGACCTGCTATGCATAAGGGTTTGTAGACTGTTTGCCCTAACACCTCCCAGGTACACTCTTTTTCCTTTAAAATCGATTAAGGTAACTTTGATTTACAAAATAACATAAATTTGTATGTGCAGGTGTCCCCCTTCCTAAATATGTCAGCACACATGGCCCACTACCAAATTACCAAAGTCCTTCACCACTGTCCATTGGACTCTACCACCTCTAGTAACCTCAGTTCTATTGCTCATGTCCAAGGGTTGGTTTCTGTCTGTACCTTTGCTTTGTTTCTTTATATTCCACATATGAATGAGATCATCTGGTATTTCTTTTTCCTTCTGACTTATTTTACCTAAGTTCCTTCATGCACCTCTCTGAAAACCCTGGGATAGATTTACACCACCTCTGTGTCCAGAGCTGGGCTCCTCTTTTGAGTAACAAGTTCGCTACTGACAGCTTTCTGCATTAATTTTATCATCCTTTTTGTACCCTTTGGATTTAATTTCCTCGAGTCTTACATGGTAGGCAAAACTCAAAAGGCAATCCCTGAGATTCCAGGCCCCCAGATTATTCAATCAGACAGTGCTCTCACATTGTTGTGAAGGGCCTGTGTAGATGACATAAAGGTTGGAATCAGTCCTCATATGAGGAGTCCCTCCTAGATGATCTAGGCCAGCAGAATGGAATCGCAACAGTATTAGAAGCTATAGTTGGAGACAGATGAGTCAGAGGTAGGAGAAGACAAGCAGGCAGTCCAGAATTCTGAAATATGAGGAGGACTTGACCTGCCATTGTCATTGTTGATAGCCAACAAGGGAACTGGGGCCTAAGCCCTGCAACTGCATGGGACTGTGTTTTGCCAGCAACTTGAGTGAGTGTGACCTCATGAAACTTGAAACTGAGAGTCAGCTGTGCCACACTGGCCCAGAATTCTAACCTACAGAATGGGATACTTTTTATTGTTTAAAACCACTGAGCTTATGGCAATCTGTTATAGCAGTGAGGGGAAATTCATGCACACTCTTGAAAAGAAGAAACAGTGCTTTTTTTTGGTAGTCCCTTTGGAGCCTGCACATTATGTGACATAACGAATAAACCTCCCTAAGATGTCCATAATAGTCCTTCCTAAGACATGTAACTTTGACAGGTGAATTATTTTGAGTTGAGGTAATTGAGGTCCTGAAGTCATATGAGAAACCTTTACCATTTCTTTATCTAAAAGAATGAAATTTGGTGGTATTACCCCGAAGTAGGATTTTTACCAGAAATAAACTTTCTATCAGATAAATCTATATGACAGGGTCAACATCTAATTACAATGTGTCTGATCTTTGTCATACTTTTTCTTCATCATGTGAATCCCCCACCTCCCTCCTTGAAGCCTTAGGCTTCTATTCTATTGCTTAGCTCAAGATATTTTACCCCCATTTTGCCCCACTGGCTTTAGAATTCCATGTGTAAATTAATTATTATTATATAAATATGCGTGTGTGTATTTGTATATGCACACACATATATGTGCATTTATATAATTGAATTTGGGTTTTCTCCTATTAATCTGCCTGATATTAATTTGTGCCCAACCAGGCTGACAAGAACTGAGAGGGAAGTTTCCTCCCTGTCTCTACACTATTAGTGTCACTTATATCCCCTGCAGAAATAGTCTGTTTTATGTATTGGAGGTTTACGGGCATTTATCATTTTTATTCTTTTGCTCAGCAAGCACTAGGATTAAGTGGCGCTTTGCTGGACCCTGAAGCTGCAGAGATGAACAGTAAAGTTTATATAGATTAATGAGGGACAGAATAGCAAGTGACTAAGAGCTCTGACTCAAGCAGCTGCGTAACTGAGACAGGGGAAAGTATGGCAGCTTTATCTTTCTGTCCTCAATACACGTCCAACTGTGACTGACTTCTGCCCTCACTTCAAGTCCCAACCACATCACTATAATTAAGAAATATACTTTAAAATGGCTTAGCACATCACTTACTGCCTAATCTTCTGCATGCTGGCTCCAAGGAATTACTGAATACCTTAAAGATTTATGAACCATGCATAAACCATGCAAGCCCTTTGGATAGAAAGCCCTTCCCCTAGCTGGTTGTCAGGGGAACTAACCTTGTGCTTAGAGGTCCCACCCACCATCTCCAGGAGGAACTGAATGTTGAGTTCAATCACCAGTGGCCAATAAGTTTAATCAATCATCTCTAAGTAATGAAACAACCATAAAAACTAAAAAAATGGGTTCAGAAAGGTTCCTGGTTGGTGAACACGTAGAGTTTTGAGAACAGTGGTGCACCTGAAGAGTGCCCCATACCTTGTCTCATACATTTATTCCAACTGGCTCTTCCTAAATTATATCCTTTTACAATAAAGCAGTAATCTAGTGAGTAAACTTTTTCCCTGTTCTGTGAGCCTAAGAGGGGGGTCACTAAATCTCCACTCTGTGTCCAGTTGATCGGATGCACAAGTGGCAACCTGCAGTTTCAACTGACATCTGAAGTGGGGACAGTCCTGTGAACTCTGATACCACTCCCAGGTAGACAGTGTCCAAACTAAGTTAAATTGTAGTACACCTAGCTGGTTTCAGAGAATTTCTTGGTGGTGGTGTTGGAGGAACTCACATATCAGGACTTGGAGCAGAATCGAGAGTCATGTCTAAACATCACTGTGGACCTACCTGGCACATGGCAGGTGAAAATGACTGCTTGCTACTGTTCTCACCACTATGTCACTGGTCAACTCATATGGGTTTTGGCATTGTGCTCCCCAGTGACACAACTGTCAGTCCATTTGGCCAAGAAGTAAAGAAGTGTGAGTGGGAAATACTAGCCTTCACCCAACACAGAAATGAGGACAGGCCAGAAGCCAGAAATGGGAGTAGGAGAGCTAACACCAATCCAGTATCAAAAAGGTAAGAAACGACTAGTGTTTGAGATGGTGTAGAGGGAAAGAAATCCTGATACGCTGTTGGTCAGAGTATAGGTTGGTGCAGTCACTTTTGAAAATAGTGTGGAGATTATTCAAAAATTAAAAATAGAACTTCTGCACAATCCAGCAATACCACTTCTATGTGTCTATCAAAAGATAATGAAAATATTAACTTAAAAAGATGCAAGTACTGCGTGTTTGTTGCAGCACAATTCACATAGCCAACATATGAATGAACTAAGTGCCCTTCGATGAATGGAGAGATAAGGAAGATCTGGTATATACACCTGGTGGAACACCTCTTAGTCAATAAAAGGTGAAGTTTTGCCATTTGAGAGCACATGGAGGGTGCTTAAGGGTATTTTGCTAAGTGAAATTAAGTCATAAAGAGAAAGACAAATATTGAATGGCTTCTACATGGAGAAACAATGCAAATGGACTGATAGGATAAAATTTGACTAAACCCTGGACCTTGGAGGCAGAACTGCGGTTATCTGAGGGGTTGGGGGAGTTAGGGTCTTCTGATAGAGTGGGTTTCTTTGTTATTTTATTATTTCCCCTTTTCTTTCTTGTTTTTGTGTTGTTTTAATAATAATTTTTAAAAAATGAACTAACACCAACAAAAAGCCCAGTGTTTTCTTGCAGACTGGGAGTTGCAGGGACCTCCAGGAGGGCTATATCTGGTATTGCTGATGGGGTTCCCAGGACCTTCCAGAACTCATTTCTGAAAGTCTGTAGAGCATGAATGAGTGCCAGCATGTCATGTCACTGCAGCTTCCTGCCCACTGGAGAAAAGCAAGGTATCCTTCTGCTTCCTGTATCCAAAACTGCCCAACCTCCAGGTCCACCTACCTGCTGCTACTTCTGAGAAGCTCCCCTGGTCATTGCCTCCCTGGCTTCTCAGGATGCTGTGAAAAAACCTCCAAACTCTGACTCCCCATGTCATTGTGCCACTCAACTGCCAGTGGAGCATCAGATGACTGGGCGTCTACAGCCCCTCCTCCTTCCCCTCCCATTGAGGACTCTGGGCTCCATGGAGGGTCTCCCATGCTCACACAGGATGTTGAGAAGGAGCAGTGTCTCCACTTTGGAAAGGACAGCCAATCTCTGGTGTTTGCTTTGTGCCAGAGGGCTCTGGGTTGCATGGTCAAGATAAATTCACACCGAAAACAGTCCTGCAAAGCGGGGGACCAGAAAGCGGGACACGGCCCATCAGTGTCCAAGGGTATGACTGTTATGTCCTACACTCCCTGAAGCAGCATCCCACTCAGGTATCCCAAAGTCCTGGCTCCCCAGCACATCCTGTCAGGTGGCCACCTGCCCAGATCTCTGAACCAGTTGCCTGACTGGTGAATTCATGGTGTCATCTAAGTCAGAAGCAAAGTTTGGTTTTTTTGGTAATTATTTTTAAGCCCCAAAGACTGCTGGTTCTGGGAAGGACAGGGTCAGTCTGTGATCTTGGGATGGTGCCATGCTGCCCTGAGAGACCAGAGCCCTGTGACTCCAGCAGCTCTTGGCTTCTTCATGTTACAGCATCCTCCTCATCTTGCTTGCACCAGTGATCAGTGATTGCTTCTTTGGAGGGAGTAGTCTGAGTTGAGCAAGGGCCATGTCCTTGAGGAGCACAACTCAGGGGCACACTCCCCGAGGGACCAGGCTGCATACTGCAGGCACAGCCGCTGGCTGGTGGATGAGAGACGGACGGTAGCAGAACCAGGCCAGCTGAAGCACCAACATGGGCAGGCAGGGTTGTTTGCCAGTAGCCCTCTCCTCCTGACTTCCCCATCAGTTTTGTGTGTATAGTTGTCCCCCAATATTGGAAAGTATGATATTTCTATTTGGTATAATTTGTTAGGTTATTTTTGGGGTCTGGGAATCCTCAAAAACATTTCTGTGTAAATAAATGGTTATAGCAATCCCAGGACCCCAAAATAATCTAGCAAATCATGCCAACTGAAAATGCCTACTTTGGGATTTGCTTTATTATATAGATAACAGCTGCATTTGAGGAAGAAACTTACACTGTAAAGAAAAGAACAAACTTCGAAGTTGCCAGAGTCACTCCAGTCCTTTCCTTGAGGGCACCTTCCTTCAGCATTTCTGTTTCTAGTTCTCACTATGGTTACATGCTTAATTGTAAAGCATATATCTTATGTCTTGATTTCTCAACCATTGGCTCTGTTATATGAAAATGTTAAAAGAACACATTTCCACAAGCTTTTCTCTTCTCAGCCTCTCACATTATTTGTTATTGCTTTTAGTTGTTTGAATCCAGTGTTTCCAAAGAGGGCCCTCTGAAATCCTGCCTAAAAGTCAAATTTGTGGGCCCTGGACAAAATTACTGGAATTTGTGGTAGCACCTAGGAATATCCATTTATAATGATCACCTCCAAGTAATCCCCATGTGCATTATAGTTTGAGAGTCCTTATCCCAAAGTCGACCTTTAGAAGCAAATAACTTTCTTATCAGTTGGGATGCTCTATCAGTCTACTCTGTCTGGAACCAAACTCAGGAGTGATGCAGAAGAAATGGGGTAAGGAATTCCACATTACACCCCTCCATAAAAGCAATGAAGCGGGGACTTAAATGATCTGGATCAACTTTTTTTTTAGTATATAGTTCTTTTAAAATGTATTTTAGCTTCTAATCTTGGAGCTTCATTTTCTAGCTTTGTATTTTCTTCCACCCCCAGGTCTCGAAGCCAGGTCTATGGTTTTCATAGCCTGCGCCTTAGCAACTTGAGCTACAGCAGGTGCTTGGGTCGACTTTTTGGAATTTTAGAAATTGACCAAAGGCTTGCTGCAACCTGGGGAAAATTTATTCAAGAAGAGCAGCTGGTTCTTAGTAAGAAATAAGGACTGAAGTATTTTCAAATTTGATACCTTTTGAATTAGTAATCAATAATTTCTAACAAAGAAAAGCCAAGAACCAGATGGTTTCACTGATGAATTCTACTAATTGTTTAGACTTAGCACCAATTCTTCTCAAATAGTTCCAAAAAATAGAATACTTCCTAACTCATTCTATGAAGCCAAAGACACAAATATCACAAGAAAAATACATACCAATATCCTTTATGAAATAGATGCAAAAATTCTCAATAATATTAGCAAAGAGAATACAGTAGCATACACATCATGAGCGAATGGGATTTATCCCAGAAATTCAAGGTTGGTTAAACATACATAGTCAGTTAATATAATGCAACACATTAATGAAATAGAAGGAAAAGATCATTGATCACTTAAAAACAGAGAAAAATAATTTGACACAGTCAAACATCCTTTCATGATAAAATCACACAAAAAACTAGGAAAAGAAAGGAACTTTGTCAATCTGATAAAGGGCATTTATGAAAACCCACAACTAACACTATACTTAATGGTGAAAGACTAGATTTTTTTCAACCTAAATCAAGAATAAGAAAGGGTGTCCACTCTCATCCCTTCTATTTCTTGTTGTCTAGGACTTCTAGGTAAGGCAATTAGAAAAGAAAAAGAAATAAAGGCATCCATATTGGAAAAGAGAAAATAACCTATCTTTATTTTCAAATGACATGATATTGTATACAGAACACCCCAAAGAACTGACAAAAACAAAAACAAAACTATTACAAAAGCTGTAGGATACAAGATCAATATACAAAAGCAGTTGTACTTTTTTCTTTTGTATAGGAAGGAAGGGAGAAGAGGAAGAAGCATGGAAGGAAGAGCGGGAGGGAGGAATAAAGGGAGGGAGGGAGGGAAGGAGGAAGGAGAAGAAACATCTTTATTTATTTAGTTGTTCACTTTTGGTTTTTCACCCTCGCCCCAGATCTTTAACGTGGGTTCTTGGGCTTTCCGTGGTTTGCACGCCAGCATCTCAGCTGCCTGAGCCCAAGAGCCCATTTCTATATACTAACAATGAGCAATGTGAAAACGAAATGAAGGCATGCCATAGTGGAGTAGCAGTTAGGTCAATTGCCTCCAAATGATGTAGACCATATACCCCTGGGTTCAAGTTTCATTTAGTGTGAACAACTAAATGAAAAATAAAGTTAAATGCTTTTTCCTCCTCTCTCTACCCACCTGCTCATCGACTACTTCCTTCAATCCTGCCTGCATCTTTCCTTAAAAAAAAATATTGAAATGAAAATAATACCCTTTTCAATTGCATCAAAAGAATAAAATATTTAGGAACACACTTAACAAAAAAAGTGCAAGTCTTGCACACCAAAAATGACAAAACATTATTGAAAGAAAATAAAAAGTGTTTGAGTTCATGAACTGGAAGAATTAAGGTGTCAATGCTCCCCCAAATGATCTTCAGACTCAGTGTACTACCTGATCTAAATTCTAACTGCCTTTAAGGAAAAAAAAAAAAAAAAAGGAAAAAAAGAGAGAGAAATGGGCTAGCTGATTCTAAAGTTCTTATGGAATTGCAAGGAACACAAACAAGCCAAAACTGTCTTGAACAAGAACAATATTAGAAGATTCATATTTTCCAGTGCAACTCTCCTCCTGAACATTGTCTGCCCACTGGGTTGGGATTTATTCTTTCATCTGACCCTGTTCCCTTCCTCTCTTCCAAAACTTCTTCAAAGTCTTTCAAAATTTCATTTACAATATGGCATTCTTTATTATTCCCCATATTGCTGTGATCTAATTAGCTTTCAATATGTTTCCTATTAGACTCAACGGTGCATGTTACAATTGCGGGGAGGGGAGTAGGCGGGTTGGTTCAGTTTACTGTCTTGAATTCAGCCTTGCCCAGAGACTCTGACTCACTCCCCCTCTCTGGCCCTGAGCTCCACTGCCCTTTGGGAATGACCCCTTACTACTGGGAATAGAAGGCCCTGTGTTTTGCTGACATGTGGCCACTAGACATTGCACCTTTCACAACAGCTAGATCCATCATGTGACTGTTGTTGAATAGGGGTTTCTTGGAAAGGTTAGCTTCCTGGCAACCTGAGCTCTCAGCTTTGTTCCTTAGAATTATCTTTCAAACTCTCCCTAAGGTCCTCATATAGTTCTTTTGTGTGTCCCTACTTCTGCCCAGGAACCCATCCTTGCCTCTTACTACTGTTGCTCAAGTTCTCCCTTTTCTGGAATACCTGTTCCCACCTTCATCCTGGTGAACTCCTATTCATCCCACTAAACCCATGTAAGGGGCAAATTCTCTCCACAGCCTGCCCAGGTAGGTGTCAGCGTCCCTGCTGCCCCTCCTTCTCCACCCTCACATTACTCAATCTGTAGGGCATAGAATGAGAGCAGGAGAATGCACAGCCTGAATCAATGCCATTGTTATTGTGGAAAGTCATTGGGCCAGCATGTGACGCAGTGTGGGGTCCAGCCAGGACATCTCAGGCTTTGCCTCTTAGGTAAGAATGAGAAGAGAAAGTGCCCTCCTGGGGGATAGAGCCAACAGGGCAGCCAAAGGGTGAGTCCACATGTAATAGGCCTGGGCAGCCTCCCCAGGAGGGCAGGGGAATCACATCCTCCCAATCCTGGGAAGGGCTGCAGCCGAAAGAGCATCCTATGACCTTGGTGTGGTCAGACTGGCCCTGATATCCAGCTATGACTCACTTCTTATTTGGCAAACACTGGGTGCCAAGTCTCCAGGGCTTGACAAAGGCAGAGTGAGATTGAGACAGGGTCTGAGGACCAGTGTGGGTGCCTGGCCTGTGTTTATAGCTATTTCCTGGCTCCCTGTCTGGCGAGCTGGGTGTGGTCATCAGCTGAGGGAGCAAGGAGGTAGGGGCAGAGCCTCTCTGGGTGGACCCACATATCACTTCTGAGTGTTAGGAAACAGTCACAGGGCCCCAGGAACAACAGCTGGGAGCTGGCAGTAGGTGACAAGATGAAACATTTAAAGATTTTGGCAATGTGTGGAAGAAGGGAAGATATATTAATGTTAGAGGTCGTTACCTTTAGAGGATGGTCACTGAAATAGGTATACAAGGTATTATTTCCAAAGAGGTAAAAGGGAAAAGAAGAAATAAGAAAAATATAAACAAACAAAAATCCAAAATAAGAAGGAAAGGAGTGGGCAGGGGAGCTGTACATAAGGTGTCACACATAAATCCCAAGTCAAGCTTCTGGTAATACTAACAAAAAATGAGGTAGGACCAAAAAGAAAATTAAAAAACAACAATTAGGAAATAAAAGGAAATTTAACCACAGATGGTACAGTCTGAACAGAAATATAGAAGGTTATTTGTCAATTTGTTGTCAACAAACTTGAAAACAGATTAACTGCATAGTTTCTCAGGAATAGCACAGGTTTGGTTTGGTTTTGTCTAGAATGGAATCCAAAAGAAAATGTGAAACCTGAATTTTCTCACGATTAAAGAAACACAAGGTACTTGAAAGTAGGATGTGGGACCTACCCAGCTCTGCATGCTGGTGTGTGACTGCTACCAGGCCCTGGGTTCCCAGCCCCAGGCAGTGCCCAGAGGCTCAGGATAGCGCCACCCTGGTGGTGGGAGGCATCACTGCAGTGGGGTTTTTAGATTTTCAGGCCAGGGGTGAAAAACCAAGATGAATAAGTAAATAAAATAAAGTGCTTCTTTATTTTATTAAGCAGGTAGGAAGAGAGGAGAAGAAAGAGCTTTATTTATTTTTTATTTAGTTGTTCACATTGGTTGTCTCCCTGGTCCCAGGTCTTGAACCCAGGACCCTGAGATGTATGTGAGACTGCTCCCAGCTATACTAGACTGCTGGGCCACCAGGGAGCACCCAATAATGAACTTTTAGGGGAAGCCTGAGACATAGTAAGACAAAATCACATTCGTGGTTACAGATTTTCGAAGAAAAATTATTTGCATTCCTTAGAAACTTGAATAAGCACTAGAACTCATTGTTTATACTACTGTGCAATATAGTGACTCCAAAATTTTTCCTTTAAGGAAAAAATAAATATGAACATTTCCATTATCTTTAATATAAAAAGGGCAAACATGGTCATAAATTTAATTTTTTTAAATAATTGTAATAAGTAATTTCAAATATATCCCTTCCTCACAATTGTTGAAATAACTTAGCAAACAAATTCTGCCTTTCAAGAAAAAGATAACTCCAATCTTGTGAAAATTGTTTCAAGGAATAGAAAACAGGAAATACTTTCGACTTATTCTTTAGACAGCTAATATAAGCTTGACATACAGACTGAACAAGGACAAGAAATAAAATGACCGGTAAATCTAATTCATGTACATTGATGCAAACTGAGTCTAATAAGCTATCAAAAAGATAAATCATCAAAGTCATGTTGGGTTTACCTAAAAACATTAAAGGTTGAGTGTGTCCAATTGCCTCTGAAGGATGAAGGCCACATACTCTTGGGTTTGAGACCTGGGTCCAGGAGGAAAACAACCATTGTGAACAACTGAAACAGAATAGCTGAAATAGAAATAAAATAAAATGCTTCTTCCTCCTCTGTCTTCCTTCCTGTCTGCCTACATGCTTTCATTCCTGCCTGTACCTTCCCTTTAAAAAAAATGAAAGCTTGATGTAACATTATAAAATTAAATCATGTAAATCACATTAACAGAATAAAGGTGATAAACCAGAGTCATATTTCAATAGATTCATAAAAAAACCTGCCCAACAATATTCAATGCATTCATAGTAAAATATAAAAAATGCCAAACATAGGAATAGAAGCTAATGTGATTATTGTTAAGTTGGGTTTAATAATTCTAATTAAAGGAATTTTTATTGCTGAGTAGTATTTCATGCAATGGATATGCCATAATTTATTTAGCCATTAACTTATTAAAAGATATTTTGGATGTTTCCAGTTTGGAGTGATTACAAATAAGTCTGTGACAATCATGCACAGGTTCTTGTGCAGACTCAAGTTTTTATTTCTCTAGGATAAATTCTCAGATGTACAGTCATTGGATCATATGGTAATTTAAGTCTAGTTTTTAGGAAACTGTCAAAACATTTGCCAGAGTGGCCATGCCATTTCCAGCCCCACAAGTCGTCGATGAGAAATTCAGTTTTTCCACATCCTAACCAGCGATACGTGTCATTATATTTCATTTTAGCAGTTGTAATAGATGTGTAATCCTTATCCTTAAATATGAAATTATCTTTCCATTGTTAAAATCTTTGTTTTCATTTCCCGAATGGATAATGATGTTGAACATCTTTTCTTTTGCTTCTTATCCTCTTTGGTGAAGTCTCTGCATGACTTTAGCCCAATTTCTAATTGGAGTGCTTGTTTTGTTAAACTGAAGTTTAAGAGTACTGTAAACAATGTGCACTAGACTTTTGTTGGCTGTATGGATTACAAATACTATGTCCTACTGTGTGCTTATCTTTTCATCTTTTAAACAGTGTCCTTCACAAAACAAATGTTCATTTGATGAGATTCCGTGAATAATTTTCTTTTTCTATGATTGAATTTTCACTCATGTGTTAAAGACTGTGTAAGCCCAAAGACCCAGTTTCACCATGTGAAGCCCAAGAACCTGGGTTAATGACACCGTGCTGGAGAGAACAACCAAAATGAATACATAAATAAAAATGTTTCTTTCTCCTTTCTCTTTTCTTCCTGCCTACCTACTTGCCTTCCTTCCTGTTTAAAATTTTTTTCTCATGTGTTTCTAAAATGTCTATAGCTTTACATTTTACCGTTAAATTTAGAATCCATTGTGAAGTTTTTAAAAAATGATGTGAGGTTCACATTGAGGTTATTTCTACTAGCATCCAATTGCTCTAGCACATTTGTTGAAATGTTGATTATCCCTTGTCTATTAAATTGCATTTTTAAAATTGTGGTAAAATAAATATCACAACTGATCTCTTTAGCAATTTTAAGTGTACAGTTCAATAGCATGAAGAATACATGTTGAGCATCTATTACCACCCTCCGTCCTCAAAACTTTTTCAACATCTTAAACTGAAACTCCTTACCCATTAAACAGTAACTCCCCATCTCCTCCTCCCATAGTGCCTGGAAACTATCATTCTACTTTCTGTCTATGAGTTTGACTACACCAGGGAATCATCAGTACTTGTCTTTTGGTATCTGTCTTACTTCACTTAGCACCATGTCTCCAAGGTCCATCCACGTTATAGGCGCTGTGTCAAAATTCCCTTCCTCTCTGTCAGACTGAATATATTCCATTGCACATACAACTTTTGTCTATTTGTCCAATCACCCATAAGTGGCCTTTTGGATTGCTTCCACCTTTTCTGGCTATTGTTAATCATACTGCTATGAACCTTGGTGCACAGATGTCTTTTTGAATCTCTGATTTCAGTTATTTGGGTCCTTAAATGGTTTTTGCATTCCCAAAAATCCACGGGCTGTACTTGTGTGAAACTATTTCTCAGTTCTGTATTTTGTTCCATTGAACAATGTCTCTAACCCGTAATAAATGGTATATTAATATCTATGTAATGTCTTGAAATCAGAGTGATTCCTCCCATTTTATTCTTCTTTTGCAGAATTATTTTGACAATTCTAATTCCTTTTCCATTCCATGTAAGTTTTAGAATAATCTTGTCTATATCTGTAAGAAATCTCACTGGGATTTTGAAGGAAATTTTATTGTTTACATTTTTATTGAGTCTTCCAATGCGTGAATATAAGCTGCCTCTCAATTTACTTAGAGCTTTGATTTCCTTCATTAATGTTTTTCAGTTTTTAGCATACAAGTCTTATACATACTTTGTTAGATTTATATCTAAGTATTTCCTTTTTTGAGTGACTATAAATGATGTTATATTTAAATTTTTGGTTTTCATGTGTTTATTGCTAGTATATAGAAATGACAATTGCACTGTTATTTTGAATGTTTGTATATAAGGATAGTTTTCATATAGCTTTAGTGAGATATAACTAATTTATATCACATTAGTTTGGGTGTACAATGTAAGATTAGATATATGTATATACTGTAAAATGATCATCGCTGTAAGTTTTGTTAACATCCATCACCTTACATTTTTTTCTTGTGATGAGAACTCTTCAGATTCACTCTCTTAACTTTCAAATACACAATACAGTATTGTCAAATATAGTCATCATGCTGTACATTATATTCCCAAGACTTCTTTATTTTATATCTGGACAGGGACAGATTTATTCCTTTAGTTGTCATCTGTATTTTTTTTTATTTCTTTTTATTGCCTTTTTGCAATGACTAGTACTTCCATCATATTAAATGAAAGTGATGAAAGCAGAATTCTTATCTTGTTTCTAATCTTCAGAGGAAAGTATTATCTTTTACCATTAGGAATGATATTAGCAGTTGGAGTTTTTAGATGTTCTTAATCAAATTGAGGAAGTTCCTCATTTTTCCCAGATGCTGAGAGCTTTGAACATGGAGGGGCATTGAATTTTGTCAACTCCTTTTTCTTTGTCAAGTGACATGTTCATGTGAATTTTCTTCTCTAATTCTTATTATAGTAGTTTACATTAATTGATTTTTGAATATTGAATCAGTTTTGCATACCTGAAAAAAGATTACATTTGATGAAAGTATATAATTATTTTTATATATTGGATCTATTTCATAAAATATTATTAATAATTTTTGCATCAATATTCTTGTGGGAATTGGTCAGCAGTTTTATTTCCTTCTTTCCTTCATACTACTTCTTCCTCCTTCTCCTCTTCTACTTCCTCTTCTTCTTTTCACTATCTTTATTTGCTTTTTGTACCAGGGTAATTGGCTTATGGAATGAATTGGAAAGAGCTCCTTTCTCATAATTTCTGGGAAAAGATTGTGTAGATTTAGTGTTGCTTCTTTAAGTGTTTTATAAAATTCTCAAGCAACTGATCCAGACCTGGAGATTTCTTTTGAGAAATTCTTTTTTTTATGATTGTGATTTTAGTGTTTTTTTTTGCATTTTAATTGTGATTTATGCATGACATAAAATTAACACCTTGTCCATTTTTTTCAAAGGAAAGGTGCATGCAGGAATGAAGGCAGAGAGGTGTGCAGGCAGGAAGAAAGAGGAGGAAGAAGCATTTTCATTTTAGTTATGCGTATTGGTTGCCCTCCCCACTCCGTCCTTGAGATATATGTGGACTGCCCATGGTTGGAAGCGGCAGATCTAAACACTGTCCATTTTTAAGTGTACAATTCAGTAATGTTAAGTATATTCATATTATTGTGCAACCAATCTCCAGAACTTTTTCATATTGCAAAATTAAAAATATATATTCATTAGTCTACTCCTATTTCTCCCTGGAAACCATCATTCCACTTTTACCTCTATGAATATGACTATCCTAGGTACCTCACATAAGTGGAATCACTTTGTCTTTTTGTGACTGGCCTGTTTCATTTAGCATAATACAGCATAACTTATGCTGTAACCTGTATTAGAATTTCCTTCCTTTTTTGAAATGAGCAATATTGCTTTATGTGTACATACCAATTTTCATTTAACCATTTATCCATTAATGGATACTTGGGTTATTTCCACTTCTTAGCCTTTATGAATAGTGCTGCTTCACAATGAATACAAATAACTCATCAAAGTCTACTGTGTCAACAACTTATCACTTGGAATGAAGTGTATAAACCTACCTTTCTTATGTCCCTTACCTCTCCTCTATTTATAACTATCTTAGACATTTCTCTGCATACTGTACTGAGAAGAC
This sequence comes from Solenodon paradoxus, assembly GCA_004363575.1. Classification (NCBI taxonomy): domain Eukaryota; kingdom Metazoa; phylum Chordata; class Mammalia; order Eulipotyphla; family Solenodontidae; genus Solenodon; species Solenodon paradoxus. Next base: position 336,869 of record RJWH01000529.1, read on the forward strand.
TGAGAATCACTTTAGGCAATATAATAATTTTGCTTCAACAATTAAACATTTAGAAAGCTCAAGAAGTTACATTGTATTTCCAGCTCTTACTTATCTGGTCTTTTTCTTCCTGATATTCTATTATTTATTCATTTTGACAATCATTTTCTATCTAAATAACTACCACTGCCCATTTTGGGGGGAACATCTGCTGGAAACAAATTGCTTAGTTTTATTTCATCTAAGATTATGTTTATTTCTCCTTCATTCCTGAAGGATGTATTCACCTGGTACATAATTCTGGGTTGACTTTTTTTCTCCTAGGACTTTAAAGAGTGTACTATTTCTCATATCTGTGAAAATGGCCTAATTCAAAAAATCTAAAAACAAATGTTAGCAATGGTGTGGAGAAAAGGGAATACTGTTGGTAAGAATGTAAACTGGTGCAGTCACTTTGGGAAATAATATGGAATTTTTTCCAAAAGTTAAAAACAGAGCTACCATAAAATCTACTTGTAGGTATTTATCTAAAGAATATGAAAGATTAATTACATCACTATTTTCAACAATAAAGAAATTGAAGTAACCTAAATAACCTAGATAGGTAAATGGATAAAGAAGATGTAGCATATGTACACACACACACACAAAAAAAACAGATGAAAGCTTTACACTTATGACAAAATGAATGGAACTAGAGGGAAATAAGGCATAAGTCGTAAAACAAATACTGGATTATCTCACTCATATGTGAAACATAAAGAATAAAACAAACAGACAAAACAAAATTAAAACTAACCCTTGGACTTTGATAACAAAACAGAAGTTACCAGAGAGGAAGCAGATTGGGGAGTAGGAGAAAAGAGTAGTGGAATCCACTAGACAGTGGTGGAGGACTATGAGAAATCTGGTGATTAGTGTGGTTATTATATCTGATGAAGAGTAAGTGAGCCTGCATACCTAAAATTTATATAGTGATGTAAAACCACGTTACCGCAATAAAAAAGTATACTAAGAAAATAAAAGTGACATGCCCTGGTGGAGTAGTGGTTTGCTCAGCTGCCTTCAAAGAAGTGCAGTCCATTTACATCTCAAAGATCTGGGTTTGCATCCTGCGGCCAGAGGGAACAACCAATGTAAACTATTAAATAAAAACAAAGTGCTTCTGAACTTCCAGTCAAAGTGGCAATCTGGTAGGAGTCAGACTCATGTTTGCCCCACAGAGCAACTAGGAATTCACCTATTTTCCAGAAACAAGCACTGAGGAAAAGTTGGTACAGGGGCTGTAGAGACAGAGCAGCAGTCCCAACAACAAAAGGTAGAAAAAATGTCCAGGTTCAGAGCTACACCACAGACTTGGACTCTAGATTCTGGCCATGGTGCAGGGGTGGAACTTCAGGAAGAACTGGCCCTCCCAGGAATCATAAAAGAAGCAGAGCACCGGCCCAGGGGGACTAGAACATGGAGTCAAGGAGAGGGTCTAGGAGTAGATCAGAAGGAGGACAAGCACCCCGGTGATTTGAACAGAGGCCTGGTGAGATAATTACACTGGGCCATGCCATAACTGGAAGGCAGCTAGGGGAATCGCCCACCACCACTGACTCCCGCCATATTGCCCCGGAGCCACAGGACCCACCCACTGGAAATCCCACCCTCAGGCTTAAAGGAAGAAGAAAGTCTTCAAGAGGGAAATAGAGTCAGCACTAACCACTAGCGCCACATTGTGAGTGGCAGTGAAATTGCAGCTTGATTGTGGGCCAACAGCCAGGTTGGGAAATGGGATGCTGGGGGAAGACTCTGCATCCCCCACTCAAGCTCAAACTTTGGTACAGGGGCTATAGAGACTGAACCTTCTGGCAGCGACAAAGGGACCACATGAAAACTTCAACAAATCCAAGCAGTGATGATGCCACAAAACTCAAGAAATCCCAGTGTCTAAACCAAGATCTAGGCTTACTCAGTGCAAGTTGATACCCTAAACAAGGCCATCACTGCAGGGAAACCTAATCCACAGAAACACAAACAGAATGCCAAAGAAAGCAAAGACAGAGAAATATATGTGAAATGATGGATCCAGGGAAAAATCTGAATAGGCATATGCAAACTACCTGAGGATGAATTTAGGATAACAGTGATAAATATACTTAGGAAAATCAAGAAAACAACAGAAGAAAAAATAGAGAAAAACAAAAATGAGAGAGAAGAAATGAATCAATTCAAAAAAGATGTCATAGAAGTAACAAATACAATAGGTAGCCTGAAGAATTCAATAGAGGGACTCAAGAATAGGATGGATGAGGCCTCTAATAGAATCAGTAAGCTAGAAGATAGGTCAGAGGAATGCACTCAAGCAAACCAGCAAAGAGATAAAAGAATGCAAATAAATGAAGACAGTATTTAAGACCTATGGGATAACATCTAAAGGAACAATATTCAAATTATAGGGGCCCCAGAAAGAGAAGAAAGAGAAAAGGAGGCAGAAACCAAATGTGAAGAAATAATGACTGAAAATTCTCTCAACCTGAAGAATTAAGCAAGCCTCGAGACCCAGGAAGCTCAGAGTCCTTAATGAAAGAAACCAATGCAGACCTACTCAAAATATCAAAACATAAGATAAAGAATCTTAAAAGCAGCCAGAGAAAAATGAGTCACATATAAAGGAGTCCCCATAAGATTGTCAACGTATTTACGTATTTATCAACTGAAACTGTACAGGCCAGGAGGGAATGGAATGATATAGTCAAAAGGCTGAAAGAAAAGGATTTTCAACCTAGAATACTATACCCTGCGAGATTATCATTCAGAACTGAAAGAATGATGAAAAGTTTTTCCAATAAGCAAAAGTTAAAGACATTTATCACCACAAAATCATTTCTAAAAAAAAAATAATACTAAAAGATACTATATATAAAGTGTAAAGAAACCCCACTTAAAAGCAGGTCTATTAGACCTGTTCATCTATGTTCATTAGAGCTATTGGTTTGTAATTTTCTTTCTTGGTGGTGTCTCTGTCAACTTTGAGTATCAGTGTGATGCTGGCCTCATGGAGTGTGTTTGGGAGTGTTCCCTCTTCTTCAATGTTTTGGAAGAATTTGAGAGGAATGCGTATTGATTCTTCTCTGAAGGTTTTGTGAAACTCACTGGAAAACCCACTGGTCCTGAGCTTTTGTTTTTAGGGAGACTTTAAATTACCTCTTCGATTTCTTTGCTTGTGATTATTCTGTAGGGCTTATTAAAGAACTTGGCATATGCAATCATATTTAAGATAATCCTATTATGAAGATTTTATTATCCTCATTTTATAGATGAGAAAACCAAAGCTAAGTAATCTGTCTAAAATTAAACAATATACAAGTGTCAGAGCCAAGGTTCAAATTTTTTTTTATGCCCAAATCCTGTGAGCTTAATGTTTCATTGTTTAGTTTTATTGTTATTGATATTATTTTGTTTGGAAAGATAATGCTATCCAAAATATTTTAATTTTACTTTCATCATGCTGAGTTTTTTCTTTCTTAGTTACCTTATGCTTCATGATAATTCCAATTTTTACCTTTCTAAATGAAGGAATTGTGACTCAGCTTATATTATGAATTTTTATGTGTTCTACTATATTCATTTTAAAGTTTAATTGTTTTGGAAATATCCAATATATTGTACTCTCCAGAGTTTCTTTTGAAATAAGTATTTAATGTGATAAATTATGCTCTTTTCTTGGCCTTAAAATAAGATAAAATTAAAAGTCTCAGAAAAATAGATGCTTCTTTTTCCTTTCTCTACCTGTCTTTATTCCTGCCTACACCTTCTCTCTAAAAAAGAAAAAAAAATGTATGCCACTTTCCTTTATTGCCATGATTTCTGATGAGAAATCCTCAGTCATTGATTTATTTTTTCCCCCATGGTGAAGTATCCCTTTTCTCAGGCTCCTTTCAATTTCTTCCTTTGTCTTTAGTTTACAGGAGTTTAATTTTGATGTGTGTTGGTATGGATTTCTTTGGGTTTATCCTATTTCAGATTCAGTCAACATCCACATATGTAGGCTTTTTCTTTTATCTTTTTTTTTCTTTTTGCTAAATTTAAGAAATTTCCAGCTAGTACTTCTTTGGGTACTTTTCTTATCCTTGCCCTCTTTCTCCTTTTGGAACTCCAATGACTGGATATTAGATGTTCTGTTAAGATCCCCCATGTCCAGAAGTCTCAGTTCTTTCTTTTTAATGTCTCATTCTCTATCTTTTAGACAGAATAATCCTATTGTTATGTATTCAAATTTATTCTTTCTTTTGTCCCCTTCATTTTGCCTTGAGAAAAACTCTAATCTGCTGTTTGTCCCAACCATGGTCAGAATCAGAAGACTTTATTAGCATGAGGAGAGGCTGAAGAAAAGTATAAAAAATATAAATTAACTTATATCTTCTGACTATAGAAGGACTTTTTGATGGTTAAGAATAAAGACACCACATAAGGAAATAGATTCAAATACTCAAACATTTAAATATTTATAACATTCTAGAAAGAAATCACTGATAAGTAGCAAACAGCAAAGGTATGTACTACATGTATGACAGCACTCTGGAGGCCTAGCAGATAAGGACACTGGACGTAGTCCACCTACGCTCCAAGGACCTGGCTTCCAGACCCAGAGCTGAGGGGAACAACCACAATTAACAAGTAAATAAAATAAATAAATGTTTCTTCCTCCTATCTCTTCCTCCCTGCCTACCTACTCATTTTGTTCCTGTCTGTACATTTCTTTTAAACAAACAACAAAAAGACCAATATAAACTTGGGAGAAAAGTTAACCTAATTTCTATTAAAAGAAATGCATATTAAAATAAGATAGAATTTTCTCCTATTCAATTAGTAAATTTTTAAAACTGGGAGTACCCAGGACTGGTGGCAGGCAGAAAAAGCACACATTCAGATAAGGAGCTCTAAGTGATACAACCTCCTGGTTATGAACCAGAGAAATTCTACTTTGAAGAATTTTTCCTGAGGAAATCATCCAAAATATCAAGGTTTATGAATAATGACAACCAAAGCAGCATTATCTATAATAGAAAAAATTAGCATTTTAAGTTTGTTTTGAAGAATGGTTGTATAATTACCAGAATTATTATCATCATTAATATTCACGCAGCATCCACCTTAGCCAGGAAATGTTTTCCACTAAATCTCTTTACAGAACCTTGGAAGTGATTGCCTATTGGCACAGCCCATAAGTGGTAGAGACAGATGATTCTTTCCTGACTGTTCAACCTCCAAGGTTATCGTCTGGATAGCTAAAAACAAGGATAAACACGAGGGTATTCTTGATGAAGTATTTATAATATGATGCTATATGAAAATCCAGAGTCACTGCATTTTTAAGTGGAAAAAGGATAAAATAATTTTAAAATGCAGTGTGGAGAGAAGAAAGGAACAGGGAAGGAAGGGTTTGGGGGGAGAAAGTTGGACAGAGATGTCACTGAGGCAGTGTAGTACCGAAAGGTTCCCTGAGGGCACTACGACCATTTCACAGAGCCTTGACTGGCCTACTCCTGGCTCCTGGGGGACAAAAACCAAGGAGAAACCACTATCTGGTGTGGTTTTTGAAGGCATGAGCAGTCAGCAGGGTCCTGGGGCTCTGTCGACCAGCACTCCCTGGCCCTCACTCACTTACCCACAGGGGAAGGAAGCCACAGTGCCCTCATATTTTGACAAACAGCTGATAGAAGTCTGAAGTCAAAGAGCTATGAAGGTCAAGGGAGTCTGGGATGATGTCTCAGGAATGTGTAGGGTTCACAGGAATGGCAGTAGAGGATCTGGGTTTGGGGACAACCTCCTCTTCAAACTTGCAGCCTCTTCTGTGGAACGTATCATCACCAATGGGGAAACAAAGGCAAGGAGAGCCCAATTCACTAGATTGAAAGGTTTACTACTGTAGGGGCAAGTCTGACTCCATGCTTGGCTCCTGATCACAAAGAACAATAACAATGCCAACAACAGCTCAGACGGGACAGCACCCAAGCAGGGATCTCTGAGTACCAGCATAGGCATGCCCCTCCCATGAAGGGACTCAGAGCAGGGCTGGGGGCCACTGGGTCCCCGCTGCTACTCAGAGCATCAGGGTTTGTGAAAACATCAGCCACACTGGAGGCAAACACCCTTAACTATTTCAAAACCTAAAGATAGAAATGAAATCCTTTAACTTCCCAAACATTAATCCCCAGGAGCTTAAATTTAGATTGTCCTTGGAAATTCACAGGATCACCCTGGCGCAGGGTCAGTCAACAGCTGCTCAAGATAAGCTTTGCTTTTTTTGCCGACTCAGGCCTTTCCTTCACAATTAATGAGATCCTGCCCCACTTCCCTTGGGAAAGTAGAACAATAGCTATAGATGAGCAGGTGGCCTTGGCCAGTGTGCTGATCTGAGAGCTCCTTGCCAGAGATCAGGGATGCACATCCCTGCCTAGTCCTGGGTCCCCTTTGACCTGGGCCTATAGGCTCTGACCCACTGCTGGGACCCACCTCCCTGGCCTCCTTCTGTTCTCTTGGTCACGGTGCTCCTTCCCACTTTTAAGCTCTGGCATAAAACTTCCCTGGGTCTTGACTGAACTGTTACCTTCTCAGAGAGGTCTTCATCACTCTGTTTCACTGCTATCTCTCTATACCATGGCCATGGCACATCTGAAGCAGTTCTAGCAAGTTACTGGTTGGCTCTTGTATTGTCAGCTACTTTAGGGCAGGAGCTCCCTGTGTGTCTGCTCTGCCCAGAGGCAGAATTCAGCGAATAGTAGATAGCCAAGATCTGAGAGAGCACCAGAAAGGGCAGATGTATCCTCATGGCCTTCCCAGGTCTGGGCTAGGTCTCTTTGCAGTGGTTCTTGATCTGCTGCTGGCCAAAGCCACAACCAATGTGGTGGTGTTGTGATAGAAATGCATGGTGGATGCTCAGGCTCCTCCACCAAGTCCCCAAATACTGAGTCTGTCCCTAAAGATACATGGACTTCCTGGGGCCACCACAGGGGTGTCAGGCTGGGGTTAGGTCCAGGGATGAGCTCAAAGTGACTGAGAGTGAGGCAGGCCATTGTGTTGGCTGTAGCCTCCACTGGCTGGAGGGGGTGGCAGGAGACCAAAGGTTGGCCATGATCAAAGGGAGCCCAGATTATAAGGCTGGGCCCCTTGAACAGAACAGAAGGGCCATCCAGAAGGGTCTGTATGGGGAAGCAGTAGCAAAAGGAAAGCAGTGAGGAGCTTGTATCTGGGAGGAGGCGGGAAGTACTCATTACAAGTCCCATCTTGCAACAAAAAAGGGGGAAAAACTTCCCCTATACCCCATTTGCACCCACAGTCCCCAGTCTTGTGCATGTACCCCTGCTGGAAGATTGGGGTACTGGGTTTATTTCAGAGACATCTCAGGAGGGCCCAGCAAGGAGAGAACTTTCAAAGTTCCATGGGAGGGTGGCATCAACACCATGCCTTCTCTGGAGGGTGGGATCAACAGAGACTAGCACCTAAAACCATAGAAAAGAACTGGGCATCTCAGTGGCGTCAGTCCAGTTATAAAAGCACAGACTGCTGGAATCAAAGGAACTACAGGTGGTTGTGCCAAGGATGCCAAAAAGTGGCGAGTGCCCCCAGTGGGTTGTGGGTTTCGGCGCTTAGGGCCCCCACAGAGCTTCAGGAGGGCTCCGTGTCCATCCCAGTGGGCCTTTTGAAAAAAATTAAAAGGCTGGGCCATTGTGCAGAAGAATGCCCGGAAATCCCTCGCGTCCCGCCTCCAAGGAGAATGGGGGTTCTTCCTCCCGGTCAGGAAACTCAAAGTTGCCTTCCACAGGGCGGCCTGGGGGCTGGGATGCCAGGGGTGGGAGGGCAGAACAAAGTCCTTTCGTGTCTCTGCTTTTGTCTCTGCGGACCATGGGCTGCTCCTGGGAGGATAGCCTGCGTTCTGGGTACTGGAATACTAGGGACTTCCTGAAGTAGTGTCGCCTGCGCTGGGCTTGCAATGGTGGGGGATGGCTGGCATCCCAGGAAGAGGAACAACCTGTGCTTTGGGAGGGCTGGGAAGTCCCAGTGGCAGCATGGCCAGAGCGAAAGGGGATATCGTGGGAGGCAGTAGAAAGAGGAGGCAGTTGAATCGGTTGGGCAGTGGCGACGGAGCGGAACTTGGATGAGGCTGGCCTGCCTGGTCTCTTGGCTTGGGGAAAGATAGCACCAGGACTCCGACCAGCACCAAGAGGAAGACGTGTGCTGAAGGGGTCTCAGCCGGATGTGGGCTCCAGGATTAGATTTCTGGAGGAACAGACCAAGATGTGCTTGGTTAAACCGGGAGAAGAGACAGAGAGAATCCCCAACGCAGGCCTCTGCGCCATGATGATGGTGTGGGCTTCCCGCAGACTTTGGCCTTCAAGCTAGTTCAGGGGTGTGGCCGGGGACGTTGGTTCAGGCCAGGATCATGCAGCTCCTGAAGTCAGGGCCAGGACAAGCAGGGAACTTGCCCTTGAAGCGTTCGCAGAACGACGGCGGGGTTGGGGGCTGGGAGCAGTCCCTGGGCTGTCCGCTACCCCCAAGCACTGCGGTTTCTCTAACTCCTGCCGGGGTCCCGCTTGTGATTGGCTGCGGGCCGATGGCCTGCGCACAGATTGGCTGCTCGGGGCCGGGGGGCCGGGCCCTGGGGGCAGAATCCGCCCCTAATCTTCAAATGGGAATTCCCCCCGCAGAGGCGCCGGCAGACCCCAGGCGGTGCAGCAGGTCCGCAGGGGCTAACAGATCTAAGGTGGTGAACCGGCGGCGCCGGCAAAGAGGCACCAGGGCCCGCGCAGGGCGCCAAGCAGCTAGCCGACGCATTGTCGCGTCTGTCCCGAGGATCAGGGACCGTCGGACGTGCGTCCTGCCTCCAGATATGGGATCAGCGGCTCTGGAGATCCTTGGCTTGGTACTATGCCTGGTGGGTTGGGTGGGCCTGATTTTGGCATGCGGACTGCCCATGTGGCAGGTAACCGCTTTCTTGGACCACAACATCGTGACGGCACAGTCCACCTGGAAGGGTCTGTGGATGTCGTGCGTGGTGCAGAGTACGGGGCACATGCAATGCAAGGTGTATGATTCGGTGCTGGCGCTGAGTACCGAGGTGCAGGCTGCGCGGGCGCTCACCGTGGGCGCTGTGCTGTTGGCGCTGATCGCTCTCTTCGTGAGCCTGGCGGGCGCGCAGTGCACCACCTGCGTGGCCCCTGGCCCGGGCAAGGCGCGCGTGGCTCTCACAGGCGGCGCGCTCTACGCTTTCTGCGGCCTGCTGGCCCTTGTGCCACTCTGTTGGTTCGCCAACATCGTAGTCCGCGAGTTCTACGACCCAGCCGTGCCCAGGTCACAGAAGTATGAGCTGGGTGCAGCGCTGTACATCGGCTGGGCAGCCTCCGCGCTGCTCATATGCGGTGGCGGTCTCGTGTGCTGGGGCGCTTGGGTCTGCGCTGGCCGACTGGACCTGGGCTTCCCGGTCAAGTACTCCGCGCCGCGGCGACCCGCGGCCGGCGGCGACTACGACAAGAAGAACTATGTCTGAGGGCGCCGGGCACTACAGGGCCCCTGGCGCTAGCCGCACCCACGATCCGGAGGACTGGTCCAGGGATCCCTGCGTGGCCCGCAGCCTCCGCGGTGCACAAGCTCTGCGCCGGGACCTGCCCACAGACCCGACCCTACCCAAGCCTGCAGTGCGCCCTCTCTGACCACCAGCCAGAACTCCAGGCCGCGCCCTGTCGTGAACAAGCCGAGTACTTGGGAAGACTTGCTCAGTTTCTTTCTCTAAGTACAGTGCCGGCACCAGTGTGGGTGGGGCGTGGCATCCACCGGCCCAGGCCCTGTAGGCACCGGACTGAAGATGCTTTCTTCCCTGATTCCAGTTGGGCAGGAGAGTCCAGGGCTGCCGGAGGATGTGTACAGTGGGCCTTGGCCCCACGGGGTACCTGAACCTAGAGGAACACAGAGACTTGGTTTGGACCACTCCACCTCACCCCAGCAAGCTGCCCAGGGGAGGCTTATGGATGTCAGATCCCGAGTGTGGGGCTGGGGCCCTGGCTCCTCCACAGCTTGAGGGCAGGGTAAGAATGTGCTTAGTAAATAGTTTGAACACCCTCCCACCCGTGTCCTGTCCTGTCTAGTCACCACGTGTACCCAGCACTCCCCCACTGTACACACCATTTCCTCCCCTCCTGTGGGGACTTTCTCCCAGAACTGTCACCCCCTCGCCCCTAATCCATGCCCCTTTCTTCAGTCCTGTCTCCCAGTCACCTTTCCTGCTGGGTGGAAAACATTTCTGGCTCCCTGAGATCTATAGTCAGAAGAGCCATTGCTGGGTCATGGGCAGGGTGGGTGCAACCACACAGGTGCACATGCATATAGGACCACACCTCACCAGCTAGTGGGTGGGGGCCTTGGGTACAGGTAGTATTGAGTGGGTGCCAGACTGCTGGCTCTGCCTAGAAGAGGTATGGGGTTCACGTATCACAGGGTGGGTGTTTTCCTCTTGTGTTCAGGGCTCCCTTATCTCCTGGGCCACATCAAATGGCCAAAATCTGAACACCCACCAGGCTCTTTCTGTCAGTCAACTGGTGCAGTGAGAACAGGGGCGACTCCAGGATGTGTGCTGGGCTCCAGCAGAGCTAGCTATGGATTGATAAGCACATTGCCATGGGGAAGAGGCACTGGTGGGTGGCTGGTTGTCCAGAGAGTGCCTGGGTTGGGCTCCATGCCATCTTAGCTATTCTGCCAGTCTTGCGGTAACTCTGCAGGGCCTGTGCTAGCCTAAGCTTGAAGGTAGGTCCCAGGTGGGCAGAGCATGTCCACCTATTGCAGCTACTGGCTCTATTTAGCCCTGTTTGGCATTTTTAACTAAGCGTTTTTACCTTTTGCAAAGGCTAGGGCAGAAGGAAGTGGAGAATAAGAGCGGGGGCTATAGGCAGGAGCTTCAAATATAGCTGGTGGGAAAGCTTGGCACCTGGCCCAAGCCTGGCCTCAGGGGCCCTGCCCACAGATGCCTGGGTCTCATCCAAAGGCAAGGAGTCTTCCAGGTCTGGCCAGACACCTCACTGTGGGGGTGAGAACTCAAGAACATGGACTCTAACCCCAGGCAGATTCCTAGGAATTGCAGCGGAGCCAGCAAGAGTGACTTCCAGGGCAGCTGAACTCTCATGGCCTGAGCGCCCAGTGATGGACAAGCCCATAGCAGAGGTCTCTGGCAACTCCCTGTGTGACTGTGCAGCAGGGGTCAAGAAATAGTAAGTGCAGGACCCTAGGGTCTGTCCTTGACAGGGCGTGAAGCAAAAGTCCTTGCACTGCAGCTTCTAGCTGCTGGGGCCATCCCGTGCCGGGCACAGGGTGTTTGGCCAGGAGCGCAGGCCTAAGGCCACATACCACACACGTTTCTCCACAGCAGAGCCCTCTAATTCCTTCCGGCCCAGGCACTGGCTTGCCTTCTGAAGAAGAGATCCACACCTCAGCTTTTGCAGATGGCCAGGGTGGGCAGCTGGGGGCCTCATGTCAGGAAGTGCAGGGGCAGATCCCTGCTCATGGTGGTGCCACTGCCAGAGGCCAGGGAAAGGAGCTGGCCTCCGATCCTGCTTCCAATGCTGCCAGGCCTGTCACCCCTTCCCAAGGACCACCTGAGACCTAGCCCCATCCCAACTTCATCTTCAGCTCCAGGTTACTTTCTGGAAACCACACTGCCTTCTCTGGTACCAGCCCAGGAACCCCACCCAGTGGCTATGCCAGACAGCCTCTTCTCTGGTGTCCATACCCCAGGCAGTGGCCAGATAGCCTCCGCTGTTCTGCTCTCTCCTCGCCTTCCAATTCCCTCTACCCTTGGTGCTTGGGGACATCTGGGACAGGCGAGACAGGCAGGACCAGCTGACTCAACAGCTCTCTGAGGGAACCCTTGCTGCTCTGAAGACCTTAGAGGTCACTGAAGTCCCATCCAGCTCAGACCATCTGTGACCAGGACTTAGGTGATGCCTTGGGAACATAGTGTCTGCCTGCAGCCCCTCAGCCAGCTCTGCCCATCCCAGTGTGGGCCCTTGCTCTTATTATCCATTTCTTACCTGACAGCAACCTGGCAGAGCCTGCTCTGTGCTGTGGGGATGGTGAGCACACAAATGATGGCTCAGGGTGGGGTGTCAGGACTGGCAGAGGGGTACAGTCAAGAGGATGGACTTGAGATGCTGTTGAGGCCAGTTGCACAGGAGGAAGTGATGGGAAGAGTGGACAGAGCCAGGTGCCACATGGTGTTGCTGGGCACTGATCAAGACAGGTACAGAGTGGAGACCCATGTGCTGGGGAGTAAGGATGGGGTGCACCTGCTCCCATTGCTGTCAGGGAGCCCTGAGGGCAGGACATCTGGGGGACATCTGGGACCAAGCTAGGTGGCCACCCCTGTGCTGATTTCCCACCTGGCCTCAAGGGCACCCAGGCCAGGATCAAAGTGCATTTGAAGGCTCAGCGCACAACCAAGAGCTTGTCCTATGACTGTAGCCAAGATGAAGGCATGGAAACAAAAATATGCATTTTATTTCATTAAAAGCCAATCATACCTGCATCAAAAACTACATTTAAAACTTACAATTTAAGTAAAAGTTAACTAATATAAATAAGGAGATCATTTCTGAAGAAATCAAACACTGGAAAAGAAAAAAAAAAAGTATAAATGTCAAACAAATCTGATGCTTCCCCAAATTAAACAAATTGCCTGACATGCTGGGTTGCTGCTTCTGAGCACTGTCCACTACTCATGACAGGGAAAGCTGGGTGTCTACGGATGGAAGCTCCCCCAGAGCTGCCGGGGTGCCTGTCATCTCACTGAACCCCCTGGCCAGGTCCAGTCTGTCACTACTTGAGAACCCCTATGCACCCCCACAGCTCCTCACCTAGAGGAGAGCGCCTAGCAGCCTGTCCACCTTGGCCCTGTGGCACTCTTGTGCAATTTCCTCTCCCACGCCCAGCATCCCCTTTACCAGCTGGCCCAGCAAGCACCCTGTCCTGGTAGCAGGACACACGGCAGTCCTGGCATCATTACTGAGTGGGTTGCAGGGGAGGGTCTGCTCAAATGCCAGCCAGGCTGTCTGAGTTTCCACTTTTAACCTTTGATATTTGCTCTCATGCCTCAGCCCCACCCTGTGTAGAGGCTCAGTACTCATGGTCCACGGGAGTGTCGGTGCCATGTCAGGTGAGGGAACAGGTTGGTGAAGTACCTGACAGCCTTTGATGGAGACCCAAAGGACTGGATTCCAGAGCCCCTCCCACACAGGTGGGCCCTGTGCACCCAGCCCACCTTGAGAAGGAACAGGGGGGTCCTTGATCCCCTAAGTGGTTTTCAGCAGAGTTCACGGGGACCTGGACAGGGGAAGATGTGGGGAGCTGGAGGACTGGGCTAGCATGAGGGGACGCTCCGTGTAAGATCCTGGACATGGTTCGTCTGCAGTGGCTCCAACCCTGGGCTCAGGCAATGCAGGCTGAGTGTCACAGCCTACTGTACAAGCAGCCCTGGGGACCACATTGACTTGTGAGGCATCTAATGTCACAGTGGTCTGTCAGTGACAGCCACATGCTGGTGAAGGCTCACACTGAGCTGACATTTTCTAATTCTCCGTTTAGTAACTGCTTTCTCAAAAGTCAAGCACATAAAAGCCCATAAAGACGCTTCTGTGGGCTCCAGTCCAGGGACTGAGGCAAGACTGTGAGGGGCAGAAAGGTTTCAGGTGGACCCCCAAGAAGTGGCTCTTGTTCTTGGTAATGTCAGGAGGCCTGTGTATCATATGAGTTGTGCAGGCTGATGTCGAGCCTGTGGTGTGGCTAAGAGGGGGCAAATGCCAGCTCTTTCTGAAGGGATCCCATTAATGAAATTAGTTTCCTCAAAAATGGCCCATTGTGGCAGTGCCAGCATCCTAGGGACAGACATTCTTGGGAAAAATATATTGGCCCCAAGTCTTAGGAGCACTGACACTACTCTAGTCTGAAACTCCGGCTTGAGAAAGACAAAGCAGGGAATCAGAGACACTGTGACACTTGACAGGATCAGGCTTTGTGCTACCATCACCAGGACTCCTTTGAGAACCCCCCGCTAGGAAGTCAGCCAGTACTCCCACCTCTCCCCAACTCACCCTCAGGACAAGAGGGAAACTAGTGCGTCCAGAAACTTGCTCCGGTCCTCTGCTTTCAGTTCAATTACTAGAGTAATGAAAGAAAAACATCTGTGAAAGGGGAGGAGTGGGAATGGAGTGAGGGAGAAGTGAGAAAAACAAGTCAGGCAGATCGACTCCCTCTTCCTGACCATCTAAGACTGGAACAAGATTCCATCACATTCCAAGCATTATGAAGCTCCTTGGTGGCCTGGAATATTCTGAACTAAAAGGTTGCATTTCTCTGTCCTTCTGTATTTAATCCTCAGATATTGCTGGCTGCCCTGTAATTGAGGCTGAAGCTGTGGCTGTGGGAAGGACCCTCTGGGCAGCCAGGAAACTAGCAAACAGCCAACAGAGAGGACATGACGGTTGTGACAACTCAGAACACCCAGATCTGGGCAGAGCAGGATCTTGCCACACGGCTGGCCCCAGACCCCTGCTGTATAGTGGGTGCCAGGAGGTCCTATGTTCAGCAGGAGGTCCTATGTTCAGCAGGAGGCCAATATCTCAGCATTAGTGTCCTCTTCTGTATAAGGGGACACGATTCGAGCTGCTCATGTCTCTGGAGGGTCATCAGGCCGACCAGGTCACCTAGTACTCCAAACCCCTTTGATTATCTATCAGACAAAGCAACACTATCCACTGGCCTAGTGAGCAGTTTGTGCCTCTGGCAATGCTCCAAAGAGCCCTAGGCCCAGCCCACCAGGTGATGCCAGCCATGACTCCCTCCAACTCCCTGCCCTAGCTCTCCACGCCAAGCAGCTCCCAGTCCCCAAATCCTCCCCATGTGAAGAAGGTAAGACATCCTGCAGGCAAACTGGTGCCAATCTCTCCCACATTATAGACATGAAGCCGGAAATGGTTCTCTTGCAGAACCCACCCAACCCAGAGCTTCAGCCTGAGTGGGCCAGCATGAGGAAGCCAGCTCTGAACGACGAAGGAAACTCAGGTGCATACGGGTGTCCGGTGACACTTGTCGTCATTAAGGAACCAGGTGTGGTATGAGGAAATGTCTGTTCTGCAAGATGTGTGTTATGAGCTAAAGTGTGTTCCTACAAATTCACATGTTGAGGCTCTAATCCCCAGCCGCTCAGAATGTGATTGTATTCGTAGACAGGACCTTCCTGAAAGACTGAAGCTATCAGGGCAGGTCCTAACCTAATCTACTGGTGAAGGGCTATGGACACACAGAGGAATACTAGGGATATGTACACACAGAGGGACAATTGCGAGGATACAGGGAGAAGACAGCCATCTATAAGCCAAGGAGAGAGGCCCTGGGTGACCCCCAACCCTGTCCACACACCGATCTCAGATTTCCAGTCTCCAGAACTGTCAGGAGTACAATTCTGTTGCTTAACTGCTCAGTCTGAGCAGACTAACACAGGGGTAAAGTGTCTCTTTTACTTTAAACTCTGTCAGTCAGAATAAAAAGCAAATATGATCAGATGGGAGTCACGACCCACACTGACAATGGAAGCTGACACTGGAAGCTTGGGGGTGCTGTGGGGACAGGTGTGCCCTCCCAAAGTGTTGCCCTGACAGGGTTCTCCCATTGTGAGTTCATGCAGCACATGGGTGGGACATGTGTTAGTCATAACGCAGCAACACTTGGTGGCTTCGGGCAGGACCCTTCACGGCAACATGAACGAGCTGCTGGCCTACATTGTACCAGCATAGCATCAATATGGTGCCCTGGGTTGCCACCCAAGATGACCCTGGAGGGTGAGTCTGTACTAGGGAGGTCCTGGTGGTCAGTCCTCCAGCCACCTGAGCAACGCCTGTTCCTGTCTACAAGGGCTCTCAGGAGTCAGGCAAGAGGTGCAGGCCTGTGGCATGCCAGAGCTCTGACAGCCCCTGAAACTGCTGGGCCAGTTCCAGAAGAATGGGAGCAACTGGCAGGTACCTCCAGTGATGCCAGCTCCCCTGTGTCTGAGGCCAGCAAGGACTGGGAAGGGACCCTAGTGCAAGGGAATCTTACCTGACAAGTCAAAATGGTTGTGCATCGTTCGGGAGTTGGTGCCCTCTGCTGCCTTCTCAAATGCCCGCCCGAAAAAGCTGTGGACACAGGAGAGACACGTCGGAGGCCCTTCTCACACTGGGGACAGACACCAGAACTGGTCCAGACTCTAGCTTGGCTACCCGTTCTGTCCCTGCCCTCAGAGGCCGCACCTGCTCACCGGAAGTCACCATCTCTTGCTGTGGTCCCTGCACACACCCCCACCACCCCCAAATCCAGCGAAGCCCATCTCAAGCCCATCTCAGCTTTCAGCTCGCAGGGCATAAGCCTTTGTCCTCAGGGCTCCACACCCACAACCCAGACTGCTGCCTCACCTAAGCCCAATATTGTGCTGTCAGCTGGGGTCTCAGGTGATACAATGTCACACAGAGCACTGTGAAACTGGGAGCGCCTGCAGAGTTGGGCAGCAACAAGTGGCTACATGGAGCACAGGGGCTGGGGGGACACTTAGGGATGTCAAGAGGGCACAGGCTATCACAGAGAGAGCAGGAAGCACCAACCCACTCCAGGGTACAAGTAAAGGCTGGCAGCAGCAGAGGGAGTATCATGGGAAAGGGGTCACGCAGGAGGCAGAGGGTTCTGTGCTCTGAGCCTCCATGAAACCTCTCACAGGAGACTGTCATTCAGAGCTGACTGCTAGTCAGCACAGCATGGACAGTGACAAATAGATGGCCCATGTGAGAAGGCAGGCAGCCATGGTGGCCCATGGGGATACTGCTCTCAGGCTCTCTTGGGAAGCATGACTGAATCTGAGAGCAACAGCAGAGATTTGGAAAGCAGCCTGGCAACATGAAAACCCTCATCTAAAAACATCCATTGTCTTTCCCAACTTGCTACTAAATGGCCTTTGCAGATTAAGGAGGTCAGAGCTCATGACAGCGGAGCTTGAATTGATCCAGATCCAGCACCAGTGTCCTCTAGGGCAGAGGCTGACAAGAACTAATGAGGAAAACCAATGGGGCATAGGAACTGAGTAGTCCTCAGCTCCCATACTGCCCTAGTGCAGGCCACGAAGTCAGCCAGCTCCGGGAACTGAGTAACAGGGTTTGGCTGCCTGCCATTACTCAGTATCTGACCTAGGTCACTTGTTAGGATGCACTGGGAGCATTGGGCCTGGAGTATTGTCTGGACCTGGTAGGCAGACACCTAAAATTGGTGACATCAGCTTCAGAATCACCAGGTACTTTGGCCATGCAGAACATGGGGGGACAGTAGGGAGAACCGATGAGCCCTTTGGGTCCTCCTTGCTGGTAACACCTGGCTTGGATGGGGGGCAGGAGGGAACACATTCTGTTGCAGAGGGGATGCCTATGGGGAAGGGCCAGAAAGACATTTCAGAAGACAGTAGGAGAAAGTTCTCGAAAGCACAATACCTGTGGGACATGATTTCTAACAACAAAAGGCTTGAAAGAGCTCACATGTCCAATAGGAAGTGGTCAGGTGAACTGTCACCTCTACTCACAGATGACCCAGTTAGAAGTCACCGTCACAAAAATGTACAGAGAAGAGCTGATACGGAGGAGAAAACACAGCACAGTGTAACATAGCACAACATAACACCCCATTAACAGCAGTCCAGACTATGTAGAAGAGGCAGCAGGAAGGCAGAGCCAGCGCACTAGATCTTGTGACTAGGCAGTCCTGGTGGTTTCTACAAAGCAGGTGGAACTGCACCGGAGGCTGGCACCTCCACACAAGCCCACACCAGAGGCGAGTGAACCTTGTTTGGGAGACAGTAGTGTGTCCCAGCAGGGAGTCGGGGACAGATACACCCATGCACCTTAGCAAGCTGTCTTGATATTTCAGCTCTTGTCACTGAATTTTTAAGTGCATTTGGTACAGTTTGGAATTCAGCAAACAGTAAGTCCCGTGAGCTGCAAAGTTTAAGGTGAGGCTCCAACAAGCTCGCAGTGACAGCAAATTTCTGACCTCTCGGATTTTCAGTGCAAACTGTTTGCTCCTCAGGTTCAGGTTCAGGCCCAGGAAGAGCTGGGGTTCCTACTCAAGACTGCAGAGTCAGGACACCTGGCAACACCACTGTGGAAGCAGTCCTTCATTGGTGGATCTAAACTGGGTCTTTCCAGGGGAGCCGGCCTGCCCAGGAGGCCTTTGTCAGCTCCTGCTCAGAGTCAAGACAGAGCAGGGCACATCCATCACTTCCCACACCTGTGCTGCGCTGGGATGGGCTATAGTGGGGCTTCAAGACCACTTACGGCAAAACCCAGATTTTTTAGAAAGGCCTTCATTAGAAAGTCCTATGAAAAAGGACTACAGACACATAGTTAAGACATGGAAACAGCTTAAATGCTCATCAACAAATGACTGGATAAAAAATTTGTGGTATATATACTCAATGGAATTCTATGCAGCTACTAAAAAAAGATGAAATCATGTCTTTCGGATGGAACTAGAGGGGATCATATATAGCAAAATAAGCCAGAAAGAAAAATAAATAAAGGATGGTTTTAATGTGGAATATAAATAAACAAACCAAACAGACAAAATCTCTATACAATCTATAGGATGCAGGCTGTGGCTATCCGAGGGGAGGGAGGGGAAGGAAGGAAGGAGGAACAAGGTGATGGTAAGGGCACTAGCACTCTGGTGGTGGGTGTGGGGTAAAATACTCACAGACTGAGGTATGATTTCAATATCCCAAAATACATATAGCAATGTAAGCAACAGCAATAAAAAAACTAATTTAAAACGAAAGAGAAAGAAAGAAGGAAATCTATGTGTGCTGGTTTTTATGGTGCACTTTTGAGCAAAGCCCTGACAATCTGGTGCCAGGATGAGCCATGCCCTACAGGGGACAGGTAGGGCAAAGATGAGTCAACACTGCTGCCCACTGCCCTCCCTCCCATCCTGGGCTGCCTCCTATATCTCACCTCTGCAGGCTGGACCAGGGTGCCAATCGTGTCCTGCTCAGAACGAGCGTTAGATTGCCTTTGAGGAGTACCTTATTCATTTAGGGGGCAAACTAAACACATTCCAAAAACTAGTCAAGTGGTGAAGCGGAGGCTGGGTGGCTATCCTGCATCCACATGTTTAAGCACTCACAGACCTGCCTCATGGTGGAAAAGACTGCCTGTGGTGTGCTGCTGAGGGGAAACGTCACCTACCTCGGCAGGGCCTGCAGACCAATAATACCTTTGTGGCCCTCCACAACCCTAGGACAAGTAGAAGCTGCTTACTTCTTTCTATCCGAGCTGTCAATTTCTGGGGGAATGCCCACCATGGTCACTGTCCCCTGCTCCACATTCAGTGGGGCAGCCATCACCAAGGGCAGCAGCTTGCAGCGCCGGTTCTTCGTCTGTGGAGGTAGAGGGCAGCCTCAGTCACGGCCCGTGTAGGGTGAATGCACCGCTCAATGCCTAGGTGCCCAATAGCACTAGCTGCTCCCTCAGAGCCTCCAGAGGCTTCCTCTCGCCTAAAGAGACACGTCCCCAAGTGGTCACCCCTAGGCTGACACCTTGTCCCCAGTCTCCTTTTATACAGCCAGCTCTGCCCACTGCCCTTGGCTCCCTCCTTCATCTCCCTTAGGTCCTGATGTAGTCGCCACTTCCTCCAACGAGCCCTCTCCAACCTTGAGGTGTGTGCCAACATCTAGTGCTACACACACTCATTCCTCATGCTCCCTCACCAGAATGAGCACTCCCTTAACAGGGAGATGTAGGTGTCTCCTTCACTGCTATAACAATGACACCCATGCCCTATAAGGAAGATAACCGACTGCCCTCTGATGGATGTCCCAGAATGTGTAAGTTGGTCACCCAACAACGTAGGAGTCTGGCAAGTGGGGGTTGATTGATAAAGGCCTAACAAAGGAATGCATTTATTAGAGCGAGTATTTGTTCACCCATTTTATAGATGAGGAAATAGGCTCATAAGTCAGACAGCTGACCTCTCGTCACATAAGTCTCAAATGAGAAGCCTGAAATTTAAACCTAGCCTAGAGGTCTTTAAGGCTCATGTTTTGTCCCTAGTTCATCCTTTGTTGTTTTCATTTTATTGGTTCATTTGCTATAGGAGATCATCTAAACATTTTGTTTAAAGTGACTCCCACCATAAAGTCTCATCCTGGAAGCAGAGCTAAGATTTTAATTGCTGAAATATGTGGGCCCATCCCTTCCATGCTTATACCCATGGAGGAGCCTGATGTCTCTGCCTGAATGCAAGCTAGGTTAGGGGGTGCCCCTAAGCACAGAAAAGAGCCACCCACAAAAAAGAAAAAGTTAGCCCAGGAAATAAACTTTCATTGGGAAGCAAGTCTATGCTCCAACCAATCTTACCTTTTCCTAACTGGTCAAGCTAAATACAAGACCCTGCCCCATGTGTTTCCAAGACCCCTCCTTCCTTGGTGACATGACCTGGACATTGGGTAAGTATATCAGAGCTTGTGAGAAGCACCTAGGAGTCAACTGAGAGAATCACAGCTCAGAAGTGAGGAATGTTCCCAGATCCAGTTGCTGAAAAATGGACACTGGCACCACAAGGCCAGCTTCTAACACCCCATCTGAGCATTGCCTGCCTTCTAGCACCCACTCAGCTCACCGAGCACACAAAGGACTTGAGCAGGTGTCTACTGAGCAGGCTCAGGGATGCTGGCTTGGAGAACAGCAGGACATCCGGAGTGCCCTGCGGGGAGGAGACAGAGACAGTTGGAGGGATCACTGCAGGCCTAGCCTGGTGCCCGTGTGTTGGTAGGAAGCCTGACCTCCATGAGGGAGCAGTAGAGGAAGGGACCCTGGGAGATGACAAGGTTGGTGCAGAGGCAGCTGGCAATGGTCTGCTGTGTGGCTCGCAGCTGCTTCTTGGCGAGTTCCAGGCCATGGTACAGCTTGTCCAGGTTACTCCTGTAACACGAGACAGGCAGCTTCAGCAGAGTCACAACTGGAATGTTCAGTGTCTGGGTCAGGAGAGGGTGTGGGGAAATGAGCTCATTTATCTCCTTCCTGAGTTCCCTTTCACATGAAAAGGAAGGAATATAACATATATAAACTCACAGTGATGGAAGTGAGAGGTAAGAAGGGTACTGGTGTCAGAATGAGGGAAACTTCACCCAGCCTTGGAGGTATCAGAGGGTTCTGTTGGAGGGGACCAGGTAAGGGGTGTGGTGAGGAGCCAGTTCCACCACCTGACAGATGTATTTTCACCCTTCCCTCCCAAAACCTCCCTGCAGAGAATGAGGTCCTCGAGCAAAACCTGTGCACCCAACCAGCCCAGTGTCACAGTGGTTTCCCACTCGCCAAGATGAAGAAATGCTTTCCGGCCAGCAAGCTGTGTCTAGAGGCCCAGGGCTTGCCAGGCTTCCAGAGCCCCGTACGGAAAAGAAATGAATGCCTGTGGCCTGAAAAAACAGCCCCAGATGAAAAGGAGATAAATTGAGACCAAAAGAAAACTGGATTCTAGTTAGTATTTTTGGAGAGACTTGGGCAATAAAGAGATTTGTAAACCACGCATAGCAGGCTATGAAAAAGGAATCATCAGAAACTAGGAGGTGTTCGTGGAAAGTAAAATGACTATTTTTAACTTTGATAACAAAGACATGAAAAATGTAAGGCAAAATTAAGAGGCAGGGCACTGTTCAAGGAAGACTGCCAAGCTAAGACAGGGGACCACAACTGAATGGACTCACCAGAGAATTCAGTAAAACTCAGGAAACAAGATCTGCCCTACACACCACTATGAAATTCTAGAACAGTGAGAATTTAAAAGAAAAGATTCTGTTGGCTTTTTCATGAGGAGAGGGGGGCACCTTTACAAGAAAAAAGAACCAAAATGTTTCAGACTTTCCATTAGTACCACTGGTTACTAGAAGGTAGGTGGCCAACTGCATCTACGTTCAGCAGGAAATTGCCTTCAACCTTGAATTCTATCTGAGCTAAATCAGCAATCAAATTAGGGAAGAATAAAGACAGATGTAAGAACTCAGAATATCTATCTCCAGATGTACCTATTCTTGAAAAGCGACTTCAGAATTATGCTGTAGCAAAATGAGTTGTGTGTGTGTGAGATCATTGGCTCCAACCCAAAGAGCACAGTCAAGGGCTATCTGTGCTGACAGAGGGTACCCAGAGAAATGAGGGTCTAGGCTAGTCAGAAGACAGGGCCCTGGTTTCTCCTGGATAAAAGGGGCTCAGGGAATACCTGCTGGAAGGAGAACTGGGAGAAAATTAGATATGATAAGTAGGCAACTAAGAGATCCCGGAAAGACAAAGAGCTATAACAGAAAGGAATATAATCACTGCACATTAGTGACTGGAATATTTTTTTTTAACAAAATAAAGTCACACTATTTATTTTCATCTTTTAGAATTAACCCATAGCCAAAGACGAGATGACCTGCATTCCATTCCCTAACCCAAGATCGTATCATCAACCTTTAAAATGTAAAGGCATAGATTTCAGAAACTGAGAGGTATGGGGGAGGAAAAAAAGTTATACCAATAGCCTTTATTTTTATAAAGCAGGGAGACAAGAGACTGGTGATAGAATAAGACTTAAAAATGTTACCGTTACAACAGAGCTAAAAATCGAGGTATAACTATGCCAACAAGAGGGAAGGAGCACGAAAGTGGGGAAAACGCTCTTCTGTGGTGGCAGGAAGTAGCAGAAAATGTCTAAAACTGACCCTTCAATTCTGAAACAAGGGGAGCAGTTACTGTAGTATAGTTTTTGGATTTCTCCAGATTACCAAATAAAGACAGAACTATTAGACTGTACAACCAAAACGCTAGGACCCACATTTTTAACACAAGGGAATGAGAACACCACAGAACCCAAAATATAAGTGGGTGGTAACAAACAACCAATAGGTTACAGACCAGTGTATCATCTTAGTCAGCAAGGGAGGAAGAAGAGAAGCAGCAAGATCTAACATAATGAAAAACTCCAGGCAATTGAGAAACAACGGCCAAAACTAAGAGATTTGCCCTTTCCTAAGGCACCTATTAAAAATTATTAGAGGTGTTCCCTGGTGGTTTAATGGTTAAGTTCGCAGCCTCTGGCCAGCACAGTTTACATACATTCCAAGGTCCTAGGTTTATGACCTGGGGTCAAGGAGAACAACCAAGGCAAACAACAAAATAAAATGCTTCTTCCTCCCCTCTCATCCTGCCAGCCTGCCTACTTGCCTTCATTCCTGCCTGCACCTTTACCTAAACAAAAATCTGGTACAGTAGCAATTAGTTCAGCTGCCTCTCTTCAGCACAGCCCACATAAACCCCAGGACCCCTGTTCATGTTCTTGGGCCAGGAACAAAACCAAGATGAACTAAAGAAAATAAATGAAAATGCTTCCTCATCCTCTCTCTTCCTGTCTATCTGCCTAATCACCTTTATTCCTTCCTGCACCTTTCCTTTAAAAAAACAAGAAACAATGGTAACTAGTAAATTCAGCCTAGCTGTAGCATAAAAGATTAACATACAAAAACCAAATGTATTTCTATTTAGTAGCAACAAACAAACCACATACAGTTAAGTGGACAAGTTCATTTACAGTAGCATCAAAAAGTATGTTTAAATATAAATTTATCAAAAAGTATTGTTTATTCTCTGAAAACCAGAAAACATTGTTGAAAGAAGATATAAATGGAAAAACACCCCATGTGCGTGGATTGCTAAAATAGTAATGTAATCTGACTCTTTTGCAGAAATTAACAAGTTGATTCTAAAAATATGGAAACTCAAAGAACCCAGAATGGTTAAAAAAAAAAAAAAGGCACAGTGCAACAGAAGTGGCAATATTTTGTTTTTTAATGAGAGGAAAGGAGAAGAGGAAGAAGCATTCTTCCTTTTCTTTTTTTTAAGAGGAAAAGTACAGGCAGGAATGAAGGCAAGCAGGTAGGAAGAGAGAGGAGGAACAAGCATTTCATTTTACTTTTATTTAGTTACTAACGTTGGTTGTATCCTGTTGCCCTGAACCGCCACCACCACCCCACCCCCACCCCGAACTTTAACCCAGGGGTATGTGGCTTGGGCTCCTTCAGAGGTGACTGATGTAAATGCCAGTTCACCATTTTTTTTTTTTTTTTTTTTTTTTAAGGAAGGAAGAGGAAAAGGAAGCACTTTTATTTAATTGTTTATTTATTTTTGGTTGTTTCCCCCCAGCTACAGTTCCTGGGGCTTTACATGGTCCATGCCCCAGCTTGGCTTATTGCCTAAGCCCAAGGCACCAAAATGGCAGATCGCTGAAGTTAAGAAAAGGAAAAGCTATCAGAATCACCAAAAAGTTAGACAACTAAATCCATTCAAAAAATGAGCAACAGAGAATTACCAAGGTCAAATTCTCTCAAAATGAAGATTAAAATAAAGAATGAGGAGCAGAATAGCATCTCTAATGACAGCGAAAGTATACTAGAAAGAGCCCCTGTCAAGATCAATACCGTAATATTCTATATCAAAGCAAGCTAAGACACTGAAAACATAAGGTATCTCAGAAAGAGATAATAAAGGATTAGAAATAGAAGAAAAATAACAGAAAGGGAGATTAAATTAGACCCAAAAATTAATAAATGCAACAAATGTCTTAAGATGAAGTGAAAAAAGAAAACTTCAAAAATCAAGAGATGAAAGATTCAAGTGACATACTAAAGAAATGTGCTGTATGCATCCCCTGACTTGGGTGGACTGTGATTCCAATTTGCACTCAAGTAGTTTCTGCAGGAGTCAGTCACTTCTATACTGTGGGGATCCCAGACCTGCATCCCTGGGCAGTGTGAGGCTGAGGAACAGAAGTGGCCTGAGGGGAGGGAGGCCCATGGCCATGCCTACTACCTGGAAAGACTGTCCAGAGCCTGGATGAAGTTATCTGTCCCTGAGTCATCCTTCTCGGGGCTCTCCATCAGGGACATGGCAGCAAAGACCACGTCACTGGCCAGGAACTTATGTTTGAACCCAAAATGAATGCTGAAAGTCTGTATACGCATGTCCTTCATCCTGTAAAGGGAGGAAGCAATGTGGCTACAACCAGTGCGCACATTGGCAATGTCCTCAAGTTGTGAGTGAGCTCGCACCACAAGGCCAAGGCAGAAAATAAGCTGCTGTCCCTCCTGGACCCCATTAGTGCTAAGAGCTTGACCATTCTGGTGAGAGAACAAAGTTCAAAAGGTTCAGATATACTATTCCTGCAACCCTGAGTGTTGAGTACTTCATTCACCCAAAGCGGCTCAGCTGGCTGGGGACAGAGTTGTCACTAGGTGTCAGCAGAGATGTGTGCATGGTCCTCTCCCATGCCCCAGGGTGCCAGCTGTGGCATGTAGCTGGGCACAGGTCATCAGAACCTGGCCCTAGTGGGCCCTCTTCAGGCCTGTTTTCCATGTTCAGTGAGGGACAGGCTGGGTTTACCTCAAAGGTCCACACCTTAGTCCCAGGATTTAAGGATTCTACAACTTTTGGATACTTTAAGAAGTCGTATCTCTCCCCTGTCCCGCTCTGCCCTTGGGATTTACAAGGTCTGTACCCCAGCAGAGTCAGCCACAAACGTGTGTCAAAAGTCTTATTTTTAACCTAAAAGAATGCAAAACTTCAGGAATTCAGCTCATACTCATTTACACATTCTTGGTTTTTGCATTTCTGTAGGAATGTGGTAAAAGTTGAAGCTTAACTTTATTTCTTTTCTGAGGTTGATTTGCTCTTTGTTCTTTTTCTCGCTTCTGTCATTCTCAACCTGCATTATTTCTGAGCACGTACCTTTAAGACTATACCTGCCATTTTGGTGCTATAAATCTTCACTGCGCTAGTGAGTGTAACCAGAGGCCCTAAAGTCAGAAACCTTAATTTTAAAGTTTAATCCAGAAAAATGTGTTTACCCAAATTTATTTGCAGACTCTTCAATCATCTCCTGCAAATTCTCCTTCAAGGAAATATCCATGGACTGAAATTTCTGTTTCACCTGTTTCAGGGGGAGACTGAAAAGACACTGGTCATGTGGGACTGAAAAGTACTGGTCAGGTGAGTGACCTGGTTCAAACTGTGATTGCTGAAACACCAACAGATTAGAAGGGTGACAGGACATGCAGGCATGGGGCCTTCCTGTGAGGGCCTGCTGACAACATTGTAAGAATTCCGTTAGGAACTTAG
This sequence comes from Solenodon paradoxus, assembly GCA_004363575.1. NCBI lineage: Eukaryota > Metazoa > Chordata > Mammalia > Eulipotyphla > Solenodontidae > Solenodon > Solenodon paradoxus. Next base: position 363,091 of record RJWH01000529.1, read on the forward strand.
AGGAAAGACAGGCAGCATTTGGATGTCATGACAAGTTAGTCATGATGAAAGGAAGGGGCTTCTTCCTCATGGACTCCAGGCCAAGGCAGTTACTCACCCCATGTCTGCAAGGAACTCCTGGAGCCGTTTCTGTCCGTGCACAGACCAGAGCTTGAACCTGGCGGCAGTGTAACACGTGTTGCACAAGCTGTCATGGAGGGACCAGTGCTGGTAGAGTGCTAGGCAGAGGCTGGCTGCAGTTAAGGAGCCTTTCACTGCACATTGCTCCTGCCTCCAAAGCGTACTGCCCCACCTCCGCCCTGACTGTCCACCTGAAGTTCTCCCTTCCTCACAGGGGTGGCCTGAACAACCAGTGATCACATGAGTAACCTGGAACTTTGACCTACTTAGCCTAAATGATACCTGAAAGTGCTTGTGAGGTCATAAGCGCATACCATTTTCCCTGCGAGACAGAGGTGTAGAGTTTCTGGGAGGCCTCACAGCCACCCAGGATATAGGAGGTCCAAAAGGGTGTCACCAGCCCAGGCTGAAACCTCCTTCTCTTCCTGAATGCTTCACCTAGCCTGGGCCTCCCTCCCACCTGTCCCTCTGTCAGTAACCCTCAGTGAAACCCTAATCCTCACCCCGATTCTTGAACTTGCCCTTCAGCACTTAGGAGGCCACAAGCATAGCTGTGAAGCCTCTCCCCACACCACAAATGTTTTGGGCAGGATGCCAGGCTGGTCCTGCCTACATCCCATCAAGCTGCCACCACTCCTATTGACATACTTGCCCCAAGGTCCTACTTCTGGGCCATGAAGAGCTCTGTCAACTGCTGACTGGGCACACCCCATCCTGGGTGTCACTTGTCAAGACTCAGTTCTTGGTGGGCTCCTGCACACTGTGGCCCTTTTCCTGGGAGCTCACCTGCTATGCCTGGTATCTCTTCATAGACTTGTTGTGAGCACTTCATACATGACCTATTAAAACCCATGTTTCCATGTCCCAAGCTGTCTCAGCACAGGGTCAGAGCAGCACCACCCCTGCCATTGTTTTACCCAGCACCGAAGCCACCAGCCTGAGCCACTATTGTTTCCCTGCATGGAACTATGCAACTACAGCTCAGGGACCTTTTAAACACAAAGCACTGTACTCTGGTCACTGCTCTAAGTTCTAGGGCCACCTGTTCTGTCCTCTCTGATCTGTGAAACCTGCCGATTTCTCTAGCCCTTTCCTCAGGCTCACTCAGGGTCTTAGAACTGCAGTCTCTGCCCAGCTGCTCTCCTTCCACCAAAAGCATCAAAGCCTCCTTGATGTCTGTGTGGACCAATGCCCAGGGGTTATCTACCATACCCACCTTCTCTTTACAGAAATACCACAAACTGTAGCCACATGCTCACTCACTTCCTTCCTGACTGATGGGTCAGAAGTCTGTGAATGCTGCCACACTGCCTGCACAGCACAGGTGGGCTCTATGTGACCCTGGCTCCAGATCCACAATGAGCTCTAGATACAGGATGCTTAAACGCGGCTCTGGCATTTAGGAGTGAAAGCTACACAGATGAGCTGGAACAGCCTGTCCCCAAGCACTAGAAACTGCCCAGTCAGCAAGTATGCCAGGACTCTCATTCAGGGCATACAGAAGCCACAACCACAGCTCTGCAAATGGTGAGCATACCAACCAGGGGACACAATCTGGGGCCCATAGACATGACCAGGCAAACAGTGTGATGCTAAGCAAGTGTCTGAGGGCAGCGGTGCCACCTGCACCCCAAGGGCCTGAGTCACAAGGATACTCGTACTCAAATGAGATGCGTGTGCAGTCCACAGAGAGAGTGTTCTCCTCATCCTCATTCCGGTGGTTGTGCCGGGACACGTGGCGTTGCAGGATGCCTACATCGGTCACATACTTCATTCTGCAAAGGGCACTGGCCTGAGTTGGCTCCCTGCTCCCTTTACACACAGGCTATGATGAGGCTTCCCTCTCTCCCTCAGGGTCAGTCCACTGTGCAGGCTGCTCTGATGCAGGACAAGTAAGAATTTTTCACCTCTGCTTGGATATTAAACATTGCAGCGGAAGCAGCTGAGAGGAAGTGAGATGGAACTGGGAGGGGTGGGTTCTGGCCTCCCCTACTCCCTTTTGCACTGTTCTCTGGGTGACAGCTGGCCTGAAGAGGCCTCCTGAGCAGGCAATGAGGGAGGTCATGGACCACGCCTACCAGCCATGGGCAAGAATACACAGTAGAACAGTAGAGGGAGGACTAAACACAGGGAGAGCTCCCCAGCCCAGCAGGAGGCAAACCCCAGATCCACCTCCAAGTAGCCATAGAGCAGAATGGTGGTAGAAGGGCATTACCTGAGGAGCCACACACCAGGGTAGCGCCTGGCAGTACATGCATCCTATGCTCCCTTAAATGGAGAAGGGACAAAAGACCCTGCAGGACAGATGGTAAGGCCCAGGAAACATGCCCAGGAATTGGCCCCAATCCTGAGACCCATGACCCTCCCACTCCATGTGCCACACTGCAGGACTTAACAGGCAGGATGAGGGCACAGGGGTCTTTGCAAGCTGCAAGCAGAGGCTGTGCTTGGGGTAGTGCCAGACAACAGGCTTGGGCCCCTGTGGGAGAGTTAGCACAGGTTGAGGTCCCCATGAATTTCCTCTGACAGTCACCAGAGTAGAGACAAGAAAAGGCATCCCTCCCCGGCATCTGCATTCTAGGGGCTCTCTCTCTTACCAACAGTATCACACAGATGCCCACCGAGGAACAAAGGATTGGGTCCCATGCCAGCCCTCTGCAGCCCTTTCCCAGCCTTCTCCTTGCCTATGAGACTTCACCTAGCCTCCCTGGTAGGACCCCTGAGGCCCTCACTTCCTACCTGCCCCCCACAGACCACATCTGTGCCCAGACAGGACATAAAGGGCACAGGAAGCAGGGAAGACGCAACTCTCACCTCCCCTCTGGCTCCACCTGCTGGGCTCTCAGAGGGCGGACAAGCCTCCACACAAGGCTATACACTACTCTGCCAGTCCCCAGGATGAAGCCCTTCCTTGGTGCTAGAGACTCAGGCCTATGTCCGGCCGTCACCTCCCAAGGGCTCTAAGGTCACACTGCCACCCAGTTCCTTGCTGCAACTGCCTGTGGTCAGACCACGCAGTGAGACAGCACAGAGTCAACCTCAGAAAGTCCAAAGGAGTGCGTACTTACTGGGTGATCTTGTCTTGTACCCACTGGTCTGTTAGTCCAACGATGGCCCACCTAGGAAGAGAGTAGAGATGCAGCCATGCACTCACAGGTGCAATCTCCTGGCCTGACTTGACCAGGGCACACCCTGAGTCTCCCTGTGTGGGTAGAGAGCTTCCATGGGTGACTCTGGGCTACTGTGGGGTCACCATGTAGGAGGAGGGAGCTCTTGGACAAGGATGCAGGACATGGCTTTGGTGTCCTGGCTTTGAGTTTGTCCTGCCAGCGCAGGCCTACAGCAGACACCTATGTCCAGGCACTGGGGATCCTGGAGCATCACTTTACCTCTCAGAACTGGTGGTGCCACCGGCCCCTAGAGTGCTCTGGAGGTGCTTCACAGGGTGTACACTGACATCACCGCTAAACTGAAGGGGTCTGTAGGGGTGGATTACCCAGATGTCATGAAGCACACAGCAGGTGCTCACTACAGGATTCTACATCTTGTGGCAGTCATGTGTCCATGGCTACAGGCAAGTACGGAGCTCCCACCCAACCTTATAGGGGAGCCTGATCTCTGTCCCAGGGCCTGGGGGCTGTCAGCACACACCATGGAGGAGGTTCAAAGCTGAGAGGGCTGAGCCAGCTGTACAAAGACAGAGGGTGGGTATAACAGGTGGCAGCCTTGGGTGATGAAAGAAGCCCTCACGCCTAGTCATGGCCACTACAGCCCTGCGCCTGGGTCCTCTGAGGCCCTGATTCCATGTAGACCATTATAATCCCCACAGTAAGTGGTCAGATTTGGAAAGGGTTTCACCAGATTGCCATCAAGCAGAGGAAAAGACCATAACCTACAGTCAAAGGCTAAGGCAGTGGAAAAGGTCAACACCACGATCTCTTTGTTCAGAAACTGATTTAGTTTCTAAATAAGCCTGCGTCTCTGACACCTAGTGTGCACCCGTGAGTGCTCTCAGGCCATCCAGTAATGAATTTACAGATGACTATTCCTGCTTCTGACTTCACCACAAGCCAGGGTTGAAAGATGCCCAGCAAGGTCTGCCTTGTTCAAATTTCACGCTACCCTGCTGCATGAATTTCCCAAGCAGCAAGGCTGAGTAGTAGGGTGAAAGTATAGAGTCGCATCCAGGGGGCAACCACTGACCCTCTGCATTCGCCAGTATCTCCTCCCCACCAGAGGACTTTGTATGCAGCCCCCAGAGTCTCACAGTGAGGAAGAAATGCAGGACCCTGCTCGTTCCCAGAAAAGGGCTGCAACCAATGTTCCAGTGGGACTCATGCAGTGCCATCTTTCTCCAGAACCTGCCCGTCATGGGGTAGACAGGCTGCTCAGAGAAGGAAGCCACATGTGGCACTGATCTTATGTGGAAACTACGTACCATAACATGTCATTCAGATCCTTGGACATCATCCATGCCAGGTCGAACATCACCATGGCTGACTGCAAGAAAAAGAGAAGATAGAGGTCAAAGGCAGCTGTGCTCATGGGAGGGCACATGCTGGGGCCATGCCGTGCAGATGGCTAGACATAGCTGCCAGGGACCTTAGTTGGCCCTCTGCAGATTTAGGGGCTGCCCAGTCTGGCCAGAGTTCAAGGGTGGATTTCAGGCTAATCTGAGAGAGGAAGAGAGAGTAACTCATGTGAACCGTCTGCTAACTAAAGTCATTACTGCAGGCCCATTTCATTTCATCATGTAGCAAAGGAGGGTAGCCCGGCTGGTGCAATACTGTGCCAGAGCCCCTACACGCCTCATCAGGTACCACAGTGAGCATCACTGCATCCAAGTTCTCCTCCAAGCTGGCTGGCAGTTTCACATTCATTCCCAGGAAGGCAAGGTGAGACAAGGCCTTGGTTCTAGTGGATGTTCAAGAGGGGTAACTTAGAACCACTGTGAGCAGAGGGTTTGGGTTTTGGTAGATAATGAGGGAGAATCAGTGTCTGACCAGAAGACTCTAAAGCTCTGTTTACCAGGATTTGCCTGCTGCCTACCAGAGAGGATTCCAAGGGAACTGTCCACTTACCCAAAGAAGCCAGATATTTGCTGCCTTACCCATCCTATCCACTGTTTAGAATTTTCCATTTTCCAGGGCAGAGCAGAGACAGCAAAAATGATGCCTCAAAGGACATTGTGACCCAAATATAATGAAAGGGACACTAAAAATATGCCCAGAGTTCAATGTCACAGGGTCAAATTCTAAGACTAAATACAGAATGTTTTACTGGAAAAAGTAATTTTCTGGGGCTCCTTAAAGTCTTGAACTCTGCTCAACACTACTGGAGTCAACACAGCAGATTATCTATATAAAATTCTGCTCTATAATACATACACACTGAAGGGACTTTGTAAGTCTAGAGTTTCCTCCTTTTGCCAGAGGCCAATGAAGACTTGTTCTGAGTTTTTGATGAGCAAAAACAACAACTGCCTTTCTGTGAGCACCTACTGAATGAGGGACCACCTAGACAACTGCCTCTGAAATGAGGACTGTTCTCTTCATCTTACGAAGGAGCTTATGATTCAGAGGCCGTACCACCTGCCAAGGTCATACTAGGAAATTGTGAGTTCAGATTCAAACCAGACTTTCATGGTTTTACAACCTATGCTCGTTCCTCCTCCTGTTTTAGGATGCTGACCCCTAGAGGCATAACTAAGGCAAATTAATCTACTTACCGAAGTCCCATGATATTCATACTGCTCATAGTCGAAGAGGATGTCTCGTCTGTAATGACACAAAATGCAGGTCTTCAATGGAAGCAGTACCAGAAGACAAACATTTGGGAAATGCGAAACTTAACAGTACTCAAAGAAATGCAAACAAAGTCATGCTCTTTGTTTTCACAGATCAGCTCTTTCAGAGTGTACAGTAGTCCCCATTTCTCCTTGGGGAGATGTTCCAAGGTCCTCGCTAGATGTCTGAAATCCAGAATAGTACAGAAACCTATATAACTGTTGACTCTTGAACAACTCAAGGGTTAGGGGCACTCTCAATTCCTTGCAGTGAAAAATTTGATAGAACTTTTTTGACTCCCAGAAACTTAACCATTAATGATTAAGCTACTAATAGCCTTATTGATACAACAGTCAACTAACAGAAATTGTAAGTTATATGTATTATATATTGCATTCAGTATGCAAATTAGACAAAAGGAAGTATTAATATATGTTTTAGCGATAATCTAAATTCACATTATCTGTTTATAAGAAATTTGAGAAGGAACAACCAAAAATAAGCAAATAAATAAAGTACTGCTTCCTCTCCCTTCCTTCCTTTCTTAAAAGAAAGAAACAAAATTTAAGTGTAAGTGGACCCAAGCAGTTCAAACCCATGTCAAGAGTCAACTGCTACTGGAAGTAACCTATAGTTCAAAAGGAAGGGGAAGTGCGCTCTGGGGGAGTTGCAGTTAAGTCTATGGCCTCCAGCTGGTGTAGTCTCCACATACATCCCAAGGACCTGGGCTCATGATCCATGACCAGGGGAATAACAAAGATGAACAACTAAATAAAATTAATAAAAAGGTTCTTCTTCCATTCTCTGCCTGCATGCTTACTTGCCTGCATTCCTGTCTGTACCTTTCCTTTTGGAAAAAAGGGGCAGTGTGGGGAGATGGCCAGTCAAGTACTAGGTAGGTTATAAAGGCCATTCAGAACACTTTAAAATATTAAATGGGAAAATGCAAAATTCGGTGCATGTCACGTTAAATAAAACCTGCACAAGTATGGATAGCCCAGAAGATTAATCCAAAACTAGAATCTCATTCCATTAGTGGAAAGAGATTATATTCACTTTTCTGTCCTCACACCTCCTTCCACGAGCACGCCCTCGGAAGGGCAGGTGAAGCCAGGGGAGACAGGGCCCTCCATTTCGCAAGAACTTCAAGGACTAGATGCAGGCAATTCCCAGCTTAAGAGCCACTGCTGCTTGCTCACCACAGCAGGAATAACTTTCTAATATTTCTATTTTAAAGAACTTCAATTTTTCGATTAATTAATTTAATTAAGGATGAAGGGGAATCATTTTTTTTCTACAAAAATTTTTGACATAACTGGCTCTTCCCATCTGTAAACTTTCATAAATAAAAGTATCTACATCTAGAAAACTATAAAAATTGAAAGGTGGGGTTCATTACCCCTATCAGATGGTAGGTATGTGGACATCTAGTCCTGTCACTTGTGGAACCAGATGGCACACATGACCTTTCCTTCCTAGTCACTGCCAGGGTTTCTAAACCAAAGAATTTCCCCTAAAACAGAAACAGATGCATGCTGCCCCCAGGAAGTAACCAGATATTGGTGACCCCACAGACCTACAGAATGCACACATGGATGTGGTTTAAAGTTCATACTTACCTCCGGGCTTCCCACTCTCTTCGCTCCTGCTTCTTTAGGGTTTGCTCTATTACCTCCTGATTCAGGGACAAAAAGAACAAAAGATTGAACAAATGAGGCAGGAATTTTATCCCTGAGTCTAAGAAGGCTCCAATTTGGAAGTAGCCACTGGGCTCAGATCCCTGAGAGAAAGCGTGGGTTATTGCTGTGTCCTGAGCGCAGCCTGCTTCTGCAGGAGGGGCTGAGGAGGGGATCCATCAGCAATGAGGTCCACCACATGGTGGATAGAAGCAGAGGCTTCCCTAGTTCCTGGTTCAGGTTACGTTTCACCTGGTGCCCCCGTTTTCTGTAGCCTCCATCACTGTATGATCTTAGATAAGCCCAGGCCACTTCAAACCAGCTTCCTCACCAGAATTAATAAAAGCTAAGGTCTCTTAAATGCAATTGCATATTAGTAACTATTCTAATTTTATAGCACAATCTAATTTAGCTCTTTACAACAAAGGCATGAGATAATGTATAGTTTTAAAAATCCATGGTCCTCAAGTGGTGGCAGAGGACAATGGTGAAGAACACTTGGTGATTTGGTGGAGGGCAGGGTGTAGTGACATATACCTGAGGAATGGGGCACGTACACATGTGAGTTTATTTTAATGTGTAGAATAAGCTTCTGCAATGAAAAAGAAAATTCATAGAAAAAAATAAATTTATGGTCCTAAAACTTCTGTTTCCAGAAAAATGGGGTACATTTACTAAATGTTTACATTAACTAACTATACCTAAACATTGTGACATGCTATATAAATAACCAAAAAGACTCAAAGTAGAAAAGAATGCTGACTGGCCAGGGACTCTGAGACTTGAGGAATGACATGGTGATGAGTTCCCTGGGTTTCCTTTTAAAGTTCATATATCTCAGACTTGTTGCCTGAAGAAGATGGTATCCAGGAAAAAACAAGGACTACAGACCAAAACATACCCAATAAAAGGGAAAAGACCTTCTTAGGAGTAGCCTCACAAGACAAAGTTTTTAATTTTTAAATTATAATTGTTCTACCCTATCCAGCCCCACCAAAACAGTGTGTACCCCTTGGCTCAGCAAAGGCAGAGTGGGAAACTAGAAATCCACCCTTGTGAATACCTCCCATCTGTAACACCTCCTAACACCCCCACCTGGGTGGTGTCAGAGGGGACCATGTAGGCAACCTGGACCTTTCTTGCCCAGTATAAGCCAATCCTCTTGAAGATTTAGACGTCAAGGTCAAATGGAGAACTTAAACTTCTATCTCCACCTGCCTGTAAAGAGGCCACGATGCCCAACCCTCTTTTGTCAGTGGTATCAGAGAAAATAAAGCGGAAGGTTTAATATCCAGTTTCATGATCTAATACTAAAACATTTCGGTTTCATTTGAAAATCATACACTATATTAAGAACCTGGAAGATCCCAAACTGAATACAAAAAAAGAAATCCAAAGATGCCAACACCAAGATAACAAAGATGTTAGACATAGCTGACAAAGATTTTAAAGCAGTCATCATAAAAATGCTTCTACAAGCATCACAAATACACTTGAAGCAAATGAAAAAAATAGAAAACCTCAGCAAAATAAGAAACAAAGAAGAACCAAACAGAAATTTACAACTGAAAACATAGTAACTGAAATATAAACTCAGTGGATAGGCTGAGGAGAATAGAGAGAGAAAAAGAACCAGCAAATAGAATGGTAGAAATTATCCCACCTGATCAACAGAAACAAAATAGACTGGGAAAAAACCTAATACAGCCTCAGGAACATGTGGGACTACAACAAAAGATCTAAATTGATGTCATTGGTGCCCTTGAAGAAGAAAGCAAAGAGGGTAGGCTCCATACACAATGACCATGTTGCATAAACCACTTATATCCTAGTATAGAAGATGCGTCCTCTGGAGTGCCATCCAAAACTGAGCTTGGCCAGGGGCTCCAGACCCATGCTGCTCCTGATCTAATGTGACTGCATAAAAAGCACTTCCAGAGAGAGTACGGAAGGGAGGGAACACTTAATGCTATTTATTGCTTCTCCATACCACTTTAAAAAAATGTTTGCTATCTTGCAGTAGAGTTGAGCTGGCCTAAGTTTCATTTCATATGATGGAATTCTACTGTAGAGATAAGAATGCTATGGTTCAGAGAAGTCCAGTAACTTGCCTAAAGCCACAGAGTCGGAACACCGCAGAGTCCAGAATCAGCATTCATGACCACTGCCTCCCAGCTTAGCATGGGTCCAGCAGGCTCAGGGCTGACCTCTGGTCTCCGCAAGTGACACATTTTTCAGGACCTTGAGAAGCTCAAACTTACCTCTTCTAACCGTGTTCGCTTCTCAGAAGGCTCTGAGCCACTGTCGCTTTCATTTCCTGAATGCTCTTCATCCCTAAAGATGTCATCATAGTCAGGAACTTCAAGATCATCATCTTGTTTAATGAGCAGTTTGATCTGAGATTAAAACAAAGCAACAAAGTCTCCTCTTTGTCGGAAAACTATCCATCACATATTTTTCTCTTGTAGAATCTTATTTCCAATTAGCTGACTCAGAAGTTTTTTCTTTTTTTCTTTTAAAGGAAAGGTGCAGGCAGGAATGAAAATGAGCAGGCAGTCAGGAGAAGAGAGAAGCAATTTAACACTATTTCCATTTTAGTTGTTTACAGTGGTTGCTTCCCCCAAGGACTCGCGAATCAAACAAGGGGTATGTGGCTTGCGTCCCTTCAGAGGCTACTGACCTAACTGCTATTATGCCAGAGCATGCCAGAAGTTTTCTGTACATACAAATGGATGCCTGTTTGAGAAGAATTCCACACTTCTTGAAATTCTACAAGAAGTCATTTCCACTCAGTGAAGTGCTGGAGTTGTATTCTATATTACACAGAAATTCTAAAACTTTGAGAATTACCTATAGGTACTTAAGTCTGGAGGGAAAAGTTCCCTTTTAGGTGATCCACCAGGGCATCAAAATGAACACACCACAACTTGTCCTCCAACAGAAATTATGAAGACAGCAAGCTCCAAATGAAGAACACTCCATTTCTACAGTTCTAGCTTCTTTCTCTTACAGAGTTTCTCCACCTGAGAATTTCAGGACTAACACTTAGGTACTGTGGGTGGCAGATCAGCTGCAAGATTGGTTAGGGGAACTTCTCTACATCAGGCCCTGTGTTGGTTGCTCAGGGGTTCAAAGAGTAAGTGCAACAAAGCTGTTTTAGGTTAACAGTACCTCATGCCACTCTCTTGTTAGTCCTCATACCACTTCTTGGATGGGGTAGGCATGTCCCAGCCCCACATACAGGCAAATGGCTCTGTGGTCTCCTGACATTTAATGAGGCCTGATGGCCTTGAGTTCACTGCAGGGCTCTGGTCCCTGTACCTCCTTGGTCAAATGATTCCCACAAACACATTCCAGGCACCTCCAAGGGTTAAGTGCCACGTTTCCTGTCAAAGATGGACAAGACTAGATTCTTGTCCTGAAACCGCGCCAACTCCTATAGGGGGAAGGATGTGTGCTTTGCAAGAAAATCAGGTACAATGCTGTCTGTAGCATAAAAAGGTATAGAGAGATGAATGGGAGAATACAGGGAGGCATGGGGCCCAAAGGTCTGGTTACCTGGGTGTCATTGTACACATTCACTACATTGACTGGTCTGTGGGTATCACACACAAAAAATATGGCATCTTCATCAGGCTGAAGAATATCCAATAGGTCTACATTAGCTCCACAGTTTATGAGGATAAAATAACGGAACTGAAAAAAGAAGAGAGATAGTGTAGAGTAGGTGCGTTGACAAAGCTCCATCATCTTCACCACAGTAGGCCTCCAAGTCCTGTGGAGACACATTAAGCCCCTGACTCTTGGCAAGGCCAGGATGGTAAAGGGCTCCAAATATGGATAAGGCTCACCTGTGTAGAAATAGGAAGTATGTTAAGTGTTAAGAAATTGTAATTGAGTAGAAAAGTCTAACTATTCCTAATGCATCTTTCATACCTGTTCTTTATGCTCAAGAAATGTAGTTTCAAGTTCTTGCCACCCAGAAACTGGAACCAGTGTATACTGCACGTGGTCACAATGGAACAAGACCTGAAAAGAGATTATTAGGATGTCTACAATTTACCTTGGCATGCACTTTAAGAAAATTAAGTATATTGAAAGACAAATGTGGTCAGCAACATGGTAACAGGAGAAAGTAGGTGATGGGGATTGAGTGTTAACCATATCTTTCTGTCAATTTTGCTGAATATTTTTAAATTACCAAAGTAGAACACAGGGAGAAAAGTTGATCTTACTTCTAGGTCTTCTGAGAAGTAGTTCCTGAACAAAGGGACCAAAGTTCTTTTAAACACTATATACCATGTTCAAAACCTAACCAAAGTTCTTCTCTAACAGACTGTGCTTGCAGTATTGCATACGACACCATGATGCCCTTACAGCTGTCACGGTTTCCTCAGTCTCAGATACACATTTGAGAAGCCAGTACAGATCTAAGGGTTCCTCCAATGCAAATTTTGTACTTAGGCTATTATTATAAAATACTAACTTGTCTCCTTTCTTTAACTCACTTAATACTGTCCCAACAGTAAGGTGATCTCTAAGAATTCCCTTCCTCAGTTTTCATTTGTTGCTCTAGTCCCCAACACTCTCAGGGTACTCTCACGGTCCGGGTAGATGGTCCTTCTCTACCCTGGTCCTCACTTCCCTGGGGCCAGTTCCCCAACCCACTCTGATGTCTACTCTACGCCCTCACATCCTGCCTCAACTCCTAGTTCTCTGCCTCCCATCTACTGCCAGACCCACGCAGCACCTTCAACTGTCGTCCCAGCCCCGCCCTCCCAGGGTCCGCTGGGCTCACCTGAAGGATCTTGCAAGCGCACAGAGCGTCCACGTCCGAGGCCACGAAAAGAAGGACCCTCTGTCGGGGGGTGGAAAAAAGAGTATGCTAAGTGCAGAGACTGGAACCCTTGCCCCTCCTGCCCTTTCACAGACGATCACCATTATCTCTTGCCCCGCTCAAGGCCGCCGGATACAAGACAGGGGGTTACCTGGCTCAGGACCACTTCGTAAAACTCTTTGCGGAAATCGGACACGAACATGACCACAGAGGCCAGACACTAAAAGGTAGTACACAGACACTCAAGGGCTCGGATGGCGGAGAAGAATCCCGCCAAACCAGGACTCTTAGGATTGGCTAAGGGACACCAACCAATAGCTACTTAGGTCCCCCAGCCTTTCCTCCTCTCTGATTGGGCTATATTGTGGGCGGGCACTATCGCTCGCCATTCAGGGCTATAACAGGCCGGCTCGCGCACACCCCTCCCCCGCACAAGCCATTAACAGGCTTTCCCGTTTCAATTCTGTCATTTACTAGAAACCCGACGCTCGGCAGACGTCATCAGAGATGGCATTGCCTCCCACTGGGAACTGCACAAAAAGAAGCGTCATCGCCATAAATCTAGTTTATTTATCCATCGAATGAGGGGGTCACTTTAGGATTGCAATACGCTCTCGGTTTAGTCCGGAAGCGGATGTGTCGCTCACTTCCGCCCGAGTCCGAACCGGTAGTAACAACGGCCGGCAATTCTTCGTGCATTCTGGGTAGTGTAGTCAGTGAGGAGAACGGGCGCTACTAAATTCATCTAGAGGGGAGTCCTATCATATTGTAGTTTGGATTTAATTGTACAGATCACTCTAGAGTGGAAAAACCAGAATAGAAAAGACTTTCAGTGTATACGGCTGGTAAATTTTGGATCCAGCACCTTTCCCCGGCCCTAGCTCCTTAGCTGCCCATCCCCTTCTTCGGTGTCTACCCTCGGCCTTCAGGTTGGAAGTTCCGGTGACCCTCCTAGGAGTCGGAGCTGAGTCCGTAGCGGTTGACGAGAGTTGGTGGGCTCTCACATTTTAGCGTTCCCTGGGCGCAGCGGCATCTGCCAGGCAGAGGAGTCCATCATGGTGAGCTCCGTGGGCAGGGCCGGCCGAGAACTAGGACCAGAGCCCCTAGGTCGGGCCTCACAGTGACTGACGAGCGTCCAGAGATGCCGAGTCACCGGGCCCTGAGCCTGGCCCTTCTGCTCATCGCTTCTTAGGCCAAGAACCAGACTCTTGAACACCAAGGTCGTCGGAGCCGCTTGTTGGGGCATGGTTGGCATATCTCTCAGTTGAGACATCGTAATTTTTAGAATTGAAACCAGGACCAGTTGTAGTATTACCAGGCATGGCAGTGGTGTGGCGGTGTGAGGGTGGAGTTGTGTACAGTTGCAGGACACCTGTACCCCTGTCTGGCAATTTGAAGCTAGTTTGTTGAGTTTGTGTTTGCCCAAATTAACTTTTAGAAAACTGAAACTGGGACAATTTCAAGTTGAGTGGGATACTAGAACAACTTCGCTAAAAGGGGACAATCCTTGTCAAAGCGGGAACTGTTGGTAACCCTATCTTAGTTGAACTCTTGATGGTAAAATGAAATTTTCTACTTATATTTATCCCCAGCTCTTACAAGTGCTAGTAGCAAGTTTCCAGAAGCAACAGAAGGTTGTTGGGGTAAGGCGCAGAATCAGGTTTTTCCAGGCAGAAAGCATGGTGGGCAGGTGGGGGTTAATGGTTGACCAGCAACCCTGTGGAGGGGATCCCCCCCCTTGGTTCTTTGATTGTGCCTGGGCTGTTGTCATGCCTTTGGTTCTTTAAATGATTCAGTGAAGGTAGCAGGATAGCTGATGTTTGCTGGCACTTTCTGCTTTACACAGCTTTTTCACACCTCCAATTCCTCATTTAATCTCTTCGGGGCCCTTAAAGTCCAGGATGATGATTATCATTTTAACTATGAGAAAACCAAGTTTAAAGAGGTTGACAGTGTACTTGAAGTCAAAAAGTGAGAAGTAGAAATTTGAAGCCGAGTTTGTCTGGCTACAAAGCTCAGTCTTATTACTGTCGTGCAGCATTGCCTTGGTGTTGCCTGTTTATTTTAGTGAAAAGGGATCATTACTAGCCTAAGTGTGTCATGCCTAATCATATTTTTCTTCTCAAGTTTATCCATTTTACAGATACCGATTAGGTACTAGGCAATATGCTAGACATTGGGGTTATAAAGGAAGGCAGGAAAGAACAGCAGGAGATACAGAAGGTCAAACACATATTGTTAAGGGCATTAAATATTTTGTGGGCATTTTTCTCTTTCTTGGTAAGAAAAAATGACTCTAATGGTCTAGTAAGAGGACTCAGGAAGACCCCATTCCTCTCCCTTCTTTCATCCAGAAACACGGTTGTTTTAAATTATGCTTCTGGCAAAATTTTGTTGAACAGAGTTCTGCTCTTAGAGCTATTGCTCAGGGAATGAAGCAGTATTTGACATTTGAAGCCTAAACATGCTGTCTTTGCATCTTAGGAAGGCAACTGATTGATTGAGCTTGCTAATTTTTGTATTGCTAATAAACTGCCTTGTCAGTAGATAGTTCCCCTACTTAATGCAATTTGGAATCAAGTCAAGAAATATCTGTCTAGTAAGAGGTTGTTGTGAAACTTTAAAAAACACATAAAGTTACCATCTTAATTAATTTTAAGTGTACAGTTCAATAATCTTACATATATTCATGTTTTAATAGATCCCCAGAACTTTTCATCTTGCAAAATCAAATCTCTGTTCCATTGAATATCAACTCCCTCCAGCTCCTGGCAGCCACCATTCTACTTTCTGTCTCTGAATATGACTCTTCTAGGAACCTCTAGGGACAAAAGCAGAATCATAAAGTACTTGTCTTTTGTGACTGACTGCTATCACTTAGTGTAATGTCCTTGGGGTTGTAGCCTGTGTCAGAATCTCCTTTCTTTTTGAGGCTGAAAAAGTTTCATTGTGTGCATGCGCCACATTTTGTTTCCCTGTTCATCTGTTGATGATTATTTGGGTTGTTTCTGCCTCCTGGCTATTATGAATAGTGCTACTGTGAATATGGATAACAGATATCTCTTCAAGACACTTCTTCAGTTGTTTTGGATATATATGCTATTGTGAGATTTTATATTCTTTTTTTAATGTCATAGTAATTGTAATACTTTGAGCAATCCTGGATTGCTGTGGAACATGTTTCCCAAATCTCTCAGAATCCATAGTTTAATTTTATGTTTTTGATGACACCATGTCTTGACTTTAACTATTAATGTATCACTGTGTAGCACATGAGAGCACTTTGGAGGGACACTAGCACTGACCTGGGGCTGAGCAGGGAAGGTTCCTGGAAAAAAGAAAGGATGGTCAAGGGAAAGATACAAATACTGCGGGCCTGCTTTTCCCCCTACCTGGAAAGTTGTTCCCTGTTTTCTGCCTGGTTCCCTTTCCTGACATTCGGGTTTCTGCAGAGTTCCTTCCTGATCACCCACTTAAAATAGCATTTCCAGACCCTCTTCTTTTCCTTAGAGCACTTACTGCTATCAGACATGCAAGTGGTCTATTTTGCTTGTTTCACTTACCTGAAACATCATTTCCCTGGGACAGAAATTGTACCTATTTTGCTAATGAACATCATAGAGTGATGTTTCCTTAGTGCTTAGATCAGGAACAGATAAGGGGTACTTAATAGTGATGCCTTTCAAATTAATGAGAAGAGGAAATATTTTAGGTGGAGCAACCTGCCAGGCCAGGACATCAGTACCAGATCCTGAGGTGTGTTCAAGGACCAACCAGGACCTTGGGGGAGCAGGGAACCCTGAAAGAGGTTAAGGGCAGGCTTGATGTGGCCAGTTTTATATTTTAGTAAGATTACACCATCTAAAAATGGTGTGAGATGGGAGGGACAAGATCAGGCAAGGCAGAAAAGATGGAAACTTGTTTGACATTCACCAGGTTATGGGAAATGCTTCAGTCAGATGCTCTGGTGTATTAGGATTTTGGTGCTTATAAATTACCCTGACCCATCTGGCTTTGACGTGTTAAATGTACCTTAGTTCTGTTCTAACTCCAGTATTTCTTTCCTCCTTCTAGTTCTCTTTCAATATGTTTGACCACCCGATTCCCCGAGTCTTCCAGAACCGTTTCTCCACACAGTACCGCTGCTTCTCCGTGTCCATGCTAGCAGGGCCTAATGACAGGTCAGATGTGGAGAAAGGAGGGAAGAGTATGTCCTTGTTTTTATTTTGAACAATAATCTTTCTTGCTCTCACCCTGCAGTGTCTGTAGCTTTCAGTCATCCTTATTTTGCATGTGTAGCCACAAGCCAGTATTCTAGTGAAAATGTTGGTCCCTTTCAGACTTGCTAAGGCGGGGGTGATTGATTTATGACTAGTTATTATAATCACTAATTATGACTTAATTTTTGGCTAGTAGACATTCTGCTCCCCGAAATAAATTAGCAGCAAGTTTCTTGATGAAAGATAACTTGGAAATTTTGGTTACCCTAAAATTTCATTGAATACTTTAAAAAGATACAGCAAAACTGTAATTTTGCTTTCGTTCTGTACTTTTTATCTTCTTAATATTTCTTAAATATTCTTTCCACAGTAATTATGCCGCCCTCAGCCCTCGATCAACTCAGTAAGTATTTTTGATATGACTTGAGAACTGAGGTAATGTAAATATGGTGCCAGACACAGGCATCTCTCATTATGTCTGGATGAGAATCATGCCTGGAGGTTATATGGTGGATGGGAAGGAAGAGCCAAGGCCATGGATGCTTCTGAGAAACAGTAGCCAGCCAGGGGCCAGTGAGTTCTCAGCTCCAATTCCCTCCATTGTAAACAAGAGTTCCGCTACCCTGACATTGCTGCCCCTGTCATGTCAGGACTAAAGGAAGTTGTGAGTACCCAGTACCAGGCACTGATGCCATTAGCTGGGTGCACTAGGTTTTCTTCCAAAGGCCAGTGGTCAGCATCTAAGAGGATGCTATGCTGTAGGTTTCTTATTTCCTCCTCAGCCCAGATCTGCATTTCTAACCCCATTTCTGCCCCATTTCAACTGCATTACACCAAAAACTGGGCTATCTTCTGTTCAAGAAGTTGTTCCTCTTGCCAGCTCCTGCTTCTTACCAGGGTCAAGAAAGAACTATAGGTTGTGAAAGAAGTAGCAGTTTTCCTTTCTTTCCCCAAATCCTTATCCCAGGAGAATAACTTGGAGACCTGAACCTCATTCCACTTGGATGTGGAAAACCCTAACCGTGAGTGGTCATTGTCTTTGACACTTGGGGATGTTTCTGGTATGAATTCCTTCCATCTGAGACACAGAGACCCCCAAGGGGCAATTTCATATTCATTGTCCGGTGGGGTTGGGGGCAGTGTGGTGGAGAAGGAGCGCTGGTGCTGGTGTTGTTCCAGCCTAGGCTTTGTTCCCAGCCTGACTTGGCTCTGGACTAGTGACTTGACCTCCCTGAACCTCAGCGTTCTCATCTTTAGGTGGAGACACTCAGCATTGGAGCTGCTGTGTGACAGGAGTATGTCTTCCAGATGGTGCCCTTTGCTTTGTGTGTAAATAGCCCAAGTCTATATAAGACCAGTCAGAGGCAGGAGATGTCTTTTCATCGGCAGGGCTGAACCAGTGCTAAGAGCAGTGGAAGGCTTTCATTCTGTCTTTAACTCAGACTGTGGATAGAGCCATCAGTTTATACCTCTCAGGCAGGCTGCTGTTATTACAGAAGAGGGAAGGAGGAAGCAAACTTCCCAGAGAGCCTGCCTGGGAGGGCTGACCTAGGAACTGAGCATCAACTGTGACCCTTGTCACAGTGTCTTACGACCCAGGGATTGGGACAAACCTTTAGTATTAGTATTGTTCAAACTTTTTATTATTATTATTTTTTTAATGAAAAATACAGACAGGAAAATTGAGGAGGAAGAAGACGCACTTTATTTTATTTTCATTTAGTTGTTCACAGTGGTTGTTTCTTCCCCGACCTGGGACTTATACCCAGGGGTATGTGGCCTGCGTCCTTCAGAGGCAGTTAACCTAATTGCTACTCCATCAGGGCATGCCAGTCAAACCTTTAAGTCATGAAAGAAACTCTTCGACAATATGAAATCTTTCAGAGTCCTAATTTTTTTTTTTTAAAGAGTTGCTCTTCAGGTTAGAAGAAAGGTAAAGGTGTGCAGAGGACTCTTCTCTTAAGTCACAAAATGTAGTTTTCAAACCACTGACCTGAGTAACACAGGTGTCTTCTAATGGCAAGAATCTCAGCTCCTTGGCCAACCCAAACCACTGCAGTTTCCCGCACAGCTCTACGATTGGCAGGTGCTCTGAACGGAGGACCCGGCTTCTGGGTCCTTGGCCGCTGTACTGCCAGAATTCTTGTCACCCTGGGTGAGGGGGAACACCTATGCCTGCTGCTCCCTCCACCTTGAAACACCATTTCTGGAGGTCCTTTTCCCATTGGGTTTCATGCCCAGGCTTGTTACTTGATTTGCTTCACTAGAATTTTTAGGGAGATCCCAAATGGAATCCTGTTACTGACCAGCACTTCCATTACTGTATTTGCCTGAAATGACAGGCATGTCACTGAATCTATGTGTCATAGATTCCTGTTTATAAGAGAAATGATGACTTATCTCTATGTTAGGAAGACAGAGAGCTTCTGGCTCCTGGCAAACACTATCATGACACCAGTACATCCCAGATCCCTCTCCTAGCGCTCTGATTCCCTTGGGTTCAGGTCACCAGCCCCTTCTTTCTGTGCCCTTGACTCTTGGGTCAGTATGCCAGCAGTCCTGTGAGCCTGCCTCCCAGGTGGCTTCCCATGTGGCCTCTCCTCAGGGACCACTGGAGCAAGGGGACTCTGCTTGTCATGATCCTGCTGGAAGCCCACAGTGCTAACTTGTCCACCCTTTGAGGTGTCCTGCCAGGCCTCTCCTCTCCTGATAGACTGCTTCTCCACCTCGTCCCTGTGCCCGAGTCTTGCCTAATTGCCATCCTTTCTCAAGCTGACTGGACTCCTCAATGCTCAATTTCTGGGCTGCTTCCTCTGCTAGGAATTCCTCCCTGATCTGCCAATAACGACCTGGAGGGCCACCCCTGGGATCCTTGCCTTTCCCTCTCCTTTCTCACAGCACACAGCCCCTTCGGTATGTTTGGTTTCTTGTCATTATCTTCTTTTTTTTTTTTTTTTCAATTAAAAGGAACCAGAAATGGAAGAGAAGGGAAAAAAAAAATTGAATACTTTTTTAAAAAAGATGACATAATACACCTCTACCACATGATCCCTCCCCCAAGTTCTTCCCCTCTGATGACTTTAGCCTTGCTCGCAAAATCTAAAGTTTTGTGCTAATATTATCAATGTTCATGTTTCTCCATATTCTAAAGCTAGGGGAAATCATCCAACGATTACCTCTCTCCTTTGGACTCACATGACTCAGCAAAATTCCCTCTCTTTTTTTCTCACCTTTCTACTTAGAAATCTTTGGAGACAGGGATTTCGTCAAGCACATATTTGACATTTAATTGATTTATGAGGAGTTGCATGAACATTTTAAAATCATGATTTCAGAAAGCTATAGGTGTATGCCAGTGCTGTGTTCCTGAGTCTCCATCCTTCTCCAGCACCTTCAGGTTAAGAGCTGTGCTCCTGCAGGTAGCATGAGGTATGGTGGGTAGGCAGACTTCTAAGAACTAAGCACTACATGACTTCTGTGCCTACCCTGGGGACAAGGTGGTGCAGAGCCTCTGGGTGCCTGAGGAGGCCCCAGGAGAAGGCACTGGGTGAAGAAGTTTCATCCAAAGAAGCCAGGCCTCATAGCTTCTTTCTTCTTTTTAGGCCGCCTTAACATTACCTACCCCATGCTATTCAAACTGACCAACAAGAACTCAGACCGCATGACGCACTGTGGTGTGCTGGAATTCGTGGCTGATGAGGGCATCTGTTACCTCCCACACTGGGTGAGTGGGGCCACCTAGTCTCTCCAGTGTTTGTGCTCCTTGGCCTGAAGGGTGGGGACCTTGTAGTTGGGGACCCCTGTATTGTGCATGTGAATCCAACTCTCCACCAGAGTGATGTGACTAAAGAGGGAGAGGGTGGAACACTGGGCCTGGGGGCTCGTGGGTGCACCTTGTGCGGCCTTTGTGAAAGCTGGACAACTGTAGCCTAGAACCCACAAGCCGTTTATCTGCAGTCTCCTAGGTCAGCTTTTAAAAGCATGGAGCAGGAGTATTAATGAGGTGGTCTAACTCTATAGAGTTCTAGATTTTTATACATTCCTCCATGTTTCCAGTAGTGTCTTCCCCAATGCTGTCACAGGGAAAATGTTTAGACACTTACCTGTAATAACCTTTGCAAAGCACTCAGCTTTGTTGCCCTAGGAATGAAACTTTTTCTTCCATGCTCAGACTTTCTCTAGCTCTCCTCTCTCTCTAGCTCCCCTGTCTCCTCAGACCCCTTTTCTCTTCAGTTTCTCTCTCCCTCAGACCTCCTTCTCCCCAGCGTCCCCCACTCCTCAGACCCCCTTCTTTCCCCAGTACCCCCTTTCTCCAGACCCTCTCTCTCCCCAGCACGCCCCTCCCCAGTTACCTTCCCTTCCCAGACCCCTTCTTTCCCCAGATCCCCTCTCCCCAGACCTCCTCTGTCCACAGATCCTCCCTCTCCTCAGATTCCCCTTCTCCTCAGATCCCCTCTCTCTCCAGCTACCCTGTTGGTTAAACCCCTCCCTTCCTCCCCCTTCACCTGGTGTGGGCAGAGCTGGGAAATCACCCAGGGCCTGGACGTGTTCTGAAGTATCAATCCTTCTGCTTTGTGTTCCCTATGTGTGATGACTGAGCTTGCAAAAGAGTGACCTTAGCTCCTGTTTTTGAGATTAAATACAAATAGTGTTTGAATGCTTATTCGCTGTGGTAGTGGATTTCCTCTCCTTTTCCCATTGGAGGTGGCTGTCTTCCTCTTGATCCTGGGTTTATCCTGAGACCTCTTCCCCACAGAAGCCCTTATCTCCCTCACACCTGCTGCCTGACCTTTCCTGTGCTATTGCCCCATATCTGTCCTGTGGGGGCTTTTACACTTAAAGCCAACTCACTGCTGGAGCCTCACTTTCAGTGTCTGCAGGTTTCCCTTGCAGGTGCAAGGCCTTGATCCGCTCATTGGGTAGAGCACTGTGATTGGCTGGTTTGTCAGGCAGTGAAACTTTCTAGGTCACTCTTAACCTGCAGAGGCTCTTTTGTAGCTCATCTGTGGAGGTTAAAGAAGAGGTGGGGACATTGGGAGACACTACCTTGAGGTTTCTGTCTCCAACCCACACTTGGAGTGCATGTGATCCCTTTGCCCAAGCTCTCAGACCACTCTTTTTTTTCAGACATTTATTTTATTTTGTTGTTCATCTTGGTTGTTTTCCCCCACCCCTACCTTCTCAGATCGCTTTGGATCTCAGACTTATCTAGTTACTGATTCTCTCCCAACATCTTTCTCTGAGTCTTCCTGTTCAACCTCAAGTGGGTGACCTGAACTCCCAACTTTCCTGTTTGTGTTGCCTGTGACTGTAATCCTTTTGCCAGCTAAGAGTCATAGGCTCTCTTTCTGCCCTTCATCAGCAGATTTCCTAAAGGAGTTTCTAAGGAACTGTGAACTTGACCTTGTAGCTGGGGACCTGTAGTCTAAAGATAGGGGAAGCCCTTAGCTTCCTATGAAACATCAGTCTCCAAGGTCACCAAATATCTCATTTGTATCTCTGTCCTTAACTGCCCACCTGTGGCCTTTGGTAGAACAGCTACGCCTCCATTTCTGTGGTTCCCAGAGCCCTTCACCACAAGTGTGTTAGGGCCTCTATAAGCTCATCCCTGGGGTCTAGTTCACCCTTGGACTATGCTGGCCGTAGACTTTGTTCTGGTCTTCATTCCTCCTACCTCTATCACATCTCTCAGCAGTTAGAGTCAACTCCTTGTCACTGTTCTCAAGCCTCTGTGGGCAATGGTGCTATTCTAAAAACACCACCACTGAATTGTTCTCCAAGGGCTCTGATAACAGGTTCACCCCAAAGCTGCCCCTGTTTGGCGGGCCAGGGACTGGAGCACTGATCTGATGAAAGGAGATAGGCGTTGATGTGATTCCTATTAAAGCTGGGGTGGGTGTGTGGAGGTTTGCCCAGGTGATTCTCTCTACTTTTGTATGTTTGAGATTCTCTTTTAAAAAGTTTAAAATAAGAAAAACAAAATGTCATTCCAAGACATACAACTTCTCATTTCTGACCCAACCTCCTTGCCTTGGAGCCCCAAATCCTGACCTTGCTCCCTAAACACCTTTTTTCATCTCTCCATTTCATTCTATACAGTGTGTACCTTGCAGGGTAGTCTAATAGAGGTTTGGGCTGTCTACAGTTTTGTATGACTCTCTAGAAAACACCCCTGGGGTCTCAGCAGTGGGTCTGTTCCATGCATGGTCAGCTCTCCTGGTCCTGTCATTATTCTACTTTAAATCCTGCCCCCATTTATCCCAGAACCTTGTAAGTTGGGTGGGACAACTTGAGAATGTGGCAGGTGAGCTTACCTGGGAAAACGCTTCACCCAGGAGCCTTGGAGCTGGTGGTCTAGTAGCCTGTGCTGCCTCTCCCTTCCAGGGCTGGCCAGTCTCAAAGACTCGTGGAGACTTATATTGCCCCTCTAGCAGCCTCCGTGCACCTTCCTTCCATGTCTTTGTGTCACTTTCTCACTTGTCTTTTCCTCCTTCCTGACATCAAATCACAAATTACCTGTCCCTAAGTCTTTGTCTCGGGCTGCTCCTCCAGAGCCCCAAGGGACGACCCCTTGTGAACAGCAGACTTGGGTCTGCCTGATGTATGAGTCAGTGGTGATCCTGCTGGCCACTTGACTTCTAGCAGCCTCATGAAACCTCCTCTTTCTTTAGATGATGCAGAACTTGCTGTTGGAAGAAGGGGGCTTGGTTCAGGTGGAGAGCGTCAACCTTCAAGTGGCTACATACTCCAAATTCCAGCCTCAGAGCCCTGACTTCCTGGATATCACCAACCCCAAAGCAGTGTATCCTTTTGAAATAAAAAGGGTTCTACTGGAGAGAGGAGTTGTGCTGACAGTAAACACCAAGTGTTTTGTTGAATGTGTATCTACTTCGGGGATCACACATTTGCTTATGATTGGAGAATAATGGCATTCAACCAGCACTGCTACTGTGGCTTCTGGACTTGGGCCTCAGCATGGGTTCTGGGCATTCTCTCTGCCTCTTCTGTCAGCCCCCAACCCTTCTTGGGCCCTTGATGCCCCAGCTCGGCCATGAACTCAGCACTCAACCTCACCTTCCTCCAGACTGAGAACTATGCAAACCAGTAGGAAGCACTGAATTAGTGTGTTTTCTATCTCTCAGCCAAGGGAAAAAAAAGGTTTTAGGTTCTGGTGATTTTTCTCTGACCTTAAACCAAACCGTATATGTTTATAATTTAAGGAATGACCAGCGTGGGCAAGGGATATACTGTGTGTAGACTACAATCCAGATCTGTAGCTTGACTTTTCAAGATCATGTTATAGATTGGCACACCAGCACCTATTTTTTTAAATGCATGCTTGAAAAAAACAATTGAATAAGAAAGACAGGAAGTTAAAAGTGTCTTCCATCTTCCTCACCTGTGAACTGTCCCCAAATGGAATCCAGGAGCAAGGTGTGCTACCAGCCACATGCTGGATGCGGTGGGCCATGTTGAGTCCTCTGCTGCCTTTCTGGAGAGACGTATCGAGTCATCTGTGCTTGGCTCCTGCACATGTCGGGTATTGGGCTCTTCACTCTCAGCAGTCAGTGATGGAGGCTGGCTTTCCATGATGAGGTCTGGTTACCTTGTGCCTCAGGGACCTAGTCTTCTCCACTGCCCCCCCCCCAAGATTTTCATGTGTAAAATTTGTTGGTTAGCTTTCAGAAATTGTTTCTTTTGGCAAAGTTGTTAGTGTGTGAAGAGGTGTCCCTTTTATTGACTGAGAACCAGCCCAGTGCTCCCTGGTATAGCTGACTGGATAAAAGACAGTCTTAGCATGGGTTGGGGCTGAGGTTCGGGGTAGGGACACAACCATGATGCAGGGAGCCATCTCCAACCCAGAGACTTGGTAGGCTGACTCTGACAGCTCAGGGATCACTGAGAAAAGTCAAGGGAAAGGCACCTCTGCAGCTTGATGTTTCATGTGAGGGAAGTAAGACAATATGCCACATAAGGCTCCTTCCACAATGCTCTTGTTATCCTGAAGGGCTCTTTGACCAAGAGAAGTGTACCTAATACAGCCTGGTTCTTTCTCCCTCAGTGTGACTCCAAGATCCTCATCTAGATACGCCATGTCACATCAATGGGTCCTGGAGCCACATTTTATGTTTAAAACCATTTTGTAAATTGATGGAATTAAAATATTCCATGTGGTTAGATGTTACTCCCTTGTCTGGGCATTTTAATATTTAATTTTTTGAAGTGTTTACTATGATAAAAGGGGATTAGAGTTTATTTTTTAGTTTTTAATTTTTACTTTGGAGCATATCATAAAGTTTGGTTATCAGCCCAAAAGATAGAAGCACCAGAAGTATAAATGGAAACATCTTTGAATGAATCATAGATAGTTTCCCTCAAAAAATCAATTTTTACTTCTTCAGTGTTCTGATAGGATTTTAAAAATCAACTTGTTGAGGTATCATTTACATACAAGTGCAGA
The DNA here is from genome assembly GCA_004363575.1 of Solenodon paradoxus. NCBI lineage: Eukaryota > Metazoa > Chordata > Mammalia > Eulipotyphla > Solenodontidae > Solenodon > Solenodon paradoxus. The sequence continues at coordinate 388,191 of RJWH01000529.1, forward strand.
GTTTGGTAAGTTTGACAAATGTGGACACTTGTTTCCCCAGAACTTTTCCATTTTCCCCAAATGTCCCCATGCTCTTTCCTGCCTGTCTTTTCTGACCCCAGGGCCAGCTTCCTCTCAGCTGCTCCCCACCCTCAGAGATCTGTCTTTCCTTTTGTGCTAGTGGAGTGTGATCTTTTTTTTGTAGCTGGTTCTCTCTGTCAGTAGAGTGCTCAGTGGTATTTCATGTTGGCATTTGTTCCTTACTGTTCAGTAATAGCCTCATAAGAGTAATAGCTGTATGGAAGTTATGCGTTTCAGTACCAGTGTGGTTACTCTTTTCTGATGGGGACCCATCCAAATTCGTCATAGAAACGTTTCACATTTACGGTACCTGTCTCGTCATGTTGCCTTGACAATTGTGTCTGCAGATTAGAAAATGCATTGAGAAACTTTGCCTGTCTGACTACTGGGGATGTGATTGCCATCAACTACAATGAGAAAGTGAGTATCTCAGCTATGGGCCAGCAGGTGATAAGGCTGCCAGTTGTGCCTCAATTAGAATGGTCTCAATGGCACCTATAATTTATAGTGACACAAAACTACTTGGTTCTGTCCTCCACTGGAAGCACACAGGCCCTCTTTGAGTCTGTAGCATACTCCAAGAGGTTCAGGGCATCTAGGAAGGAGAGTCCTGTTCTACCTGGGAGCAGTGCCAGCAGAGGTCATGACCTCTCCTCATGGGAGCTCACATCCTCTTCCTCTTCCTCCTGTTTTCTTTCTTTTTTTTTTTTAAAGGAAAGGTGCAGGCAGGTAGGCAAGCAGGAAGACAGAGGTCCAAGAAGCATTTTATTTAGTTCTTCACACTGGTTGTTCCCCCACTGCCCTGGGTCTTGAACCCAGGACCTTGGGCTGTATGTGGAACTGCTCCCACGTGTGCTAGACCACTAAGTCACAACGGCACACTCATTTTGTTTGTTAGTTAATTTTTTTTTTCCTCTGTTTTCTTAGTTTGTTTTTTCTTAACTCCTCTGGGCCTGACCCTTCCTGACACAAGTTTTTTGGGTCTGAATACCTCATATTTATCGATGATTCTCTGCTTTTTAGGTATCTGGATTTGGATGATTTAGCTGTATCTAATCCTCCATTTCTTATTCAGTTCGTACATAATTGATACATATTTCCATAAAATTCAAGACAGCATCCTTCTTCCCCATTATCCACGGTAACACATCTGAGGGAAGATGCAATAATAGTTGTCAGTCCTGTAGACCGTCCTGCTATATATAGGCAAAGCACAGTAATATGGGTGTCCCTCATCCGCTATAACCGTGAAATATTCACTCCAGAGAACTGTTGATAGGACAGATTTCCCAGTGCTTAGGAGAGATCACAGCCCCAACTTACCTTTTCCTGAAGCCAGCTCTTAGCTCTGCCACGTATTTCTGTCCTCTCAGGGGCAGGAGATAGGGGCCCCTCACAGCCACGGTAGGAGTCTTGGTCCAGCCGGTACCTGTGTCTGAGATTGGGAGGCAGTTGTTCCCTCAGTGTCAATGTTGGAATCGAGCATGTTCTATCACAGTTTTCCTTCTTTTTGAGGCATCAAATACCGATAATGCTTATTTTTCAATTTTGTGTATTTCAAATCATACTTTTCTATTTTTTATAGACTAATAATCTTATTTCCTTTAACTTTCTGAGGAACATTTTGGGTATTATCTACCTTAGCCGAATACTTTAAGCTTTTATAATTCATTACAGGCAGCCTTAATGTATTTGTTCTTTATGTTAAAGTAATAATGCTGAGTATAATTTTTAAATAAAAGATAAAAGATAATATTGTAATGTTTGCACTGAAAGGAAAAGAAAGTTTACCTAGACACAGAATTGAGACACGTTTGGACTTCTTTTGAAAGTATGGATAAGTAGATAATTTTCTAAAGGGCTCCTCATTAAACTCAAAATAAGTCAGAGTAAAACCTAGATTGTTAACACATTATCAGTTTCACAAAAAATATAGAATCCTTTCAAGACTATCTTCATCAGGGTTGCCCTAAAGGTAAATGGTCCTATCATTGCTTAGTGAGAAATCTCAATTGGAGACTTCCATATTAATTAGGACTCTCAAAGGCCCATAGATGGGTGTTGACTTTGTCTCAGGAGAAAGAACCCAGATTCTTTCTGAGAAAAGTTCCCCCAGTTTAGTGGAGCCCTTGGATTACTATAGTTTGAATTAGCAACTAGGATGTCTTAACCATCAGAGACCAGGTACAACAAAAGTAGACTGAGACCCTTATGGATCAGTATTGGAACTTTCAGGTACAAATATAAAATAATAGGCATAAAATGTTCAAAGCAATTTTGATAAGGAACCAAAATTTAACAAACAATAAAAGACTATCAGAAGCACACCCTGGTGGAGTAACAGTCAGGTCAATTGTCTCCAAAGGCGTGCAGAACCTGAGCTTGTGTCCTGAATGCGGGGCCTGGGATGGGACAACCAGTGTGAGCAATTAAATAAAGATAAATTGCTTCTTCCTGCCTACACTTTCCTTTAAAAAAGAAAAAAGAATGAGAGCAAAATAAAAATATTTTCCAATAAACAAAATCTGAAGGAGTTTATTTACCAGCTGAACTTTGAAAGAATGCACTTGAGGAATAAGAATTCTCCTAGGAGAAAGATTTCAGTACCAGAGGAATGGTAAACAAACTGGTAAATATATGAAGTAAACCATGGTAAATGTTGCTGTAGAAAGTAGTGGTGTTTGACATATGAGACTGAATAGATGACATCTACAATACTGGAAAAATTGCTTGAGAGAATTCAGTAGAATTAAAGTCTTCTCTACTTACAGTTCAACAAAGTTAAATCAATAAAAGTAACTGAAAACTATATCCATGTTGAATGTTTAAAAACAACTTAAAGTTACCATTTAAATTTAGCTTGACAATACAAAAAACTAAATGTCACAAAAGTATTTTTCTACTTGCAACATACTCAGTTTTTTTTAATTGTACTGTCTTCCAACATATTTCTTTTCTAGTTCAGTATGCAACATAGTTGGTTATGACCCACTTATTAGTTGGGACTTGCTGCTTGAAAGCACTGCTATAGAAAAATGTGAAGTACCCCCCAGAGACATGGCTTTGTGTATCTGTAGCAGCATCATTAGTAAAAACAAAACCACTGGAGATAGCCTGCTATCGAGTGGACAAATTGTGGTTTATCCACATAGACATCTATATTGATTTCTTTTTATCTTTTATAAGCAATGAGGAAACTTCAAAATATTGAACCTTCTGAATTTAATGTAGTGACTCACCTCCTCTGGTTGAGGCTTTTTTTGAATAGTGAGATTATTGTGACAGTTTGTTATAAAAGCCAGACATATTAAAGGTGAAAAGATGTAAGCTAAAATGATACAGGAAAAAGTAGATTATGCCACTTTTAGTTCCTATCCGCCTGAACTTTTTATGTAGTTTTTTTTTTTTTTTTTAAATGTGAGAACATTCTAGACACACAACCACATAACTTGGTTTTTAACTTCTTTTCCTGTTGGCCGCATAGGATTCCACTGGTGACTAAGTTATTTGAATTCATAGTATTTAACCAATTGGTAAGCATTTTCGGTATATATTTGGCAACGTGGGCATGGGCATTCTTAGATTTTCTCTCATTTAGTTAATTTATTTACTTAGAATGGATTCCTCAAAGTGAACTCCCTGAGTTAAAAGTTGTGAGTGTCTTTGGGATTTGATGCATAACTGCCTTTTCTGGTTTGAACAACTGATGGGAAACAGCCCCTGTGCAATGATGGACATCAGGAACTCCTATCCCACAACCACATTGTTGCCACACATGGGTGTGATGGAGGGTGGGTGTCATGTAGGTGAATACTGTGTCTGCAGAAGCCAGGAGGGAGCCACAGTAGTGCAGACATGTTACATGGTGCTGCCATGAAACCAACCAATTACTGTGTTCTTCCCACAGATCTATGAACTGCGAGTGATGGAGACCAAGCCTGACAAAGCTGTCTCCATCATTGAGTGTGACATGAATGTGAGTGACTTTGCTTCTTACAATGTGCTTGAGCCTGGGCAAGATGGATAGTCCATGACCCCGATAAGGCCCATACCTGGAAGAGTGTCACGAAGCCCCTGGGACTATAAGTGGGTGAGGGGAGGGGATGCAACCAGAACATTATGACAAGGCTGCTGTGACCCATCTTAGGACCAGTGGGAATGGCAGAGTTGCCAATAGTTGTGAGATGGTTAAATCCATCAGTATCACACATCTACTGAGGAGTAAATATTCTTCAAAGCTAAGGAAGCCTGCTCAGCTCCTGAGAGGGAAGGAACTACTGGCACACCCCACAGCCTAGTGGATCGCCTGGGAATGACGCTGAGTCCAAAAGAGCTACTCCCCAAAACCAAAAGACTACACATTGATTCCATTTATATAAATTCTTCAAATGACCAAACTTTAGAAATGGATGTCAGAGTAGTGATTGCCAGAGGTGAGGGGGCGAAGAAGGCCAGGGGAGGTGGATGTGGTTATAAAGGAATGATAGGAGGGATCCTGATGGTGTTGGATCTGTTCAGTCTCTCAGCTGTGGGAGCGGGTACACTTGACTTACACTGGTGATACGATTATGAGACCTTAACATATACACCACAAACAAGTACTCGTAAAACTGGGGAAATCTAAATAAGGACTAGACTGGTTTTTATTGACATCCTGATGGTGATTCTATGCTGTAATTTTGTGAATTAGCATTGGGAAAGTGGACAGAGTCTACAAGGCATCTTTTTGTATCATTTCTTAAAATTGTGTATGCATGCAGTTTTCTTATTTTCAAAAACAGAAAAGCTAATGCATCCCAAGTATGGCCATGTCTTAAGTTTTGCTTCCATCTTGAGAACACAGGTGGACTTTGATGCTCCACTGGGCTACAAAGAACCTGAAAGACAAGTTCACCATGAGGAGTCAACAGTAAGTCATTTCTTGAGCAATTCTCCCTAGCCTGGGCCCAGTTTACTTTCTTTGAGAATGTCATGGCTGTGTCTGTGTGTGACCTCCACTGGTGCCAACACAATAACCCTGCTCCAAGGGGATGGTCTCAGCTGTTGGGGTGCTGGGGCAGCAATAGCAATGAGAGGCTCAAGGCAAAAGCTGGGTGTCCCTACTGAGAAACTTACCTACCTTTTCTTGTTGCCTTTCCAGGAAGGTGAAACTGACCACAGCAGCTATGCTGGAGAGCTGGGCTTTCGAGTGAGTACCAGGCCACACTTCTTACTTCTGTGCTCCCACCATGCCCCCTGATCTTTCCAGGTGTTCTCTCTGCCACTCTGGGTACCTCCACAGGGATTGGGCATCTAGGTTTTCATGCACATGACTTCTGGCACTCTCTGTTATACCCTTTTATAAGTACTTTCTCCTGGAATCCATCACTCTGTAAGGCAGCTCCAACTTTTCCTTCATTTTTTAAAAATTTCTTACTCCAAAGTCAAATTAGTACTCCAGACACATTTTTCCTCTTCACTTAGATTACCAAATATAACCACATTTGCATCTCTGTTCTCTCTTCTTGACTTGTGCTGCATGAAAGTAAACTGCAACATGACTCTCCAGCACAGCCATGCTCCTTGGGACCCAGGTAGAGGTGTTTGTGTGCAGACTGGGGGGGGGCAGCAGAGGATCAGACTATGGAGAGTTGAGCTGTGGGGCAATCATAGCAGAGGCTTTAACCAATAGGCCCATGGTGGCCAGCCTCAGTGTCGCTGGAAGGACTGGAGACAGACCCCAGCTACCAATGACTTTTGGATGCCCCTAATGGAGGCGAATATCCTTGGGCTTAGAGGCTTCTTTTAGCTCAGAACAGTCCCTGAGGGCCTGGGCTGCCTACACTGCAGCAGCAGCGGAGTGAGGCCCACAAACCTCACGCCAAGTGTCACTCTTTGCATGTATCTCTGAAGTGGTCTCTGAGCAAAGGGCACCCACGTCTGTATCCTCTTGCTTGCCTAGGCCTTCTCTGGCTCTGGCAACAGATTGGATGGGAAGAAGAAAGGTGTGGAACCCAGCCCGTCCCCAATCAAGCCTGGTGATATTAAAAGGTGGGTCCACCCTATCTTTGCTTTCATCTACTATTTTCTCATAATCCAAGGAGGGCATGCTCAAGACCCTTGAAGAGTGGTGGGGATAGCCTTATTGCAGGTCAGGATACAAGGCTAGTACAGTATAAACCCCGCCATCCCTGCCTTCTCTTCTTTGTTGGGTAGAAGAGTCGGTTGGTGTATCCCAGGGATGTGTGTTAATAAATGTGCTTTTCTTACCTGCTTAAAATTTTTTGACTCCTGTTTAATAATCTGCCTATTTTCTGACTTCAAATAATGGAGTAAGTCACATGATTGCAACTACCCTCAAACAGAAGCCAAGAGCTGCCTTAGTTAGATGTGTTTTTATTGTTTGGTCCAGGGACTCTCAGAGCAGATTTCCTGCTGTGGTGGATCTCATGGCAGTAGAATGAAATAGGTTACCTGTCCACTGTGTGTGTTAGAGCAAAAAGAGAATGCTGGGAATGGAATTTTTACTCAGTTTCTTAAGGAGTGAAATGAGTTTAGTACAAGTGTAATCTTTTTGGGATGATCTATGAGGCTAGAGGACAGATGACCACAGATTCATCAGGCCCCCATCTCAGCTGTCTCCTGCTTCCGTCCAGGAGGGATGCAGTGGTACACCGAGGACTGACTCAAGGTCAGGGTGGGGTATGGCATGTATACCTGAGGGTCTCCCAGAGGGCATTTGGCATCTCTTCTACTTGCCTTCCTCTTGATTGTCAAAAGTGAATTTTAATCCCTTTTTCTTTAGAACTAAATCTTTTCCCCTCTTTGTTTCCAGAGGAATTCCTAATTATGAATTTAAACTTGGTAAGATCACTTTCATCAGAAATTCACGACCACTAGTCAAAAAGGTTGAAGAGGTGAGTTTATTTCATTTGTAATAACTTTTATTTTAAGTGATGGCTACAGGAATTCTTTCCATTCTGATTAAGGGTGTTTCTGTCATATTTTTGCCTATTCCTGGGGCCCTCCTCTCCCTGGTTCCTGGTAGCTTGATTATCTTGTGGAGACTGTGGGAGGTATGTGTGAGCCTCAGGCCAGAGCTCTGATGTCAGGCATCACTTGTCAGTGGTGCTATGTGCTGTATGCTTAACATTTTTTTTTTCAAGAGAAGGAGGAAGCAGGAAAAGGAAGGACGCAAGCAGGAATGAAGGCGATTAGGCAAGCAGGCAGGCAGTGAAAAAAGAAAGAAGCACTTTATTCAATTTACTTAGTTGTTCATCCTGATTGTTTCCCCTGACCCTAGGTCTTGAACTGGGGACCTTGGGATGTAATAAACCACACTGCAGTGTACTAATTCACACAGCTACCAGGGAGTGATGGAAGAAGCCTTTTTTTTTTTCTTTTCTTTTTGAGATGAAGCACTTTATTTTATTTTTGTTAAGTTGTTCACATTGACGATTTCCCTGATGGACTCAGGACTCAAACCCAGGGGTATGTGGCTTGAGTTCTTTGGAGGTGATTGCTCTACCAGGGCATGCCAAATGCCACAATCTGCAACCATGACTGAAGATCAAAATCTGTTTTTAAGAATACTACCTACTTCTCACTTCTTAAGTAATGTTATTTTTAAAATGTTTTATCTAAAAATAAAAGGAATTACCTCATGATACAAAATGCATGTTGGAAGAAGCATTTTGAAGGAAGGAAGGGAAGGGAGAGGGTTGAGGGGAGGGGAGGGGAGAGGAGAGGAGAGGAGAGGAGTAAGCACATTTAATTTATATATATTTGTTTTAACCCCTACCCAGGGTCTCAAACCCTGGCCCTTGGGCTTTACATGGTCTCAAGCCAGCTATGGGCTTAGCACCTGAACCACCAGGGTGTTCCCTTCGTTTAACTATTTAATCACTGGACAGTCCTATGAGACATTGCCGTGATTGTGTTTTTATAGATAGGGGTGTGAGTTTCCTGGAGGTCAGGGCACTAGTGCACAGCCTGCTTCTGTGCCACCAAACTCTAGAAACTTCAGGAAAGCAGCCTCTCTTGGCCTGGGAGTTCCCTATGGCAGGAAGAGAGGGACTGAAGTATTAGCAAAGGGGTAGTTCTTCCTAGTGGGCACTTCTTGCAGGTGTAGAAACTGGTTCATTAAATCCATCGCAAGCAATGTGCCCACAGTGCCCATATCACCTAGCAGCTGTGGCTGGGATTTGGTCACTTTGTGTGCTATGTATTTCCAGTATACCAACACTTCAGACCCGCCGCTTCCCTGTCAGACCCACCACTTCCCTGGTTTCTTTTCTCCAAGGCTCTATCCCTTGGGGATTAGGGGACAGATGTTCAGGAAGTCCATTCAGTTTGGATGCTAGAGAGGCCAGTTACTGGCCAGTTCTTGGCTACAGAGCCATGACCAGCCCCTCCTGACCACTGAACTCTTCTCCTCTACCTCAAGGGTGGTAAGGGGACAGAGATTGCTATACTGCCTGCACATTCCATCCTCACAGCTGTCTTAGAGAACCTCCAGGCTCAGAGAGGTATATGTGCGCCTTAATCAGACCTCAGCCTCTGATTGTTTGTTGAGGCTCCATCCATACCTCTGCCAGCTACAGAGTGGATTTTACTGTCTCAGGCCTAGAGGCCTCAGCAAGCGGTGTCCTCCAGGCTGACTTTGTGACCCAACTATTATAGATGCACAAAAGGAAGGTGAGGCTGGCATGCACAATTGTAGTTGTTTCCTTTAAAAAAATTTAAGAATAAATGTATGGACATGCCCTGGTGGTGACTCAGGCAACTGAGGCATTGGCAAGTGGATCATGTAAAGCCCAAGGACCTGTGTGTAAGTCCTGGGGTTGGGGTGAAAAAACAAATTGAAAGAAATAAATAAAAATGTTTCTTCCACCTCTCCTTTCCTTTTTCTCTTAAAACAAAACCGGCGTGCCCTGGTGGAGCAGTGGTTAGGTCAGTGGCCTCTGAAGAAGCAGGCCACATACCCCTGGGTTCAAGTCCCAGGTACAGGGGGAAACAACTAGTATGAACAACTAAATACAAATAAAATAAAGATGCTTCTTCCTCCCCTCTCTTCCTGCCTGCCTACCTACTCACCTTCATTCCTACCTGTATGTTTTCTTTAAAAAAACACAAAACACCCTGAAACTCCACTAAAATTGTTGAACAAGATAATAAAGTGATAAAACAGTAAAAAAGGAGAGGAGGCAATAGCAACAAAAATTGGGAAGCCCCAGAGCAGAAAGATAAGTGGTAACTGACTTAATAGACTACAGAAAGCTGCACCATGAGCTGACCATGGGGAAAGCCAAAAGGCTGCTGGTTTCAATAGTAGAGCTCTAAAAGGGTGCCTCTGGAAACCAGGGACTCAAGGCAGAATGTCTCATGGCAATTAGAAATGCAGCACCCTCTGTCCCTCATCCTGCTAGGGCTATGCCTCCTCCACCCCAAGAGCTGGCTGAAGCCTTCTCTTCTGGTACTGTCATAAAGGAAAGTCCCTAGACCTTCCACACTGGGCCCAAGAGCATGGTGGAGAGCCAGGAATGAACTAAGAGAGGGAATGAGTGATAATGTGTATCCCGAATATTGCTACGCTTGGTTTCCTTCTCCGGATTGGTTCTCAGACACTGTTAGCCTGGCTTGCTCATTGCAATAGGGGGTTGGAGGAGCTTTCTCTGGACAGTCTGGTGAAACCTGGTGAAGGTTCCAATTAGCTCACCCTGGAGTAAATATTGTAATCAGGAAATTCCCACTGCCAGAATCTAAATCATAAGAGCTTTGAAAAGAGGCAAAAAATAAAGGGACAGAAACCATTAGGGAAATAATTGCCCCCAACTGAGCAGGAGATTGTAGATGAGAAGGCCCATTGAATGTCTGTTAGAGTAAATGAAAATAACTCCACATTGAGACAAAGATAAGACCCTAAAATTCAGAGGGAAGAAAGAGGTCAAGCCATCATCGATAATGGAATTGTCCCAGCAGATTATAGGAAATGAGAAAGTGGAACAGTGTCTTCCAAATTCTGAGGGGAAACTTTTCCAAAAATTCTGTACCAAGTGTTATGGTCTGACTTTTTTATGCCCTTCCTTATTTCATGCCCTGCACCCCCCCTCCCCCTCCCCCCCTCCCCACATAGTCGTATTTTGAAGTCCTAACACTCAGTACCTGGAAATGTAACTGTATTTGGATATAAGATCTTTAAGAAGGTGACTGAGTTAAAATGAGGCCATTGAGCTGAGCACTAATCCAGTCTGGCTTAGAAGAGGAAATGGACAGGAAAGACTTTGTGAGGGCACAGCAAAAAGTCTGCAAGCCAAGGGGTGAAGCCTCAGCATTAACCAATCTGTTGACAGCTTGATATTGGAGTTCTAGCCTGCAGAACTTAGAGAAAATAAATACCTATTGTTTAAATCCCCAGTCTCTGATTTTTGAGCAAGCTGATACCAACCAACCTGTCAGTGAAACATGTGAGCACAGAAAAGTGTATTTTCAAACATGTAGGCTCTCAAGGAAAGATCTTCCTCAGGAAACTCTTGGAGGATGTACCCCTCTAAATGAAAATCATATAGAAATAAGATAGCCTTAAATCTGGGGAACAGGGAGTCCCCCAAGCCCTGTGTAATACTGAGAGGGTGGCCAACCCAGGCAAGGCTGACCGAAGGTCCCAGAACATTCACCTTCTTCAAGAAGAGATGGTGGGACACCTGCAATGGTTGGACGTATGCATAAGAGAGAAACCAGACATAGTTACAGACAGCAGGACAAATAGAAGGCTCTCTGGGAAGGGAAGAAAGATTCTGGCTCAGCTGTGATTTACATTTACATAGTTACCACCACACCTCCCCTCCCCCACCTCACCAAAGGCCCTGCCTTGAGGGAGGGGCACAGGTCTGTGTTTCCAAAATCCCCTTCCATAGATAACACCTCCAACTGACTAGCAGTACAAGCACATGAAATGATAATTGCTTTTTCAAGGGTTTGGAAAAAACAAGCCGCCTTTCTGCTTCTGGGAGTATAACTTTGTGAAATGGGCCTGTTCACCATGTGTTAAAAAGTCTTCAGAATACCCTTTTACCAGGGATTCTACTTCTAGGCACAGTCGGAACTGTGTACAACAAACACATTAAGCTACTCACCACAACAACTTACCACACTGCAAATGCGAAGTGGTGAAAGACTAGTCCCACATCTCTGTAGCCTTTAAAGCATATTACATAAGCAGTTCATTGACTTGAAAGTGGTATTAAGCACAAAAATTGTTTATGTATACATATGCAGAAAGGTGACTGGAAATAGTATTTTTGTGGTGGTGAGGTTTAGGTGATTTGGGGGGGTGGGGGAATATTTTTTATATATACGTGTATATATATGTGTGTGTGTGTATTTTTTTTTTTTTTTTTTTTTTTTATACATTGAAATTATATTCTTTCAAAAGCATGGACATCCAACCTGAGAATAAAGCTTGTGGTAGATGCATAGTTGATATTCTATGGTTTTGTTTCTCAATTCAATAGGTTATGATTTGTATTTATATTTCAGCGTTAGTTATGAGTAATGTGGAAGTCAGGAAAATGGGTGGGTAGTATGTGAGTCAGTAGAATAAAGCATTTATTATAAACCTCCAAGGAGTTTCTCAAAATAGTGTTTTATCTTCACACCTAGGACGAAGCTGGAGGCAGATTCATTGCTTTCTCTGGAGAAGGACAATCCTTGCGTAAAAAGGGAAGAAAGCCATAAGTCAGGACTGTTGGTGATTGAAAATAAAAGAATTATTTGTAACATAATGACTGACGCTGATCTGGATGAGACTATCTCAGAGGATGCTCTATCACTTAGGTTTGTTTAGAGTTATCTAACAATTACTGAGTTTGACTTGGAAGTGGAATAGCAGGAGTTGGTGGTAGTGTGCTTGATTAGGGAAAGAGAAGTCCTCTAAAACCATAGGTGGCCTCTGCCTGCCACTACTTGCTTTCAGCTCTTGGGGGCATTCCCACTGTCTCAGCCCAAGTCAGTTTCCCTAATTACTGATGGGAGGGACCAACGGAGGGGGTTAACTTGCTCTAACTTGAGGTGTTCTTTTTTTCATTTATCCTTTCTTTCTCCAGGTTGATAGCTTAGATATTGTATTTGACTTAGAAAAGAGTGGTTTAAATAGATCTGTTCTTAATAAAAAGCGTTTATCCCATGACTTTGGCTGCAATTTAAGTATCCGAGGAAGGGTGTTTCTACTTTTACTTTGTATGTTGATTTTCCTCAGAAGAACCGTTCCTCAGAAGTAAACCTGAATCTGTTTCCACTTTTATTTTTATTTCATGTGGCAATATCCTTTATGAATCCATTCTACAGTAAAACAACTTTGTGATGAAGCACAGATGTGAATCGGAGAGTAAATGCTAAAGATAAGTTCCTCTGTCCTACCCACAACTCCCAGTTTCAACGTGGAATTATCCAAGGTTGTGCTGGCCTGTCTTTTTTTTTTTTTTTTTTTTTTTTTTTTTTTTTTTTTTTTTTTTTTTTTTTTTTTTTTTTTTTTTTTTTTTCTTGTCTTAGTATTAATTTGGTTTCAGATCTTCACTTTCTGTAATGTGAGATCTTTTGACATGTAATCCAATTATTTCAATATCTTTTGTTCCTTGAAAATAATTCTAAGTCAAGAATTTAAAAATAAAAACAGGCAATGCCTAAAACCTAGATTGCCTCTAAATGTTTGGTTGGTTATTAACACATATTAGTGATTGAACCACCAACCAGCAGTTGGAGGAAGGCCTACTTGTAGGTGCTCATGGTTCCATCTTGTCTTTGGAAAAGATCTCTTGTGGGGGTGCTTCTCCTGGCGGATATTAGGAGAAACAAGGCTCTCTGACCCCTGGTGCTTGGTCAGGCCCAGTAGGTACCCTTCTTGTAGCAGGACTTCTCTCAACACTCAGAAGAAAAGATGGCTCCTCCAGGATAGCAGCCCAAGGATCTACCTATGTGTCCTCAGAGACTATGTGTAGAGGATCATCATGATGACCAGGGCAAGGCCCTGTGTCCCAAATCACCAGTGGCGATGGATGTGATTTTGGAAAGCATGAAACACTAAGTGACCTACCTGACTCCCAGTTTAACTGGCATAGGTAGAAGCCCTGGGCAGATTAGGCAGCCTCCATATACATATGTTGTCCTGTGCTTAATGAATGTCACAGGGAGGTACCCATCTTTAATTTTTGTCTTCTTTTAAGTAACACTATGTATGCAATGAAACCACTCCTGGTTCTTTACTGGAGACATGCTCCCCTGGCCCAGGCAGGGGCGGACACTATTGGGTCTTCTGGTGACAGTGTGGTCACCTGGAGCAAAAGTCCTGGTGCTCCCTACTACACCTTGGCTTGCAACCTTCCTTTCACACAGTACAGTGTCTTCTCCAAACCCTGTGTGTGAACCAGCTTGGAAGGATCCCTGGTAAAATTGCAGCCTTCTGGACTTCTTCCAGGGAGTCTTGCCAGTTTCATTCCTGGTACTCCCGCACACGTGATTAGGTTCACAGAAGTTGGAGAATCAGTGCTTTGGGCGTTGGCAGGCCCACCAGCCTCTTTTCTTGTCTCGTGCATTAATCCTGTTCATAAAGGTACCATGCCTCCCCAACACTCAGAATAAAGCCTTCACTCCTAATCAGACATTAAAGCCTTTCTTGAACTGCAAGTTCCCCTCCTCTACCCATGCTACACAGCCTCTGCATCTGAACTTGCGTAAAATCCGCCTTCTCTTGCCTTCGCTTCCAGCTGGGGTTCACTAGGCGTCCCACCATCAATGCACATCACAGACAAGTTATTTTATGAGTTTGTCTGCCCTCTAGGACACTGGGATAGGACCACTCTAGCAGTTTAGTCCTATGGAGCTCACAAAAATGCATCCAGTCTGAGATTTGTGAAAAGAACAAAGCTGTTGAAAAGAATTAGTCTGAACCGTGTTGTTTCAGAAGTAACCAACGGACGCCCGCCAGGCATAGGGCTGAGGGACTCCCAGTACTATAGTGTCCTCCATGTCTCCGAACCCTGCTGTTTTGAGACCCTGGGACACCGCCCAGACACACCACTTTGGCCCCGCCCCTTCATCCCTCCTGCGCTCCGCCCTTCTGCACTTGTTCCTCCCGGGACTTTTACCAACTGCCCAGCCCATGTGTCCTACTTATTGGTGCGTGTCAAGGAGGGAGGTGGACAAGAATTTAAATGTATGTGTGTATACATACAAACATACATAATACACGCATAGTATATACATCAGAATTCACTGGCTAGTACGTCCATCAGTCACACCGTGTCGGGTTTCTTCATCTTCATTGGCTGGCGGCCTCAGGAGGCGGGGCTCTCCTGTCTCCGGGACATGGCCGCGGCGGATAGTGGTGGCGGCTGGCAGGTAAGTGTGGTAGGCTCCCCGGAGCCCGCAGAGATCGTGTCGTACCATAGGACTGGGTTAACCGAACACTCTCCGGAGGACTGGATGGGGTGGGAGCCCCGGGCCGGAGGTCACAGCGGCCTCCGGCTCAGTGAACCTCTTGCAGCCGCCGCGCCCCTGCGAAGCCTACCACGCGGAGTGGAAACTGTGCAGTAGCGCCAGGCACTTTCTCCATCATTACTACGTTCATGGCGAGCGGCCGACCTGCGAACAGTGGAGGCGCGACCTGGCCAGCTGCCGTGACTGGGAGGAGCGACGGAGTGCGGAGGCCCAGGTTTGCCGGGATAACCGAGGGTGACGGTATTCAAGTGCTGGGGCGCTCCAAGTTCCAGGCCCGGGGAACCCTGGAAAGAAGTACTGCCGGGGCCCTCCCCTCCTGTGTTTCTCTTCTTTTGAGAAATACCAAAACTTAGCATACCAACGGGGCTTTCAGATCCCATTAAGGACAATGAAGGACAAAGCAAGGGTGGGGTGTGTGTGTGTAGATGGTCTTGGAGAGAGAGCAGGACCCTAACGGTGCTCAGGTCCTCAGCTGGTCTGAGGAGGGTGGTACAGGTGCCTGGAGCAGAGGGAGGGTGAGCTGCAGAGATACTAGGGACATGGCAGACCTTAAATGTGTTTAGATCCTAGGTGTACCCCTCTGGTCAGGTGGCTAAGGCTGCTAAGGTATAGACCATGTATTATTGGTGGAGTGTCAGGTGTCCTGGTTATCAAAATGTCCGTACATACTTTGGACCTTGCAGTTTTACTTCTTAAAATTTACACTAGGGAAGTAATTGGGTAACAGTACACAGTTAACAATTCAAAATGTCCATTACATCACCACCTGCTGTAGGGCAGAAACTGAAAGCCCGCTAAATTCTGCTAAAAGGAATTTAACCAAATGACCACCACACAACATCCTACACACACCCCTCACACACACACACACACACACACACACACACACACACACACACACACACACGGTAGAGTACTGCATGGTCATTAGACAGGAATGTACCCTGGCATGCAAAAGTGCCTGTAGTATATTGCTTACTGAAAAAAAAGAGTAAGTAGATTCAGCTAGTAGCTCCTTCCATCTTAAGGAAAACATTTTACAACTCTAAAATTTGAGCCTAAAGAAGTGGCAGAGAAGCTGCTAGTGTTACCTTGGGGATGAAGGTCTGGAAATCTCTCATTTTCTACTTTGTGTTTTTGTTTACTCTTTGAACAAGAAAAAAAATCTAGTTGAGACAGTTGAATTTGAGTGAGGGCAGACAAGGAGAAGGTGTAATGATAAATTGTATGTGTAAAGAGGTCAGCATAGGGCCTGCAAACTACCAAGCACCCCTTACTGTGATTACTGTCCTGTGTTTACGGGGGTTGGGGTGGGGAGTGGCAGAGAACTGTTCATGGATTGAGACACCAGTTGTCTGTTTCTAGATTCCATACATGTCCAGAGAGCCCTGGACTGTGTCTTACCTCATATTTTTTCACTCTTGCTACTCTTTCAGACTCACAGCTTAGCAGGAAAACATTGGGTTAACATTGGGCATCAACTCTGAGGCCTATCAGAAGTTTTTTAATTTTCTCAAATTATGTTAACATACAGAGTTTTTCACAGTAGTTTGGGGGAAAGAATGAACAATTGCTAAGGTTTATTAGGTGGAAGCAACTGAGTTTCAGAATGGTGTGTACCCTATGTTCCCCCTGTCCTTCTGTGTTTGGGAGGGTGCCAAAGAGGAAGGGGGTACATGAGGGCACAGATGCAGTGGGAAGTGACTCTGGTCTCCTTTGCATAGCGGTCCCTCTGTGAGAGCGAGCGTGCACGAGTCCAGGCTGCGCGGAAGCACATCCTGGTGTGGGCCCCAAGGCAGAAGCCCCCTGCAGACTGGCACCTCCCTGTGCCACAAGAGGAGAAAGACAAGTGATGAACATTCCTGCATGCCCCCTCTGGTCTGTTGCATTACCCTAAAGGTGGTGATGCATCTAGTGGGTTGCTGGGAATTCCCTCCTGCTTAGAATATGGATCCCCATGTCTCTGGGCCTACTTTCCTGCTCACACCTGTGTTCAGATGCCCCACTGCTGCTGTTGCTACTGCTGCTGCTGCTGCTGCTGCTGCTACGCTCTAAAAGACAATTGTACCCACTGACAGCTTTCTGAAAACCAAGCACCATTACCGATGGTAATGCGGCTGCTCATATTTCCATGGGACAACAGCACAGGAAATGGCTGTCCTGAGGTCTAGAGTTCTCAGGGAAACTCCAGTGTCAACCTATGTGGACAGTTATGGGCAGAATGAGGTAGCCACAAGGCTATGCTGCAGGGAGTGACTTTCCTGACTGGTCTTGGTGATGCCCATGTATTACCAGCTTACTTGACAAGGCCCAGGTGCCCACTACCTCTGCAGACACAGGTGGCTATCTATGCGTGGCATGTGTTTCTGAACCAGTATGCTGCACTTCCTAGGTTCATAGCAGGTCCCTTGGAGACTTTTTTAACCCATTTCCCATTTAGAAAAAATAAAAAGTGCAGTTTGCTGCCAGCTTTTATTTAATTTTACATAAACATACTCTTTGAGGTTGAAGCATATCTGACTGGTTTCCAATGAATGTAAAATACAAAAACTGTTCTCAGAATTATTTCTAAACAGAATTTGTCTCTAATCCTAATTTAAGAGAAATGTACATGATAATTATATTCTTGGGGCAAGTGGGAAATGGATTAAGAAATCCACAGTGAGAGAGAGAGAATACAAACCTTGTCTGAAAAGGGTTCATGAAGCTCTTGGCTAAAGAAACTGAAGTCTAAGACACATGGAATTTTGGTCTCCTTCCTTCAAAACATTTTAGAAAATGTGGCATATATAAGAAAATCACTTCACACATTTGAATCAAAATAGAAACTGAAAATTAAATTAATGATTTGTTGAAATTATTAGATTTCACATGTGACATTGTGGTGTTTGGACAGTTTTAGAATTTTTTATCCTTATACTCTTATAGATGTTTTAAAAATGTACATGTCTGAGCCAACAAAAACTCTAGTTCTTGAAGAGGTCTCTATTACTATAAAATGATGTGGCATCTTGTGATTGTAAAGCAGGCCCCACTGTGTGTTGCTGAGGGTGAGTGACTGCATCCTCAGTGCTCTTCCCTGCTCTTCCTGGCTAGAAGGCCCTACTGCGTCTTAGTAGGCCCCTCGCAACTGGGTCCAATCAGGCCACAGGTTGTGGGACAAAAGTCTTTGGACACATTGTTTTGGGGTAAAATAATCCATCACTTCAGAAGGGCATACATTAGAGAATAAAATTTCTTCTTCCTTATGCGTTTTCTCCAGTGTGCCCCAAGGATCCCTGTGACTATGTAAACCTGTGAGTGGTAGGGTAAGGTATATACACATAGTGCCCAATAGTCCCTCCCTGTGAGTGGAGGCGTGTGTGTGTTTTCATATGTCTAAACCAACTAAGGTATGTCTTTCCTGGCTATAGACAGTTTCATAGCTTTTCTGACTCGAGAGGAGGAAGGCTGTCAGAGATTGCCCACAATCACTCGCCTTACTCTGAAACACAGGGTAGGGACGTTGGAATTTTGTAATCTGTATGTGATGCCTGGAGTTGCAGCAGCTCCCTGGGGTTCCTGAGGGCAGAGGATGGGGACAGAGGCATGCAGGAAAAACCTGGGAGTGAGCAGCAGTCAGTCCTGAAGGCTCACCTCTGGGGAGCCACTTTCCCTTGTTATGTGCTGGTCTACGGCTAGGAAGTGTTATTCCTTCTCAGCTACTCAATGAGTTCCACATCGACATTGTGCATCTGCTCCTGTGTTTAACCTTCACAACACCCAAGCACCCACTACACACCAGGCTGGGTTTGAGGCTCTGGGTGGCAGTCTTGAAACAGATTGCCTTCAAAGAGTTTCAGCTGTAGTTTCGAAGACAGATATAAACCTTCCAACATCATTAAATAAGAGTCTAAAGTTCTGGCAAATGCTGTGAAGAAAATGAACAGAATGGTAAGATAAAGCAGTGCCTTTTACACCTTGGGGACAAAATTCACAGTAACAAGTTTTACAATCTGATCAATATTGTTCTGTACAGAATCTTTCCTTGATACAGCCTTCACACAACAATACTTATCGGTACTGTGTGTGATATACTGACAACTTCAATTTTGTGCCATTGAAAATAAACTGTATGGGCAGCAACTTAGATGAAACAAAGATATTATGCTGAATTGAAAGTCTCATTAGCCACCTTCTGTGGCTCAAGCAGATGGCTAAGGCACACGCTCTGAAAGCCACAGACCTGGGACTGGGGTGGCAACACATACACACCAATGGTCATGGTGCAAACTTGTGGCTCAGGTGACTGAGGCAGCTAAGGTGCAGACCATATAAAGCCAAGGACACAGGCTGAAGACGTGGGATTTGGGGAGAATACCAAAAACAAACAAAAATCTTAAAAGGATGCTTATAGCATGGTTCCACTTGTGTGAACTGGGTGAAATGATGTCACTAGAGATGGAGGTGCTTCCATTTCTGAGTTAGGGATAGAAGGTTGAGGCTCCAAAGGGGTAAGCCTGTGGTAGCACCTTGACTGGTTATGCTTGCACAGTGATAAATCAATGTGATAAAATCAAGCTGGACACACATGAATGTGGACAGAATGGAAATCTGAATGCATTCTGGACTGAACAGGATACTGACACTACTTTGGCATGTGAGATAGTAATGCTGGAGAACAATACTCTGAATGTTTATTTCCAACCTCCTGTGAAGCCTGTGTCATGACACAGGAAGCAAGTATGTTCTGCCTGCCTGTCCTCTGCATGCACAAGCATCAGCTCACAGACTGTGAATCAATGATCACTTGAAAATAAAGTTAAAGGGCTGCTGCTAATGACCCACTGAATTGACTACAAACGTGGATGAAATATTTCAAAATCATTACTACACAAAGCACCTGCAACAGGTGGGGTGTGTCCCAAGTATATGAGGCCAGACCTGGATGAGGAGGCTGGACCCCTGCAGGCAAAGGAAGTGCTACACAGGCCATGAGGAGCTGGTGCCCGATGCTGACAAGGTGATGTTAGGACTTTAAGTTGGGTGAGGTTCTGGACACGGTTCTTGGAAAGAGGTGGCCAGGGGCCTGAGCTACCTTGTTTTCCAGAGCCCTGTGGCTGCTCCACAGGGGCTAGGGTGGAAGCACCAGCGCAGCCATATCCGTTGGCGGGTACAGTGAAACAGGCAAAAGGAGCCAATGTGGCTGTGTTCAGCACTTGAATCATCGGTAGAACCAAAGGACTTAGAATCCTTAGGCAAAGAATTAAAAAAATGTCCAGGCCAGGGACATTTTTGAAACAAAAGTAAACCATACATTAGGAAGTGTGAATTCCTTTTCAACTGAGACATTCCTAACCCCTAACCCCAGTTTATCTGCACTGAGGTTAATGGACCCAAAGCCTTTTTGAAGTGCTAAGTCACTGGGAGCAATGACTGTATCCACCACATAATAGGGGTTGAATTTTTTCCCTAAGTTCCTGTGCTGACCCTGAATCTCTCAATGTGACTGTATTTGGAGATGGGGTCCATAGTTTAAAATGCAGAGCCTACTCATGACACAGGAAGCAAATATGTTCTGCCTGCCTGTTCTCTGCACGCACAACAAGCAACAGCTCACCAGACTGCACCTCTGGCTCCTCGGGTCACTTTGTACTGGGGGGGCGGTGGTTGGCATATTGGTCATCCTTTCCCCAGTCATCTGGCAAGAGGGGGCGGCATCTCTCACCCCATTTGTCCACAGGTGAGTTAATTTTGACTCTCACATAAGACACAGACAACTGATTAAAGTGGTTATTTATTCAAAGCAAGCCTGATGGAATGAGAATGCGTGGTTCTGGCTCTTAAGGCCCATGTTCTGTGAAAAGCTGCCTCCTGCAGCTCTACCTCTTGAACTCCACCTGTGTGTACACCTTGGTGATGTCATGGTACCTGCCTTCAGGTGGCTGGTAGCTGGAAATGGGTGGTGTGTGGTCTGGCCCTTCCCTCTCAAAGGGGAACAGACTGGGGTCCCTCTTGGTGGCCTCTTCATGGAGCTCTGGGGACATGAGTTGCAGCTCTTGCAGAGCTTCTTGCTGTGCCTTCAGCATGGACCTGATGGCATCCCTCTCCATCTCGTGCTCTCTCTGCTTGTACAGGGACCACTTCTTCAGAAGCAGGGCTCTCTGCTCATCTTCCTCAAAGGGGAGCTCTGTCTGTGATCGCTGTCTAGAAACACACAAAGCCAACATGAAGTGGGAAGCACTGACCTCACTGGCTAGGGAGTCTGGGTGACTGCAAAGGACCCAAGCTCTCACTGCCAGATATAGATGGTACTTAGGAAAGAAAGTAGAATGTTGGGACAAGTTAAGGAACAGAATGCTGAATGTGGCAGCAGTTGTAGCTGATGCTGGGAACCAGTGCCATTTGTTTTCCATGGAGACAAGAAATAGTGACACTCCAAGAAGATTGGTAGTACTTCTGCCCCAGGCACAGACTACCTTTGGTGAGAGGTGAGTTAGGAGAAAAGTGATAATGGTGTTATGCACACCAAAATCACAGGTAGTTAAGAACCTGTATCAGCTCTGCAGGACCCAAAAGGCACCTGTGTATCTCACTTACGTGGCAAAGCACTACTTTATATATGGTATACACTTTTCACAAGAAGGCAGCAACCCTGCCAACCCTCCAAACAGGAACATTTGCATTATAAAGTAAGAGGCTAAGAAATTTTTTACCCCAAGGATGAGGCAAGGGCTATATGCAGACCCATGCCCCATGTCATCATCAATCCTGGTTAAAACTGCCCTTGCTAAGGAGCAACAATACGATCTCTAGAGCAGTGCTGATACAAATATGTGCAAGCATCTGGCCTGAGCAAACATCTTTCCCATATTCAGTGATTTAAGAGCACTATGCTTTCTCTAACTGCCACAAGAAAAAAATCAAAGAGAAAAGGACTCAGATCAAGGCCATCAGCCTAGGTCTACTGACTTGTTCAGGGTGTGCCCTGTGGCCTAGCAGAAAGGCCACCACAACCAAGGACCCAGATTTGAGACCTGGGGACGGTGGGAACAACCAGAATTAACAACTAAATAAAAGGGGTACTCCCCTTCCTCTCTCTTCCTGCCTGCCTGCCTACTCACAATCATTCCTGCCTGCACCTTTGCTTTTTTTAAAAAAGCTTAATATTACTTTTTATTTGCCAATGTTATCCCTACAATTTAACATACCAGATAAGTCTAAGGAGTTTAGTATCTTTTCTTTGATAAGGAGAGAACAGAAGTCTTTTGAGAATGTTACCTGGATCCTTCTAGGATGGCAGATCATTATGAAATTTAATAATTACAATAAGATTTTAAAGCTAATATAGAAGTTTACATAGTTTTGAACAATAGTTAGTTCTTAATGTTGACAAGATTTACCTAATCCAAGATCTGATCAAGACAAAACTAGAATCTATTTTTTTTTTGCAGATCACATTAAAAGTAAAGAAAAACTTCTTGTTTATAATTTCTTATGAAGACTAGGCTAGTAATCTCAAATAATTTTCTTTTAATAAAGGAAAAAAGCTAAATTTTAATTTTATATGAATGCACTTTCAATATTAATATTTTCTTTAACTTAAATAAATGCATCAATTTCAATAATCTTGACCATAAAATTCCTTTTTCAGTACTCCTTTTTCATAAATCTTTCATTTTTTATGAACCTTATGCAATTTTCTATACACACTCTGCTTTTCTCCTTTTATTCTTCCAGAACAATCATTATACTTGAGAACAAATCATTTTCTTCTCCCCTTCCTTTATGAAAATAAAGTCCACGTCTTTTGTATCCTTCCTTACCCAGAAAACATTCTATTCTTTAATGTTCTCCTTTCTTCCTTTCCATATGCACTTACTTATTTCATTCTTTAGAATCCTTAATTTCTAATGAAAACTTAAAAAGCCAAGGAAGGTTCTCAAGCAGTACGTATTTTTTAGTTTCTGTCCTCACTTTTTTCTCTTCAGTTTCCGTGGGCAGTGTTTTGGTTAGTCTCCTGGGGTGTTTGCATTCTAAAGACTGATTAGATTCACTATGTTAAGGCATAGAAAAAATGCAAGTCTTCTAGGAGTTTTGATGAACAATCTGTTATCCGAAGTCTCTGGTAATTGTTATTTAATTTTTTCCTCTTTTCCAGAGAACCTACGTCTTAGCATCCTAATCAGGTTTTGTCACAAATGCTGGGACCTTAATCTGCAGCTAGTTTTCTCCCCATTTACATAATGGCACACTAAGTTTTCTAACTTCAGCAATTCTTCCATTTTTTAAACTGGAGCTTTGTATGTAGATGGACTTCGCTGTCCAGCTGGACTGCCCACAGAAGCGGCAGCACACTGGACAGATGTGTATCTCTCCTGTCCGCCACAATGTGCTGTGCATTTTCTCAAAACAAGTGTGCTAAGATGACAGTGTTATTCAGGTGTCCCCAGACTCATCTGAGGCACACACATATCTGACTTTGGGCTATCCTCACCCACAAAAAGTGAGTCAATGACCAACTCAGGATTCCTCTGCCCCTCTCTCAAAGCCAGGGGAACTAAGAGAATTTGTCTCAGGCTGTGCCATCCAACCCCCACCCCACAGGCCCCAGCTAAATCTCAAAGGTTTTATAGAGGCTTTCATTGTATTTAGGTTACATTTGCAACCCAACTAGTCTGAACAGCACACGTGAATCATAATCTACCCTCTCAAAACTGTATCCTTGGAGCAGCTTCTGAGAATCTACATTCCCAGGGGAGGGGGATGAGAACAAATGCAACTGCTCCAATGACAAGGCTATACAGCACTTTCCAAGGTGGCAGGAATGATACCTCTTCTCGCCCAGGTCAAGCTCTTGTGTCAATTCCCTGGTCAGGTGTTTATGACTGCCAGCACTATACTCATGGTGCACCTTTGCTTATAAAGAAAAAAAAAAAAGTGGTAGCTAGAACTAGGAGGTGATGAAACTCCTTTGCCCTGGGTACCACACCCCTAGAGGAGCCTTACCTTTCTTTAGATAAGAACCTCACAGGGGTAATAAAATCTTCAATGGGAATTAGCTCCTGGGTAGCTTTTTCTAGTCGTCGGATTCTCTTTTTCAAACGGTCCTTTGCTGCTTGGTCTTTTTTAGGATCGACCTTCTTCTTCTTTCTCAGTGGTTCTGATCTAGCAGATAAAGCAAACATTTTTCTGTTCAGTCTCACAAACATGCTGAGAGGTGCCTCACCTCTCAATGAGAACCTCTGAATGAGGTTCCCTAACCTGGAGTAAGATCTCCACTGGGGATGGAACTGTGCATGGGCCTATGTTCAAGAACTCAGTGTGGCAGGAAGATACTAACCCAGGCTCCTTGTGAGAACTCTGTGGACAATGTCAACACAGGAAGGAGGGAAAAACTTTGTGGGGTGTCAGGGCATAAGTTTTTAGTGCTGAGGTTCAGGTGCTTTGGAATTTTATTGGAAAGTTAAAATAACAAACTGATGAATTAGTTTGTGATTTAAAAATGAGATGGTATAAAAAGGTGACTGCACATCACTATCCACTATTTGCTTTTGGGAATTTCTTAACAAGTTTCCCCATTCTAGAGCAGTCACCAAAAAAAAGTCTGATTTACTCTCAGGAACGCCTCTCCAATGGTGATAACTTACTATTAAGCAAAATCAAATCCTCTAGAGTCAAAACCAAGATTTGTGAATCAAATCCTCAAAAACCCATCCAGAGAGATTGATCTCTGGATAGTAACTCAATAGAACGCACTTTCAGGTTGCTCCCCACAGACACCGGAAAAAAAAACAACCCCAAATCACCTATTTTCCTGAGACAAACACCAAGAAACAACCAGCACTTCAGCTGGAGATGGATCAGCTGATGACTAATGGTGAGTGAGGGCACCTGCGCAATTCTCAGCTAAGCCGCTGATATGGATTTGGTAGAGAGCTCAGGAGTTTCCGGATGCGTGGTGGGGTGGAGGCTACAGATTCTTGGACTAGCTTCGGAGGTAGGGAGAGTCAGGCCCAGGGGGGCTGAGACACAGAGCCAGGGACAGCTGATTTGGGAGGGGGTGAAAGGAGAGCCAGTGCACTGGGAGCTGAGCTGGAGTCCACGTGGTGAAAATGCAATGGGTACATAGGTAACCAGAAATAAGCCAAAGAGCTCAAACCCCTACCACAAACATTTCAACCAGAGCCTGGAGTCCACCGACCAGAAATCCTGCCCACTGCATATCCTCCCACCAGAAACCCCACCCATCAGATACCCCAGCCACTGGATTACAGTGAGAAGGTAGTCCCAAAGCTCAATGCCACCTGCTAGTGCCACTTTGTGGGTAGAGGCGAAACTGCAGGCTGGTTACCAGCATGGGCAAGTCAAACCTATGCAATACCAGGGAAACTGAACCCTCAGAAATATAAACAGAATGCCGAATAGAGCAAAGGCACAGAGAAATATGTGTGAAATGATGACTCCAATCGAAACCCAGGGGAAAATCCAAACACAGCAGACATATGTAAATTACCTGAAGAGGAATTTAGAGTAACAGTGATTAACATACTCATGAGAATCTAGAAATCAGTAGAGATAATAAATGAGAATGTCAGGAAGCAAAAAGAAGAATTAAAACAAGACATCAAACAGGTAAGAGACACAATAGCTGAATTAAAGAACTCAATAGAGGGGCTCAACAATAGGATGGATGAAGCTTCCAATAGAATCAGTGATCTGGAAGACAGGACAGAGGAACTCAACCAAGCAAACCAGCAAAGAGATAAAAAAAATTCAAAGAATTGAAGACAGCGTTCCAGACCTCTGGGATAACATCAAAAGGAACAACATTCACATCATAGGGGTCTCAGAGGAAGAGAGAGATAAGGGGGCAGAAACCATATTTGAAGAAATAATAAATGAGAACTTCCCCAATTTGAAGAATGAAGCAAGCCTCCAGATCCAGGAAGCTCAAAGAGTTCCTAATAAAAGAAACACAAACAAATACACCTAGATACATGGTCATCAAAATGTCAAAAATACAAGATAAAGAAAGACTATTAAAAGCAGCCAGAGAAAAACATGTCACATACAGGAGTCCCCATAAGACTGTCAGCGGACTACTCAAATGAAACTATAGGCCAGAAGGAAATGGCATAATATATTCAAAGTGCTGAAAGAAAAGGATTTTCAACCTAGGACACTATATCTGGCAAGATTATCATTCAGAACTGAAGGAATGATAAAAAAACCTTTTCAGACAAGCAAAAGTTAAAGGAGTACAGCACCACAAAACCAGCTTTGCAAAAAATATTAAAGGATGCTCTATAAAGCATAAAGAAACCACATAGAAAAAACGGCAAATATTGAAAGTGGGGAAGAAGAGAGAACAAAAATGTGGCTAGTAAGAATAAGTGGAAGACTAATATGCTTTCAAATAAAATTAGGTAGTAAACAGAGAACTGTGAATGCTAACTTCCGAATAACCTCAAAATACATCCCCAGAGAGAAAACGAAGAAGAAAATAAAAGGCAAAATCAATCAAAACATAACTGCACCCATCCGACCTAAAAAAAAAGAACAAAGTCATCATCTGGAGCAGCATACAAAAGACAAATTATAAAATGACACTAAGAAGCTATATATCAATAATCACCCTAAATATTAATGGACTGAACTCACCACTCAAACAATACAGAGTGGCTGTATGGATTAAGAAGCATAACCCAAGCTTCTGCTGCATTCAGGATCCCCGTGTTTATTGTGGCCCTATTCACAATAGCTAAACTAGAAATGACCTAAGTGCCCAACATCAAATGAATGGGTAAAGGAGATGTGGTACATACTTACAATGGAATACTACACAGCCCTTAGAAGAGATGAAACCCTGTCATTTGAATCAACATGGATGGAACTAGAGGAGATTATGCTAAATGAAACAAGTCAAAAGAAGAAACACAGATACCAGATGACCTCACTTACAGGTGGACTATGAATAGACAAAACAAAGGAACACATGAAAAATAACCAACCCTGAAAAATTTGCAACAGAACTGAGGTTACCAAAAGGAAATGGGGCAGGCGGGGGCAAATGGCGGTGGAGTCCGCTGGACAATGGGGAAGAACATATGGTGATTTGGTGGAGGGCATGGTGTGTTGAAATATATCTAAGAAATGGGGAACCTATACACAGGAAATTATCTTAATGTGTAGAATAATTACTACAATAGAAAATAAATTAAAAAACAAAACAAAACATCCGGAGCTCCTGGTGAAAACAATTCTCACAGCAGCCCCCACCTATCCATTGGGAAAAACAGAAGTTTATGCTGTGCCCTTAATAAACACAAGAATCCCTTCAGAGCTAATACTTCAAGTACTTTTACTTAAACTACTTTTACATTTCATTTGTTTTTCTAATTACAGGCAGAAAACTTTCATAAAATGCTGAAAAGATCGAAAAGCACCTGCCACAACTTAACAGGGAAAATTTATAGGTTATTAATTTTGCAGCCCAAACATGCTGCAGTTCTTGTTCTGTTTTATTCATGTACTCATCTACGTGTCGCTAACCCTTCCAAAGAGGAAGGATCACAGTTGAGTTTACCTCATGGGAAAGAGCTCCCAGAAGGACAACAATGAAGCTCGCTGGTGGGTGTCTCTAATCTGTGACTGCCAAGTTCCCAGAAGCCTGAAAGAGACAAGAGTATGTTTGAAGATATGCGACTCTAAGTTCCACTAAACAGGAAAAGAAAAGAATATATTATGCTCTCAAAACCTAAGGCACTTGTTCAATGTAAGAGATTTTTCCAAATCCCCTGATTACAACAGAACACTTGGGCAGGTGCCTGGATTTTCATCCGCAGGAAGAGGCGCTATCAGCTATTCATCCCTTAACATATCGGTGGACAGAGGTGACCGGGAAGAGACCTTAGGCTAGGGCAGGGCACCTGCCAGCGTACGCACTCACCAGCTCCGAGCGAGCAAAGCTCGAGCGGAAAGTCTTAGCGCAGCGGCAGCCATGGTTCCTCTGGCAGCCAGGCCGTTTCCGGGAGCGCGCCCCTTGGCTGTCCGGCCAGCGGTGCTCGGCTCGGAAGTCCGGCAGTCCCATCGCACTGCGCTCCCAAGTTCCGGCTGCAGAACGCTAGGCCCCCGCTGGACCCACCCCCGACACCCGGTGCGCTGACACACCCGGTGGGCTGACACGCCCAGAGCGCCTGGCACCTTGCTCCGCTCTGGGCTTCCCCTTCCGCCTCGCTGCGAACCTTTCCTTGCAGCGAGCAGTTCCCGGCCAGCCACTGCCCTAGCACATCTGTCTGCACCTAGGGGGTTCAGGGCTCGCAACTCAGCCAGAGTGGCCGAGGGGGCGTCCCTTTGCCCCTCCTGATCCAAGTGTCCACATCCTTGAAAATGGCCCAATCTTCCAATAAACGCGCCCTCCTCGGCTTTCCCTATGACCCTCCCTGGGAATGGCTCGTTCCCCTGCACTCCTTCAAGCCCGAGGCGTGGCCACCCATCGGTGACTGCCTTCCGACGCCAGCACGTGGCCTGGCGCTCGCGAGATGCCCAATAAGCGCGTGTTGATGAATGACGGAAGCTAGTTATTAGTTGGACTCGGAACCCGCGAGGTAGAGCTGGCTAAAGGCAGTTCTGATCACCCGACCCCGCTCGACTTGCGGTCCCAGCCGACTCTGCCTACGTCGCCGGCTGCGCGGGGGCCGGATCCTAAACGGAGCCGCTTTGTGTTTTTCCTACCCGCGGTAGAGCCTGGGTGGCCCCATCCGCGCAAAGAGCGGTTTCCCGCCGGGGCGATTTGGCAGGTGCGCGCCTTGACTTCCGGCGTTGCCCGGGAGCCGCCGGAGGAGGAGCGGCGCAGGGGATGCGGCTCTGGTGGCGGCGGCGGCCGAGCGCTGGGGGCGGCAGTGGCGGCGGCGGGGGTCGCGGACCTGCGATGGCGCGGCTGCATTGAGGGCACGGGGCGGGGGCGGCCGTAGGGCGGACGGCGCGGGAGGAAGTGGCGGCGGTGGCTCCATGGCCCCCGCGCGCTGAGAGACGCGGCTCTCGCCTCAGCCCGGTGGCGGCGGCCGAACAATGAAGCTCCTGAAGCCGACCTGGGTCAACCACAATGGTGAGTGCACTCAGGGGTTGCGGAAAGTCGAGCCCGGAGTTGGGTCCGGGTCTGGAGTCAGGTCGGAGCCCTGGGCGGGCCCTGTCTGCCTCGCCCCCAACGCCTGGTGCCCGGTGCCCGAGAGGCGGAACAGGCAGGAGCGGACTTTGTCCTCGGAAACCGGCAATTTTGGGCACGTGGTCCGTCTGGCGCGTTGATGTCGCCTTCACCCCGCGGCACGGTTGTGCTGAACCCTCGCCCGCCCACGCGTGTACCGTAGCGGTGTCGCGGCCTGGCTCTGTGTAGCAGTACTTGTCGCCAACCAGCTCCTGCCCCTCGTCTGCATTGGCCAGGATGTCCAGATAGTCCTATTTGTGAAATAGGGGTGAATCCCCACCTTGTGGACTTTCAGTGCCATGGTGGTGACCTGAAATCCGCATCTCTCTGACGTCTTAGAGGGTCTGTTACTGTCCAAGCCAAGACTTGGATCCGGTGACAGTGCCCCCATTTGGGCGACTGGTCCCAGAATACTAGGCTCTTGGCTGATGTTACCTAACCGAAGGAATCACGTTTACGCTGAGTTGGGGCATCAGGGTGACTTGGGTTGAGATAGAGAGGGCAGATGTGTTCTTTGGAGGAGGCCTCCTTAGCTCTTTGATAGTGGCAGCAAAGCATACCCTGGGGGAACCGATTCTGGTACAAAGAATCCGGCAGTTTTATCACACAGTTCTGACTTGTTGACAGGAGTTGGCCTTTGCTCTCCAAGGAGATGAAGAGAGCCCCTGTACTCCCTCCTGACTGCCCTGAAACCCCAGGATTTCTCCTTCACACTAGGGTCTATAGCCTGGATTCTTACCTATCTCTGACTGCTGACGTTAGCAAGGGGTCACCCTGATTCTTCTTCCTCCTTTTCACCTTGCAGTTCAAGAGCCGCAGTTTTCTTTTGGGGAATGTAGAGTAATGCTTTTCCTTTTTTATTTTTTTGACTACATGTAACCTCTTAGTTTTGAACTTGATCCCAGGACTCTCTTTACTACTTGCAGCTGAATATCCGTCCATGTTCTTCCATCTTCTTGTGTGACATCTTTCTTGTTTTTCAGAGCCCAGTTGAGGTCACCTTTTCCTTTCCTTACTATTCCTTCAGAGTTACTTCACTAGAAGTACTCTGTCCCTGGGGGTGTACTTTCCATATGGCCCAGGACATGGACTACTTCACTACCCGGCTTCTCTCAGCAATGCATTCCATATTATGTGTATAAGATAAATGGTGGCTAAAACAAGAAAGCTTAAAAAAACCCTAAGTTTACTGTGTGTGAAAGCAAAAGCCTTGAACTTTCGTGTCATTTACTATGTTTATCTCCAGGCATATTTCCTGATTCATAGTGTGCAGATCTTTTCTTGGAGAACTGGGCGAATGTTTTGGTAATTATCAATTATGGACCATTGGATTGGAAAAGAAAAATATATTATGAACAAGTTTGTTCTATAAGTAAAGGTCTGAAAGAAATTTGGTTTTTAAATACTTTGCCAGGATCAGTTCTTGTATATAAACTATTCTTGCCAGTCTTCCTTTTACCTTCTGGCATATGATTTCTGACTTTATGATACGCTCCTTTGGACACAAGTTTTATGCTATGCAAGCATAAAAAAGCTGGATTCTTAAACAATTACCTAGGTGCAAACAAATTGAGTCTGCAACTAGGCCAGCAGCCAAAGTTACCCACCCAGCGGAGTGGGCCCGGGCCTCTTACTGCTGGGGCCTCTCTTGATGCTATCTGCTCTTTCTTTTTCACAGGACCATTGTGATATTTCGTTGGGAAACTAGGCACAAAGTGCTTCTCAAACTATAAGCTGTTTTAGAAATCTAAGAGATAATAATAAAAGAAATTGATACTCCGACTAGATGGAATTTAACTTCTTGTTCTTTGTCAAATTTCTTTCAAAATCTCATGAAATTGGCCTTTGTCTTATTTGAATGTTCAGGAAGACTGTCAAAGCAAATTACCTCTCTCCTGAAAGACATGATTGTGGTCTTGACTACTACTGAATAGTCCTTTAAAGACTAGTGACTTGGTGCACCTTGGTGGCTTAGTAGTTAGTAAGTCTGTGACCTCTGGCTGATATAGTCTACATACAACTCAAAGACCCCAGTTCATGACCTGAGGCTGGGGCAACACAAGATGAACAACACAATTAAATATATTGCTTCCTCTTCTCTCTGCCTGCCTACCTGCCCAGTTGCCTTTATTCTTGGCTGCACCTTTCCTTAAAACAAAAACCAAAAATATGTGCCCTGGTGGAGTAGCTTAGGTCCAACACGTCTGGCCAAGTGTAGTCCATATACATCCCAAGGACCTAGATTCATGTCCTGGGGCCAGGTGAACAACCAAGACAAACAACTAAATAAAAATAAAAATGCTTCTTCCTCTTCTCCTTGCCTGCCTGCCTATCCACTCGCTTTCACTCCTGCCTGCACCTTTCCTTAAAAAACAAAAACAAAAAATCCCTGGTGACTAGTGGGAGCCACTGGTGGTCGAGTCTGCTTAGCCAGAAGCCAGAATGGTGGGTGGCAGCCAGTAAAATGCTTACTTTATATTAACCCAAAAGACCATGGTACCTTGGAAGGTGCATCAATGTACTTTCTGGCTTCCTCACTCTACATTTGTGTCTCCTAACTCATTATGTCTCCTAACTCCTAGTATACTTTTTTCTGGAGTCTGTGAGTCCAAAGAGGGGAGGGCAGCAAAGAGCCCAGCATTTTCCCCAGGGGGCAAGGATCGTTTCAGACAGGGTAAAGAGCGGAGCTGGAATAGGGCAGGTTAAAGGAAAGAGGGAAAGTATCTGTTGGAGTGTAGGCATACTTTTTGTCTTCATTTTCCTGACTGGTAGTAGTGTTAAGATCGTTCATCTAAGGAAGTCTTTCTGCTTCAGCCCGATTGACTGGGCCATGTTATTGTTGTGGGTGCCAATATTTGTGTTTCAGGATGTTTGTAGCATCCCTGACTCCTACCCTGGAACTTGAACCAAGGGTTATGTGGCTTGCTCCTTCGGAGGCAATTGACCTAACCACTAGTCCACCCCAGCGTACCAAGGTATTACACCTTAATAGAAGAAATGGCATTTATCACTTACATAGATCTTTTATGTCAGGCACTTATGCACACATACACATACAGGTTTTACTCTGTTATTAGGTATAGTATTCCATAACAGTTGATTCTACACTTGACCAAAATAAGTTTATTTTCTAATTTATAACCATATATTGGCTAGAAAATGAAAATAAGAGGACTTTTGGTTGTAGAAAATATAGTATGTTTTGAAAATTTCATTGAGATTCATGGTTCTCCCATTATTGGACCTTTGCTCCTGGCAGTTTTTCTGGAAATCTCACTGTTGGGTAGAGAGCGTTCAGTTCAGTGAAGCCCATTCTAAGTGGAGGGGCCAGGACTAACAACTCTTGTCTAGTATTGGCTTCTGTCTGACACTTTAATGACAGTGTTGTAAAAAGGTATTGGCATATGTTCGATAACTGGATAATTCGTTAGTTGATCACATTGCTTCATGGTTTATTTTCTGCTGTCCAGTGATTGAATTATTTTTCTCCGTACCCTGTCTCATTCCAGAAAAGATTTTAAGACATCCTGTTAAGACATATACTGCCTGTGGGTGAAATAAGTAAGTCAGCTTGAAGGGGAAATGCAGGCAGGATGGTAATCAAGTAGTCAGCAGTGGGTGTGTAAGGCCCTGCACAGCTGCTGCAGGAACATTGCAGCCCTCTCTGAGGAAAGGCTGTGAGTCCTCTCAGGGTGATACTTTTTGCTGACAGTGGTTGTTAAGATGAACTTTGCAGTTGCTTTAGATCAGTGGTTCTCAAATAGGCTAATGTCTGGAGACATTTTTGGTTTTCACAACTGAGGAGAGTTACTGGTATCTAGAGGTAGAGGATGATACACTGTTGAACAGTTGACAGCCCTACAGGGAAGTCCCCCATATCCAAAGATCATCTGACCCAAAATGTCAGTGATGTTAAGGTAGAGTCAGAATAACTTTATTGTTATTTCCCTTTTCATCTGTTTGTCTCATTGTTCTAATTATATTGTAAGCTGCTTGGAGACAAGAATTTTGCCTTTTATTTTTTAGCCAGAAGATCCTGTTCTTGAGTTTCCATACTCTGCTGCTCACCAAATATATGTTACAGAAGATTCTTTTCATCTCTTATCCTGATCTGTTAAATGAAACCAATAAAACCTGCCTCACCTGCTACCTGTGAAGGTTCAAGAAATGCATGTCATCTCTTACTGTCTCTCACTGATGCATGCCTGAAAATAGTAGTTTGATTTAGAAAGCAAATACAGAATACATCTGAAGAGAATTCACAAGAAAACTGGGTGGAATTTTGCCTTGGGTAATACACATATGGATTTTTCACTGATTCATGCACCGAACGTGAACGCTTCTGGTGAGAAGCTCTGTGGGGATCCCTGTGTATGGAGAGCTATGTAGAAGGTTGGAGAGATGAACATACAGACCACAGTCCAGAACATGGACTGAACATGGATGGAGCATAGCTATAGAAGTAAGACTTAAGAGCCCTGGGGAGGAGAGGCTGATGTGTGGATGTGCCCTTGGGCTGAGCCTTGACTGAAAAGGGTTGTTATGGCATGGCATCAAGAGCAATGCCCAAGCCAGGTTGAAAGCATTCAGAAAACTGAGTATGTTGTGGGCAGGAGTGGGTGGGGTGCGGGGCGGGGGTTCCTGGGAGGGATGAAGGGTGTGTGCATGTGTGATACTGAGCAGGTGACAGGGAGAGTGTGCCTGGAAGGCAGTCTTGAGCACCTTGTAGCAGTTTGGGCTTCCTTCTAGGGGATCAGGGAGGGGAACATTGAAATTTCTGGGGAGAAGGCTGTATGTAACATCCAACTGGTGTCCCCAGAAGTCCCTGAAAGAATTAGGAAACAGTTCCCTAGACCTGGTGAGAGATGGTGAAGGAGACAGGGAGGGCAGGGATGGAGAGAGAAAGCTGTAGATACTGAAGACAGGACAGAGCAGGTGACTGTAGAATTGGGTCATTTTCTGGGTTTATGTCTTTAGTATACTGGAGAAAACAGGATTGGAGGCTAGGAAATGGGGTTTTCTTAAATTTTTTTTCATCTAAGGAGTAGTGGAAAAGATTTTTTCACTTTATGAGCAGAGTTATACAGCTGAGAGGGCCTTCCAGGTAGCATCTGGCCTTGGCCATGAGGGGACCTGTCAGTGACCTGGGAGAGGGAGCTCTGTCTGCCTTGACTCATCTCTTCAGAGATTGCTAATCTAGCCTGTTCATCCAGGGAACTTGCTTATACATTGCAGAAGTTTCTAGCACTTGTAACATTAGATTTGGAATGAGCTCAGGGGACCAAGCACATTTCATTCTTTTGCCAAGGTGAACACCAACACCTACCTAGAGATATGAGTGAGATCATTGGCAAGGGTCACACTGTAAAATAACAGAAAGGGAATATTGCAGATATCGTGAGTTGCCTGCCCTCTTGTTCATTTCTAGCAGAACCCTAATTTTTTTTTTTTTCCAGATATTCTGCAGGCCAAACTGTGGGGGGCAGATATGGCTATTCTGAAATTGGTATGCGGTTGGGTGCCAGGGATTTATTGGGATATAGCCATGTGATTCTAGTCAGTAAGACTGGAAGTGGGTGTCTGCTGGTGACTTCAGGGGAATCGATAAAAAGAGATACTTGAAAGACTTACTCTCTTCTGCTGGACTTCTCTGGGTCCATATCTGGCAGCAAGCTTGTGTCTCTGAGACTTCTACTGAGGATGACAGGGGAAGATGGAAAGATATAGCTTCTTAAGGTGACACATCTCTGGATTTGTTATACAAATTAGTAGGTTACCCTTGAAATTCTCTATAGTTTTGAGAAGAAAGAAAGTTAGTCTACTAACCTTAGCAGTACATTGACAAGTGGAAATTGAGGCAAATTGGATGTGGTAACCTCCCTTGAATTATGCTAGATGTGAAGGGAATGAGTTTGGTGTCCAGACTCCAAATCAGAGGGTTCACTCTGATTTACCAAATGCTAAATCCGTTTTCCACATCTAGGCTGGTCACCTCTGTCAGAAAGCTTGACACCCCTTTCCTGCTCAGAAAGAGCTTGTAGAAACCACATGGCACAGCTTAGTACCAGGAGTCCCCCTATGCTTAGATATTAATGACCTTTGACTGCTTCTGTGGCCACTTGGGAGACCTTGTATCTTCTAAAATGGCAGGTTCTCTTGAGGTGTGCTTGGTGAGACTTTCCTTGCATTTGGTTTTCAAAAGTTCTCCAGTCATGGGTTATCAACAGAATGCTTTCCAGGAGGAGCAAGAGGGAGGGCCCTGTGCCCCATCATGGACTTTGAGTCTGCCCCGTTGACTTGATTGAGTCAGCCAGCTTCTGTGCCCTCTCTTAAACCAACCACCATTGCCTACTGACTTATGTAGGGGAGGGTTAAATTTCTGAATAAAATTGGGGTTCTGCTAGAGACTCCTCACTGAAAATAAGCACTCAGAGGACAAAGTCTTTGTCATTGCTCATATTCTAGTCCCAGAGCCTAGGATAGAACTTGGCATACACCACTGTATGCATTTAGTAAATGACAAAAGAGTGTTGGATATTAGAGAACGTGGAGAGAAGGTGACTGGTAAACTTTCAGCCCACAGTGTCTGCTACCTTTGACTGATAGAGTTGATTTGCTTTATACAATTTCTTGTTCATCCTGCCTGGCTCTTCTAATAGATCAATTTTCTGGTGGATTGTACAAGGTTCTCAATGATAAAGGGAAGCACTCTGCCCAAGTCCTTACCCAGGGAACCCATATTCATAATTGTGTCTTGGAACTCTCCAATTTAGTAAGGAGAGTAGGTGAAGCAGAACACATAGCAAATGGTTTAGAACACCACTGGCACAAAGAAAACTCATTTAGGTCAAAGCTTATTGCTTTTAAAAGCAATACCTTCCTTGATGCATTCATTGATCTAGGACAGACCAGTTCATAGTGAGGCTGCTCTGGCCATACCCCCTGTGGTTAAGGACAGAGTTAGAGGTAGCAAGCCTCACTTGAATGCCAGATATAGACTTTTGTTAGAGACTTTAGGCCCACTGTATTCTCTAACAGAAGATCCTGCAGAAAGTCATTCAGTAAGTGTATTCAATAAATAATAAGTGCCAGTTAGTGCTGGAGATATAGCGATGACCCAGGATGCCAGGATCTATTGAGGAGCAGCATGTGATGCACTCTAGCCAGTGAGAATATCTTATGGATGAAGGGGAGTTTTGTGGGGAGACTGACAGCAGACATCATAAACAAGGGCAGTTACAGAGAGCTCTAGGTGGGTGAAAGAGGAGGAACAACAGAGATGAGGAGAGCTGGGGCAGGAGTGCACCATGGGGGAATTTTAAATAGGATGCTTTGAGAAAGCCTCAGTGGGAAGGTAATGTTTGAGCAAAAACCTTGTTACCGGAAACAGACACTGAACTGGAGAGTTTTGAATGCAGGAGAATTACTGGGGAGTGCTCTTGAGATCCCTAGCTGTAGAAAAGGACAGAGAGAAGTTGAACTGTCACAAAATGCCAGCAGAAACTACAGCAGACCAGAGCCTATGGGGGACTATGGAGCTGGGATAACTCTTCAGAACTGTTCTGAATTAGGGTAAGGGGCCTAGGCCTTCGTACTTCTAGGTTCACAGTTAACTGAATGCAGGCTATCCTAAGAAGGAGACCTGACCTCAGTAAAAGCAGTTCTGAGGACAAGTACCGCTTGGAGGACTCAGCTAAGAGCTCTCACAGGCTGGCAGCACTTCCACAGCTTGAGGGAGTTTCATTCCTGGAGGGTAGGGCACCTGGACTGGTACCATGGTACCCATGGCAGACTTACTGGAGGTAAACAAAGTAGATATTTTTGGGAGGAGCATTCTAGGCCAAGAGAATATTCAAAACTTCCCTGGCAGGTTTGAGAACTAGCAAGGATGTCTAGTGTTTGCAACCAGTTTGGAGCAATACAAGGACAAGATTACCAAGAGGTGAGCCAAAGAGTGAATGAACAGTGGCCAGAAGGCCTCAATTCTTAGTGTGGTGAGAGCAGAGGAGAAAAGTGATGGGCTTTGAGTCTTGGAGATCCTCTTGTCTGTTGCACTGAGACTAGGCTGGGTGTGGGGGCGAGGGAGGGCCCTGGAAGACTGGGTAAGAGACGGTCTCAGTGATCCAGACAAGTGATGACCAACTGTGGTTTGGACTGGGTGGTGATGAGAAAGGTGGGGAGAGAGAGAGAATGTAGTGCATCAGCAGGTATATATGTAGTACACACATACATGCACGTTATTTTTAGACATGATTTGCATAGTGAAATGAGTAGACCTTAAGTGTACAATTTGATTAATTTGGACGAATACACTCTGTAAACTGTTCCACACTCAAGGTATGGAACATTTGCGCCTCCCCAGAAAGTTTGAGGTGCAGATATCTTATGAAGGTAGTTACCAGATTGAATGTGGACTGAAGAGTTCATATGGAGGGGGCAGAGATCAGTCAGACTGTGAAAGGGGTGGAATGAAGAGAGGCCATGACTCCCTTTAGGCTGGACATGGTGAGCCCTTCTCCCAGCACCCGTTTGGGTAGTGGCCTAGAG
This sequence comes from Solenodon paradoxus, assembly GCA_004363575.1. Classification (NCBI taxonomy): domain Eukaryota; kingdom Metazoa; phylum Chordata; class Mammalia; order Eulipotyphla; family Solenodontidae; genus Solenodon; species Solenodon paradoxus. Next base: position 425,455 of record RJWH01000529.1, read on the forward strand.
CCTTCTCCCTTTGGAGAGTACTGGAGCTCCATGCTAGAGCTGTTGTTAAGGAACAGGGTAAACATAGGCTGGTGACAGTTGCCATATTTAATGATACTAGTTAGGATGCTTCTCAAGGTGTATTATGCGTGACAGGATAATGAAGCCTTTTACGATTTGAAGTTTTTAATTTGTGAAACATAAAATACTGCTTTTTTTTTTTTTTTTAAGGACATGTGCAGGCAGAAATAAAGGCAAGCAGGCAGGTAGGCAAGAAGAGAGAGGGGGAATCATTTTATTTCCATTTAGTTGTTCACATTGTTTGTTTTATGCTGGAGCGATGTGTCCTTTGGAGGTGATTTTCCTAACCAGTACTCCACCATAGTGCACCGATACTACTACTTAGTGTGAAAGCAATTACATGTTCAATTTAGGAAAAATTAGAAAATGCAAAAAGGAAAACACTTGGTGCACCCTGTCTTAGCACTAAGCCTGCAGCTGGGGCATGGACCATGTAAAGTCCAAAGACTTGGCTTTCTGACCTGGGGAGGGGGTGAGGGGACAAACAAAAAAAACAAATAAAAGTGCTTCTTCTTCTTCCTTCTTTCAAAATGTTCCTCTTTCTTCTTCTCTTTAAAAAAATTGTAATGTCTTTTAGACCACTGAGGGAGAAATCTCTGCATGACTTATTACTTAAAAAAAAAACAAAATAAAGCATTTAATATATTAGTGTATATACCACATTATAAAAGTGTATGAATTTTAAGACTTTAGCCAAATCTCTGATGCCATAGCAAATCCATTATTTTTATTGTGTAGCCTCTCTTCAGACCTTGCATTACATATATAACTGGAATAGCTAACATGTTACCATGCATTTTTCTCTTAATGCCATAGATTTGTTATTTTCTTAATTGTAGTTGTTGAGTGTAACTCTTCTAGTGGATGAATTTATAGATAACCAGTTTGAAATAACTTAAGGAGTATCTCTGTTCTGCAAAATTAGAGAATAGTGTGAAGAAACAGATACTGTTACCAAAACTTCCTTGATTATGCCTCCACAAATGCTGTAGAATCACTTCTCTGTAAACCTGTTGCTTTTTTCTACTTTAATATGAGACTAAACAGAACACAACAGGAAAACAAAAACAAAAACACAATGATGGTTTCATGGTTGCTACAGCTTCCTTCCTGTGCCATATTGTGACTCTTGGCCACCGAACCCCTTTGAGATGTCATCGTGGTCATATTTACTTAAGAAGATGAGACATGTTTGTGGTGGGAAGCAGTAGGAATGGTGGTGGGCAGCAGGTGGCTCTGTGAGCCAACCAAAACTGCTGCCTGCCTGCAGATGGTTGTGCCATATGGGTCCCCACCTCAGGAGGTGAGGAACCTGCCTTCCAATGATTGGGATGCTAATGACATAAAGATGTGCTTGAATTTTGGGTCTCTCCCACAAACTTTCTCCAGTCGTTCAGCACAAGTATTGAGTGGCTGTAATGTACCAAGTTACAGCTCTAGGTAGTGGGGATACTTTTGTCACTAAAACAAACAAAAGATTCTGAGTTCTTGGAGTTTGTGTTCTGGAGGGTGGGGTAGATAGCCATACATAAAGGAAATCATACAGTATTAAGAAAAGAAAATTGCTAAGAAGAAAATAGATCAAGATTAGGGGCATTGATTGTACCAGATTGGGGAATATTTAAATAGGGTAGTTAGGATATGCCTCCATGAGGGGATGACATTGAGCACAGACTGGAAGGAGACCAGGAAAGGGTGTGTAACCAGAAAAGCAGCTGAGCCAGTGAAGGAACCTGTGACTGGTGCAAGGAGGGAACCCACCTGGTGCATCTAATTGCAGAAAGGGGGTCAGATGAGGCCAGAAAAGTCTGGGGTGTGACTGTTGCACATATATATCTATAGGTTTTTGGAAATAAAGTAGTACTACGAGATTCTTTGTGCACTTTGCTGAGTTTTTTCCAGGAGTAACATTTTATAAAACTACAGCATAATTTGACATTGACATAATCCACTATCACTTATTCAAATCACCCCATTTTTATTGGACTCAATTGCATATGCAGGGAGAAGTTAATTATGAAATACATGCAGCACGAATTTTGCCATCTTAACTGTTAAGTATGTAATTCAGTAGTATTATGCATTTTCACATTGTTGTACAATCTCCAGAACTTTCTCATCTTGTAAAACAATGCTGACTAGTCACATCTCCCTCAGTAATTATCCTTCAGCAATTATCATGGCTTCTAGTGCTTTGCCAAAATGTCAGATGTGTGGCCTTCTGGCCAAGTGTCTGTGATTTCATATTGTTGGAGCATTTATTTTATCCCTTGGGGTTGCACCTTTCTGTAAGTTTGCTGTGGTTAAACCAAGAAAGAAGGCATATGCAGATTTCTGTAGAAATTATGATTCCATGAAAGATTTTGAGATAAGGAAGACTGGTGTCTTTCAGAGTATAAAGTGATTTTGGATTGTAAAGAATTCTTTGGGTTGAGTTCCAAGGAAGTTTGCTACTGAATTGGTTTCCTGAACACATATCCCTTTGGATATTTGGATATTTGGATATTTGGGCTAAGGAATATTTTCTCTTAATAAAATAAATGATTAACAAATAGAAAAACAAAAAACTGAAAATCTATCCCAACAACTCCCCGTCTCCCTTGTCCCCAGCCCCTCATACCTACCATCTACTTTCTGTCTCTATCATTTGACTACTCTAGAGACCTCAGATAAGTAGAATCATGCAGTGTTTATGATTTTGTGGTAGCCTTATGTCAGTTAGCATTATAATGTCCTTGTGGTTCATCCATGTTGTATGTTTGGATTCCTTTCCTTTTTAAGGTCGCATAATATTTCATTGAATATCTATTACATATATGTAAATATGTATATGTAGATATATACCACATTTTGTTTATCCATCAATGGGCACTTGAAACCTTTTACCTCTTGTAAATAATGCTGTTATGGACATGGGTGGACATCTCTTTGATACCTGGTTTTCAGTTCTTTTGGTTATTATATTTAGAGATGGGATTGCTGGATCATAGGTAATTGTATTTTTTAATTTTTTTTAAGACAACTAACTCTTCATTAGTTGTCTTTTTTCTTTTATTTTTCCCAGCCCCAGATTTCAAACCCAGGTCCATGGCTGTTGCAGCCTGAACCTTAGCTCCTTGCTATTTAATTTTTGATGAAACACTGTACTGTTTTTGGTAGCTTCTGCACCATTTTAAATTTCAGCCAGCAGTACCCAAGGGTTCCAATTTCTCCAAATCCTCACCAACACTAGTTATTTTCTCTCTTTTTTAATAATAACCATTCTAATGGATGTGTAAGGTGCTATTTCTTCATGGTTTTAACTTGCATGTCCTTGACAGCTAATGACATTGAGTGTCTTCTCATTTGCTTGTTGGCCATTTGTATATCTTCCTTGAAGAAATGTCTATGCAAGTCCTTTGTCCATTTTTTTAAATCAGATTTTTATTTATTTATTTATTTTTTTTACATTGAGTTTTAGGAGTTCTGGACATTAATCTCTTTGTTATTAGCTTCTCTCCAGCACACCCTGGTGGAGCAGCGATTAGATTAATTGACTCCAAAGGAGCCAGGCCACATACCCCTGGGTTCGAGTTCTGGGCTTGGAGGAAAACAACTAGCGAACAACTAAGTTTAAAGTAAAAATAATGTGCTTCTTCCTTCTTTCTCTTCCTGCCTGCCTGCTTGCTTATTCACCTTCATTCCTGCCTGCACCTTTTAAAATTATTTTCTCCCCTTATGTAGGTTGCCTTTTTATTCTGTTTATAGTATCCTTTGATAAGCAAGATTTTTTGAATTTTCAAGAAATCCAGCTTGTCTACTTCTTTCTTTCAATGCCTTTGTGTTTGGTATTATAGCTAAGAAATTGCCAAATCCAATGTCATGAAGTGTTTTCTTCTAAAAAGTTTAGGTTTTATATTTGAATCTTTGATCCATTTTTAGTTCATTTTTATAGATGGTATAAGATAAGGGTCCAATTTCATTTTGTTACTTGTGGCTATCGAATGTTTGAAGTACAATTTGTCCTTTTTCCATTGGTTAGTCTAGCACCTTTGTCAAAAGTTAATTGACTACTTAATGCAAATATTTGTTTCTAGGCTTCCTTTTCTCTTAAATTGATCTCTATAGCTATCTTCATGCCATTAACCATGCTGTTTTGATTACTGAGCTTGGTAGTACATTTTGAAATCAGGAAGTATGAGATGGCCAACTTTGTTCTTTTTTAATATTTTAGATATTCAGGATCCCTTGAGAGTCCATATAAATTTTATGATGGGCTTTTCTGTTTTTGCAAAAATGTCATTGAAATTTCGATTGGGATTGTGTTAATTCTATAGCACTCTCAGTATATTGACATCTTAATAATACTAAGTCTTTCAGTCCTGCCCTTCCCACACTTACCACTATGTGATTTTAGAGTTTGTAACCTGGTGTCCAGGCCGCCTCCTCTTGGATGACAGAGAGATAGCATTCTCTACTAAAAGACTCCTTGGCAACAGCCCCTTTTCTGTGTCAGTAATTGCTGATGCTCAGTTCATTATTATGCATTGAATTTGTCACTGAACAGTATTACTAACCCACCCTCAACAGGCCCATGCTAGAAGCTGACAGTGTAGTGATGAACTCAACAGTAATTGACATATTGCTCTTAGCCTGGAAACCGACCAATCTGCCATACAAAAGCCCACTGGGCACAGACCCCAAGATTCCACAGTCAGTGGGGTTTTGAACTCTTATAGTGCCTTTGCTAATCTGGTCCACCCAACTAGGCATTCACTTTCATGGTTCCTTGTGTGAGCATGTGCCCTGTGCATACATCAGAAGTTAATGTCATAGTCCATCCCCCTGGAGGGACTGAACATCTCATTGAACTTAGGGTTTGTGCTGTGAAGGAGGTTCATCCAGAGGAGAGGCTGAGAAGGCTGATCCCATGTATATCAGCAAAGAACAAATGTCCTACAGGGCTGCTTTTTTTCCCTGCCCCCAGTTCCAGGTCTCAAACCAGGGTCCACAGTTTTTACAGCCTGTGCTTTAACCTCCTGAACCACACACAGCATGGGGGTCCCTGAAAGGCTTAGAGTCAGAAGCATGGGGAGGGAAGCAACATCTTTGTATTGCAGCTGTTAGACAGAAAGGCCAGGATGTTTTCCTATGCCCAGGATGGTGGGATGGTGAGATGGCTGGAGGTAGAGTTTCCGATACTCAGAGCTGTTGTGGACAGCTTTATACCCATGTCCTCAGAAGTTAACGAGCTCTTGTCCAATGAACATCTGTTAGATGACCTGTGGGCTCAGTATTTCTAATAATGGAATATGTTGCTCCATTTGTAGACTTTCAGGTATTTGATGTCATTTGAAAAGCCTTCCAGCAGTTTATACTTAAACTGAAACTGTTAAATCACCCAGTCTGATTCTTGAGTAAGTTGTTAGTCTATTATTTTTTCCCCAGGACAGTGATTAGGCATATTACTTGAATAACCACCATTTAAAATTTGAGTTTGTTGCTATTATCCAATGTATAAAATCCAAGGTAGATGTTGTGTTGTTGTTTTTTGTTTCCAGGCAAGCCAATTTTTTCAGTTGATATTCACCCTGACGGGACCAAGTTCGCAACTGGAGGACAAGGTATGTTCACAGAATAATGGGGAGGGCTCACAGCCTCACACCTACTCTGTTTCTCTTGATTGTCCATTGAATTGGGAGAGAATCTATCCATGCTGTTTTTCACTATGGGTGGGGCTTAGTTTAAAACGTGCAGTTGTAATCTGTTGTCTGAACCGGTTAGATCACAAATGGAAGATTTGTCTTTCTGTTCCTGTTTGTTATATTAATATTACAATCAGTTTGCATCCCTGAGCCCAAGCTTAATGAGTATGGATAGTGACCAGAAGTCCTTTGGCCAAAACCTCAGCCCAAGAAGTGAGGACTCTGGGTCCTTTTCTTGATTCTGACAGCACTTCCTCATCTGAAATGGAGAGAGATGGTTAAACTATAAAGTTAGTTCCATAGTTAGTCGATCCAGTTCCTGAGCTTGAAGGAATTCAGCTAGATTAGAGAACAAGTAAAACTCAACAGCATTTGAAAACATGGTTGATGGTATTGTCAGTAATTCAGCTTCTGTGTGCAGTACTGCAATAAAACAACTAAGTTTAGAAACACAAAGTCATTTTTCAAGCCAGGACACCAAGTTGGTAGCCCAAAGCAGCATTCCCATAGAGCCCAGCCCTCAGCAACTTCATTCCAGAGCAGGCTCTCCCTCTGACTAAGGCCTACCTGGGCAGAACTGCCTGTGTGAGGGACGTCCTCAGTCCAGGTACTACAGGCTGGGCTGGCTGTGGACTTCCTGCTGCTTGGTGTGTAGGGAGGGTTTGATCTCCTTGTTGGGTACTTCATGGTGTACTAGGGAGCTCTGGACTTGGCTTGGGGGTACAGAATTTTCTCATCCACAAGAGATGCCATCTCTTCTATCCCTATTCAGTGTAGCAAGATCTGGGAGAGATGGTTAGGAAATATTTTTACATATTGGCTAAGGGCCAGTTGTAGACATGCCCTGCGATTTGACAGGATCATTTTCAGGCTCTTATTGTTTTGCCCCTCTGTCTTGGAAAGTTAAGTAAGGGGCTGGATTTTTGTTAGTTATCAGTAATGGAAAGCTTAGAAAGAGAAATCATTTTTAAGGTGCATAGATATATTTTTGGCAAAGTTACTTATAACTACAAGGACTCTAAATGCCCTCTTTTGGTTGATCTTCCTTTTAGAGGTGACTGTCAAGGACAGATATAATGAGCCCTTTTTTCTGTACTCTGGGCACATTTCGGACTTGAATCTCAAAACATCCTGTCAGCTCTGGGAACAGTCATGGGTTCCAGGCAGCACCTGGGGAAGGATGGAAGCTTGGCAGGGACTGTGCTGTTCTGCTTGGTTGCTGGAGTACCTATGCACAGACCTGAAAGAGTTCTGGGTGTCAGCTTTCTAAGCCTCTTTATTTTACAAATGAGGGCTCTGGGTCCTACCCAGGAATGAAGACCTTCTTGGGGCTTCTGGTGGATCTGTGTTAGAGGCTTGGCCAAAACTCGGACCCCCTCCTTGATTTCTAGTCCAGAATTCTTTTCATAAAGTCAGGTTGACCTCAGCCTGCTGCTAAATCCACACTCTTTGATCCCGAGTACTTGTTTTTCTTTTTCTTTCCTGTAACTGTACATTAATAATTAATATTTAATTTCCTCCAATCTAGTCCATTATGATTTATAAAGCTAAATGAGAACTAAATCTTAATACTATGTATGGATATCAAACTTCTGCTCCTTGAACACTGAGTTATTTCTACTCTTTCTTTCTAGGACAGGATTCTGGGAAGGTTGTGATCTGGAATATGTCTCCAGTCCTCCAGGAGGATGACGAGAAGGATGAAAATATTCCCAAGATGCTTTGCCAGATGGACAATCACTTAGGTATTACAGAATGGCCCTTTGCAGGCTTTGCGTGTTGGCAGAGTGCCCAAGGTTAGCACATGTGTTTGTAATTAGAAAGATAAGGCCCCGTGCGGCGGTAACTCCCCTCGGCCTGCTCTCTGAAGGCACAGATGTTGGCTGCACACCTGGGTGAGTTATTCAGCAGAAGACTCGGCCTGCCCACAGAACCATCTTTGGACAGTCTGCAGGTACCTCTGGTGATTTCCTGCTCATGAGTCGTTACTGCCTGATTCCATGGGGCTTTGGGGCCAGCGACCTGGAAAGCAGTAGGGTTCTGGGAAGGGTGCATAAAGGACAACTCACCTAAAGGTCTCCAGTTGCCACTGTGTCACTCTGAGGCCCTCTAACAGGACCTTTTAGCCATCAGATAGCATTGTGGTTACCTTCCCTGCTTTTAGCACCTTAGTTTCCTGCCCCTAAGCATCAGGGTGACTATACCCAACTCTGGTTTCCAACCAAGCTGCCTCCCCTGAGATACTCCATTAACAGTTATACCCCTTTCCTTTCCTCTGTATGTTCTTGCTCTCCAATATGCCTTCAGCATCCTCCAATCTAGAGCCCAAGTCGTGCACAGGCCATGTATGGGCCACAGCTTGAGAAGTGTCTCTTATATTGTAGGGTTCCCACAGGCTGAGCTATGTGCTCTCAGAGGCTCTGACCCATCAGGGACTAGGGAGATTTCTGCTTGTCTTAGTTTCTGAGTATAGAATCAGTCAGCCTGAAGTGTTCACGAGTTTGAAAAATCCAAATTTAAAAGCACTGACAGGTGGAATGAAGTCAGTTTTTATGCCTACCAAGCTGCTCCCCTGAAAGTTCCGGAAAAGGTATCTCAGCCTTGTTAGCACATGCCCTGTAAGCCCTACTCCACAGTACAACTTATCATTAGACAACCCTTTAGAATTAATGAAATTCGATTGTCATTTTCCAGTGTTCATAGAAGTATGCCTCCTTCTATGGACAATCTGATCCAGCAGTAACACTCAGATTTTATGTTCCCCTCAGACTCTGGTTCAGTCATTTGTTTCCGTAGCACCAGTATTAGTGCTTGAGGAGAATTATTCTGGGGCTCTCCCCAAGTAGGTACCTTAAATGAATTAGGCAGATGAGAGGTGATAACCCTTTGCATCTCGCCAAACTACCTAAAGCAAATGAGCATGACAATTGGATTTTCATCACCCTATTTTTTTTTCTTCCCAGCATGTGTGAACTGTGTGCGGTGGTCAAACAGTGGGATGTATTTAGCTTCTGGGGGAGATGACAAACTGATTATGGTGTGGAAACGGGCTACGTAAGCATCATTTTCCTTTCTTCATGTTTTCTTTTTAGAAGCTTCTTTGATGATCTTTATCATAGTCACCTTTCCCCACCCTGGCATTGAAGTCCCCAGAGCTCTGACTTCCTAAGTAGACCAGAAGCAGCTATAACCTAACCAGGGAGTCGGTTTGCCACCTGCCTGTCTGGTGACCTGCTCAGCTGCTGCCTTGCAGTACTACAGAGTTCCACTGAAATAGAAGGGCTAATGACTTCCATTGCCAACATTGGTGGCTTCCTTTGTTTTGTTCTTCAAGTAAAATTTTCCAGCATACAAAATGGTTGAAAGTTGACATCCTCTGATGGAATTGGTGGCCAGGGATTCAGAGTCCACCCTCCTTGCCATTCACCTTAGTCTGCAAGCTTCACAGTGGGCTCTACAGAGGCCCATTGACAGCCCTTCTCTGCATGCACAGTGAACTAACCATCACCTGAAAGATTATTTTTCTTTAAACCAAGGCAGTGACTCAGGGGGTTCTGGGACTCTACTCTGTTCTATCACCAGCACCTAGGTAGGTGACTGTGGGGGTCAATTAAACCGGGGGCCAGATCTTACTCCTACTTCTCAGTTGCCTGTTAGTGAGTTTGTAAAGAGTTCTACAGAAGCGGAAGGTGTTAACAGAGGCCCTGTGCATCCTTGGGTTGGCACCACGTCCACAGGGACCACATGACAGCTCAGATGTCAGGAACCAAGTACCAGTGGTTGGATTGTTCTCTGTGCCTCGGATGTTAAAGCAGAGGTGATTAGTTCATTACAAGAGAGCTTAATAAGCATTGTTGATTTTGATGTTTTAGCTAACAACAACAAAAAAAAACATTTAGTATATAGTTTGGAAAACTGAAAAAAAATTAGAGAAAAAGAATCACAATCTCACCACCTAAAGAAAGCCACGCATTTTGATATTTTTCGGTATATATCCTTCTGATCCATTTTCCATGTATAGATGATATCCATGTTACATTTTTTTTCTTTACATAGCAGTGTAATATTGTGTATGATGTTCTGTGGCCTGCTTCTGTCCCGTAATTATATATTGTAAGCATTTTCCTGTGCAGTAGTGTTTTTTACAAGACTTGTGACAGCTGTTGTAGTATTTCATCAAGTACATGTTATAATTTACCTAGCTAACCTCTGCTCAACAACTGTGTTTGGCTTTGTTCTGTCTGCTACGATACGCCATACTTCAGGGAGCATCTCTGTGCAGGACCCAGAGCATTCTTGCAATGTCTTTCTGACTCCTCTCTCACACAGGTACATCGGCCCCAGCACTGTGTTTGGCTCCAGTGGTAAGCTTGCCAATGTGGAACAGTGGCGATGTGTCTCCATCCTCCGAAGTCACTCAGGCGGTGAGTGGGGCTGCCTGTTGGGGGGCGGCCCCGGCAGCTGATATCAGCAGCTGCACCTCCACAGACCCTGTAAGCTACTTTGGTCCTCAAAATAACCCTCTGTCTGGGCTGTCCCTCCCATCACTATTGGCCTCACCCTGCCATCCCCACTGCCTCCCTCAACTGCATTCAGTGCCCCACTCCTGCCCTCATGGGGTGTATGTTTATATCTTTAATGTAGAACTCCCCACGTTCTGCTGTTTATCCTGGTGAACTGAATCACTTCCTTCATCAGTGGATCACTAAGTCTGTAAGCACACTTTATTTATTCCAGAGAAACCAGCACACAGGGGCCCAATGAAAAGTTTTTTACTTAACCTTGAGTATGTGTGCAAAGTGTTTTAGATATATTTAGTATGAAAAGAGGTATGTTTTTCAGATTTGGACCGAAGAGGAGTAAGGTTAATCAAATACTTGGCTAGGTGCCAGGGATACTAGAGTAAATACAATTTAGTCTTAACCTCAGAGAACCTGTGGTTTAAGTCCAGGAATGGGCTGAAGAGTTTCCCAGAGGAACAAAAAGAGAACTGTAACAAAGAGACAGAAGCTATGAGGCAGCTCAAAACAGAATTATAGAGGTAAATCGTTCACAATAGGTGAACTAAAGAACAAAATACAGAGACTCAACAGTAGCTTAGAAGAAGCCTCCAGTACAATCAGTGAGCTAGAAAATAGGGCAGCAGAATGCCATCAGGCAGACCAACGAAGAAAAAAAGAGAATGAAAAGAAACAAAGACAGCATATGAGACCTATGGGGATAACATCAAGAGAACAGCATTCGTGTCATAGGGGTCCCAGAAAGACGAGAGAAAAGGGGGCAGAAACTATATTTGAGAAATAATTGCTGTGAATTTCCCTAACCCAAGGAAGAAAAGAGACCTCCAGACCCAGGAAACTCAGTTATAAACAAAAGAAACCCTAACAGACATACACTAAGACACATTGTTATTAAAAGAGAAAAAACCAAAGACGTGAATCTTTAAAGCAGTTAGAGAAAAATAAGTTACATATAAAGGATCCCCCATGAGACTGTTGACAGATTTCTTTGCTGAAAATGTATATACCAGAGAGAATAACATGACATATTCAAAGTCCTGGCAGAAAAGGACTTCCAACCAAGGATATTCTACCCTACTAGATTATTACGTAGAATTGAAAGAATGATAAAACTAGCAACACTGAAGTATGCTACAATACCTGAGAACTTAGAATATCGTGAAGAAGGCAACACTTATCATTAATGGATAGCTTTATTCCCCACACATGATACCATTAAGCAGTTTGTAATAAGGAAAAAGTAGTTTATATTTTTAGTAAATACAGCATATTCAAAAATTCCAGATATTAGAGACATCCTAAATAAAGCAGGAACAAATAGAATTGACTATCAGACTTCTAGCAGAGGGAATATTTTTCAAGGTTTATAGATAATAAATGAAGTCATAAAGGAGAATAACAGTTAATTACATAAAACTCACAAAATAAGAAAATAAACTAGTAAACTTTGCAGCTAATGCCTGTATTATAAATAGTCTGTGAAAATTGCAAAGAAAATTTCATCTCCTTTCTGAGTTTCCAGCTGCCCATTTCTTAGGGACCTTGTAAAATCCCTATGTGCACATTTCTTTCCTTCCCAGACCCTAAGCTCCTAGAGGCAGCAGTGGTTCTTCCTTTTGTAGATACTATCTTCATGTTTGTTAAATCACACAGAAGGTAGGAGAAGAGCAGTCCAAGAAGACAGCTTTAGATCATAGTTAAACAGATAAGAGAAATAATCACTTTTACTACTAAAGTAAAATGAAAAATATAAAAATGTACTTTGTACATTAGAAGGGGAAAAGACCATAATCCTCAAGCTAAGGAAGCTTTGAAATGGACTTTCTGACTATAGAAGTAAAAAGTTCTAGTGTTCGAAAAGCAGTCTGCAGTGTTAGGAGAACTCAGATCGTGAAAATGTTCAAGAGACCTGCGCAAATTCGTAGTTTGAACTATCAGTCTCCAAAAAAGAACATAGAATGTGGGGGTAACATAGACACCTGTTCTCATTAGCATGGTAAGAACTCAGTCATGGCTCATTGTTAATTTAGGTGTATTCATGACAGGAAATGCTCAACAACATGAGTGCAGAGCAGAAAAAAGGAAACCCCAAAGATTACACAAGCTAATAGAATACAAAGAGTGTCCATGCAGTGTGAAATGTAAAAATTGGGGAATATTCATCAGGCTGTCTCTGAAGATTTGCATGCACACACACACATACACACACAGAATTTTTGCCCACACTAAAAAAATTCTTACAGGGTGTGCCCTGGTGGCTAAGCAGATTAAGTCCACCGGGGCACAGTCCATGTACATCCCAAGGACCCAGGTTTTGAGACCTAGGACTAGGTGAACAACCAAGATGAATAAATAAAAAGTTTCCTCCTCTCCCTGCCTGCTTGCCTGCTCGCCTTCATTTCTACCTACAACTTTCCTTTAAAAAGAATCCTCTGAGGAAAGGACAAGATAACTGTAACTTCCTGCTGTTTTTTTCCCTCACCTCACCAGCCATTCTTCCATATGTCTTGTGCTGTACCAAGCACAATTAAAAATCATCTAAAGCTGCATCCATCAAACCTGGATGGCAAGATGGGAATGATCAGGGTCACAGATGACCTTTGATTCCTGGTGTGCCTGGCAGCATGCTGCAATGGTTCTTAGATTTCATTCTCATAATGTCCTTATGAGGATAGGTTGTTTTTAATCTGCATTTTTCAGATGTGAAAACTGAGTCATAAAAATTAGCATGATTAATTCTGTTTAGGGAAGGGGTGCTTTTAGTGGGGTCTTGGAGATTAAATCCAGTTCTTGAATAGAAGGGCCTGAGGATGGCTCTGCACCTCACTCAGTCTGTGTGTGTGCCTGTACTAATGGTGCTCAGGAACTCTGCGGAAAGCCCAGTTATGATTGGAGAAGCAAGTTTAGCAGGGCTAAGGAGTAGGACAGGGTCAATTAGATGCTGTAACTCTTACCAATAATTAAAATATCTTTGTGGGGAAATTTTTCAGACTGCTTTTAAAGTCTAGTATGATGGTCCCAGGTCACTTCTCAGACATGAGAACGCTAGGGACTGCTGGCCCAGCTAGCAGTAAGGGGTGGTGCTGGGTGCCCCCCTCACCAAGAATACATGCCGGGTAGGAGACTCATCATCAGCTCTGTCTTCCAGATGTGATGGATGTAGCATGGTCTCCTCATGACGCCTGGCTGGCCTCATGCAGCGTGGATAACACCGTGGTCATCTGGAACGCCGTGAAGTTCCCAGGTCTGGACCTCCTCTGTCTGGGGAGCAGCAGAAATGTTCTGCACTCATCTGGAGCTGGGTGGGCTCTCTGTCTCCTTTCACTGGTGACCACAAGTGTCTCACTGGAATTCACGTGTTTTCTTATAGCTCAGTTCTTTTTTCCTTTAACAATTTCGTTTGTTTCAAGTATTAAAAAGTAAAATAATAGCGCCTGCAGGGATGTGCTGTAGGTTATAAGGGTGATACATTGGAAGCTAGTGTTTAGGAGTTCAGCCCAATGTGTACATGGCTTGCCCCAGTGCCCCACCATGCTTTCACATGTCCCTAGGCCCCAGCACCTCTTCATATGTTGCCCTCGAGGGCAACATGAGCTCTGGCTTCAGTTCACTGGCTTTCTCTGTAAAGCCTTGAACAGATACAGACTAAAAACAATCCAGTTTTTCTGAAGATTAATTTTTCCATATTAGTATGTTTAAAATTATAATAGATGGTATAAACCTGCATAACACTGCAGTTTACAGCTGGGAAGACCTCACTTCCTGTTCATTATCTGTAGCATGTTTTCCTCATTAGTTAAAATGCACCATCTGTGGACTTGAATCCAAGTCTATAAGCCACCAGCATGTCTGGGGACATTCACCCTGACCACAGAGGAGGAAATTTTGAGACTGGGGTAGAATTTGGATTATAGACCTCTAAGAGGTGCCACCTTATACACCTTTATCCTCAGTGATGACTTAGGACTCAGTACAGTGACTGGTCTCCTGAGTTATCAGGCCTGCTCCTTCATGAGGAGCTGCCGAGGAGGTTCACATCAGAAGTGTTAATGTCACAGCCCTGGTAGAAATGCGTTTCTGTCCAGAAAGGGAAATTATGACAGGGCCACCAGCTGCAGACAAGACAAAGGGGTGCCTCTGGCCAAAGCCTTGGCCCTTGATTGCCTGTCCCTTTTGGGACATGTGCAACCTCAACTTGAAAGTGTGACCTGCAGCTGAATGGAGATAGATATACTCCTGGGTGCAGTCATTTCTACAGGTTGTCTTTGCCTCAGTGCAACTCTAACTAGGGGACTCTTCTGCATGTGCCTAGAGATAGGAGCTGGCCAAGGTGGACTCCTAAAGTCCTTTCCCTTGGCTAGCCATTCCATGACCCATGAATTACAGTTCATGCTTCTCTGTGGGGTCATAGCTTTCTCTTGGTAATGCCTTTCCAATCTCTGATTTTTCTTCACAGAAATTCTAGCTACCCTCAGAGGTCATTCTGGCTTGGTGAAGGGATTGACTTGGGACCCTGTTGGTAAATACATTGCCTCTCAAGCTGATGACCGCAGTCTGAAGGTGTGGAGGACATTGGACTGGCAGTTGGAGACCAGTATCACCAAACCTTTTGATGAGGTATGAGATCCTCCCAGAGCTTGGCCTGCCAGCCTTCAGCCTCTGTGCATAGAAGAGCAGGCCAGGGTCCAGACCTGGTGGATGAATGTAGAGTCCAGCGAACTGAGCAGGCTAGTTAGGGTTCTCTAGGACCCAACAAGTTAGACCATGAAAAGCTTCCATTTCTCAGGCATGATTAGATGTGCAGCTTTGCAGTAAAAAAGATTTATAGGTTTTCAAGCTAAAGAGAACCTTAAACATTCCCCCACACATTATGTCACATACCTGCTGCCACAGACACAGGTGAAACTTTCTGACTATGGTATTCATACTTCCATCTCATGAGGTGTTGGCTTAGGGCTTTAGGGCTAGGGGAGGCTTTCACTTACATTTTTCCTCACTGCTGTGGCTTTGCTTGCTGACTTCCGCTCTGTAGGGCAGCTAACTTTCTTGGGTAGAGTTAGCAGTGTGGTTTACAAAACGTATGGACTGCAGTGGCTTTTGTAATAGTTTATTGTCCCTTTATTTGAGTTCTCATTGATACAGGGTCAGGACTCAAGTTCACCATTATTCAGTAGACATTTCTTATGTGCCTGCCAATGTAAAGGCATTGCTAGATACAGAAGATGAAAGTGGATTGACATAGAATCTCTCCCTTGAAACTTTGGGACCAAGAGAAAAACAGACATTCACATCAGCATGGCAATGTTCAGTATACAGAAATGCCCCAAGAGGTTGATCTTATCGGGGAAGGCTTCTTAGTGGAAGGGACATGATTTTTACAGGAAGAATAGATGTTTGCCCTCTGGTTAAGGCTATCTGTGCGAGGAAAGTGGAAATCATGCATTCAGTTTTCTCCATACCGACAGTAGCCCCTAGACTGGGTACATAATCAGTCTTCACTGTAGTCAAGAGGGTTCTTCCTTCTCTGCTACAGTGAATGCTCTGGTGGTGGGGCAGCAGGTGTTGGGCAGAAGTAAGGGATCAGTGCACGGATAGCTTTGCCCACACAGAGTTGGCAGTTAAAAAAGGTGACTGTTCTGCAGATACCCTCAGGTCCTGTAACTCTGGTAACATCTGTGTGTTCAGCTGGTTGTGTTTGTGGGTGGTGGGGTGATAGCTTGCAACAGCTCCTAGTCTTATCTGACAAAGCCTTTTCTGGAGTTACAGCTTTCAACGTGACTAGAAGCGTAGATGCGTGTTCCACAGTCCACATTTGTAGTTAAGAATTCAGCTTCATTCTTGAGGCTTAAGTTTAGTCATAAAGTTGGCTGTGAGCTTCTTTCAACTGCAGATGTCTCTTTCAGTGTGGAGGGACGACCCATGTGTTGCGGCTCAGCTGGTCACCTGATGGGCACTACCTGGTGTCTGCCCATGCCATGAACAACTCTGGCCCCACGGCCCAGATTATTGAACGGGAGGGCTGGAAGACCAACATGGACTTCGTTGGGCACCGGAAAGCCGTGACTGTTGTGGTGAGTGTACTTGGCCTCAAGGCCAGCCCAGTGTTAGCACTGCCCCAATGAACTACCACAGTCACCCATAAAGGTATTCTGAAAGCCTTGGCAGTGCTGTGCTCTCTAAGACTTAGTCCCATGTGGGACTGAGGTGGTGAACTCTGAGATTCAGCATGTGTCTCATTCTTGTTTCTTTTCTCTTTTTTTAAAGAGGAAGGAAGGACTTAGCTTCCTTTAAAGAGGAAGGCAGGAATGAAAGCAGGCTAGAAGAAAGAGAGAGAAAGAAGCAGCATGCTATTTTATTTATTTAGTTCATTTTTAGTTTATTCCTTCCAGTGCTGCTCTGTGAAGCTGGTTCCCTGGGCTATATGTGGACTGCTCCCTAGGCACAGACTTAACACCTTAGCTACCAGGCATACCTAGTGCTTGTTTCTTTTTAAATACTTTTGTTTTCAGGAAACGTGAAGGCTGAAATGAAGGCTATTAGGCAAGCGGGCAGGGAGAGAGAGGAAGAAAAAGCATTTATTTTATTTAATTGTTCATCTTGGTTGCTGTCATCCCCTCCACCCCCTATCCCTGGGATGCAAGCCTGTGTCCTTGGCATGTATGTAGACCACGCTCAGTTGGAGGCAGCAGACTTAACTGCTCCTCTACAAGGGCATGCCTTAAATGCTTTTTTTTAAATTATTTAAAAACTAATTTTACATGTTTTGTTGATAAACTTTAACCTGATGAATGTCACCAAAATCAATCGGTGATTAGGAATGTGGTATCTTCTCACTAGCTTCTTGACCCCTTTGGGTCTGTTCAGAGGTGCTCAAGCATGATGGTCTTGGCAAGTGACCCACTGACCTGGCTCCAGGGATACAGGTGTAGTTCATGTGCCCTCCAACCACTTGTAATTGTCCCTGTGCTCCAGCATTAACCCTTTGTAGCAACAAGCTATGCTGTGGCTGACAAGGGGACTTACTCTGAGTCTATAACCTCCTGCTCCCTCCTAACAAGGGGAATGGGGGTTTAGAAGGTTTGAACATTTCATTTATCAGGCTCCAAAGAGTATCAAGCCCTCCATTTGTAGTTCTGGATTCTTCTATTGACGAGTGTCCTGATATTACCCAAGGCAAGCTGTTGATAGTTGCAAACAACCTCTGAGGACCAGGATTTTCTCTACATTGGACAACCAAACCAAAATAACTAGTTTGACAGGCTTGGGCGATTAACATGAAGGGTTATCCAGGACCCTGATCTTAGGTTTTTTGTATTCATGAAAATGAGCTCATCCTTCACATTGTTTCAGTTGATAGTAAATATATATTGCAACTTGAAAATAATTCTTATACAAATAAAATACTTTAATTCTATGGTATTTATATAATTGTGTAACATTGGAGTCTATGTAGGATTTTGTTTGAAACCAGGACCTTGCTGCTAAAATATTTGAAAGTCACATAGCAAAGAGTAGTTCCATGTGACCCTCACTGACCTCTGGGATAGTGGCTCTAAGAGATCTCAATACTGAGGCATCACAGCTGAGTTGATGAGAGTGGTTACTCAAGCCCAGGGTTCACACCTTCAGGATTCATTAATCTCTAGCCTCTGTTCACCCCCTAACCATTCCTGTTTGCCCTCTGGGATTTGAGCCCTCTGTGAGGAACCTTCCTCCTCAGTTGTTCTGGTTTCCAAGTCTGAGTCAAGAGCTTCCACCCTTTTCAATCCAGGAAGACAATGGGGAGCTCAATATCTGCTTCCAGTTTTTCCAGAAGTGGTGCCTAGTTTACATTGGTGTCATACCCTATGCCAACCATAGCCTAATATTGCCATAGTCTCTGCTCAGTGAGATGATTCAGGGCTGGTCAGTCTCTGCTAGACAGCTTTGTGTGCAATAAATCCAGTGAGGAGAGGAGATTAATGGCATGGCTCTCTTCTAATATACCCTTTGATCTCCCTCATGACATTGTCCCTAAAGCCCCAGGTCCTAGAGCTGACGCTGTGCAAACCAGAAAGATTTCAGTGGGGCAGTTTCAGAAACTCCCATGCATCAACCCAGCTGTGGGCCCAGAAATGGAAAATTGGTAGAACCAGCTTCAAATCTCCGTCTCATCGCTTATGCATTAAATGAATTGGTATACATTTTATGACCTCTCTGAACCTTCATTTCAGCATCAGCAAAATACCTCCTAGATAGTTGTCATGTCAACTTGAAATAGTTCATGTCAAGTGTCTGGAGCTCAGAGAATGTCTGTGTGGGGCTCTCCCCAACGGGTTGGGATTGTGCTGTCTTTCTTACGCTTGGTAAAAGGTACATATCTGATATTTGGTTATTTTAATGTTTGTCATTTATTTGACTTTAGAAATTCAACCCAAAAATCTTCAAAAAGAAGCAGAAGAATGGTAGTTCTGCGAAACCCAGCTGCCCATACTGCTGCTGTGCTGTTGGCAGTAAAGACCGATCTCTTTCTGTCTGGGTGAGCCCCCCCTCCATGAACTTTTGCTGCTCCTGCAGGAAAGCGTGGGTAGGACTGGTGAGGGAGGTAAGATCCTGAAGACAAAAGAGGAGAGACCCTTGCTATTGGTGGTGCTCTGTGTGTGCTCCCACCCTGTACCTGGGGTCAGGCTCTTCTCCTGTTACCCCAAAAGGATGCACTAAAGATTGGGAATAGCCAGGAGACGGTGCCCTGACACCCATCTAGAGCAGCTCTTGTGTCTAGACTCAGGAACACCCTCAATGGTTGTGTCCATAGTTAGCATCTTGTGTTTGCTTCCTTTAAAAAGCAGACAAACATTAGTATCAACATACATGCTGCCCTACATGTCCTCCGGTTCCGCATCAGTGAGTTCCACCAACCACATGGAAAATCTCTGCTATGTCATTGCTTCCATACTTGACGTGTACAGATGTTTTCTCTTGTCACTGTTCCTGAAACAATATAGTATATTAACTGTTTACATAGCATATATATTGTATTAGGCATTATAATAATTTAAAGTGATTTAAAGCATATGGGAGGATGTGCACAGGTTACGTGCAAATATTCCTTTATTTTATATAAAGGACTTGAGCATTTGTGGATTTTGATACCTGAAAGGGTCCTAGAACCAATCGCCCACAGATACTGAGGGACAGCGATATGACCTACATAAGGTATATTCACCTGAAATGTACAACTCAGTACATTTTGTCATACTCAGTATAACACTGCCCTAGAACACTCCCTGCCCTGAGCAATTAAGATACCACTGCCACCTCGACCAAAGCAATCACTAGTGATATCTGTCACACTGATGTATTGACATGTTCTTGAGCTTCACAGAAACTGAATTAAGCCATGTTTGCTTTTTTTGTGTCCTGTGTTGATTTCATTTAGCATGATGTTATGAGATTCATGTATGTTGCATTTCATAGTACTGTGTTCCTTAATATGAATTTCCCCAGTAAGCAGAATAGATTTAAAGTTGTAGATTTGAAGATTATTTTCTCGCTGCATTTATTATAATTGTTTGTCACAAATAAATCGATTCTGTGTATATTGTGATTTTTCTTTTTTTAGGCCCAGTATTCATGTAACACTCATTTTAGAACTTGAACCCTAGTATCATCATAGGTAGTTTCAGGAACGTTCCTCTTGACCTCCTTCCAGCTTATGGCTCCATTCATGGTGTTTTGACCAAAACGGCACTGATGTAGGTCAGTTATTCACAAAGGTTACAGATTTCTCAACTCTCTGTGGACATTTTGGGAGGAGGGGCAGGGTTAGGTTTTTTTCTGGAAGTGGAGTAGGAGTTAGGGTAGGGCTAGGACCGTCTCATGGGTACTAGGTAGCTCAGACTCCAACCTTTTCTCAGGTATGCTGCTCCTCCTCTTTGTCCATACATACGCTCCCAGCCTCACAGACGCTTCCACAGCACCTGTTGGTAACCCTACAGAAGTGTGTTTCTACCTAGTCTACCACCCTGTGGCCCGACAGCAGGTGCTCAGACACTAGTGCATAAACAGTGGATCTCTGTTTGGCTGTGGGAATGTGGAGACAGCCCAACCTTAGAATGACTAAATAATAAACATGCATGCAAACATCAAAAACAGGTTTCTACGGGATATTTAATGACTTGTACATTATGCATTAAATGAAAAGGAGGCCCACCTATGTGCAGTGTTTTAAAGAAGAAAGTATTTGCACAAGGTAGACCAGAAGAAAATAACTCATCAAATGCTAATAGTAGTTAATTTGGGGTATGATTAAAGAAAACAACTTTTATGTCATTCTGAACTACCAACACACAGTGTACAAAATGAGCCTTAGTGATGTCTGTAACCAGTTAAACTGAGCCTCCAGTTAATGTATTATCAAAACCGTTTGGGCCCAGAGATGTGTTAGATTCTCTCTCTGGTTGTTTCCCTATCCTGGGAGATGCCTTTGCTACCTCATCTCTGTTTAGACCTTGATGTCCTAGCCCCTGCTCAATAGACCTCTGAGTTCCACCATGGGCCATTCTTCTGCTCAGGTCATAGCCCTTTCAGATCCTTCTTCTCCATTGCTTATTGTCTGTGTTTAAACCATCCGCTGCCAGACCCCTTTAGGCAGTATGCCCTTCAGTCAGGAGCCACTGTGGTATGCATTATTTGTGGCAGGCTGTGGTTTCCAGTTTAGAAACTTTGTGGTTACTCTTTGAATAGAGTTGAAGATGCCCTGTATGTCAGTAAAACCTTCAGCTAAGGCTTCTGAGACTATTAGTGTTAGCTGAGTGAATAAAAGTGATTCTAGTCATTTTATTAACCTTTGCTGCTGCTTTCTTTCCAGCTGACATGTCTGAAGCGACCTTTGGTTGTCATTCATGAGCTGTTTGACAAATCCATCATGGATATTTCCTGGTAAGATGGACTTGTGTTCTGATGGACAGACTAGGGACGAAACCACATATTGAAACACAAGATTTCCTAGGTGTGACTGGGGCAGGCAGTATGCTACTTGCATCTGGTTCAGGAGAGGATAATGTGGGACTGCTGTTGGGAGACGTCTTCTGCTGTCCCTGACTCTACTGAGATGTGCCATAGGAACACCCTTTCTCAGACACACTGGTATTTAGGAAAAGGAGAATTCTGAGACCCTAGTTCTGCTGTACTCTGTCTTTGCATGGATCAGATTAGCATAGATGTGAGACATATTTTCTGCTTCTTAGTGAGCTCATTTAGATGCATACTTCCTCAAGTTTTTTTTCTTTGAGATGGTTTCAAAAATAGATAAATAAAAATGAAATTCTTACAAAAGACATGGTGAAAGATATTTTGAACATTTGCTTAGAACTACAGGGAAACAGAGCCCTCTGGGACAAGATCCTTACCCCCATTTCCACCCCCACCGGGCCACAAAAGGAAATGAGGGGTTTTAGGCATCTACCTAGAGCCCTGCCCTACAGGCCTCCCAGACCTGCCACTGAAACATGGGTGAGTCCTGCAGGTACTAACCCCAGACTGCTATCACTGTTTCTTTCAGGACTCTAAATGGACTAGGCATCCTGGTGTGTTCCATGGATGGTTCTGTGGCGTTCCTAGATTTCTCTCAGGATGAGCTTGGAGACCCCCTGAGTGAGGAAGAAAAGGTAGGAGAGCAGAACACTGCCAGCTCGTGGCCCATGCACTGCAGAGGCTATGGGACCTCAGAAATAGCCACCAGAGCTTTGCGAGGCCTCTTTGATTGGACCCTCTTCTCATGACGTACACACTGTTTCTTAAACAATTATTGGTTATTAGCCTTTTATAGTTTGTAATCCTTATCTTTTCAAAATAATTACTTAAAAATTAGTCTTTGTTCATGTCAAAACTTTGTTTTTGAACTGATAATTAGCCACACCTGGGAGAGAGTGGGAGTTACTTACAAGGGTCCCCACTCATATCACTTTTTCCCATTGTCTTATATTGACATCGATGCCATGGAGCAGCAATTATAACAGTGTTGATCATTTCTTAGCATTTAGTGTACTCCAGACTCCAATCATGTCTCTTACCTACTTTATTGAAATTACACAAAACCCTTTAATAACTGGGCTTACCCATTTTATTAATGAAGTAAATAAGCTTGGGAAAATAACCTGGCCCTTTGCCAAGACCATACATGAGCCTCAGGTAAAAGAACAGAATCATGAAGCAAGTCTACTGCCTTTGGGCTGGATCTTCTCTCCTGTTTTCTCTGCCCAGGGCAGTGTGTCTGTGTGCTTTAGGAAAGGTTCTTCTTTGCCTACTGTAGACTTACAAACCTGCCATTTCTACAAATGGGCCTTTGCCAACACTTGGATTGTTTTCATTTGACTGAAAGGAGCTCCTTGGAAGACCAGAACAGACCAGAAGCTCTCTCCTTGGTGACAAATCATTGTTAGAAGCTCCCTCTTAAGCTGCAGTATAGACCCCCGCTGCCCCACTATGATATAAACTCCTTGAAGGTAGGAATCTGCTTCATTGATGAACAGAGCCTTGGCCGCCCCAGCAGACATTTGTCAATGTAGAGTTAAGTGGCTTCAGATATTCTTTCCACCTTGTCACTATTGTGAAGTAACTTATGTTCACTATGCATTCCCTTCCCCCTGGAGAGTCACAGTAGGAACCTATATAATAAACCTGTCTAGCTTACCATTTCCCAGATGATAGCAGGAATACCGTGTTTGCAGGGTACTAGGACTGAACTCTGAATTCTCCTTTAAGACACCAAGGAAAGGATTCAAGAGAAGGGGCAGAAGCCAAGGTGGCAAGGGAAAGAGGTACCCTAGCCTCCCGGCACTGCAGGGGCAAGGTCCAAGGAGCCACCTCCCTCTGCCTCAGTATCCTCTGTGTAAGACAGATGTCTTATTAGCCTCCATGTTGGTCATTTTCATGTCCTTGTGTGAGTCTGCTTATCTCACCAGACACTTCATTGGGTCCTGTCCAACTTGTTATGTATGGCATAGAACCAGTGAGATCTGGGAATAGGGAGGGAGGGGCCCTCCTCAGTGGGGTGAGGACATGGATGGTAGGTGCATAGAAGGATTTTTTTCATATCTGCTGTGCCAGGTCTTCCTGTGCTCTCCCTAGCAACACTCTGAACAGCCCCATGGTGACGTCCAGTCACATGGGGCTGACAGATACAGACAGAAGCAGTGAAAAGCAGATTGGGTTTTAGTTTCTGATTCTCAAAGACTGGGATACTTGGAGTGATTTAAGAGTCTTTCATGAGCAATTTGAGTGTCTTAATTTAAGGCCAACATTTGTTCTACACCAGACCATGTGGTCTGTCTTGTCTATTACTCATTCATTTTCATACCCAGCTATAGATACACAGGAGGCTATAAGTATCTAGGGAGGGCACATGTTTTCTCTAGAGTCATCTAATCATCAGGCAGAATAAGGTGGAAGACAAGGAATTACTGGTGTCCCAGACTCCGGGGCTCCTACCCAGAGCCCTTCCCATCATCAGAGCCAAGAGAGCCCACCCCACAACTCATCAGCTAGTATTCACAGCCCATTTGTTGCTTCTTTCTACTTTACCTAGAGCCGTATTCACCAATCCACGTATGGCAAGAGCTTGGCTATTATGACCGAAGCCCAACTTTCCACAGCTGTCATCGAGAACCCTGAGATGCTTAAGTACCAGCGACGACAACAACAACAGCAGCTAGATCAAAAGAGTGCTACAGCCAGAGAGACGGGTTCAGCTGCTTCAGTGGCTGGTGTTGTCAATGGAGAGAGTCTCGAAGACATTAGGAAGGTAAGGAGGTGGGCACATGTTCAGAGACCAGGGTAGGAAAATAGGCAAGCAGTATTGGCACTAGTCCACACAGAGCTAAAACAAAAGTGATAGGGAATGGGTATATGCCATGCCTGCAGCAGGGCCCAGGGGTAACCAGCTTGGGATCACTTGGCCGCATTGCCATGAGCTACCTGAGGTAAGAATGGAGCCTACAGCCTTTTCAAAGACTTCCTTGGCCCAGGGAGCTCTTTAGGAGATCCTCTCTTACAGGAACTGTTCACCCTCCTTTGAGAACAATGGATTTTAAGAACTCTACCCTTAAAAGACATCTGTGGGATCCCTTTTCTTTTCCTGGAAGCCCATGTCTGTGGGGGTTTGGTATATAGAAATAGGACAGGATCAGGGCAGGAGAGGTTGGGATTACCTGGAGAGCTTATACCTTCTCCAGGGCCTTGTGCAAGATGACACACTTTGCCTGGGAGATTCAGTCATAGGACTAGGAACCCTTGGTGATGAACCTTCAGTAGAAGAAAGGATTCTGAGGAAAGAAAGTTCACAAAGATAATGTGGCTCAAGGGCTCAGCTCTCAATTTTCAGTGCCTTCCTTGAGCCCCATGCCTGCTGGGTGGGTGTGGCCAACCTGGCACATGTGCACCACCCTGTGCCTGGCCAGGCATGAAGTGCAGGTAGTGGAGAAGAAGGTATTGGAGCTGGCTCAGTGGGAGCTTTCTGTCCCTGCTACTTTACTGTGCAAGAAGTTGAGCACATGCCCTGATAAAAATACTCATTCTTTGTGTAGGTGACTTAATGTGGTTATGTATCAGAAAGACGGTAGAAAGGGAGTTAGAATACATTTCCTTAGAAACTTTGTTTTTTGATATTTGGAGGTGGCAGAAATTTTTCCATTCATTCGTCACTCTACTTTGCCAGAATCTTTTAAAGAAACAGGTTGAAACTCGGACGGCAGATGGTCGGAGAAGAATCACACCTCTCTGCATAGCACAGCTGGATACCGGGTACTGTTCATCCCCTTAGCTTTCTGTGCCCTTATATAGGGAGGTTTTCCTCTTTACTTTTGCCAATTAAAACTTTCATAATTAGGATCTTCACAGGCTTTTGGGCCAATCTGACCCATAGAATCTGGAAGTAAGGGTCTTGAGCCCTGCTTCCCAGCAACCTCAAAGCTCCATGCGCTCCACAGAACCCTCATGCATACTTGACACCTGTATGAAGACATGCTGGGCAGAGCCTCTGTCAGGCCAGTGTGTCTTGCACACACTCAGCCATGCTTCATTGTTGACTGGGCATTGAAACACACCTGGAGAATAGTTGGCTGCTTTTTTTCCTGTTTTTTTTTCCCTTTTATAGTCTTTTTTTTTCTGATTATAAAAGGAACATGTTGTTGACCATAAACATTTCCCATACTCTAACCTCAGATAATCACTGTTAACATTTTGTGATCGGTATCTCCAATCTTCTCCCCGGCCCCTGTTCCTGTATCTTCTTCCTGATTCCACTTTAATGATAGTCTTATGAAACATTGCCTTACTGATTGTCCAGGTTCCCAGCCTGTAAGTGCATCATGATTTACTTAACCAGCCTCTTACCTTGTGACTTGAATCCAGTGTTTTATGACTGTAAATGAACTTTTTAGCATACATGTGACTGTGACATTTCCTGGTGAAGAAAAAGCTGGCAGGGGTGTGCAGGGCGGTGACATGAACTCTGTCACCATTTATTGTTGTCTCAGCATCTGTAGTCAGGCTTGCTCTTGTATTGGTTATTCTTCCCAAAATGGTATATGTTGATTCAAAGGATAAGAAGACAATGTGTGAAAGAAATAGGCTCTCACTGTCAAGATTATTCTCTCTGGATTTTCAGTTACTCAGCTAATCTGTTTAGGACATCATGTATAGCAATCCTCTACTTAGCAGTTGTTCATTCATAAGCTATTCCCAAGGCTATATTGAAATCTGAAGAGACCTTCAGTTTTATAGTGTGTTCCTTTAACTTCCACATGTTCAGATGTGGGTACACTGAGGCCTTCAGGCAAGACCTAGCTGGGTGGAGCCAGAACCAGTCTCCTGATTCCTCACCAAAGTTTCTTTCCTTTAATAATTCTTATTTCCCATTGTGAACTTATAGGAGTAATGATACCTATCTATTTATTAGGTGGGTAAGAGACCAAGTATGTGACCATGCTGTGAGCACTGCAGGGCTTGTGGGAGGAAGGGTTGTGGTGGTGCTGGTGTTTGTATGCTGTGGATCTTTCTAGACCTCACCTCATGAAGAGTCAGAAGTGGTAGGTGGATTCCTATATGGCCTTGAACCACCCTTTTATGAAAGGGTGCATATTTATGGTACTTTTTAGTCTTAAAAACTTTTTTTCTCTTCCCATTTTAAATAAGACCTGAACAAAATTGGTATTAGTTTAGATAATCAAGAAAGAAAAGGCGCAAATATTTGAAATAGAAATAAATGGGAAATAATCACAAAGAATAAATAGGAAAAAAGACTACTAACATCTGCAAGTCAATTAGAAAATGAATGATTTCTGAGGAAAATCTGTACAGATGAATGACTATAGAAGAAACAGAGGACACTGTCAAAGAGCTAACCCTGCCAAAAGCCATAGGGGCTCCATAGGGGGATGCTAACAAATAATCTGTTTAGGAGTAGATCATTCTGATTCTATGCAAAATACTCGTGTGTAGAAACGAAGGAAAGCCTACAAATTCATTTTTTAAAGAACACAGTATTTACATCAGGATGTGACAAAGATAAATTCCTGATTCATCTTATTTCTGAATGTCTAATCAAAATTCTAAATAAAACACTAACAAACTGACTCTTCTAGTATGTTAATAATATGCTGTCAATAAAGTAAAGTTCATTCAAGGAAAGTAACGGGGTTTAAATTTTGGGAAACTATTAGTGTACTTTTACATGTCAATAGATATTAAAAAATTTATAATTATCTCCATAGATACTTGAGAGACATTTTTATTAAATTTAACATTGTTCTAACATAAAATTAAATTTGGTGGAAATAGATGTATGCTTCCTTATCTTGTAAACTAAGTTCAGATTAAATCCAAAAGCTAAACAAATATCTACTTTTGTGACAGTAATTTAGCATTGCTCTACCTCTAGTTTATGCACTTAGTTGAGAGAAAGAATAAATTGGAAAGGAGGTGGTGAAAATGAAAATGTATCGTTATTTAACGGTGATATGGTCTGTAAGAAAATCAACTGGAAAAGCTCCAGTACACAATAAAGGATGTGACAAGATACAACTAACACAATAAAATTAAGTAGCAACAATTACTTTTAAAAGCTATAAAGGAAGAGATCACTCTCTTCAAATGAAACAGAGTGTAAAAGAAATGTAAAAGATCTTTATGAAGAAAAAATTTCATTCTACTCAGCGATGGAAAAGAAAATTCAAAGAAATAACCAGAAACGTGTGACATCCTTTTGTTAACTAAAATGACTCAGCAATACAATGATGATGCCAGATTTTCCTTAACCTATAAATTTAACATGAACTAATACAGACAAGCTAATTCTGAAGTTATGTGGAAAAATAGAAACAGCTAAAATATTTCCGAAAAAATTAATCAAGGAAGACTAACCATACCAAAATTAAAACCTATAAACTATATTAATTAAAACAGTGAGGTACTGACCCTCACTGTGATAGTGTAATCACAAGCAGTGGAATACACTAGAAAACCCAGAAATAGGCTCAGATATTTTTGGAAATTTTAAAGGTAACATTTCCTATTAGTGGTAAAACATTAACTAATATGAATGGGAATCAGAACTAAGATTACTCTAGGACCCTCTAGAAACAACGTTGGTGCCTTCTCAAAAACAAAATTCTGAACAGCTAGAGATTTTTTTTTTAAGTATTGTTTAAAATTTCAGAATAATTCTATGGAAGAATACTTTTTTTTTTTTTTTTGCCAGCAATTTTATTTTTATTACGCCTATAAATTTTTTAAGGAAGTAAAGGCGAGTAGAGGCAGGCAGGGAGAGGAGAAGCAGCACTCTGTTTAATTAATTAATTTTTTAGAATTTTATTGCAGTAACTTTGTTTTACAAATTAAAATAAACTCATGTGTAGTTCCCCATATATGCAATTACCCTATTCCTCAGATACATGTCATCATCACACCCTACCCTCCACCAAATCACCAGGTGTTAAAAGAATACTTTTATAATAAGTAAGACAGAACATAAATTCTCTTATTAGAAGTAAAAGTCTTTCTACAAATGACACAAAATTTAGATTACACAAAATTACCTCTTTTCTTTTGGGCAAAGAATACTACACTATAAAGAACTGAAACTCATCTTCTTGGAGAAAATACTTCCTGCTAATATATAAAGAATTTTTTAATATATAGGTAGATCTTAAAATCAGTAATAAAGCCCAATACCCAAATAAAAAACATCAAATGTGTCTATACACATTTGTCACCAAAATAATCACTAATTAAAATTATAGTAAGGGTGCACCCTTGTGGCTCAGGTAGCTAATGTGCATGCCATGTAAAACCTGTAGCCCCAGGTTTGAGACTTGGGGCTGGAAGTAAAAAAATATAAGATACCATTCTAATCTATCACATTATCAAGTATCAAGACAGTTGATAAAACTAATGGTTAGTGTGTGGAGAAATAGACACTCAATTTGGCTTATAATTTGAAACTCTATGGAAAGCACTTCAGAACTTCATCAGTGAAAATCAAAAAAGAAAAAGAAAAACAAGAAAAAAATCATCAGTGCGCTCTTATAGCTTAGGGAGCAAAGATGGTTGAGGTGCAGGCCACGGACCTGGTTCACAGCTGAGATAATCAATAAGCATGTGATTTGCTGGTGCAATTTCACTTCTAGGCATTTAGCGCATGCAATATGGAAACAATAGGTGTAAGAACAATTATCGTCATGGGGGATACCTTGAAGCAGCTACTCTTGTAAGTGTGTACTAACTACTTCAGTCCTGACCTTGACCCTGTGTGGAGAGTCCCGTCATTGTTCTGCAGGCAGGAACCTGAAGCACGGCATGGTTGAGGTGCCCAAGGTCCCAGAGCTTGTGTATGGCAGAAGAGTAAGACCTGGCTGACTTGGCCCAAGGCCCTCAGCCCTAACAATGAACTATCTTGCTTATCTATCACAGAAAACACTGGGAGACAGCTTGGTCCTTTTTTAGCAGAGAGGCTGGTTAGGTGAATGATGATGCATCCATGCAGGTAGGCTCGCTGTTTGCTGCCTTTCACTAGGTCTAAGACACATGTTTGCACATTTTAACACTTCTGAGATTAGGTACATCTTATAATTAGTGGCATCTGACAATTAAAATGGGTAACAATTTTTTCTTTCTTAGGAGTACATAAAGTACCAACTCCTCTTATGTTCAATTAAATATAGTATATGAAATGATTTTAATTTTTCTCTCTTTTGTAACTTTGCAAATTTTCTACCATGGAAATTTGGATCCCCCTCCAAAAGTTAATTAGAATGTATTAAGAATTGAATGTGATACTGCTTTCTGACTTCCATTCTTGCTGCTGACAGGGACTTCTCTACGGCGTTCTTCAACAGCATCCCACTTTCAGGCTCCCTGGCGGGCACCATGCTGTCTTCTCAGAGCAGTCCCCAACTACTGCCCCTGGACTCCAGTACTCCCAACTCCTTTGGCGCCTCAAAGCCTTCCATAGAGCCTGTGGTGGCAGCTGGCACCAGGCCTGTGGGTGATTCTGTCAGTAAGGACAGGTGAGTGGTTTCCTATGCTTGCCCCTGATGCTGGCAAAAGTCCAGATTTGGATTCGGTTCCAGGAACACCTGGTACCTTCAGGAAATAAAGACATTTAATTTCAGATGAGGGCCTGCTGGGAAGGAAGGTATTATTCAGGTGAGTCTGTGGTACACTCAGCCATGTAGACTCACACCTAGGAGAAGATGCAGCCCCCCGATAAGCCTCTGGGAACCAGGCAGGAAACACATTGCCTGCCACAGGGTCAGCCCTGCCTTCCAACAGGTGTACACTGAAAGTGTCTTAGGCCGTCACTGCACTCTGTCCATAGCATGGCCACACTGTCTTAGGGTGCTCGACTTCTAGGGCACAGATTACCTCACACTCTGAATTGCTTTTGCTCAGAAGGCCTGTGTTGTCACCAGTCATTACCTGGAGACCAAATTAGAAGTCAGAAAGGATCAGGTGGACTTGCATTGGAGACAGGAGCTATTCACCCAGTGAAGATTGATTTACCCAGCACCTGCTCTGAATTACACCCAGTCATGTATAGGGTTTTGATTACTGGGTCCCTGTCCCCAGGAGATGTGTAGGCTAGTGTGGGCTGAGATAGCCACAAGGGTGCAGGTTTAGCTTCTGGGGTTCCTTGGGTAGAAGTGACAAGCTGTCAGAGTTGTGGATCAGTGGGCATGTCTCAGGAAGATCTCTCAGAGGGCGCCCCACCTAGAGTTCATACAGGCCAATGAGAGAATTACAGAGGGGAACTGGTGTAAGAGTTGAACCCTAGACCCCTGAGTAGTGTGGAAAAGGGGAAGAAAGGTAGGCTTCTGTGCTGAATCATGTACTCTGGGCTCTGGAACTTGAACCTCAGAAAGATCATTACCATAGGCACTGGTACATAAACTTGGCCTCCAACCTAGCACACATATTTGATACCATTAGAATGATTCTCCATTGGTAAGAATGGGGCCTTATGTTCTTGCCATCTCCCACCTCTGGGTTCTGGTGTCATAGCCATGAAGCATCTCTGAGGAAAGTGTGAGGATGGATAAGGAAGAAAAGGAAATGGAGCAGCTATACCAATTTTACCAATTTGTATGTAAAACATTTGGGGAAGAAGGGTATCTGGGGAATGGCAGACAGCACCGGGTCTGAGAGATGTTTCATCAGTTGGCCCTACAGTTTTGGAAGAGTACCACCAAGTACCACCAAGCTCCAGAGTAGCACCAAGCATCTAGTATAGGGTCCAAGCAGGTGTGGGTACAGGGTGTTAACTTGGATGTGCTCAGCAGAAATTCCCAGGGCATTGGGAAGAACCAGCATGTGTGATATGCTTGAACTTGAGGGCACTGGGGAAGCTTATGTCTAGGCCTTTCCTTTCTTTACAGTAGTGTGAGCATTTGGAAAAGAGTGCAGTTTTCACAGTGAGAAGAGAGTAGCCACCCAGGCTGGGGAGTGCTTGGCTGAAGATGAATGCCAGTAATAGACAATGGCTTCAGGACCATTGGTGTTATCAGTCCATTGTTAAAGCAGGACGAGCTGGTGTTTGGAGTGGTTTGGGGTAGAGACACTATATTCCAGCTGTGGATATGATGAATAAAAAAATTATAACCACTTCCCAGGCCTCATGCTACACCCCCAGCAGCTCTCAGGACAGTGCAGTCTCAGATCGCCAAGCTTCAGAACTTCAGCACTTGAAAATAGAGTCAAAATAATTAATTACATTTTGAAATTATTTATAGAAGTTTGGCATTTGTGCCCCTTTCACTTGACTGCAAGTAACACAAACCATGGACTCCCAAATCCTTAATGGATTGATGTGCACCCATCTTCTTCACCCTACCCCCAGTGTGAACGCTACCTCGACTCCTGCTGTATCATCCCCCTCCATGTTAACGACCCCATCCAAGATTGAACCCATGAAAGCGTTTGACTCCCGATTCACAGAGCGATCCAAAGCCACACCAGGTGCTCCTGCCTTGACCAGTGTGACTCCGACAGCCGTGGAAAGGTAGGTGATGACTGCACAGGGCCCTGAGGGTAGGGAGGGTGTAGGCCAGCAGCAGCATCTGCTTTCCCATCAAGCAGCCCACTGTTCCTTGGGGGAGCAGGATCCAGTCACTCTGCATGGGCTTCCAGGACTGAGGAGAAAGGAGCAGCTACTTCAAGTAGAAAGCAAACTACAAGGAGCCATTGGGGAGGACACTCAGACACGGACACAAAGACTGGTTGGGGCAGAGGCTGTGTTGAGAATGATTTAATTGTTAAACAGAGCTCAGCATTTGCCCCTAAGTGGAGCAGGAGATTGG
Source organism: Solenodon paradoxus (assembly GCA_004363575.1). Taxonomy (NCBI): domain Eukaryota; kingdom Metazoa; phylum Chordata; class Mammalia; order Eulipotyphla; family Solenodontidae; genus Solenodon; species Solenodon paradoxus. Next base: position 457,552 of record RJWH01000529.1, read on the forward strand.
TGGGCAAGAAGGAAAGTTCTGATACTGCTGTACCATGAAGGTAATGGCCCTGTACTCAAATACTGAACAGGAAGTAGGGGTTGAGATAAAGTGATAGAGGGGAGGTCTTCATGAAGTTGGTTGGGTTTCTAAGCTCTTGCAGGTTCTAGCTATTTATCTATTCTCTGTGCCTCCTCAAGTCATAGGGGAGATAATTCTTTATCTGGAAGTTTCAGGAGTTGTCCAAAGGCAACCAAAATGAGTGTGTCACCGTTTTCTGTTGGCATGAGCTTTTCACTAGGTGGCACCTCCTGACATGCATAGAACTCATTGCACAGAGCTCATTATACAGCCCAGTGAGTTGGGGCTGGAGAGTTAAAGGTGAACGTGGCCCCCATTTTCCACTGGTCTTGGGATTTAAGTGCTATCCTGTCAGGGTTGCATCCCATATTGAGGCTCCATAGTCCTGGGGAGATGCACCCTAGCCTTTACCACCCTCAGCCAAATGCAGGGACATTGGTCAAAAACTTGCAATATCCACATAGCCAGCAGGTACCCACTGATAGAAGCATGTGTAGTGAGACCTGTCCTTGCCTATATTGGAACTAAAGCTACAGTATTACACCCCAGGAGTTTCACTCATGATCTTAAGAGTGCTTGTCTGAGCAAGATTTGTTCTCCTTGGAGAACACCCGTGGAAGGCTGTGAGCGAACCTCTTCATTCAAGTCAGCTGCCACAAATGACCTTGCTGTGGGACCTTGTAATCTTTCTGCAGTGTAATCATGCTTGTTTTAGTATACAGATATTCATGTAATCTTTTTGTCTAACAATGTCTGTCTAGCCATGTAGAGGATCTGAAAACGTTTTGCTGCTGACTCTTTGAAATACTGTATGAAATATAACACATATCCCTAAAATATGTGACTGACTCACATGAAAATAAGGGAAGTCTCCCAAGAACCAAAATCTAAGTGAATATAACAAGTAGGACTGTGGACCTGGACCAAGGATCTTGAGGTTTAATGGCCACACAGATTCAAGACAGGTGCTTGGACCTGTGCTATGTAGGGAATTGAAACTTAGACAATAGCATAAAAGGAATTTACTTGAGACAGTATACCTCCAGAGAGGGGGGACTTGAATTAGCTTTTTGTTTCAGTGATTTTTCTTTGTTGTTTTCTTGTTTTTAGTTTCTTGACTTCTGTTTTAATTTTTATTATTTATTTGCTTCTGCTTGCTTCTGCTTGATCATGTTTTTCTAGTTCCTAAAGGTGAAGTTTAGATTTGTTTTCAGGTCTTCTATTATATGTGTTCTCTGCTTTAAACTTACAAGTTCTTGTAAGTACTATAAACTTGTGAGTACTGCTTGCATTGTATCCAACAAATGTTGGCAGATTATATTTTTATTTAATTTAATACTTTTTAATTTCTACTGATATTTTTTATTTAGTCCATTTGTTAGTCAGAAGTGCATTGTTTAATCTCAAAATACTTAGGACTTTTATTGATGTCTAGTTTAATTCTGTTTTGGTCTGGAAGCTTACTTTATATGATTTTTATTTTTTCAAGGTTTTTTTTTTTTCCCTAGAAAGGAAGGAAGGAGAGGAGGAAACATTTAAGGAAAGAAGGAAGAGGAAGAAACAGCATATTTATTTATTTAGATGTTTATTTTTGGTTTTCAATTCAACTCTGGGTCTTGAACTTGGATCCTTGGGCTTTGCATGGTCCACATGCCAACACCACAGATGGCTGAGCGCAAGCACATCCCTTTTTTCAGGCTTTTAGATTGTTTTATGACCCAGGATGTCGTCTACGTTAGTGAATATTCCATGCAATGAGAAGACTGTGTGTTCTGCTCTTATTGAATTAAGTGTTTTATAAATGTCAGTTAAGTCCAAATGAATGATAGTCCTGTTCAACTAATTCTTTTCTTATTGATTTTCTATCTGCTGAATCTGTCAATTAATGATAGAGATATAGTGAATCTTTAACTGTGATAGTGGATTTGTTCAGTTCTTCTTTGCAGTTCTATCAGTTTTTGCCACATGTATTTTGATGCTCTTTTGTTAGGCTTGTATACGTTAAGAATTGCTGTGTCTTTATGGACAATTAACCCATTATTATTATTATGTATTGTCCCCTTTATCTCTGGTAATTTTTCTTCCTCTGATGTCTTTGTCTGAAATTAATAAAGATTTTCCAGCTTTCTCTTAGTAAGCATTAGCGTGGCATTTAGAGCAATTTACGGTTTACAGCAAAACTGGCAGAAAATACAAAAAAATTTCATATATCCCTCTCACTCTGCTATCTATATCCTGCATGTGTGATGCATTTTGTTACGTCAATGAATCTATATTGACACATCATTATCACCCAAAATGTATACTTACATTAGGGTTCATTCTTAAAGTTTTACTTTCTATGTCTTTGAGCAAATATATAATGACATGTATCCACTATTATGGTATCATACAGAATAGTTTGACTGCCCTAAAAAATCCTCTATCTCTGTTCTTCCCTCCGTGTAGTTCCCCAGCAAGCACTGATCTATTTTACTGTTTCCATAGTTTTTCATTGTTTAAAATATATTGTTGGAGTCCATTTCTTTACTTTTAATCAGTTTTTATATTCAAACTTTCTTAAAAACAACATACAGTTGACTCTTCTTTTTCATCCTTTTTTGTCAGTCTGATTTTAATTGGCTTTTTTTTAACATTCACATTTAAAGTGTTATTGATATAGTTGGATTAATAGTGTCATTTTTAATTATTTCTATTTATTACACTTGTTCTTTATTTGAAAACAAAAAAAACTTTCTTAATCTCCTCTTCTGCTTTCATGCTATTTTTTTCTCCTTCCCTACATTGCCTCTTATATTATCTTTCTTAGCATATCAATTATACTGCTTTTCAAAATAAATTTAGTACTTGTCTTACAGTTAGCAATAAACATAACTAATCTAAATACATTTTCAGATAACATTTACCACTAGCACAGGTACCTTATAAAAGTATTTCCAGTTCTTACTTACATGCCTTTTAACATTGCCACCAGTTATTTAACTTCACATATTCATAAGATATAATCAAGTTGGCATGCCCTGGTGGAGAAGCAATTAGGTCAGTCACCTCCAAAGGGTGCAGGCCACATGTCCCTGGATTTGAGTCCCAGGTCTGGGGGGAACAACCAGTGTGAACAACTAAATGAAAAATGCAATGTTTCTTTTTCTCTCTTCCTGCCTGCTTGCGTACTACTGCTTTCATTCCTGCCTGTACCTTTCCTTTAAAAAGAAAAAAAGATAAAATCAAATCATTGTTACTATTATTAGTTTGAACAAAAGTTATGTTTCCTCATTTTAAGAATAGATATGCCCTGATGTTCAGGCATTAAGTCTGAAGCTAAAGAGGACATAGTCCACATAAAGCCCAAGGACCTGGGTTTGCAACCAAAATGGACAAATAAATAATAAATGTTTCTTCCTTCCTGCTGCCTGCCTACTTGCCTTCATTCCTACTTGCTTCCTTCCTCTTAAAAAAAAAAATTAAGAATAAGGAAAATTAAAAGTTTTATGTTCATTTTAAAATTTCTGTTTATGCAGGTCTGAGTTTCTTAAGTATCATTTTTCAAGTCAGGCCTGCTGGAAACAAATTTTCCCTATGGCTTTTAAGTCTTGATTCTTCTTTCGTTTTTGAGGTGTGTTTTCCCAGATACAATATTCTAGGTTTGTCAGGTTTGGGGGGCGTGTTTTTTGTTTAAATGCTTTATTTCACTTTGTTTCTTGCTTAAATAGTTTCTGAAGAAGTCTGATGTACTTCTTATCCTTGTTCCTTTTAGGTTACTGTTATTTTTCCTTTGACTTATTTAAAGATTTTGTCTTTGGTATTCTATAGTTTGAGTATTTTATGTGTAGGTGTTGAATTTTTGTTATTTTCCTGTTTGGTATCTTCTGAGCAACTCAGATATGTGATTTGGTATCTTTCATTAATTTTGAAAATTTTTTCACTATTTTCATTTATTATTATTATTATTATTATTATTATTATTATTATTATTCTCAGCTATTATTCCCATTATTATTATCAATAATTTCTCTCTTCTTATATTACCCATCTCTTTTATATGTTCAGTTTTTTTCCATAGAGCCATTAGACATTTATGTTATTTAAAATCTTGGACCACTAATTCCAAAATTGCTACTGTATCTGACTCTGGTTCTATTATTTGCCTCATCTCTTAAGACTGTATTTCATTTTATTTAGTTGATTTTGTTTTGCCTTTTATTATGTCTCAATTTTTTTTAGAAAGCTAGATACTGTACCAACTACAATCATATGTCGCTTAATGATGTTAATATCAACAGTGGACCTTATATATGATGATGGTCCCACTAGGCTATACTGTATACCTTAGATGTATAGTAAGCTATATCTTCCCGGTTTATGTAATTATAGCCTGTTGGGGCTGCTGCAGTTCAGTGGCAAACGATTGAAGAAAGAATTCTTGAGATGCTAAGTACAGTTTTATCAGTTTATTAGAGAAAATGAAGGTGAAAGAAAGCAGGACAGTAGAGCTCCTGTGGGCAGAAATGGCTGCACTCCCAGCTGCTGGGAATTGACCATATTATACCCTTGGGAGGGGGCATTTGGGAAGACCACCTTTTTGATCTGTATTTAGCAAGAGAATAGGAGTCACTTAGTCACAGAAAGTTCAAAAGCAGAAATTTTAAGAGGGTTTTCCAGGAAGTTCTCTAGGTCTGTGAAGTGGCCTCATGCATCCTGGTGGTCCCAGCTCCTTGTGTTGAGAGAAACTTTGGGTTGATGAAGGGATTACATGAATTTTTCCAGAGGGTTAACGAGATGAACTTCTGCTTCTAGTACTCAGGAGTTGGTCTGTTGTGTGTGACTCAGGGCATTCCAAGGTTCCCCATGACCTTTATTGGTCTGAAAGGTCTTAGTCTAAAAAGGACACCTAGAGAATGTTGTTTGGGGGCCCTACATTTCTCCCTACGCTATGACTTTCACACAAGAGGAAACTGTCTAACATCATCTCTCTCAGAATGAACCCCCATTATTAATTGACTATAATGGGAACCGAGGTGAAAAATCCTCTAGTTTGACAATTTATTTATCCAAATAAGAACAGAGCTTACTGTGTTCTATAGCAGGGAAAGTTGGAGGCTTCCATTTCCTCCAAGAAATGCTCGCTTATATTTCCCTTATTGTCCTTGAAGAGTTTCCCTAGAAACTCTCAATTATAATCTAGTCTCACTGGAGTTTTGTAATTTGGTGGTGCTGTATTGGGGAAGAGAAACATTCTATGATCTCATGATTAAATCTCTTATTTTGTGTCCGTGGGCTATGATCCTAGCCTATGTGAGTAGAGAGAAGTGTGTGAGTGCGTGTGACTAGGCTGGAGTTTGGTGCGCTACTCTTCCCCCAGGTCCTGTGAGTTTCCAGTAAAGTCACTCTCCCCCGAGGGCGGGCTTTTGTTAAGAGAACTCTGCATCAAAGTCACTTTCCTTCACCCCTGTCTTTAGCCCTGAGAAGCTGAGAGAACCCCTGGAGGTAAAACTAACAAAAGTATGGATAAACTATAAACAGTTAGGCCCCAGGAGTTTTAATCCCCATCCCACTTCTCCAAGCTATCTCCTGTTTTCAGAATGGCAGCTTGCCTTGTGAACTCATTTCTACAATGAATCTAAGAAGAGTTATTGTCAGTTTTGCGGCTTTCCTCTTATATTGAAGATGGGAATGACAGTTTCTAAACCCTTTGTAAATGGGAACAGAAACCAAAAGTCCTCTCCTATTTTTAATTTACCAACTTTGGAGATGAGCGTGAATTTTTTTAGTTATCTGAAACTTAATAGTCATGTGGGAGAAGTCATGGGTGTCCACCTTTCTGCAGATTGAAAGAACAGAACCTTATGAAAGAGCTGAGGCCCCGGGACCTCCTAGAGAGCAGCAGTGACAGTGACGAGAAGGTTCCTGTGGCCAAGCCCTCCTCATTGTCCAAGCGAAAACTGGAGCTTGAGGTGGAAACAGTAGAGAAGAAGAAGAAAGGACGACCCCGGAAGGATTCCCGGCTCATGCCCGTGTCTCTGTCTGTCCAGGTGAGGTCAATGGGCCCTGCTGACATCCCCCACCCCACCATCCCAGTCCACGTCCTGAGCTTGGTGCTAGAGTCCACATGGGACAAAGAAGCAGTGTTTCTCACATAGGCACTGGCCTATGCATAACTTCCCTGAGATAGCATGGAGGCCTGCCCAGGCTTTTTGAGTCCTTCCCTCCACCCACCCAGGCCCTTGAGCATCTTCCTGAGAACAGTGACCTTGTCTGCAAAGTGATAACTATATCATTCACCTGCACTTTCACCCTTTTAGAGTGAGTTAGAAATGCCCAGGGAACATGCCAGCCTTACCCGGGTGACTCACCTCTACCTGACACTGCCCTGCAATCCTGGGGCAGGGCTCAGGTACGTTTCTGCTCTTGCAGTCCCCAGCTGCCCTGACTGCAGAGAAGGACGCCGTGTGTTTGTCTGTGCCACCACCTGCGCTGAAACTGCCCATGCCCGGCCCCCAGAGAGCATTCACCCTCCAGGTGAGCAGGCTTTCCACCTCTCTTGAAAGTGCACATGCTCTCTCTTCACTCTTCCCCTCCAGTGTAAACCCAAAATTGTCTCTGAGTGGGGCTGTTTTCCAGGGGCTCTCCATTGGTTTCTTGAGGAAATTTTAGCTGATAAAGGCAACCACCCAGACTTAACCAGGAAACACTGGCTCCTTCCTAGAACCACCCCACCTCTTTCTCTGTGACGTTCCTCTTGCAGCCCTTGCTTCTGGATGCCCAGCTCCTTCAGGACTTGTCTCAGATTTCCCTCCTATTGGAAGTCTTCTTGGGCTTCTTGTCCACCCTGGATGGCCTTGGACTGTGTGGTAGTATCTGTCTCCCCACCGACCCAATAGCTCTGTCCATTTTCCAGTGCCTGGCGAGGTTGACATCAGGGCTGTATGAGCCAAGTGGAAGCTCTGAACATGTGCTTGTCAGGAACACCGTTCCAGAGCAAATGTTCCTTTCTATTAGAGGCCTCTACTCACTAAGTCCAACACCTGTGCAGGCAACGCACATGCCATCACCTCATACCCTTTTTGCCTCAGCTCAGGTGCATGTCCTCAGAACAGGGCCCCTTCTGGGACCCTATGTGCAGGTCACTTCCCACTGGCCACAAACTATCCCAAACCAGGAAGGTCATCGTGGGGTGTCAGAGAGCAGGCAGCTGCTTCCTACCACAGGTCTTTCTTGGCCTAACGGTAGGGAACCACATCAGTTCTTGTTACTGATACAGATGAGACAGTGCTCACAGACACCCCTCCCCCCGCCCCACCCCATGCCCACTTCCCAACCTACCTCTTTAGCTGAATACTGCTTGGAGCTGTTTTGTTCCTGTGTGCCTATGAAGCAGGCCTGGCTCCCAGTGGGAGCTGTCCCTCTGCCCTGGCTAACCAGGGCTAGTGCCCATAGGTCTGCGCACTATTCTGCGGTGCTTCCTGGTTTTCCACACCGAGTATCTGTTAGTCAGCCCTCCAGATATGAAAGATGAGGCTGAGCCCATGTGGAACCCGGTGCTTACTGCTCCAGGACACTCCCATGAATTAGTCTCGTGAGCAGAATGAGGCATACTACTACAGGATCTGGAAAGGACTTTGGGGTCTTCTAGTCTTTTCCTCCAAGCACTGATACAGCCTTTGTCCTTACCAACCATTGCAGTCTTCGAAGATCGTTCAACTATGAGACCAGAGACCCAAGTCCTACTCCCAGCTCTGTCCCCAGCTCTTGGTAGTCCTCATCTGTGGACTTAGGCAGGTCACTTGCCTTCTCTGCATTCTCCCATGTGAGAGGAGTGGTGGATTAATTAGTAGCTCTGTGGGGATGACAAGGTGGAATCTAGCTCCCAGTACTCTCCTTGCCTTGTGGGGCCTGCATATCTGAACTCTGGCCCTTGTGTCCTGCTCCACCACCCACTTCTTGTTGGCCAGCCTACTCCATCTTACCCCTGTGTTTCCTCTTATTATCACTCCTGTCCCGTGGCCCAAGTCTGAGTGAACCCTCTGTCTCTGAAAAGTCGTGTTTTCTTTCCTTCATGCAGGTGAGCTCAGACCCCTCCATGTATATTGAGGTGGAGAATGAAGTGACAACTGTGGGGGGCGTGAAGCTGAGTCGCTTGAAGTGTAACCGGGAAGGGAAGGAGTGGGAGACGGTACTCACCAGCCGGATCCTCACTGCTGCTGGCAGCTGGTAAGGGCAAGCCTCTTTACTAGGCCCACTTAGAATGTAAAGCAAGCTCCATGTGCTGTGCTATGTTGTCCAGGAGTCACTCTCCTAGAACCTAACGGGGCTGAGACATCAGGGGCACTGCCCCACGTATGAATTCCCACAGAAACTTGCACTGTCCATGAGGTTGGCATCATTATCCCCTTGTGTGACAGGTGGGGAGACGGTCCTAGAGGGTCATCCATGCCAAGACTTCCACTCAGGTGTTCTGACTCCCAGGTCTGCAATCTCAGATTCCAGACTGAGCTCTGCCTGGCTCTCTGACCTGGGCTGATTCTTTCTCTGGACCCCAGGTTCTTATCCAAGGAGATCAGAATAGACTTCAGACTCTCTCAAGCCGTCAGCCCAAACTATTCCACATTCTGCACCTTGAGAGGAGATGTAGATTCAGCAGTGTCTTCCCATGACCTTCCAGGCCACAGTCCCTGGGAACTAACCCTGCCTGTGCCTGATCTGGAAACAGGATCATGCATTTGATTCTCTTATAAAGGTTTTACAAAGTTGACCTACTTAGATACAGTCATTCTAATTATACATGTAATCATTTATCATGAGGTTATATATAGAATGCTTTCTTGGGTATCTGCAAAACTTGCCCTTTCGTCTTAGATTAGGCTTCCCTTGAGTTCCCAGTGAGTGAGTGATATTGAGCCTCTGTCTCCTTCCTATTCCTCAAGTTAAGTAGGCTGAGCTTCCAAACCCAGGTGCCTGTCAAGGGCCAAGAGGCATGTGTGCTAGGTACTGCCATGGGCTTTATTCCTGGTCCCAAGAGAGGTGACTCATCCCAGCAGAAGCTAAGGGATGTTAGCACAGCTTTCCCTTTGGTGGCTGTTGGGAAAATTGCCAGGTGACTGCTCAGGTCCAGCATGTGCTACAACGCTATGGTGGCACTTCTTCCGTGATGGACTGGCTTCAGGAAGACCCTCAGCATGACAGATAAACAGACAGAATTCAGTTCCTGAGAATTCCCTGCTGCCAGTCCTCAAATAGACCCTGGAAACAATAACATCTTGCCTCCCCTTTTCCAGAGAGCGTTAACACCAGTGACCAGTTAGGAAAGGCAGTTGGCAGAGCTCTTGCCTTAGCTGACCTTATTGCTTTGAGCCTGCTGCCTGTGCAGAACATGGGCACAAGTTGAGCAGACAGAATTGATGATGGGGGCTCTGGATGGTCTGGTGGAGCCAGGGCCTTGCTCTGCTGGCTTCACACTTACTCCCACCATGGGGTGTCTGAGGCTCTGGCCTTACTCAGGCCTGTGACTGGGTCCTTGGAGCCCTTTGGGAAGACAGCTACCACTTGCGTTAGGTACTGAAGGAACTACTGGGTGCTCAGAGGGGAGACACTTGCCAGCACCTTCACACTCGCTTGTGAGGCATTCCTTGCTCAAGAACAACACACCTCTCCCACTCCAGCTGAGCACACAGCTGGTGTCCCCTGTGGAGACAGTCTCAGTTGTTCCCACACTCTGGCCTATCTCAGCAGAGGCTTTCTTACTACTGGTCTGGCCTAGAGACTCAGTGAACACTGAAACCCCGCGTGGCCAATAAGATGTGCTTCCTGAGTTACTGGCAGGTGCCATAGTCTCCAAAGCATCCACTCCACACCCTCAGTCAGCATTAGCATGAGTTCAGAGAAGCTCAGCATTTCAACCCCTTTGGGGGAGAATTTTCTTTTTATTCAGAGGTCTCCATTAGACTTTCCCTTTTTTGTTTTGTTTTGTTCCATATTGATTGAGGTAACTTTGATTTACAAAATTATATAAGCCCATATGTGCAGGTTCTCCATTCATTAAACACAACAACGCATCTTGCCCACCACCAAATTACTAAAGTCCTTCACCGCTTTCCATTGGACCCCCCCATCACCTTTTACTCCCATCCCCATTGCCTTGCATGCCAGTAAACTCAGTTCTGTTGTCACAATTAGACTTTCAGCTCTGCTACCCCACCTGCCCTGTCTTTCCCTTCCCCCTACTTATTCCTCTGTGCACCTGCTGAAGGGAAGGGGCTACATCTGGGGGTGTCTGTCCCAGCTACAGTTCCCAACTCCTGTGACACCTCTCCCTCCTCTGCCTTCTCAGTGATGTGGTATGTGTCGCCTGTGAAAAGAGGATGCTGTCAGTGTTCTCCACCTGTGGTCGCCGCCTCCTCCCTCCCATCCTCCTGCCATCCCCGATCTCTACTTTGCACTGCACGGGCTCCTACGTCATGGCGCTCACCACTGCGGCCACTCTATCTGTCTGGTGAGAGGCAGGGTGGGGCGGGTTCCAGGTCGGGTAGGACAGGTCTCTGCAGGCCCCTTCACTGCAGGGACAGGGAGAGCAACAGAGGAGGCTGTGCAGATGTGCTCTCAAACCCCTTCTGAGGACCTTAACACCCAAGGAAGCCCTGAGCAGTCAGATATTGTTTGTGATGACCACCTCACCTAGGGGTGCCAGGGAGATGATGTGTAAAAGGAAGTAGGGTGTGACCACCAGTCCCTTCTGCCACCCACATGACAAATCACAATGCTTAATTGCACGTGCCAGGGTCTTTACAGGGCTTCATTGGGAATGGGGTCTCAGTTGACAGAGCACAGCTAGTCTTCTTGCAGAATGGATTTGATACTGGTCACAGGCCCCTAAGTTCTATTGCCTGGGCCCTCTGCTGTAGACTTACGCAGAGGGAGTTTAGTGGTACATGGGGAGTAGAAGTCACTTACCCAGATCCCTTCACTTACAGAGGTCAGGGCTGGGAGAGTACTGGGGACACAGAGTGGAGGGTCTGAATGCCAAAGCACTCTCTAATGCATCTATCCCAATTGGAGAGTAAGCTGTTCCATGTCTCCCTCCTAGGGACGTTCACAGACAGGTGGTTGTGGTGAAAGAAGAGTCTCTACACTCCATCTTGGCAGGTAACCCGCAGTCGGCCACCTCTGGTCCTGAATGAGGGGAGGTGGTTGGACAGGGTGGTTAGGACAGCTTAAGTCCCAGGTCTGATAGAAAGGCCCTGCTCAGGCTAGGAGAACCAGGCTCTGGGTCCAAACTGAGGCATTCATTATAGCAGAGGGTGCAGTTTCATTGCAGATGCAACGATAGACCATCTACAGGGCTTGTTTGAAAGGGTCCTTGAGAATCTCCTGTGGCAGAGAAAACAGCTTGTGCAGAGCAGAGCAGGGACTCCTTAGTTGCCGAGTCAGCCTTAGTGTTCCTGTTGCTGGGACTTAGAGCTGAGGTTTAGACTTCTGTCCTTGTGCAAACACTGCTGATCAGAACACATCAAACCTATTCTTGTGGTATGCGTGTATCTCCAGGAAGTGATATGACGGTGTCACAGATTTTGCTGACACAGCATGGAATCCCAGTCATGAATCTTTCTGATGGGAAGGCATACTGCTTCAATCCCTCACTTTCTACATGGTAAGTTAGCCGCCCCCAACTCTAGCACTCAGAGAACATCCATCTGAGTTGGAGTCCAGACAAAGGCTCCTGATGCTGGTGGTTAGCCTGCCTGGCCCTGCTTCTCCTCAGAGTTCATCCTTATGGTGGTGCTGCCAGCCCACTGCCCTCTCCCTCAGAGCCCATGCACAGGAGTGCTTTCCTTTGGCTGCATTGTTCCTGGCATCACTTTGTTTGAGTATTTTTATGTTTATTGATATATATTTCCAGACTGGCCTCCTCCGCTAAGCATGCATTTATCCTCACACTGAGATCTCTTTCTTGAGTTAAAGAAAAACAAAACAACCCCAAAAAATCTTCACTCCCTGTTCTTCCAAAATGCCTAATATCTATTATGTATGATTACTGTAATAATAAAAACAAGCCAGTTATTTAAGAGAGAAAATGTCAGCTCATATTTTGGACACTTACAAAGACAATTGGCTATTTGGAAAGTGTGTGAAGAGAGTTTTTGTAACCAGAATGGAAAGGATCCAGAGAAGGTGAAGATCCACCTACCTGAGATGTTATGGCCACCTGGGCAAGCAAGGCCTGGCATTCTTCAGCCACTGTCTGTGACCTTTATTGTCATTAGTGTTTGCTTCTAATGGAACATGTCTGAAGGTTCCTGTGATAAGAACACAGTAGCACCACCATGGTGGTGTCTTGGCAGTTATGTGGTACTTTTCCCCTTGGTGGCGTTGTCACAGCATCCTCCAGTGGATCTTCTGGTTTTCCTGAGCTCTGCTCCTGCCTTTGTCTCCCCAGGAACCTGGTTTCCGATAAGCAAGATTCCTTGGCCCAGTGTGCGGACTTCAGGAGCAGCCTGCCTCCCCAAGATGCCATGCTGTGCTCCGGACCCTTAGCCATAGTCCAGGGCCGTGCCTCCACGTAGGTGACCTGAATGCAGGGGGAGGTGGCCAGTTGCGTAGTCATAGTCCCACCTGGGCCTTCACTCTGATTGCCCATCCCTTGTGTTCAACTACTGCTCAGCACAGACAGGCTAATTGTTTCAAGGGTTGTGGACCTCTTCTTGTAATATCTTGGGAGTCTATAATGCAGGCCCTTGTTGCTTCAGGACCCAGATGGTAGTTTGAGGTGACGCAGGTCATGGACACCCGTGTTAGGCAGTATTTCAAATGGGTAACTGACTTGCTGCCTTACAAGCCTAATGGCAGGTACTGGGCAGGCTGCACCTGACATGCCAGAGTGCCCAGAGACCCCTGGCAAGTACTTGGGGATGGACAGATTAGTGTGGAGTCTGATGCCTGCCTCCCTATTAGCTCCTACTGGTGCCTTGGGGTGCACAGTGACAGCCTCCTGCCCTCTGCGGTGTCCACTGCCTCATCATGCATGCTCTGCTGGTCTCTGCAGTTCAGGAAGACAGGCAGCCCGGCTCTTCTCCGTACCTCATGTGGTGCAGCAGGAGACTACCTTGGCCTACCTGGAGAATCAGGTCGCGGCAGCACTCACCCTTCAGTCCAGCCACGAGTACCGTCATTGGCTCCTCCTCTACGCTCGGTACCTCGTGAACGAAGGTGAGGTCCCTGGTGGCCCCTTCATCCTCCTCAGCCCAGCTAGTCCCCATCCCTACATTACACCCGCCCCCCCCCCCCCCCCCCCCCCCCCCCCCCCCCCCCCCCCCCCCCCCCAAAATCTAGTGAATCAGGAGAGAGGTTTGGTGACCCAGGGCTCTTTACACTCTCCTTCCTCCTGGTCACTCATAGTCACCTCTTGAGGCGCTGGCCTTTTGCATTCCCCTCAGTGAAGTGTGCCCTCCGCTCCCTGTCTCCCAGCCTGAATATGATCTGAGTAGATCAGGAGGCATCCAGCTCCATTACAGACTCCAAAGCTTTGCATGGGAGCCAGAATTAATAATGGGAGAGACTGGGGCCAAGTAGACTTGGAAAGGCATGCCTAGAAATGCATATGCAGTGCTCTGACTCCTGCTCTCTATCACACCCTTGCAGTTTCAGTGGTCAGTGAGTCAGTTACCCAGGGAGGGCATCTTCTGGTAGTGCCCCATGGGTCTGCATTTCTCTTCCTCCTATGAGCCCAGCCTGCTGTCCAGCACTTCACCATGGCTCCCCTGGCACAGCTGTTCATAGCTAAGCACAGAGAGCACCTGTGCCCCTCCCTCATTTCCCCACACATACACTGCACTGCTTCCACTCTTGGTCAGCAGAAAGTAAGGTATGTCAGAAGAGGTGACCATCCTGTTCTTGGAGTGACTTCCAGCAGCCTCTCATCCCTCTCTTGGCAAATATTGGGTCATACCTTTATTATCAGCCTTCTTCCCACTTGAGCTTGGCCTCTAGGGCTATGGCCTCGCCCTCCCAAAGCTCTTCCTATGCTACCAAGCACCCCAGGCCTCTTTATAGAGCAGCCTCTCCTGTCCTCCTTGTTTTGCATTCGACTTACTGAGGAAAAAAAAAAAAAGTAAATATAAAAAAGACCAAGGAAATCTTTCAAACCTTATAAATGTGACTCCCAGAACTCACATGCTGTGTTGCCTGTGATGCTGTAACCATGTGTATATCTACACCTCCGAGGCCAGATATAGCGGGTGAAGCCTTTCCTCCCTTCCCCAGTAGACTACAATATAAGTTTGATGTTTATTTTACCCACCCAGTCTGTGTGACTGCCAAGTCCATGTGGTCACTGACTTTTCTAAATGTTGTCTTTCCAAGCCCTCACACCTTTGCTGTGATGCTCCCTCACATCCTGGGCTTCATACCCTATTCCCCCAGGAACCCCCTTCGTCTAACTCCTCTCTGGTTTGCTTCATCCTGGTGTTGGCCACAACTTGCCCTGACACCTTGCGTAAGGTCTCTGTCTACTCTGGGCCCTATGCCCATTTATGGATCACTTCTACCTTTTGCTTCTCTTCTCCATCTTCCACATATGTGCCCCAGCATCCTATACAAGTCACCTCCTTTCTCCAACCCTTGCTCCTTCAATCAAAGCAGGAGTCCTCAAGTTTTAAAGGGGAACCCCACTTGCTTCTAAAATTTCTCAGATTCCAACTTCATCCCTCTTATTTGTCACCTTTATTTTAGGGCAATTTCATCCATTCCCTATGACTTTGCTGACAGACACTGCCCCCGCCCACCCCCCAGATTCTGTCTCCTCCATTTCTGGCACTTTACCTGGCTGTGCCCATAACCTTTGAGAAGGGGGCCTGCCTGCTGCTCCTGACTCCTCTGCTTAGTTGCCACCTCCCAGTCTGAATTGAGACCCTTGTTGTCTTTGTGCCTCCTGAGTTCTACTCTCCTGGCCCTGCTCGTTCCTCTTAACACCAACCGCTTAGAACATCTCTCAGACAGACATAACCGGCTGCTCCCTCCCTCCAGTTTCCCATGTACTCCATCACCTTGGGCTGTTTATCCCAGAGTGGGCACATCTCATTCTTCCCTTGGGCCCAGCACAAGGATGTTGTCAAGAGAATGGGAGAGTGAGTGAGACTCTTTCATTTCTTGCTGACCAAATTCAGAGACACAGAGGAAGTGTTTTGCCTATAGTAGGGCAATAAAATAAGCATTTGTACACTCTGCTTTGATATACACAACTTAGCATATTCTTGAGTTTTTATTTCTTTTTATAATGTGTTCCTGTTTCTGTTTTGTTTTGTTGTTTTGTTTTTCTTGTAATTAGGGTTTGAATACCGACTCCGAGAAATATGCAAGGACTTACTGGGTCCGGTTCACTACTCCACTGGAAGCCAGTGGGAGTCAACGGTAGTGGTAGGTGCTTCTTTCATTCTTGCTGCAAGAATTCTCTCTTGAAAAGTGAAAGCGGAGATTTCCTAAAATAAGCCAAAGTGAAATTCTTCCCCGTTTGACTACTCTAGCACACTATTTTGGGCCCCACTATCAGTGAGGGCAAGATGCCAGCCCTCCATGACCTGGCAGGAATGGAGCCTCTGCATTGGGTCTAGGGAGCGCTCAGCCAGATCCTGAACTGAGGAAAGCTGCCGCCAGTGGCTGTGGGTTTGTTCAGCAGTAAAGATAAAAGACCCTTACCTGCCTTTATGGAGCTCAGTCTGGCAGGGAGGCAAACACAGAAGCAAGTAAGCAATTCAGTCCACGAGCCAGTTTACACGTGGGGTTAGGCTAACTAGAAATAAACAGGGCAGTAAGACAAGCATACCTGAGGAAGAATGGTCAAAGAAGACCTCGGAAGAGGACCCTGGATTTGAAACCCAAGGGTAAGAGTGAACCAGCCCTGCAGAGCCCCTTGAAGTGTCCTGGTAGAGGTGATAAATGCGTAGAGGACTGATTACATTGAAGCTTCTGGGACTAGACATAGTAGGCAAGGGAGAGGTGAGAGAGATGGCAAGAAAGAGATCATGGGGACCTTGTGAGGAGCTGAGGTTTTAGTCTAGAGCAGCAAGAGCTATTGGAGATGATGTGAACTGACTTAAAAGACCACTTAGGTCTTTCATTTTGCAATGGTCTAAGCAATGGATGGAAGTGACTTGGATTAGTTTCATGGGCATGGAAAAGGAAAAGGAGACATTCAAGATGTGTTTTGGAGGCAGAACCAACAAGACTTAATGGTGAGGTGGTTGGATGTGGAATAGGTGAAGGAAAGAGAATAATGAACACATGGTCACTTCAGACATTTGTGACTTGCAGAAGTGGGTGCTGATACATTGATTGGGAAAGGAGCAAGTCGTTGAAGTGGGGTAGAAGTTGTGGATCTAAAAGTTAACTTTATGACTTTATTCAAACACTGAGCAGATACTGATGGATCACCTGTTCTGGCCAGATGGGGTCTAGGCATGGGGCAGGCAACAGTGAACAAGGCCAGCCAAGGCCTGCCTAGGTCCCACCTCCATGGATTTGCATTATTGTAGAGAGAGGCAGATTCTCAACAAATGAAGACGTACATATAACATGTTGGGTGGGAATCTGCTGTGAAGAGAAATAAGGAGCGCAGGGAGATACAGAATACCAGCATGATGTTTTTATTTTGGATGGTCAATAAAGGCCTACCTGACTGAGCAGAGACCAGAAAGGTGAGGTAGTAAGCCCCACAGATAATTGGGAGAAAAACATCCAGGCAGAGGGACAGCAAGTACAAAAGCCTTAAGTCAAGGACTTGCAGTGTAACAGGAACAGATTGTACAGTGGTCATGGAGGGTGAATGGAATAGAACTCGGAAAGATGAGAGGCTTTGCAGACCATGGTGTGTACTTGACCTCCTATATTTTTTATTCCACTTTTGTTTTGTTGCAATAGATTTTAATTTGGTTGACTAGTGTAATCCTGAATTAAAAGTCTGTTCTGGGGCATGCCCTTCAGGCCCAGGCAACTGTGATGCTGGCGTGTGGACCATATGAGCCCAAGGATCTAGGGCCATAGTGAAAAGCCAAAACAAATTAAGGTGCTTTTTCCTTCTCTCCCTACCTTCCTCTAAAGAAAAAAAAGCAGTTTCCCTTAGAGGTTTGAAAGTATTTTATAGACTTTTAGTTTCACAGAGTCTGTGTATTTCATTCATTCTGGATTTTCTTTGATTCTTTTCTTTATGTCTTCCCTCCCATTTTCTTCATTATCAGAGAGATACAGTGTCCTCTCTTGAAAATCTACTAGATTGTTTTTTATAGTTTTATTTCCACCCAAAATTTTCAATTTAGTCTTGTAATCTGTTTGAGCATAAGAAGCATAATTATTTCATCTTGAAATTATGTGCCTGGACATTGTAGTGTCAGGAGCCCTAGAGATCTGGTTATACTACCTGTGAGTGTTTCAACTGGCTCTCATTCATTTTGTCCTATAAACTATAGATTTGGTTATTTTTAACTCTCTGCCTGACACAGTATTTGAAAAGTTGATTGTGGAAACGTTTGAGGCCTCGGGCGACATCACCACCTTCCACAGAGCACCTCTGTTGGCTGCTGCCAGCTTCTGTGGCATTCACACTGCAAGGGTCAGGGGTTGAGGTTCTTTGGGCTGCCTTGGAACACAAAGTTCGACATTAGTTGGTATAGGGATTGGTTTGCTTCCAGTTCACCCTTATTCTACAATGCATCCCCTTTGGGGTGGTGCTGATACAAATAAGAGACGCTCACTTTCTATATGACCTAGTCCCCTCCTTTGGTTCCCTATAGGCCCTCAAGTGAGATAGCTCACTCAGTCTCTTCTTCAGTAGTAAATGTTCCCAAAACAAGGGCATTCCTCCTAGGAACCCTGCCTGCTGCCTGCCTTGACCTGATGATTTCTCCCCAGCAGGTGGACTCTCTGAGGTCTGGTCCTGTTTGTCTAGTGTTGCCTCCTGTCCTCAGCAGGAAGGGTTCTTCTGAATGACTCAGTATGTTCCTGGAATGAAATGTCTGTTAATGCCTTCTTGAATAGCAGCTTCAGGTACTAATTAGAATATTTTTAAAGTTAGCCTTTGTTTCCTGAATTACCTGGCTTTCGTAGGTTCACCCCAATTTCTGATTTGTTCATTACTTGTGAACATTTTCTTTTATTTATGTGGGGATCCTTGGTTCTCCTGTTACAGTTCAAAGTAAAGGGCCAAGGTTGATAGCTGGCTTGGTTTTCCTTTGCAGAGAAGTACAGCAGCTTCCCCGGCACAGATCACCTTTGGGTGGGCACATGTTCAGCGAAACTCACCTCACCCCCCAACCCCCCAAAGCAAAGTTGGAGGAATTCATTCTGTGACTCTGGGAACCTTAATTCAAGGTATCAGCTAGATCACTCCTTAGCAGTTCTAGTCAGCCAAACAGTAAGCATTCAAGGTCAGTGTGGTACTTGTGGAAGGGATGGGCTACCAATTAATGGCCACATGTTCTCCTATCTCCTCCTCCTTCCATCTGGTGGTTTTTGCTGACTCTAAGCAACCTCTTTGGGATACCTGCTTTCCACCTTCCATAAACCACCTGAAGCAGATGGTCTACTCATGGGCCCCAGTATTCATGATAGATACTTTCAGCTGCAATTACAGGATATCCCATCTAATGATAGTTAAAATTGTTTTTTCTCTCTGAGACAAATGATTCAGAGTTAGGTAGCAACCTATATCTATCTGTGATTCCCCTGACCTTTCCCTCATGATCACAAAGTGACTTTCATGTCTAAGTTCAAGAAAGAAGGACAGGAGAAAGACAGTACCCCTCTTATCAGAAAAAGAAAAACTCTCCCTAAAAGCAACCCATGTCTCACAGGCAACCAGTGAACCACAGGCACCCCCACTGCCAGAGAGTCTGGGAAAGTAAGCATTAAAGAATACGTGTGAGAAGTCATCTTAGGGCAGGTCCTGCTGCTTGCCACATCTGACAGCAGCACTATTGTAAATTGATTCCTTAAAAAAAACAGAAAATGCAAAACCGCTTTTTACTGTCTATTCATCTAGATATTGAAAATGGAGGCAGCAGTGAGTTGAGTGTGAGCCCACTACTCTCTTAAGAGTTTCTTTGTGAACACTTTAGTGAGAATTGGTTATTCAAATGAAATTGGTTATGAAGATGGCTGGGGAAATGGAGCTATGAATGGAGGGTAGTTATCCTACCAGCAGTGCTGACTCTACAGCCTCCCAAAAGATTTATTAGGAAAGCATCCTTTCATACATTTAAAAGCCATTTGTTTTTCTTTTTTTTGAACTGTTGAAATAAGTATTTTGTTGTATGTTTTTCTTACTGGTTTGTAGGAACTTTTCATATATTGAGGAAATTATTCTTGGTGATGTGAGCTGCCACTGTCCTTAGGGGATCCTTAGGCTTCTTTCCCTAAAGGATCATGGCTCAGTGTGCACACGGAGGAAGACAGGAAAAAGTGGGTTGGGGCACTAAGTAACCATCCTTAAGGAGCCAGGATTATGTGCCAGCCACTATCTTTTCAAGTTAGATACTGCTCTTGGGAAGTCTCTCCTGAGGCCTTCGATGTAGGACCTGTGGCATTGACGAGACAGGTGTTGAGAAATCTGGAAGTCAGGGAAGTCTCAAGATGGTGACATGAAACAGTGGTGAGCATCCTTCATCACTGAGAACCTAGGGTGGAGTAGAATAGATTTTCTTGCCCCAGTTGCCACAGGTAGGCAAAGTGTTTTGCTGTGTTTATAGCAATTTACTTCATTCTCTTTCCCTGTTTTAATTGCATATTTTTTCATTCAAAAAATTGAAAGACACAGTGTCGTAATAATTTTTCAAGTCAGAAAGTGTAAAACCTCCTACTTTCATTTTCTTTTGTCTATTCAAGATCACTTGAGACTCCACATGAATTTTAGGTTGGATTTTTCTGTTTCTATGAAAAATACCATTGGCATTTTCATAAGGAGTGCATTAAATCTGTAGATCACTTATTGACATCTTAACAATAAGGACTCTTTGAATCCACGAACACAAATCTTTCCATTTATATGTTCCTTTAATTTATTTCAATATTTTTATTTTTTCAGTGTACAAGTCTTCTACTTCCTTTGTTTTTTAATTGTTTTTAAGGCTTTCATTAATGGAATTGTTTTATTAATTTATTTTCCAGATTATTCATTTACTAGTGTGTAGAAAGAACTAATTTTTGAGTGTTAATGTTGTATTCTGCAAATTTACTGAATTCATTTATTAAGTCAATCAGGCCTTTTATGGAATCTTTCAGGTTTTCTGTATATAAGATCCCATTGTTGTCACATCCATGTGGCTCAGGTGGTTGAAGCAGGTAGGTGCAGACCATGTAAAACCCAGGGACACAGGTTCAAGGCCCATGGCTTGGGGTAAAAGAAATTAAAAGATCACATTGTCTGCAAATACAGATTAGTTTACTTCTTCCTATACAATTTAGATGACTTTTTAAAATTATCCTTGCCTATTGCTCAACTTCTAGAACTATCTTAAATAGAAGTGGCAAGAGTAAGTACCCTGTCTTATTCCTGACCTTAGAGGAAAAACTTTTCAGTATGATTGAGTATGATGTTAGCTGTAGGCTTTGCTTATTTGACCTGTATTAATTACTAAAATGTTGAATTTTTGTGATAAAAGTGTTGACATTTAATCAAATTATCTGTCAATTAAGATCATCTTTTGGGATATCTTTTCCTTCTTTCTGTTAATATGGTGCATTACGTTGATTTTTATTTTGTTGAACTTCCTTGCATTATAGTAATAAATCCCACCTGGTCATGATGTATAATCCCTCTGATGTATTGTTGAATTCTATTTGCTAGTATTTTGTTCAGGATTGTTGCATTAGTATTTATAACAATATTAGCCTGTGGTTTTCTTTTCCTGTACTGTTTTCATCTGGCTTTGACGTCAGGATAGTGCTGGCCTCAGAATTAACTGGGAAGTGTTCCCTCTACATTTTTTTTTTTATAAAGGAAAGGCACAGGCAGGAATGAAGGTGAGCAGCCTAGCAGCAGACAGGAAGAAAGAGGAAGAAGAAACACAGTGTTTTTATTTAGTTGCTCATCTTGGTTGTTTTCCCCCTGGCCCCAGGACACAAACCTGTGCCCTGGGATGTATGTGGATGGCACTTGGCCATAGGCAGCAGAACTAAGTGCTGCTCCAACAGGGTGTGCCTACATATTTTTTAAAGCATACGCATAGGATTTGTGTTAATTCTTCTTTAAATATTTGGTAAAGTTCACCAGTGAAGACATCTAGTCCTAGACTTTTCTTTGTTGGGGGGTTTTGATTACTCCCTATTTAGTCTTAGTAAATTGTGTATTTCTAGGAATTTGTCCATTTCATCTAGGTTATCTAATTTGTTAGCATAGTATTTTCATATTATTCTCTTTATTATAATAATCCTTTTTTGTGGCATCAGTAGTAATCACTCATCTTTCATATATGATAGTTGTTATTTGAATATTTTTTCATCTAGCTAATGGTTTGTCAATTTTCATGACTTCTTTTTCTCTATTTTGTTTATTTTCACTCATATATTTGCTTTAGGTTTAGTTTTTACTTTTAATTTTAGATCTAACAGTTTTAGATCTGGGTGCTTATACATTTCTATAACCAGTGTTTTGCTGTATCCTATAATTTTTAATTATTTTTTTCACTTTCATTTGTCTCAAGATATTTTTGTACTTTCCTTGTGATTTCTTCTTTAAATCCTAGATTATTGAACTGTGTTTAATTTCTACATGTTTGTAGATTTTCCATTTTTCATTCTGTTTCATTCCATTGTGTTTTCATTCCATTTATCTTTTTAACTTATTGAGACTTGTTTTGTGATGTAATGTGTGGTCTGTCCTGGAGAATGTTCCATGTGTACTTGAGAATAATGTGTGTTTTGCTGTTGTTGAGTAGTGTTCTATAAATATCTGTTAAGTTCAAATAGTCTATTCTCTTTTCAGGTTCCCTCTCCTTATTGATTGTCTGGTTCTGTTCTTTCAAAAAACAAAACAAAAGGATATTGAAGTCTCTTATAGAACTGTATATTTCTCCTTCAATTCAGACAATGTTTACTTCATATAAGAGGAGCACTGATATTTGGTGCATAAATATATATATATTTGTTACATCTCCTAGGGAAATTGACCCTTTTATCATTATGCAGTGTCCTTTTTTTTTAATCTCCGTTAATAGTTTGTGACTATATTCTGTTTTAATGTGTAATATTAGTTTAAGCGTCCCTTCTCTATTTTGGTGACTGTTTACATGGGATTATCTTTTTCTCTTCATAAATTTTCAACTTAAATGTTACTTAGATTAAAAGTGAGTTCCTTTTAGGCAACATATCATTGGATCAGATGTTCTGTTTTTGTTTTTTTGTTTTTTAAGGAAAGATGCAGGCATGAATGAAGGCAAGTAGAGAGGCAGCAGGGAAAGAGAAGAGGAAGAAGCATTTTATTTCTTTTATTTAGTTTTTCACCTTGATTGTTTTTCCAGGCCCCAGGTCTTGAACCCAGGGACCTTGGGATCTATGTGAACTACGTCCAGAGGACTAAACTGCTAGGCCACCGGGGTATAACCTGGTTGGATCCAGTTTTAATATACTTTATTTTTATTGAGCAATTTAAACATTTGCATTTGAAGTAGGATTAGTATTGCCATTCTGTTATTTATAAAATATTATTAATATGTATGTTTTATAGCTTTTTTAAATCCCTTATTTCCTCTTTTACTGCCTTTTTGTTTAGTTTTTTGGTTTTTGGTTTTTTTTTTTTAATTGCAGTTACTTTGGTCTGTAACATTGTATAGATTTCAGGCATAAGTTTTATGCTTGGATGTTTATATATTTACGTTGTGATCACCACCAAATATCTAGTTTCTATGTCCAGTTTAAAATTGATCCCCTTTACATGTTTTAAACAATACTCCCACACACATACTCACCTCACTACCCCTCTGGTACTCACTATTCTTTTTTGGGGATCAAAGAGTTTTTGTTTTCTTCATTTTCTTTTTATCTGTATCTGCCACATATAAGGGTGATGATACAACATTTGTCTTTATCTGATTTATACCATTTAACATAATCCCCTTAATGTCTATAATTTCATCTTTTTGCTAATAGTTGAGGAGTATTCTACTGTGTGTATATTTCACATCTTTATCCACTCATCCATTGTTGGGCACTTAGGTTGTTTCTCTGTTTTGGCTATTGCATAATTGTTGTTTTTTTTCTTTTGGTGTCACATTACGATTCCATCCTCATTTTCTTTTGTGTACATTTTTTTGCGTAATCCTCAGGATTAGAAAAACAGTCTAAATTTATAACAATCTATTGTAAACCACAATAATTTGATCTCAGTTGTCTGCAAAGCATTGCATTCTCCTTTATAGCCCCAGTCCCTGCTTCTTTGTGATTGATGCCACAAATTATATCCATATTAACACGATTGATGTAGATTTATATTTTTTCTGCTTTCGTCTTTTAAATCTTATGAAAGGATAGAAAGTGAAGTTGCCAAACAAAATACATAATATGGATTTGTATATTTTTCTATATACTTGCTTTTACCGGAGAACATTCTATTTTATTGTCTAGCATCCTTTCGTTTCAACTTGAAGAATTCTCCTTAGCATTTCTTGTAGGGCACATAATGAATTCCATCAGTTTTTGTTTACCTGGGAATTTCTTCATTCTTCATTTTCAAAGGACATAGTTTTTTGCTAGATACCGGATTTCTAGTTGTCATTTCTTCTTTTCAGAACTTTAAATATGTCATTCAACTGCCTTGTGACTTTCAGTGTTTATGCTAAGAAATTCATATATAATCTTATTGAGGATCCTTTTTTCATAATTAATCACTTTTTTCTTCTGCTTTCAAGATTCAAGAGTCTGCTTTCAAGGTTCAAGATTCATCTTTGTCTTTTGCTTTGAACCATTTGATTGTATGTGTCTCAGTTTGGCTGTCTTTGGGTTTTTCCTACCTGGAGAATTTATCGTCCTTAGATTTATAGATCCACCATTATGTCTCCAAATAGGCTTTCTGCCCATCCTCTATCTTATCCTTCTGGGACTTAAATAATGTGTATAAAGTATTGGTGTATTGGTTTTCTTAATGGTGTTCTTTCAGTCCCGTCAGCTCAGTTCACTTTAATTCATCCTGTTTTCCTTTTGCTCTTCATGCTCAGCCACTTCAACTAACCTGGCTTCAAGTTTATTAATACTTTCTTTAGTCTGTTCAAGTCTATTTCTGTGAACCCCTCTTGTGATTTTTTCAATTCAATTACTGTGTTTTTAGACTCCAGAATTTTAGCTTGGTTCCTTTATATATATATAATTTCTCTTTGTTATTCTCTCACTTTGTTCGCATATTATTTTCCCAATTTTCATTTAGTTGTCTGTCCATGTTCTTGAGCATATTTAAAGTAGTTTTATTTAAAAATTTTTTCTCACTTAAATTTCAAGCATGTGTTTGTTGAGAGTATTTCTGATTTTGAATGGATCATGTTTCCCTGTTTCTTTGTTTACCTTGTGATCTTTTGTGGAATATTGGGCATTTAAAAAAGCAGTCTCCTTTCCCAGTCTTTGCAGCTCTCTTCACTAATTAGCCTGTTGTGAAGACTTGGGATCCTCTCAGGTCTTTTCTAGGGATGCATCTCTGTGAGAACTTTGCATGTGCTTTAGATATTATATTGTATGCTCTCCATAATCTCTTGTTCCCAGGTACCTACAGGTCTCCCCAGCCTGCAGCTCCCACACACCATAGTGCCTGCATGACCTTTCATATTTAGTAGCCTCCTTCCTATGCCCATGCCCATCAGCACTCTGAGTTAGGCAAGTCAGAGACCAGTCCTGGCAGCTACTTAAGAAACCAGAAAGTTACAAGTGAATTCCATTCTCTGCCTTCCTTCTCAGAGGCAAAAGCAGCTCTTTATTTTTATTTTGTTGTTTCCACCAGAGCTAGGTCTCAAACCCTGGTCCTTGGGGTGTATGTGGATTATGCGATCCATTTTGCACTGGCAATCTGTCTTTTAATTTAACTTATATTTAATAATTATTAATGCTTAGTTTTAAATCTATCATCTTGTCTGTTGATCTTTTTCTGCCTTCTTTTGAATTAATTCTTTTTCTGTGATTTCATTTCATCTATTTGTTGGTTTATTAGCTTTAATTCTTTTTTATTTGTGTGTTTGTGTGTTGTTTTTTGTTTCAGCGCTTGCTTTAAGGCATTTAGTATATAATTTATCAAGTCTTCCTTCAAGTAACATAATACCTTTTACTGTGTGAGTATCTTTTCACATCTGTTCTCCTGGCCTTTGTGACACTGTCATAACTTTTACTTCTACATATTTTATCTTTCATTATTTTGCTTTAAAAAGCATAACTCTTCGACATTTAAATTCTGAACACTTTTGGGGCATGTTGTGAATCAAGGTTTTACTTTTACTTTATTCCATATAGATAAATAATTTCTCAAACATATTGTCACCTCTGTGCCTGCCTTGCCTTTTCTTTCATATCAAAGTGTCTTTTGCTTATTAGATCTATCTAAACTATCCTTACTTCATAACAAATCTACATACCTGACAGGATAGTGAATATCTGTGCTAGTCTTAACTTTAGGCCTCAGTATTACTTTTAGAATTAACTTTGCCATATTCCACTAAAAACTCTGTCAGTCATTTGATTGGAGATGTAATTAGAATTGACATCTTTACCATACTGCGTCTCATCTCCATTTAGGTTTTCTTCAATGCTTTTCTGTATAGTTTTATAATTTTCAGTACATATAACATGCACATATTTTTTAGATTTATTTTTATTATGTTACATTTTTCTAATGCTAAATTTTTCATGCTTGAAAAAGCTAACTTGGTTATAGTTATTATCTATTTTTATTCACTGTTAGAATTTATTGCTGATAATTTATAGAATATTTACATATCTAACTTCATAGGTGAAATAGGTCTGGAATCTTCCACTTTCATGCTCTCCTTGTCTGATTTTAGAATTAAAGTTATATTTGCCTCATAGAATGTGTTGAGGGTAGTTCCTCATTTTTTGTTCCCTGAGTCTATATAGGATTGAAAACATCTGTTCTTTGGAAGTTTCTTAGACATCATTAAAAATATAGTATGTTGCTAGTATCTAGAAGCCAAATACTTGCATTGTGGTAAAATGTAAATCCTATTTTCTATTTCTTTTTGTCAGTTTTGAGAACATATTTTTCTGTAAGTAGTGTACTTTCTCTTTGTTCAAATTTGTTGACATAAAGTTGTTGATTTTTAGTACCCTACTATTTTTCACTTTTACATCCATAGTTGTGTCCCCTTTCTTATTCCTAACATTGTTTCTTTTTGTTTACCTATTGTTCTTCTGATTTCAGTGAACATCATTAAGACTATTTAAATTTGCTTAATTCTGTTGCACTTAGATTTTTTCATGGGGTTTTGTTTAGATCTATAATTTGGGGTATATTTCTTTGGTTCTTTATTCTTTGTTTATTTCTATCAATTTAAATGAAAATTTTCCTGCCCTTATTGAATAGTCTTGTGTTAGGGTATCTGGTTACAAAGTACAGACCTACAATATTGGCCAGGGATACTGAGCTTTCTTTTGTTTTGTAGACGGAAGCCTAGACAGCAGTCAGAATAGTTGGAGCTCTTGAAACAGTACTGCGTTGATGAGGCCCGAGATCCCAACCTTCTGGATTGTACCTGGGGCAGGGAATACAGAGATTGTCTCAACCTTCCCAGTAGATTTTGACTATACATTCTGTTGCCTCAGATGCAGTCTAGCTGTGATCTTGATTTGTTCTTCAAGCAACTTTTTCCCCAGGCTTGAGGAGAGAGGCCCACAAGGTGTAGCCTCAGACCACAGGCAGGCCCCAGTCTCAGTAGAGGCCACTGGTGAGAAGGATAGGGTATCTTCCAGGGACCTTGGGAGCTGGTCACAGCTAAGTATCCAACCCCTCTTCCCCCTCCATGAAAGTCTTAGTTCTCTAGGTGATCAGCAGGCCCAGCAGGAAACCTGTACAATAAGCACCCAGAGGCCAGGGCATGGGATCACTAACTGTGTTTGTGTATAAGCTGCATGAAAGCATGCAAAGCTCTAGTGAGTAGTAGCCCCAGGCAGGTGCAGAGCTGCTATTTCACTAGCTGCTATTTCACCTGAGAGAGTTGCTGAAACCTCTTTGCATGAAAGCACTGAGTTACCTGTGCTGGAAGTTGCAGGCATAGCCATGTGGGCGATCATAGCACAAGAATGAACTGACCAGCATCACAACTGTGTACATGGTTGAGAGGTATGGCTTCTCAGGCCGCTTGCAATTCAGTGGCTGCTAGTGCCCGTGCCTTACAGACAAAAGAAAGCCTGGAGAGAATGCCCAGCAGTATCTAGGCTTACAAGGAGGCTAACCCTCTATTTTCCATGCTGAAGTTTTTGGTTCAACAGATAAAGGTCCTGTTGTCAGGTCTGTGCACACTTTATTAGCTCCCTGTAAGCTCTTCTATTTTCTAGGCCAGGTTCTATGTGCTCCCAGATCAGTTGCCAGATATGGAGGCACCTGCAGTGGGGACAAGCCCTTTCTCCCCAGGAAGGGAACTCTGTACCCCGGGCCCCTCCCAATGAAGTCCAGGGTCTGTACTAGTGGGCTTTCATGTAGAGACTATATCTTAACTTCTGTTCTTTCTGATGAATTGTGCCCTGTCTCTTTGTGGAGATGCTGGTCCTTGTACTTTTTGTCAAAGTTCATAGTTCTTAAAGGGGTATAGTTTTTTTTTTGTATCTACGGAAAGGAGGTGAGCTTTAAGATCTTAGCAGTCTGCCATCTTGAAGCCATCTTTCTTCCTTAATATTTTTGTATGCTTTCTCCCTCTTAATCAATCTTGCTAGAGGTTTGTCTTTAGTCTTTTCAAATAATCTTTCTTCTCTGTTGCATGTTGTTTTTAATTATATCATTTACTCTGCTCTTTTAAAAATGTTTTCTTCTGGGATTTTTGGTTTTTTTTGTTGTTGTTGTTGTTTTTGTTTTTGAGCCTTAGGTTGAACTCTGGTCATTGTTGTCATTCTTCATGTTTTATGAAAGCTGCCTCATGTCTGTAAGTGTCCCACTTCTGTTTGTAAGCCCCGTTGTTGCTGCCTCCCATCAATTTTGCCGTATAGTATTTTTATTGTCACTCACTCATAAGTCATTTTTAATATTTCAGTAATTAAAATTTCTAAATTCATTGCATCCATGAATTTTACTGAGATATGTTTTAGTTAGAGAACGTGCCCTCTGACTAAGAGGGTTTGGCAGTGCTCCCTGGTTGTAGCAGCAGTTACAGCAATGGCCTCCAAAGGAGCAAGCCAAATACTTCTGGGTTCGAGTCCCAGGTCCAAGCAGGAACGGCCAGTGTGAACAACTGAATTAGCAAATAAAAAAATAAATAAAGATGCTTCTCCTCTCTCATCCTGCCTGCCTGCTCACCTTCATTTCTACCTGCTCCTTTCCATTTAAAAAAAAAAAAAGAAGAAGAAGAAAAGAGGAAGGGGTGGCAAATTTTTCTATGAGGAACCAGAATATATATATTTTAGGTTTTGCAAACCCATATGATCTCTGTGGCTAACTACCCAACTGAGTTGTTGTAGAATGAGTTATAAACAAATAGACTTGAAGGAATGTTTCAGGCAGGAATGAAGACAAGTAGGCATGCAGGAAGAAGCGTTTTATTTACTCTGTTTAGTTGTTCATCTTGGTTGTTCCCCCTGGCCTTAGATCACAAACCCAGGCCTCTGGAATTTGCCATGCTGCGGCAAAGTTATCTAATAGGCCACCAGAGTACCATGAAACTGCATTTTAATAAAATTATTTACAAAAACATATTGGAGGCTGGATTTGGCCCAGGCCAACATGAAATTTGCATGCTGATTTTTGTGAGGTTTGCTTTTAAAACAGTATTTCGTATTTCTTTGTGTGCCAAAGAAATATATGTTCTTTAGTTGTGGCCATTTCATTCTGCGAATGTCCGTTAGGTCATGTTTACTCATTGTGCTTGCATTACCTGAATATGCAGATCTTTGCTTTCTTACCCTATATCACTAATGAATGTATATTAAAGTCTCCCTATAAGGGTGTTTTTGTATTTCTGATTCTCTCCATTATTTTTTGTCTCAAAGTATACCTTGTCTGATAATTGTAAAATGTTAGCTCTCTATTTTAAATTGCTTGTGGACATACCTTTTTCCATTTTTAACTTTCACCATTTCTGTATCTATATTTATATGTTTCTTGCTAATATGTTTAATCAGATAAGCTGATTTTCACCAAGTTCGATTTACATTTTCTTGTTTTATTTTTTAAACCAACAAAAACTTCAGGAATTTAGTTGATCACATTGCTTTTCATACCTCTGATAGTATCATCTGAATTTATCTCTTCTTTGAATATTTGCTCCAAAACATGTACAGGGAGTCTTTCCTGTGGCAAAACTTCTAGGGTCTTACAAGCTATAGAATATTTTATTACATCCTCTTATATGAATAATTTTGTCTAGTTTAAGTAATCTAAATTATGAGGATTTTTTTTACAATATATTAAAAATACTAAATTGGTGTCTCTTTCCTTTACAAGGTGATATGTTCTTTAGAAACTTTTGAATTTTGCTGTATTTGATATCCTCAAATTCTCTTAATATTTATTTCTAATGTGTAAATGTCATTTTTCCATCTTATTTGATCAGCCCTCTGTAGAACCTTTTTACCTAAAACCATGTTTTTCTTTAATCATGTGAAATATACCCATATTATTTCTTTAAATATTTCCTTCTTTCTATCCTTTGGAACCCATTATGTACACATTTGGTCCATCTGCTGCCATTTGTCTGCCTTTGCTTTTTCTATATGCTTTCTCCTACAGTTCCTTGTGCCTCCCTGCCCAACAGTGGGCTCCCCCATCTGATCTCACTCTGACTTGGTCTCCTCAGTATCTGTTCTACTGATCCCATCTCCTTCAACCACGGTGCTGCTCATACCTAATATCCACACTGGGTTCCTTTCTATAATCCCTAGTTTTGTTACCTTGCTTTTCTTAAAATCGTGGACTAATGCACCCCTGTGGTTCATCAGCTAATTGCAGACCATGTAAAGCCCAAGGACATGCGTTTGAAAACCATGGCCAGTGAAAGGGGTAAAATTAATTCATGGGCCATCTCTTTAAGTGGTCAGTGTTTTTGGCTGGTTTTCCCCTTGTAGAAGCTGTGTTCCTCAGGAGGCTGCATGGAGACCCTGTCTGCAAGTACCTATGTCAGAGTCTCACTCAGGCAGGGAGAAGCCATGGGCAAGAGACAAGAACGGAGGCCCCAGAACTGTAAAAAAAAAAAAAAAAAAACAAAACCTGTCACTGCCTTCTGAATACCTGCTCATCCCTGGGCTTGACCTCCAGCCCTGGCAAGCATCCTATTTGCCATCTGCCTGTCCCTCTCTTTGACACCCTATTTCCATCCTGTCCTTGAAAACCAAGCTACTGTATCACTGTACAGTGTAGTCAAAGGCCAACAGTGACTATACCAGCAGACTTAGGGGATCCAGAGGAGCAGACCCTCCCCTGGTTTTCTCTGCTGTATCTCTGTGTTGTGTTACTCCCCTGCCCTGCTTCAGCCTTCATGCTTCAACTCAGCCTTTTACCACTCCCAGGGCTTGCCAACATGGTTCCTCCGGGGTTGCCTGGGCATCAAGTAAGTAGGTACAAGTGTCTCTGCTAGTCCAGGGAAGCCCTGATTCCCCTCAGTCTAGGTCTTTCCATTGGCACTTGCACTCAGCTGTCGCTCCTGTTCCCACAGGGTTTGCGGAAGAGAGAGCTGCTGAAGGAGCTGCTACCAGTCATTGGGCAGAACCTGCGCTTCCAGCGTCTCTTCACCGAGTGTCAGGAACAGCTTGACATCCTAAGGGACAAGTAGTCTGCCCCAGCTTGCTCCAGCTGCCTCGAGGGCAGGACCACACTGTCTCCGCTGACCACATACAGAGTCACCTCTCACCTTGTCCAGCTGCAGTCAGACAGAGAAGACACTGGCAGGAAGTGGGCTGCCCACACCAGAGCCAGCTCAGCTCCCCAGGCAGACTTCTCTGTCCTGGGCCTGTTGTTCCCTCAGAAGAGGGCAGCTCTGCCTGCCATTCGTCCCTCCTTCCAGGGTCCCAGTGTGGAGCTAGGGTTGGAGTTGGAGCTCTGCCCTGCTGCCCTGGGGTCAGTGAGGCAATCATTGGCCTGCCTTCGCTAGCACGGTCCCGAGGTGGACACTAGCTCCTGCCACTGGAGGTGCCATACTGCTTCAGCTATGACGAATGAGCCATTTATGAAAGAATCCTGAGACATTAGTGTATTATGCAGTAGACTGATCCAAGACCCATGTAAAGGAAAGACTATTCCAACACACGAACTATTTTTGTACTAGAATTTGCTAACTTGTAATATGGAATTTTCCTTTTGGCCAATAATCAGGATTTCCCTATAAGTCACTTGGACATTGGTCACTTGTAGGAAATTTAAACTCTAATTATGACAGCTACATTGAAAAATAATTGTACTGAAATTAACTTGTCTATCCTTATTTGGTTTTAATTTTTAAATGTTTGTAAAAAAGAGAATTTGGAGGGGTGGGGCAGAGGGTTGGGCGATTTCTTTTGTAAGTATAAAATAAATGAATATGCATTGGATACCAAATCATCCTGTCTTCCTCTGCCTTTTGCTTTTATCTTTCATCTTTCTCCCCACCCCAAGAATCCCTCTCCTGAAATGTGCAGTGCTGGAATATCAAAAGCCAAAAGAAATCTTTGATGTCATCTAATCCCTTCCACCTCACCTCTCCATGCAGAAATTCATTTCTCAGCATGGATATCATTTCCTCGGTCATGCAGCTCACTGGGGCTAGCAGGCTGGCCACCTTGCATTTGTCATCTCTCACACCAGGCATCCTAGTCCTTGGTTCCAATTGTGCTGTAGCCCAAGGGCTATAACTGCCTTTCTGGTTCATGGAAAAAAATCTTCAAGTACAGATGTAAATTTTCTGAAGAATTGTCTAAAAACTCAGGTTTTCTTAGAAAGTGATCCAGATGCTGACCCACAAGAAATGACAGCCTGGGTCTATGCAATGGAAACCCTGCCTGGCACTGGCAGAGGGGTTCATACCAATGGAACCAGGTATGGAGATAGCATGAGTAAGAGCCAGGAACATAGGCCCCAGGACTAAAATCAAAGCCAGTCTCTGCCTAGGCATGAAAACGTCAAGTATGGGAGGTTTAAGTACCGCCACCTTCAGATCTTGACCCTCATCTTAGCCCTGCCAACTATGTGTGATCCTAAGTCTAGGAAAATAGACCTGTACTTGGGCATTAGAGGGAACTGACATCACCTCTACAGCCGCTTCACTGCCTAGTGACAATCTCTGCCTCACGTGGCTATCAAGTGGCTGGGTGAGAGTAGCACCAGGCATGTTCAATAATGCCAGGCACAGAGCACATGTGGGCATGGACTTCTCAAAAGCCAACTTGTAAATGTGAGCCTTTCTTTAAGGAATGGGGAACCAGAGACACTGAGCTAATCTGGCAGCTCAGCTGTCTGAGGTTCATACCAGTAAAAGTCTGGGTCTCGTTTTCTGCTGTTAAATGAAGATGAAGCTAGAAATCCTAAGTGGTTGTTAAGACTAACTAGGATCATGTAGGCAAAGTCCTGACACTTAGCAAATGTTTCCGTGCAGAAAATATTGACAGTTACTAAGTGTTTTTACCATTTTTATTTAGAGAAAAGACAAGAAGCAGAAAGACTTGTCAGGATATTTCACTTCCAATTAAAATGGATTAACAAGGACCAAATTGACCCTCCTGCCTGAAACAGCCAAAGGAACCAGTCAAAATACATGAAACAGTGGTTTGAAGATACTAGATATCAGAAAACAAAGCACAGTGAGCCCTGGAAGATGGAAAACATGCAACACAAGCCCCATGATTGCTCCAGCTTACTACAGAGAGGCTGCAACCAAGGAGGAAGGCGTCCAGCGGTCTACTTGAGTTAAAGGAAGTTGGCAGCCCACAGGGACAAAGGTAGCTAGAGTTCACAAAACAGAATACCAAAGTGGATTAAGCAGTAAAAAGAGTGCTAGAGATCTGCAGAGGAAGCCCCCTGTGTATTCAGCTGAGGACTGTTCAGTGCATGTGCTTGTGGGAAAGCCAAGAGTACACAAGAACAACCTGAAAAGATGAGTGAAAAGTGATGAGTTATCATGTAAGACCAGGAATAGTGTCAGGAAGTCTTGACTCAGCACTAGAGAATTCAGTACTGCTCCAGAACCATCTAACAAAAGAAAAGCAAGACCTAAAAATATCACTCTTTCCAGCAACTTAATGACATTGCAAAGTTCAAGAGGATTTATAAGAATACAAAATTATGTAACATTCAAGATAAAGTTCACACCGTCTATCATTCAGAAATGATTACCAGTCAGTCATGCAAAGAGGCAGGAACACCATCCTGTCTTTTTTCAATTTATTTTTTATTGTAGTAATTATTCAGCACATTAAAATAATTTTCTATGTATAGGTTCCCCATTTCTTAGTTATGTTCCAACACCATGCCCTCCACCAAATCACCAAGTGTCCTTCCGCACTGTCCAGTGGGCTCCACCACCATTTGCCTCCACCTGCCCCTTTTCCTTTTGGTAACCTCAGTTCTGTTGCAAATGTTTCAGGCTTGGTTATGTTTTCTCTTCTAAGGGCTGTGTAGTGTTCCACTGTATGTATGTACCACATCTTCTTTATCCATTCATCTGACGTTGGGCACTTAGGTCATTTCCAGTTCTTAGCCATTGTGAATAGGGCCGCAATAAACATGGGGATACATACATCTCTGGCACCATGCAGTTTTCGTCAGCCAGAACTGATCCAGAACATACATAGATATTAGGATTAGTAGAAGACATAACTATTTTAAATTTTTTTCTTATTAAGTTTTTTGGGTTTTTTTGCCATAACTTTTATTTTGCACATTAAACTTACACATGTAGGTTCCCCATATGTGCAATTTCCCCATTCGTCAGATATATGTCAACACACCCTGCCCTCCATCAAATCACCAAATGTCCATTGTCCAGTGGGCTCTACCACTTGCGCCACCTCCTGTCCCATATCCTGTTGGTAACCTCAATTCTATTCCAAGAGTTGGAGGATTGGTTTTGTTTCACCTGTTACTTGCTTTGTCCATTCATTTTGCACCTATGAGTGAGGTCATCTGGTATTTATCTTTCTTCTTTTGACTTGTTTCATTTAGCATAATTCCCTCTAGATCTATCCATATTGATTGAAATGACAAGATTTCACTTCACTTTATTGGGCATTTAGGTAGTTTCCAGTTCATAGCTATTGTGACTAGCACTGCAATAAACATGGGGGTGCATCTCTGCAAATTAGTGTTTTTGTGTAGATGCCCAAAAATGGGATGGTAAATCATGTAAGATTTTCATATCATCATTTTGAGGAAATTCATACTGTTTTCCGAGGGGTTGCACCAATTTGCATGCCCACCAACACTGTAAAAATATCCCCTTTTCTCTACATCCTCACCAACATTTGTTGTTTCCAGACTTTTGGATAATAACCAGTTTCTCTGGTGTAAGGTGAAATCTCATTGTTGTTTTGATTTGCATTTCCCCGACAGCCAGAGAGTAGAAACATCTTTCCATGTGCCTTTTGACTGTCTCCAATTCCTCCTCCCATTTTTGATTGGATTGCCTATTTTTCTGTTATTTTTATGAGCTCTTTGTATATTTTAGATATTAAGCCTTTGTCAGAAATAGGAAAGGCAAATATATTCTCCCATTATTAGGCTGCCTTTTTGTTTTGGTGATATTTTCTTTCACTGCAAAGAAGCTCTTTAGTTTGATGTAGTCCCAGTTTATTTTCTTTTTACTTCCCATGATGCTAGAGTTGAGTACCCAAAGTTACTCAGCACCCTAAGGCTTAGATTGTCTTGGATTGTCATGGATTGTCTTTCCTATGTTGTCTTTCAAGAATTTTCTGATTTCCAGTCTTATGTCAAAGTTTCTAGTCCATTTTGAGTTCATTTTTGTGAATGATGTTGAGAGTGATCTAGCTTCATTCTTCTGAATGTGGCTGTCCAGTTTTCCCAACACCGTTTAGTGAAAAGACTCTCCTTTTCTCCATCATATGCTTTTGACTTCTTTGTCATAAATTACTGAATGTGAGTGGTTCAATTTCTGGTGATCCAGTTCTATTCCACTGACTTGTGCCTCTGTTATTATTCTAGTACCATACCATTTTGATCCCTATCACATGGTAGTATAGCTCAATGTCTGGGGGTGAAATTCCTCCAGATTCATTCTTTTTTCTCATAATTATTTTAGCTAGTTGAGGTCTTTTTTTAAAGATTTTTTTTGGTTCTAATTCCTGGAAATAAGCCCATGGGATTTTAATGGGGGATTGCATAAAATATGTATATTGCTTTAGGTAAGATGACCATTTTAATGATGTTGACTTTCCCAACTATGAGGAGGGGCTGTCTTGCCATCTCTTTGTATAATCCTCTATTTCTTTCTAACTATATTTCAAGGTACATGATTCTTTTTCTATTTCAAATGATAATGTGGTTTTCTTGATCTTGTTTTCTTCTAGTGATTGCATATAAAAATGCAACAGATTTTTGTGCATTATTTTTTAGTCTGCCACTTTACTGTATTCATTGATTAGCTCTAGTAATTTTTATGACAGCGTGTATATATATGTACAGTGTATATACATATACATACATATATAATGATAGTTTTATTTCCTCCTTTCCAATTTGGAGTTCATTTATTTCCTTTTCTTGCCTAATAACTCTGACTAAGACCTCTAGCCTGATGTTAAATAACAGTGGTGAGAGTGGACAGCCTAGCTTGTTCCTGACCTTAGAGGAAATGCTTTCAAATTTTTGCCATTGACTATGATGTTGGCTGTGGATTTTTCATATATGGCCTTTATTATGTTGAAGTATGTAACTTCTATCGCCATTTTATGCAGGATTTTTTCATAATGCATGTTATTTCTTGTCAAGTACTTTCTCTGCATCTATTGATATGATCATGTGTATTTTCTCCTTGCTCTTGTTGATATGGTGTATGGTGTATTAATAGATTTACATATCCTGAACCATCCTTGCATCCCTGGGATAAATCCCACTTGATCACGATGGATGATCCTTTTGATGCACTGTTGGAGTCAATTTGCTAATATTTTATTGAGAATTTTTGCATCTATTTTCATTAGAGATATTGGTCTGTAATTTTCTTTCTTGGTGAAGTCTCGATCAGCTTTTGGTATCAATGTGATTTTAACCTCATTAAAAAGTATTTAGGAGTGTTCCCTGTTCTTTAATATTTTGGAAGACTTTGAGGAGAATAATTTTTCTCTGAAGGTTTGGTAAACTTCATTAGAAAAGCCATCTGGTACTGGGGCTTCTAATTTAGAAATACTTTTTGTTACCTCTTCACTTTCTTTGCTTGCTTGTGATTGTTCTGTTCAGGTTTTCCAGTTCTTCCAGTTTCAGTCTTAATACACTGCATTTTGATACAAATCTATCCATGTCTTCAAGATTGTCCATTTTGGTGGCATAGAGCAGTTCATATCAGTTCCTCATTGGTTTTGAAATTTCTGTGGTATCTGTTGTAACTTCTCCCTTTTCATGTATAATTCTAGTTATGAGAGTTTTCTCTCTTTTTTTCTTTGTGTGTTTGGCCTATTGTTTGTCAATTTGGTTTATTCAAAGAATGAACTTTTGGTTTCATTGTTCTTTTGGATTATCTTTTGTTTTCTATTTCATTTATTTCTGCTCGAATTTCGATTATTTTCTTTCCTCTGCTGATTTTTTAGCTTCAATTTTTCTTCTTTATCTACTTGTTTTAAATGTAGGGTTAAATTGTTTATTTGCAATTTTTCTTGTTTCTTAAGTTGGGCCTGGATTGCGAGGTACTTAACCCATATCTCCATTCTCATTTGTCTCTAAGTACTTTTTAAGTTTCCCTTTGATGTCCTTTCCCCAAGTCATTCAGAAGCATATTGCTTAGTCTCCAATTAATTTGGGGTTGTCCAGCTTTATTTTTTGGTTGATTTCTAGTTTTAAGTCACTGTGGTCAGTAAAGATGCTTGGGATGATTTCAATCTTTGTAACTTCATTGAGGGATGTTTTGTGTCCCAACATATGATCGATCATTGAGTATGTTCCATGTGCACTTGAAAAGAAAGTGAAATTTTTAGTCATTTGATGGTTTTCATATATGTCTATTATACCTAAATGTTCCAAATGGTCATTTAAAGCTGCTGCTTCCCTGTTAATTTTGTGCCTGGTTGTTTTGTCCATTGTTATAAGTGGAGTGCTGAAGTCTCCTACTATTATTGTGTTGCTGTGAGTGTCTCTTGTCAGTTCTTAAAATACTTGCTTAGTATATTTTGATGCTTCTTCATTTGGTACATATATGTTTATAAGCATTTTGTCTTCTTTTTGGATTGACACCTGAGTCATTATATAATGTCCATTTTTGTTAAGTCCATCTCTCCTATTTTATCATTTAATGCTATTGTTTATTTATTAATTTTCTGTCTGGGTGATCTGTCTTTTACTATGAGTGGGGTGTTAACATCTCCTACTATTATTGTGCTGTTGTCTATATCTCCTTTTAGACTTACTAATATTTGCTTAATAGAACTGGGTATTCCTTTATTGGGTATATATAAAGGAGTGTTATATCTTTTTGTATTGATCCTTTTATCATTATATAATGATAATCATTACCTTTTGTTTCCTTTCTTTAAGTGAAAGTCTATTTTGTCTGAGATGAGTATAACTTTTCCTGCTTTTGTAGTTTCACCAGCAGCATGGAGTACCTTTTGCCAGCCTTTAAGTCAATATTTGTCTCTGGATCTTAAGTGAGTCTCTTGCGAAGAGCATATGGTTATGTCTTTGAATATGATCTCTGTTACCTTCTTTTTCTTTTCACCTTCTGGGATTCCCATTAGTCATATGTTGACTTTCCTAATTAAGTCAGATAATTCTTGGAGTATTTGTTCTTTATTTTTACCTTTTATATCTATCCCTTCTTTCAAATGGATTCTTTCTACATTTCTAGCCTCCAGATCACTGATCCTATCCTCCCATTTCTTCAATTCTGACTCCATAACTTTCTATGGAGCTCTCGATCTTGCTTATCACATTCTTTATCTCCCAATTTCTATTATTTTCTTATGTAAATCTTCAATTTCTTCCTTCTGTTCACTGATTGTATTTATTAGCTCATTGACTTGTTTTGCTGAGTTCTAATGTAGTTCTTTGATCTGTTTTCTGTTTTCTCTCTGAGTTTCTTTATGATTGCAACTTTGACTTCCTTATCTGTTAGAGAGAACCTGTCATCTATGTTTTCCAAACTGGTTTCTGATGGGATAACTTCCTGTGTTTCCATGGTTTTGTGAGATTTCAGAATTTTCTTTTTTCCCATGTTCTTGGTGAGATGATACACTTTCCCTGTCAATAGGTGGCTCTCTAGGTTTGTTTAATATTTTTGTTTCTGTAAGGCTTCTTTGTTATGTTTGGAGGTGGGGTATGGCTTCTAGGTGGAGGGCTGTAGGGGATGGGTGGGGAAGGGTCAATGCTGTCTTCAGGTGGTCCTGGGTGAGACGGAATTCTCTGGCATAACTCAGGCCAGCCTTATTTCCTAAACTTTCTGTAGTCCACTAGGTTTCTTGGGGAGGAAGTGTTATTCTCTCAATGCTCCAATCAAGTGAGAGCCGGGATTTCAGATCCAGTCCTCTGTATTTAGGGCTTTCCCTCAGCCCAGAAATGAGTCTCCAGCTATCTTGACACTCTGTGGGATTATAGCTGGGAATGTAACTCGGAAGGTAAGCTCCCACTTCCAGAGAATAATCAACTCCAAAACCACAACTTTCCACACCATTCCACTCTGCACTTTCCACAAAGCATTTTGCCTTCAACCAAGTTCCTGCCACACATATTTTGCATGCACTCACCCATCGCTGACTCACAGGTGTTTACACTGCCTTTGGCATTCTTCTAAATGCTGTTGAGCTGTTTTCAAATTGTTGGAGGTACAGATGAACTACCTATGTTTTAGCTGGAAAGAAGGCTGACTTTTTCCCTGACTCAGTTCAGGAGTATGATTCTGCTGCCATTTTTCCTCCTTTCTGTTGTGAATTTTTGCATCTATGTTCATTAGAGATATTGGCCTGTAATTTTATTTCTTGGTAACATCTCTATTTATAGTTTTTGGTATCAATATAATATTATCCTTATAGAAAGTATCTGGACATGTTCCCTCTTCAATATTTTGGAAGAGTTTGAGAAGAATTACTTCTTCAATTTCCTTGTTTGATTATTCTGTCGGAGGGGGTAGGATTTCTCTTCCACTGCAGCTTTCTTCCCCTGAGGGGTGGGGCAGGGGGCTCAGAATCCTGAAACAGTGTTGTAGCTCTGAAACCAGGTATTTTCACCTACACTTTATGGTGTTAAATGCTGCTGACATATGTGTAGTGTCTGATCCTTCTTTTTTCTCAGCGTTTGTTTCTGCAAATTAGGTGCTTCCTAGTTGTTCTGTGGGGAGGAGGTAAGTCTGGGCTCCCACCAGGTCACCATCTTGGACTCTAAACTCCATACTGTTTTCTAAAGAAGCTTCGCTAATTTACAACCCCACCAACAGTGTAAGGGGGTTCCTTTTTATCCACACCCTTTCCAATACTTGATGTTTCTAGTTTTTTTGATATAGACCACTCTCCCTGGTACCAGATATATCTCATTATGGTTGTTGTTTGCATTTCTCTGTTGGTGAGGGAGATAGACAAAGCATGTTTTCATGTCTGTACACCACCTATGTACCTTCTCTAGAAAAGTCTTCTGCCATCTTCTAGGTGGGTTGTTTCCATTTTCTGTTGTTGAGGTATATGTACTCTTTATATATGTTGAGATTAATTTGATGTATGTTATGTGAATGTCTTCCTCCATTCAGTGAGTTTCCTTTATATTTTAGTGGTGGTTTCTTTCACTGCACAGAAATGTTTAGTTTGATGCAGTCCTAGTTGTTTAGTTTTACTTGTTTCTTTTTCCATAGGTGACATCTTTGAGTCTGAGGTCATGTAACATTTTTTTTCTACATTTTCTTCTATGTATTTTATGGTTTCAGGTTTTATGTCTAGGTCTTTGACCATTTTTGAATTAATCTTTGTATATGGTGAATTTTGTTTTATTTTTATTTTTTGCAGGTTCAATTTTCCCACACCGTTTGTTGAATAGTATGCTCTTGGTTCCTTTGTTATAGATTAACTGCCCCTATAAGAGTGGTTTTATTTCTGGGCACTCTACTTTATTCTACTGGTTTATATCACTCTGTGGTATAGTTTAAAGTCAGGGAATGTGATATTTGAGGGATTTTATTGTTCCATACAAAGTTAAGTATTGTTTGTTCAATTTCTTTGAAAAATATTCCTGGAATTTTTATGGAAACATATAGGCAAGAATGAAGGTGAGCAGGCAGGCAGGCAGGCAGGCAGGCAGTGGGGGAAGGAAGTAGCATAAATTTATTTGTTTAGTTAATTGTTCATCATAGTTATCTCCCCAGGTCCTGGGTTGCAAACCCAGGTCCTTGGGATGCATGTGGACTGCCTCAGCTGGAGACCACAGACTTAACTGCTAAGTCACCAGGGTGTGGCTCTCCTTGGAATTTTGATGGAAATTGCATTAAATCTGTATATTGCTTTGGGTAGGATGGTCGTTTTGACTATGCTAATTCTATGCTAATAATAGTGAAGGCTATTCCATTCTTTTTATTAAGAGAGGAAGGAAGGACAAAAGGGAGGGAGAAATGGGGAGAGGGAGGGAGGGAGGAAGGAAGCCAAGGAAAAAGTATTTTAGTCAGTTGTTTATTTTTTATTTTTCTCAGCCCTGGGTCACAAACTTGGGTCCTTGGGCTTGATATGACCCTTCAGTCATCTATTGCCCACCCAAGCCACAAGGGTACACCCACTCTGTGTTTTGTATTTGATTTGTTACTGTCTTGTATTTTTTAAAGTAGAGTTCTTCTGCCCCTGGTTAAATATTTTTTCAGATATTTTATCTTTTTGGTGCTATTGTGAATAAAATTTCTTAATTTAAACTTATTTAGTTTTTATCTTCTAGTATTTTAAATATTGTTACATTCTCCCTTTTCCTCCAGTTCTTTGTTTACATATAGGCATGCTATTGATTTTATAGCCTGCTACTTTGCTGTATTCATTTATTGTTTCTAGCAGTTTCTGATGGAGTCTTTAGACTTTTTTAGGTATAATATGTCATCTTCAAAAATGATAGTTTTAGTTCTTGTTTTCTGATTTGGGTTCCCTCAATGTCACTTTCTTGTTTTATTGCTCTAACTAGGACTTCCAGAACTCTATTGAATAGTAGTGGTGAGAGATGTCATCTTTGCCTTGTTCAAGATCTTAGGGGAAAGGCTTTCAGTTTTCACTGTAGATCTGTGGTTTAGTCATATATGGCTTTTATTATGTTGAGGTATATACCTTCTATTCTCATTTTAGCAAGTTATTTTTTATCATAAGTGGGTGTTGAATCTTGTCAAATGCTTTGTCTTCATCTAGCAACATGGTCATATGATTTTTGCTTTTCCCTTTGTTGATGTATATTACATTGATCAATGTGCATATATTGAATTATCCTTGCATCCCTTGAATAAAATCCAACTGGTACATACCTATATCTATGTCTACCTACATATATATACATATATATACACTATATCTATATATCAATATAGATAGAGAGAGAGAGAGGAGAGAGGAAGGAAGGCAAGCAGGAATGAAGGCAGGCTGTAGGAAGGAAGGAAGAAAGAGGATTAAAGAATTTTAGTTACTTAGGTGTTCATTTTCCCCACTAGTCCAGGCACAAACAGGGGTTGTTAGGCTGTATTTGAACTGTGCCCCTGGTGCAGAATTAACACCTGAGCAACCAGAATGCCCCCCAATGTTGGTTTCTTTAGTTGTGATATTGATGGGTCCTATTTTTTTTATCCATCCAACTACTCTGTCTTTTCATTAGTGAGTTTTTCCATTTGCATTTGGGGTGTTTATTGATATGTAGGACTTTATTGATGTCATTTGAGCCTTGGTTTACTATCTCTATTACTTCCTTTTTTTTATTTCAAACTAGTCCTTCATTTTATTGTATGTTTGACTTGTTTAATAGTGAAGTTTGGGGAAAATTATTAAATAGAGTAGATAATATGGTGAACTAACACAGATCGATACTAGTTTCTCTAAGTTTTTTCTGGGCTACGCGAGGAGAAAATTTCAATCAGACAGAAAGCAGAATAGTCAGGGCTTTATTGGACTTTGCGCTCCCGGGCGAAACTCCCAAGTCCGCAAAACAGGCCTGGGGAAGTTGCGCGCAGAACAAAGGGGTACCGGCTCTTTAAGCAGAGGAATTTCGCGGGCTTCCCATATCTCGATTGGGGATTGGCCCTGTGAATCCAGGTGTGGGGGTCGCATCCCTTATTCTGATGTCATCCACCTTTTTCCTGGGCTTGGCCGCATGCTGTCCCTGCCCGCTGTCCCGTCTTTCTGAGCCAGCCTAACAGTTTCCACCCCTAAATCCTGGCAAAATGAATCTGACATTGGTTTTTAAATAATCTAGTAGGCCTGAGGAGAGAGGAGAGAGCCAGGAAATTACACTGGCCTTAAATTTTTTAAATAATGATTTTATGATTTTGTTGATTTTCCATACAAAATTCATTTTAGGATATTGACATTGTATCTAGTCTATGAATATTTCATGCTTCACAAGAGTTCCAATGTCTTTATTATTCTCTTTAATTTCTTAGGTGGGTTGGGTATAATTATGTCCTCATTGGCTTCCCTTTTTGTTTTCTTCTTTGCTTTTCCCCTGGAGATGTATTTTGATGTTACCCTGAGGTTAGCATTAAGAATTCTAGGTTTATTTTCTATTATCAATTGAAAACAGATTAGTGTAAGACACACTCATGCTACCATCCACATTTTTATTCTCTTCTCCACTTCCCCACTTTTTATATTTGCCATTTTACTCTTTTTAAG
The DNA here is from genome assembly GCA_004363575.1 of Solenodon paradoxus. Classification (NCBI taxonomy): domain Eukaryota; kingdom Metazoa; phylum Chordata; class Mammalia; order Eulipotyphla; family Solenodontidae; genus Solenodon; species Solenodon paradoxus. Next base: position 500,734 of record RJWH01000529.1, read on the forward strand.
TGGGATTCATTTACACTTTATAGAGCATCCTTTAGTATTTTTTGTAGACCTGGTTTTGTGATAATGAATTCCATTAATTTTTGCTTATTGGAAAAGCTTTTCATCATTCCTTCAGAACTGAATGATAGTCTTGCAAGGTATAGTACCCTAGGCTGAAAATCCTTATCTTTTAGCACTTTGAGTCCATCATGTCATTCCCTTCTGGACTCTAGAGTTTCAACTGAGAAATCCACTGACAATCATATGGGGACTCCTTTGTATGAGACATGTTTTTCTCTGGCTGCTTTCAAGATTCTTTATCTTGTATTTTTGACATTTTGATGACAATATATCTAGGTTTAAGTCTGTCTGGCTTTCTTTTATTAGGAACTTTTTGAGCTTCCTGGGTCTGCAGGCTTGATTCATTCCTCAGGTTAGGGATGTTTTCATCTATTATTTCTTCAAATACGGTTTCTGCCCCCTTTTCTCCATTCTCTCCTTCTGGGACCCCTATGATGCGAATGTCGTTCTTTTTGATGTTATCCCATAAGTCGTGAATGCTTTCTTTATTTCTTTGCATTCTTTTCTCTCTTTGCTGCCATGGTGCATTCCCCTGCCCTATCTTCTAGCTCATTGATTTCACTGGATGTTTCATCCATCCTACTCTTGAGTCCCTCTACTGAGTTCTTTATTTCAGCTATCATGTTCTTCATTTCTTTGATATCCTGCTTCATTTATTCTGTCTCTTTTTGTTGTTCTCTTTTTCTTCTTCTATTGTTTTCTTGATTTCCATGAGTATGTTCATCACTGTTTTCCTAAATTCATCCTCAGATAATTTGCACATGCCTGTCATATTCATATTTTACCCTGGGGTTTAATTACGCCCACTATTTCACATATATTTCTCTGTGTCTTCATTGGATTTGACATTCTGTTTTGTTTCTGTGGGTTAGATTTCCCCACAGTGACTTGCACCAGAGAAGTTTGGATCTTGGTTTGAACACTGGGAATTCTTGAATTGTGTGGCATCACCACTATTTAGATTGGTTGATGTTCCTAAGTGGATCCTGTGTTGAGACCTGAGAGTTCAGTCACTGAAGTTGGAGTTTGTGTGTGGGATGCAGAGCCTTCTCCCACTGTCCCAGATCTGAACAATAATAACTACCTTGTTACTGGCCCACAATCGACAATTGGGCTACAGTTCTGCCTGCATCCACAGGGTGGCGCTGTAGGTAGCTTTGAAGCTTCCTTCCGTGAAGGAAGGATCCTTCTGGGACTCTCTTCTTCCTTTAATCCTTGGAATAGGATTACTGGTGTCTGGGTCCTGTGGTGCTGAAGTAATATGGTAGGAGGGGACTGGAGTGGGGAATTCTAGCTGCCATGTAGTTATGGCAGTGCCCTGTGTAATCTTCCTTTGGTGATGCTCTGGCTTGTACCACCAGGGCACTGGCCTCCTTCCTTGTGCCAACACTCTCTCCCCAGACTCCTGCTCTGTGACCCAGTTCTGTCTGGCAGACTCTCTACTGCCCTCTGAGCTACTCCTAAGAAGGATCAATTATTCCAATGTTTCCACCACTTTTTTCCCCTGGAGACTGGGTGTCCCAAATCTGTGATGCAGCTCTGAACCCCAACGCCTTTGCCTACCCTTGTGGTGGTGATTGCTGCTGCTGTGTCTACAACCCCCAGGCCAACCCTTCCATATCCTGTGTGCCTGAAGAATAGGTTCTTTCTTTCTTTTTTTCTTTTTTTTTTTTTTTTTTTTGTTTGTGTGTGTGTGCACGTTGTTGTTGCTGAGAGGAATCTTGCTGCCTCTCTCTATTACTTCTCCCATTTTCTTTGCCTTTTCCTTTGGAGGGTTTATGATATTGATTCTTCTGTTTCTTCATCTTTCTAGCTCTGTGTCTCTTTAGGATTGGGCTTTGTGTCTCCTTTTTGATTCATCTCTACCTTTACCATGCTAAATTTTTTCTGAGCTGATGTTGTATCCTACTTAGATAACTATGAGATTTCATGTTTCTCTTCCCACCTTTAGTGTTTTTTGTTCTCTCTTGTTGACCCTATCTTTCTTTCTGATTCTAGTTTACTGTTTATCACCATTCTCAGAGTTTGGTAGTTGCTTATTTTAGTTTTCTCTGTTGTGGAATTCCATTTCTTAAAAGGCAGTTTGGGTGGTGAAAAAAAAGTAACTTTTCTTTATCTTCAAATACCTCTATTTCTCTGTAATATCTGAGTGATAATTTCAAAAGGTGGGTATTATTGGTTGGTAATTTTTATCTTTTAGTATTTTAAATGCCGTTCCACTCTCCCGTAGCCTGTGGGGTTTCTGCTGAGAAGTCTGATGAAAGTCTGATGGGTGTACGTTTGTAAGTTTTGCATCTCTCCTTTCTAACAGTCTTTAGTATTTTTCATCATAAAATTTTGCTAGGTTTACTATGATGCTTCTTGTTGTATTTCTTTTTGCATATCAGAAATTTGGGTGTTCTATTAGCTTATTGAACTTCCACTGTTACTTTTTGTGACAAGTATAGGAAGTTTCTGCTATTACTTTTTTAAGTTAATTCTCTCTTCTCTAGCTTCTGGGATACCTATTGTCTTTATAGTTGTTCTCATTGTATCTGATATTTCTTACAGATTTTCCTCATTTTTTCTCAGTTGTATTCTCTCTCCTTTTCCATGAGGGTCACTTTTGTGTTCTTGTGCAATTTATGAGGTTTATTCCTCTGTAAGATTGAATCTGTTTATGGAGTTTTTTGTATTCATCTTCAGTTCATTGACTACATGTTTTTACATCTACCATTTCTATTAGGGCTTTTTTATAGCCTCAGTCTCTTAGGAGAAGTAGTCCTTATAATCTGTCACTTATTTTCTGAGGTCTTCCATTTGCCTTCGGGTAGTTGATTGTGTCTCCTGAAGATCATTCAGCTTTTCTACAAATATTATTTTGATTCTTTATCTGTTAAAAGTTGTCCTAGTCAGTGTCAATTGATTTCTTCTCTGGGGAGCTCTTGACATCTTCCTTCTTTGGGATGTTCATGTTTTGATTTGAGGGTATTTAGATTTGACATGGCTTTCTTCTCAGTCTTGTATTAACAATGAGGCTTTATTTTTCTTTTTTTCTATTTTTTCCTAGGTGGTGGCTGATGGTGGGCAGTGTACCTATCCTGGTGTAATGGGAGGGGCCTCAATCTGGTCCTAGCTGCTTTCATTGGGGTTAGGTTCTCTCTTTCACGTTCCCAGGTGCTGAGTCCATGGAGGGACCATGACTCACAGGAGTTTGTCAGCTCTGTCCAATGAACATGTTTTACTTTGTTTGCTCATTGCAGATGTATAGAAATACAATTGATTTTTGTATATTAATCTTGTATCCTGTGAACTTGCTGAATTTGTTTATTAGTTTTAATAGTTTCTTTTACTACACTCCTTGGGATTTTCCATATATAAGGTGATCTCATTTGTAAATAGAAGTAGTTTTACTTTTTTTTTTTTTAATATTTGGATGTTTTAAATTTATTTTTCTTGCTTAATTCTCTTATCAGAACCTCTAGTATAACATTGAATAGAAGTGAGAATGAACATTCTTCTCTTGTTATTGATCTTAGGGGAAAAATATCCAATTTTTCATCATTAAATAATGTATTAATTGTTTGCTTTCCACAGATGGCTTTTATCAACTTGAGAAAGCTCCCTTCTAATTCTAATTGATTTTTATATATTGAAGTATCCTGCTTTCTTGAGATAAATTCCATTTTGTAGTTGAATAAAATTATTTTTTTATATATCATTTTTTTCAGGATTTTTGTGCCTGAATTTGTGTCAGGATTTTATAGTCAAAAGATATATTGGTCTGCATTTATTTGTGAGGTATTCATCTAATTTTAGTGTCAAGGCATAACTGAATGAGTTGGGAATTACGCTATTTTCTTCTTGGAAAATTTTTTTTTAAATTTCTATTAATGGTTTAAAAAATTTTAAATAGAATTTAGCATGAAGACACCTATATCTCTTTTTTCATGTGAGTAACTTTTTATTACTAATCAAATCTTTTCTTACAGGTTTCCTCACCTTTTCTATTTCTACTTGAGTCAGAATAGTTGACCTTCTAGAAATTTGTTAATTTCACCTATATCTAATTTATTGCCTTACAGGCGTTCATAGTATTCCTTTATAATATTTATTTCCTTAAGATTGATAGTAATGTCCCCTCCTTAATTTCTGACACAAGTAATTTGATTTGTTGGTCTTTTTTCTTGGGAAATTTATCAAAAGTTTCATCAAATTTCTTGATCTTTTTAAAGACACAGTTTCAAGTTTTCTTTATTTTTTCTATTGTTTTCCTATTCTATTTTGTAAATTTGTGCTTAAGTCTTTATTACTTTTTTCCTTCTTAGGAAATACAGGTGCAATTTACTCCTCTTTTTCCAGTGTTTTAAAGTAGAAATTTTAAAAGCTTTAAAAGCTCTAAGCACTGATATAGTAGCAATATTTGAGTTTTGGTATGCTGTGTCCTTATTTTCATTCATCTCAAAATATTTTCTAATTTCCTTTCCTTCTTTAACCCTTTGGTCATTTCCACATATTTGTGAATTAATTTTTGTTATTGATGTATTTCTATTCCATCGTGATCAAAACATACTTTGTGTTACATCTATCCTTTAATTTATTGAGGTTTGCTTTATGGTTTATCCCAAAGAATATTCCATGTATACTTTAAGAATAATGTATATCCAACTGTTGTTAAAGGGAATTATGTTGCTCTTTCATCCAAAAATAATCTCCTAACCTACAGCAACCACTAATATGCTCTCCCCTTCTATAATCTTTTCACTTCTAGAGTATTCTATAAATGGAGTCATACAGTATGCAACTCTTGGAATTGACTTTCAGAATACCTACCTGGAGATTAATTGAGTTAGTTTAGGTATCAATACTTTATTTCTTTCAATGACTGAATATTATTTCATGGTTTTGTTACACAGTTAATTTAACCATTGATTTGTAGAAGTACATCAGGGATGATTCTGGTTTTTAGCTATTAGTTAAAACTGCTATTAAGATTTTTGTATAAACCTAACTTTCTTTTTTTCTGATACAAATCCCCAAGAGGGTAATTTCTGGGTCCAATATTAAATACATATAGTTTTTTTCAATAAACTGACAAAGGCAGTTCAATGGAGAAAGAACAGCCCTTTTAACAAATGGTGCTGGAAGCACTGGGCACACACATGCCAAAAAAATAATTTAAACTTAAAAACTGATATCTTAAGAAAATCAATGTTGAGAATGAAAAGACATTCAACACTCATAAAAATACTTTAAATAGCATGTGATAGAGAACTTGTACACAATATATACCAACTCTTTAATGTACACTTAATATTCAATAATAAAAAATATTCAATCATAAAAACCCAATTTAATAAATGGACAAAAGATCTGAACAGACACCTCACCAAAGAATATGCACAGATGGCCATAGGTATATGAAAAGATTCTCGATATATGTCATTAAGGAATTAAAATTCAAATAGCAGTGAAGTAGTACTACACACATTAGATTGTGTATAGACTAAAATATTTAAAATGTCAAGATAAATGTTGGCAAGGATGTGGGTCAACAAGAACTCTTAATTGTTACTAATGGGAAACCAAAATGGTACAACCACTGGGTAAAACAGGTTTGGCAGTTTTTTACAAAGTTAAACATAGCCTTATCTCTGACAAAACAACTGCACTCCAGCTATTTACTAAAAGGAGTTGAAAACTTACATCTATACATAAAAGTTTATGGTACCTTCACTCAAGTTGCCCCAAACTGGAAGCAACCAGATGTCCTTCAATGGGTGAATGAACAAATTCCACATCGACAGAGAAAAACAAACAAAACCTACTTGGATTTTGACAGGAATTGTGTTAAAACTATACCATTTTGGGAGAAATCGATGTCCTTACCATGCTAAGTCTTCCAATCTATGAGCCTGGCTTGCCTATTCATATATTTTAGATCTTTGATTTCTTTCATCATCATCATGTAGGTTTCATCATACCAGTCCCGTGACTATATTATTAGATTACACCAAAGAAACTTTTGGAACAATCATACAGTGTTGTTTTAAATTTCAGTGTCCACATGTTCATTGCTAGTATATAGAAATACAACTGATTTTTATGTTGATCTTATATCCTGCAACTTTACTAAATTCACTTAGTATTCCAGAAATTTTCTGCAGATTCCTTGGAGTAAACCAAATAGACATTCATGTTGTCTGAAAATAAGGAAAATGTACTCTTCCTTTCTAGCTGATCTACCTTTTATTTATCTTTTTAAAATTCCAGTATCTTGTTAAATAACAGTGATAAGTATCTTGTACCTGAACTTAGGGTCAAAAATTGTGTTTCACCACTAAGTATAATGCTAGTGACAGTTCTGGAAATGTCCTTAATCAAGTTAAGGAAACCCTCCTCTAGTTCTTGTTTTCTCAGAGTTTTTATTGTGAATAACTGTTGGGCTTCATTAAATGCTTTTGATGCATCAATTTAATAGATAAAACAATAGTAGACTTTAATATTAGCTAGTTTATATTGTGAATTTCATTACTACTTGAATATATTTGATCATAGTGTATAGTTCTATTTATATATTCATGCCTGTAGTTTTCTTTTTTGGAGTCTTTTAATTGGACTGTAGTTTCTTCATTTTCATTCTATTTGTCTGGCTCTTCTGTCAGGGTGATACTACATATAATAAATTTGAAAATCTTCTCTCTGTTTTTTTTTTATTGAAGAAATTGTATAGAATTGATGTTGATTCTCTAAACAAATCAGAATTCTTCATAAATCGTTCATCACCAGAGATTTCTATTTTAAGAACTCTTTAACTACAAATTCAATATTTTAATAGTTATGACTATCAATCATATAACTTCAGTAGTTAAATGACTATTAAAAATATCTATTCATATTATGTTAGTGAGGTTATTAGAGGAATTAGTTCATTCCAGCCAGGTTGTCAAATTCATGTTTGTAGAGTTGTTCATTATATTTCCTTAACTTTTTGGTGTCTGCAAGGTCTGTAATGAAAATCCATACTTTATTTCTTATTTCATTCCTAATACTGGCAATTTATGGAATCATTCTTTTTTCTCTGTCTCTCTTGCTAATGTTTTGTCAATTTTATTCATTTTTTAAAGCTAAATTTTGGTTTCATTGACTTTCTCTATTTTTCTACTTTCAAATTCAATGATTGATGCTCTTATATTTCTTTCCTTCTGTTTTCTTTTGCTTTTATTTTTTAGGTTATGGATAGGAATTTAGATTATTGACTTGGGACATTTTCCCCACATTTATTGATATACATTTAAATAAAACATTGTGCAAGTTAACTTGATTTTATTTTGCTTTTTTTTAAGGTTATGGATAGGAATTTAGATTATTGATTTGGGACATTTCCCTATATTTATTGATATAAATTTAAATAAAACATTGTGCAAGTTTAAGGTATACAATTTAATGATTTGATACACATATACTGTAAAATGATTACCACAGTAGAGATAGTCAACAACCATTTCTCTTGTGGTGAAATATTTAAGATCTTCTTTCTTAATAACTTTGAAGTGTATAGATGCTTTACATAGTATGAATATTCTGACAATATTACATCTTCTGATCTGTGAGCAGCAGTAACTTTCCATTTATTTGTATCTTCTTCGCTTTCTTTAACCAAAGTCTTACATATTTCAGTGTATTGATCTACCTCTCTCCTTAAATTTATTCCTAAGTATTTTATGTATTCGTTTTGATGCTATTGTGAATAGGATGGTTTTCTTTATTTCTTTTTCAGATATTTCATTGTTGGTATAAAGGAACACAATGGATGTTATGTTGATCTTGCAACATTACTGAATTTGATTAGCTCTAAAGTTTTTTGGTTGTGTCTTTGGGATTTTATATGTGTAAGATCATATTATCTACATAGATGAAATACTTTTGTTTTCCAATGTGGGTGCCCTTTCTTTGTTTTTCTTGTCTGATTGCTCTATGATTTCTAGAACTGTGTTGTATAGGAGTGGAAAGAATAGCAAACCTTCAGCTTCCTGAGCTTACTGGGAAAATTTTCAAACTTTCACCATTGAGAATAACGTTGCTGTGGGCTTGTCATTTATGTCCTTTGTAATAGAGGTATGTTCCTTCTATAACAATTTGTTGATCTTTTTATCATAAAGTGATGCTATATTATGTCAAATGCTTTCTTTATATATATTGGAATAAATAGGTATTTTTATTGTTCATTCTATTTATATAGTGTATATTTGATCTGTATTCATCAAACCATTGTTGTATCCAAGGGATAAATCCTACTTCATCATGATGTGTGATACTTTTAATATGCTGTTAAATTCAGTTTTATAATATTTGGTTGAGAGTTTTTGGATTTATATTCTTCAGGTGTCTTGGCCTATAATTTTCTTTTCTTATTGTGTCCTTATCTAGCTTTAGTATCAGAGTAACACTGTTCTCATAAAATGAGTTTGGGAGTATTCCTTCCTTCAATTTTTAGGAAGAATTAAGAAGTATTGTCATTAAATATTTAAGTGTTTGGTAGAGTTCACCAGATAAACTACCTGATCTTGGACTTTTCTTAGGAATTTTTTATTATTGATCCAATATATTGCCTTATTATTGGTCTGTTCAGATTCTATTTCTTCGTGATTCAGTCTTGGTAGGTTATATGTGTCAAAGAATTTATACATTTCTTATGTGTTATCCAATGTGTTTACATATTATTATTTACAGTAGTCTTTTATGATCTTTTTAATTTTGTGGTATCAATTGAAATGTCTCTTCTTACATTTTTTATTTGAGCCTTTTCTCTTTTTAAAAACTGGACTAGCTAAAGGTTTGCCTTTCTGCTTATCTTTTTATAAACAGCTCCTTAATTTTGTTTTACTTTTCTATTATTTTTCTAGTCTAATTAATTTCCATTCTTATTTTTGTTATTTTCTTCCTTTTGCTAACTTTAGGTTTAGGTTTTTTTTTCTAGTTCTTTGAGTTGGATTGTTTGAGATCTTTCTTTTTTCCTAATGCAGGCATTTATCACTTTAAATATTCCTCTAAGAAATGCATTTGCTGCATCCCTTAAGTTTGGTATGTTGTATTTTTATGAATTTGCTTCAAGATATTTTTTAATTTCTTATATGACCTATTGGTTCTTTGGAAATGTACTCATTACCCCATATTTGTGAATTTTAATGTTTTCCTCCTATTGATATCTGGTTTTATTAAACCATTGTGATCATAATGGCATTATTTCAAACTTAAGTATGCTAAGACTTATTTTGTAACTTACTGTATCTTTCCTGGAGAATGTTCCATGTGTACTTTAAAAGAATATTATCCTGCTGCAATACGATGGAATATCAAATAGTCCTGTATATGTCTGTTAGGTCCACTTGGTATAATGTGTATTTCAAGTCCAATGTTTGCTTATTTATTTTCTGCCTAGATAATCTATTCACTGTTGAAAGTGATGTACTTAAGTATCCAACTATTATTGTGTTGTTAACTATTTCTCCCTGTATATGTTAGCATTTGCATACTATATTTATGTGTTCTGATGTTGAGTCCATATATATTTATAATTATTATATACTCTTGATGAAGTGACTCCTTTATTATTTTACCTGACAAATGCATAGATATCCATGCTCTCTTTTGGTTCACTTTTCATTTAATATATTTTTCCATTTAGCTATTCTATATCTCTTAATTAGAAAATTTATTTACATTAAAAGTAATTGTTGATAGGTAAGGAGTTATTGCATACTTTATCTCCTCAGTCATTGTCCACAGTACACAGTACACAGAGAAGTGTAGAAATATTCATTCTGGATGCAGGATGCAAACCCAGGTCCTTGGGATGTATGTAGACTGTGTTCTAGAGTCAACTGACCTAATCTCTACTCCATCAGAGTATGCCAGTTGAATTATTTTTAAAGCCCTTATGTGGAATTTTGTGGCCAACTTTTGGATAAACAAAATCTATCTATTCAATAGTACAGATTTCCCCTGCTCTCTGAAAATAGAATACTTCTGTTTGGTATGACTTGGTAGGTTATTTCTGGGGCCTGGACATGCTCAAACGTTTTCCGTATAAATTAATAGTAACAGTATTCCCATTAGAACTAGATATAAATGTTCTACTTTCATATGCTTACATGATTCTGTACAAGAATCATGACTAAAAGGAATGAACTGCTAATACTAACAACATGAATGAATCACAAATATATTATGTTAGCTGAAATCAATTTATATAATATATAATAATGTATATAGTATAATACACTATATTTATATAAATTTATAATATTATAAAACTGTATGAAGACAGAAACTAGAACTCACCAATCAAAGACATGGAGTAGCTAGATAGTTAAAAACAGAACCCATAAATATTGTACCTACAAGAAACTAATATCAAATCCAAAGATAAACATAGGTTGAAAGTCAAGGGTTATGGAAAAATATATGAAAACAATAATGATGAAAGGAAATCAGGAACTGCAATACTAATATCAGACAAGACAAAGTTCCACCTTAAAAGGGTATCAAAAGGTAAGGATGGACATTACATTATGGTCATAGTGGGGCAATACATTAAGAAGAGATAACTGTCATTAACATATATGCACCCAATGCCAGACCATCTAAACATATAAAACAAATTCTGACAAACCTAAAGGCAAAAATTTACAGTAACACAATAAAAACAGGGAACTTCAATGCTCAACTTATATAATACATAGATCATTCAAGCATAAAATCATTAAGAAATAAGGACTCCAATTGAAATAATAGATCATTTGGGCATAACAGGATGTTTGTTCTACCTTAACAGGAAAGAATATCTCAAGTGCATATTGAACATTCTCAAGGATAGATCATATTCTGGGGCAAAAAACAAGTCTCAGCTAATTTAACAAGATTGAAATTATAGAAAACATATTCTCTGTTCACAAGGGGGTGAAATTAGAAATGAAATAGAAAAATAAATTCGAGCATCACAGAGATATGGAAATTGAACAACATGCTTCTGAACAACTCCTACATCATCAATGAATTTATGAATTATCTGGAAACAAATAAAAAATAAAGAAATGAGCTAACAGAATCTATGGGATGGAGTAAAAGTAGATCTGACCTACTTCCATTCAAGATGGTGACCTGGTAGGAATATGATTCATGTCCTCCAAACAGAGCAACTAGAAGTTCACCTATTTTCCAGAAACAAAAACTGAGGAAAAGCAGGCACAGAGGCTGTAGAGCCACAGCAGCAGTCATGAGCACAAAGAGTAGGCAAAAACATTAAGGTTCAGAGCTACACTGCAGATTCAGTATTTGGGATTTGGGCTGTGGCAGAGTGGGTAAAATGTGGGAAGAACCACCCGCTGGGAATCACAAAAGCAGCAGAGAGCCTTCCCAGCAGGATAGGGAGACAGAGCCTTTCTGCAGGGCAGAAAGAGGACCTATGCCCCAGTAGCTTGAACAAGAGGTTCAGTGAGAAAATTACACTGCAACACCCCATAACCAGCAGGCAGATAAGAGAATCCCCCACCCCCACCCACTCCCGCCTTATTGCCCTGGAGTCACAGGACCTGCCTACCAAAATCCTACCACCAGGCTTAAGGGAAGAAGAAAAATGTCCAGAGAGAAAAACCATCAATGCTACACACTAGCACCACTGTGTTGGTGGAGGCGAACTGCAGCCTGTTTGCTATTGTGGTCATTATGATTGGGAGCTGAGATGTTGGGGGAAGGTTCTGTATCCCACACACAAACTCCAACCCTACAAGTTAAACTGTTAGCAAGCAACAGAGAGTAAACATAAGAATTTCAACAAATCAACCAGTGATGATGCCACAAAACTCAAGAAACCCCAGTGTTCAAACCAAGATCCAGCCTTACTTAGTACAAGTCAATACCCTACACAAGGCCAACACTGCAGGGAAAACTGATCCAAAGAAACAAAAACTGAATGGCAAACAGAGCAAAGACACAGAGAAATATATGTTAAATGATAGGTCCAATTAAAAACCCAGGGGGAAATCTGAATATAACAGAAGTACGCAAACTATCTGAGGATGAAAATAGGGCAAATTCATAAACATACTTATGGGAATCGAGAAAACAATATAGTAAGAAAAAGAGAACAACGAAAAAGAGAGAGAAGAATGAAACAATATATCAAAGGAATGAAGAATAGGATAGCTGAACTAAAAACTCAATGGAGGTACTCAAGAATAGGATGGATGAAGCCTCCAACAGAATCAGTGGACTAGAAGATGGGGCAGAGGAATGCATTCAAGTAAACCACAAAGCAATAAAAGAGTTGAAAAAAATGAAGACAGAATTGGAGACACATGGAATAACATCAAAAGGAACGTTCACATCATTGGGGTCCCAGAAGAGAAGAAAGACAAAGTGGGTGGGTAGAAACTGTATTTAGAGAAATAATATTTGAGAATTTCTCTAACCTGAATAATGAAGCAAGCCTCTAGATCCAGGAAACACAAAGAGTTCCTAACAGAAGAAATTAAAACAGATGACACCTAGATAATTTGGCAACAAAATGTCAAAATTAAAGGATAAAAAGGCTTAAAAACAGCCTGAGAAAGGAGTCTCTATAAGATTGTCAGTGGACTTCTAAATGAAACTATACAGGCCGGAAAGGAATATGCATGATATTTTCAAAGTGCTGAAGGAAAAAAGATTGTCACGTATAATTACTATTCCCTGCGTGATGATCATTTAGAACTGAAGGACTGACAGAAAGCTTTAAGGATAAGCAAAAGCAAAAGGAATTTATCATCACAAAAATGATAAAGGATGATGATATATAAGGGGTAAAGAAACTGCGCTTAGAAACAGAGCAAATAAAAAGTGGTGGGGGGAGGAGAGAATAAAAATGTGGATGGTTAGAATGAGTGTAAGCCAGATCTGCTATCAAATAAAAATAGGAACTAAACATAATTGTTAAAGCTAACTTCAGGGTAACCTCAAAATACAACTCCAGGGAAAAAACAAAGAAGAAAACAAAAAGAAAAACCAACTGAAACATAACTACATTCACCGACCTAAGAAGAAAAAGAGAAGAACAAAGGCACTGTCTAGTACAATATTGAGAAGACAAATTAAATAATGACAATAAACAGTTACATATCAATAATCACCCTAAATATTTATTGACTGAACTCACCAGTCAAATGACATGGAGATGCCTAATGGATTAAAAAGCATATCCCACATTCTGCTGCATTCAGGAAACTCATCTTATTTCAAAAGATAAACAAATACCAAAATCAATGATTGGAAGACAACTCTACAGTCAAATAGCAACCAAAAAATCAGGAACAGTTATACTAATACTGGATAAAGCAGACTTACAACTAAAAATTATAATTAAAGATAGAGATGGAAATTACATAATGATTAAGGGGTCAATCCAGTAAGAAGACATAACACTTATTAACATAAATATACCAAATGAAGGAACAGTGAAATGTATTAAGCAAGCAATATTAGAAATGAAGAATGACTGACAGCAACACAATATTGTAGGAGACTCCAATACCCCATTTACAATAACGGACAGAACAACCAGGCACAAAATTAAGAGAGATAAAGCAAATTTAAATGACCATTTGGAACAGTTAGGTCTAATAGACATATTCTAAATACTTCACCCAATGACTACAGAATTCATTTTTTATTATCAGGAGAGCATAGAATATTCTCAAGGATAGATCGTATGTTGGGACACAAAACATATCTCAATAAAGGTACAAAGATTGAATTCATACCAAGCATCTTCTCTGATCGCAATAACAACACTAGAAAGCAACACACACAAAAAAAGAAGTCTGGAAGACCCCAAATTAATTGGAAATTAAATAATATGCCTCTGAATGACTCCTGGGTAAAATAGGGACTTAAAAATACTTGAGGACAAATGAGAATGAAAACACAAGCTACCAAAATCTATGGGATATAGTGAAAACCATACTAAGAGGGAAGTTCAGTCAGTGTCAGTCCCACCCCAAGAAACAAGGAAAATAATAAATAAACAACATAACCCTACATTTAAAACAACTAGAGAAAGAATAGCAATTAAAGTGAAAAATCAGCAGAGAAAGTAAGCAACATTTGAGCAGAAATAAATGAAATAGAAAATAAAAATACAATCCAGAAGATCAATGACACCAAAATTGGTTCTTTGAAAAAATAAACAAAAATTACAAACCACTGACTAGACTCACAGAGGAAAAAGGAGAGAAAACTCATAACTAGAATCAGAAATGAAAGGGAAGAAGTTACAACAGATACTGCAGAAATACAAAACATAAGAGACTACTATAAATACCTCTGTGTCAATAAAATGGACAACCTAGAGGACACGGACAGATTTTAGAAAAATTGAGTCTGCCAAGTTGAACCTGAAGGAATTGGAAAATCTGCATAGAACAATCAGAAGCAAAAAATTGAAGATGTAATTAAATATCCCTAAAAATAAAAGTCCAGGACCAGATGGCTTTTACAATGAGGTTTACCAAAACTTCACAGAATTAATACCTATTTTTCTCAAAGTCTTCCAAAATACTGAAGAACAAATAATGTCACACTGATACCAAATGCTGATAAAGAGGTCACTAGGAAAAAAAATTACAGACCAGTATCTCTAATGAACATAGATGCAAATATTCTCAACAAAATATTAGCAAAATGAACCAACAATACATCAAAATGATCATCCATCATGACCAAGTGAGATTAATCCCAGGGATGCAAGGATGGTTAAACATACACAAATCATATCAGAAAAAGCAAGGAGAAAACCGTTTTACATGATCATATCAATAGATGAACAGAAAGTTTTTGACACAATTCAAGACTCATTTATGATTTAAAAAACCCCTGCATAAAATGGGGATAGAAGGTACATACCTCAACATAATAAGGCCATATATGAGAAACCCTCAGCCAGCATTCAGGTCAATGGTGAAAAATTTCCACTAAGGTCAGGAAGAAGGCAGGCTGGCCACTCTTATGACAGTTATTTAAAATCATACTGGAGTCTTAGCCAGAGCAATTAGGCAAGAAAGAGAAATAAAAGGAATTCAAATTGTGAAGAAGGAAGTAAAAGTATCATTATATTTATTAAAAATCTGTCTAAAAACTACTAAAACTAATCAATGAATACAATAAAGTGGCAGCTACAAAATCATGCACAAAAATCTGTCTCATTTTATACACAAACAACATGCCAGAAGAAAAGAAAATCACACTGTTTAAAATAGAAGTAAAAAAATTGAGTATCTTGGAATATACTAAACAAAGAAGGTGAAATACTTGTACAATGAAAACTGTAAGTGCTTCTTAAAAGAAATAGAGGAGGATACAAAGAGATGGAAAGACATTTCCTGTTCATGGTTGGGCAGAATCAACATCATTAAAAATGGTCATCTTACCCAAAGCAATGTAATGATTTAATAAAATCCCCACTAAAAATCCCACAGTCTTATTTCTAGGAATTAAAAAAAAAAATCTTAAAATATGTATGGAACAACAAAAGACCCTGAAGAGCCAAGGCAATTATGAGGGAAAAAAATGAATCAAATTTTGCACTCCCAGACATCGAGCTTTTCTACAAAGCAAAAGTGAATAAAACAGTATGGTACTAGAATAATAGTAGAGTCACAGATAACAGAAACAGAGCACAATCACCCAAAACAAACTCACACACTTAAGTCAGTTTATCTATAACAATGAAGTCAAAAGCTTATGATGGAGAAAGAAAAGCCTCTTCACTAAATGGTGTTGGGAAAACTGAACAGCCACATGCAAAAGAATGAAGCTAGACTACTCTCTAATATTATTCACAAAGATGAATTCAAAATGGACTTGAATTTTGGATATAAGACTGGAAACCACAAAATTATTGGAAGTCAACAACAGGTTGACTTCCATGTCATCAGCCTTAGATTGGTCTTTGAGGACTCAAATCCAGTGCAAGGGAAACAAAAAGAAAAATAAACAGCTGGGTCTTCATCAAACTAAAATCTCCTTCACAGTGAAAGAAAACACCACCAAAAAAAAAAGACAACCTACTAAATGGGAGAAGATATTTTCATTTCATATTTCTAACAAGGGCTTCATATCTAAAATATACAAAGAACACATAAAATTCAGTAACAGAAATACCCAATAAATATGAGAAGAGGAATTGGAGAAATATTTTTCCAAAGAGGATATACAGATGGCCAACAGGCGCTTGGTAAGATATTCCTACTCATTGGCTATCAGGGAAATGCAAATCGAAACAACAATGAGGTATCGCCTTACACCTGAGAGAATGATTATCATCCAAAAGTCTGGAAACAATAAATGATGTTAAGGATGCGGAGAAAAGGGAACACTTTGACACTGTTGGTAGGAGTGCAAATTGGTGCAATCCCTATGGAAAACAGTTTGGAGATTCCTCAAAGAGCTGAATATGGAAATCCAATATGATCCCACCATACCACTTCTGGGTGTTTACTCAAAAGGTACAAAACCACAAATTTTCAGAGATTTATGAACCCCCATGTTTATTACAGCCCTATTCACAATAGCTAAGAATTGGGAAATACCTAAGTGCCCAACATCAGATGAGCAAATAAAGAAGATGTGGTATATATACACAAAGGTATACCACACAACCATTAGAAGAGATGAAATCCTGTCATTTAAATCAACATGGATAGATCTAGAGGGGATTATGCTAAGTGAAATATGTCAAAAGAAGAACGAGAGATACCAGATTACTTCTCTCATAGGTGGAATGTGAAAAGACAAAACAAAGCAACAGATGAAACAAAACCAACTCTTGAACACTTGCAATAAAACTGAGGTTACCAGTATGAAATGCATTGGGTGGGGCAAGTGGTGGTGGAGGCTGCTGGACAACAGTGAAGAAAACTGTGATTTGGTGGACGGCAGGGTGTTTTGATATATAACCGAGGACTGGGGAAACTGCACATATGTGGAACCTATACAAAGGAATTAATTATAATATGTAAAATAAAAGTTACTGCAGTAAAATAAGAATAGTTCTAAGAGGAAAGTTATAGCCACAAGAATGTTCATCAAAAATCATGAAAGAACCCAAATTAAATATCAACCACACACCTGAGGGAAGGACAAAGAGAAGAAAAATCAAACCCAAAAAGCAGCAGAAGAAAAAAATCCCACATTTTGTCGAATGTTATGTGCATTTTCTACCCAAATTTGTGAGGGAAAAAATAAGGGCGCACATTGTAAATGGGTAGTACTAATTCCGTGTACATATAAATGTTTTCGTTCTTTTATTTAGACTTATGAGTCCAAAGTGTAACTCTAGAGATCAATAACGATATCCATATGTAAATTAATACCCAGAATAAGATAATTGGTTTTGTTGAAATTATGATGAACTTGCACTAATAAAAACAGAACCTTAATAATAAAATCAAAAATGAAAGGACTACAAGTACAACTGACATGATAGAAATACAAAGGACTGTGAGAGACCATTATGAGTACCTATATGCTAACAAATGCATCAATCACAAAGAAATGGACATATTTCTATAATCCTACAACCACCAAAAACTGACCAGGAAGACAGACACCTTGAACAGACCAATAACAAGCACAAAAATTGGAGCTGTAATCAAACATCTCCTAATAAACATGAGCCCAGTTCTAGATAGAGTCACTATAGTATTCTAACAAACGGCTATAGAGGAACTAATCCCCATCCTCCTTAAACTCTTCCACAAAATTGAAAAGCAGGGAAAATTCCTAAATTTATTCTATGAGGGCAATATTACACTGGTTCCAAAATTAGATAAAGACAGAACCAAAATAGAAACTATAGACTAATATTACTGATGACTAGAGACAGAAAAATCCTCAAAAAATTCTGGCAAAACAAATTCAACAGCATCTTAAAAAATTATACAGCACTATAAAATTGCTTATTCTATGTATGCAAGTATGGCTCAATATATGCTAATGAACCAATATAATACACTATATCAGCAAAGCAAAAAATTAAAAAACTTATGATCACATCAATAGATATAGAAAAAGTATTTTATACAATCAACATCTATTCATGATAAAACCCTCACCAAAATAAGAATAGAAGGCAAATATATCAACATAATAAAAGCAGTTTATGACAAATCCATGGCCAACACCATAATCAATGAAAAATTGAAAGCCTTTCCCCTATGATCTGGAATAAAGCAAGATGATTTAGTTACTGCTTTAATTACCATTACTATTTAACAAAGTCCTGAAAGCCATGGCCAGAGCAATAAGACAAGAAAAGCGCATCAAAGAAACCCAAATTTGAAAATAATAACTAAAATTATCATTTGCAGATAACATATTATGTCTAGAAAATCCTAAAGACTCCCTCTCCCCCAAAATAGCTGCTAGAAACAATAAATGAATACAGCAAAGTCTATTCAACAATTGGTTCTGGAAAAACTGGACAGACGCATGTAAAAAAATGAAACTAGATTACTTGTTAATGCCATATACAAAATTAACTCAAAGTAGATCAAAGACCCATAACCATAATATACTTAGAGAAAAACGTGGAAAAACACACCATGACATAAACCCCCAAACATGTCTTTGGGGAGGAACCTCCTGGTGGAGTAGAGGTTTGGTCAGCTACCTTTGGCTGGTGCAGTACATATACATCCCAAGGATCCTGGTATGCTGGGCTGGAGTCGGGGAACAAGCAAGATGAACAACTTAGATAAAATTAATAACACACTTCATCCTCTCTCTCTCCTTCTACCTGCCTGACTCTGCTCCCCTTCATTCCTGCCTGCACCTTTCCTATTAAAAAATATGTCTTTGGGGGAAGGAGCCCAAGCAAAACTAATCAACTGGGATTATATCAAACTGATAAGCTTCTGCACAGTGAATGAAACTATCACTAAAACAAAAAGGCAACCCAATGAATTGGTGAAGATATTCACACAATATACACCAATTAAGAGACTGATCTCCAAAATACATAAAGAGCTCACACACCTCAACAATAAAAAAGTAAATGAACCACTCAAAAAATGGGCAGAAGAACTGAGTAGACACCTCTCTATAGATGGCCTACGGATACCTGAAAAAAACAGTCTACATCATTCATTATCAGAGAAATACAAATAACTTCAATGAGGTACTACCTCAGATCAGTTAGAGTGGTCTGTAAGAAAAAGACTAGAAACAATGATTGAAGAATGGAATTCTATGCAGTTATTAAAAAGATGAAATCATTGCCCTTTGCAGCAATCTGGATGGAACTGGAAGGGATCATTTAAGCAAAATAATTCAGAAAGAAAAAGAAATACAGGATGGTTTCACTCATATGTGAATTATAATGAAATGAAACAAATGAACATACGAATTCTAACAAAATCTCCCAAGATAGTGGTTTCCAGGTGGGTGGGAGTCGGGAGGGAAGGAAAGAGAGAACAAGATAAAGGGACACTGGAACTCTGGTGGTGGGCGCTGTGTGAAATACTCACACACTGAGCATTGTAAACAAAATAATAAAGAAATTTTTTTTTAATTATCAAATATATAAATATTAGCAAATGTTGTTGGACACCTTCAAGTTTATAATATTTGTCTAATTGGAGTCCATAGAGAACAGGGGAGGTGACTATACTTCTCAAAACCTTTGTGGGTGGTTTAGTGCATTTGGGTGGCTATAATGAAATACCATAGATTGAGTGGCTTATAAAACACAGAATTTTTCACAGTTCTAGAAACTGGAAGCACAAGATCAGAGTGCCAGCATGATCAGGTTGTGATAAGGGCCCTTTCAGATAGCAGACTGCTGACTTCTCACAAGGTAGAAGAGGCAAGGGTGATTTTCTTTTTCTTAAGCCTCCTTTTTCAGAGTATCTAACCCATTAATGAAGGGTTTTAATTGGATCCATCATTTCACATATATATTTGTCTATGTTTTCATTCTGTTTGGCATTCTGTTTGTTTCTGCAGTGATGGTGCTGTGTGGTGTCACCTTGCAACAGAGAAACCTGGATCTTGGTTTCAACACTGGGAAATCTTCAATTGTGTGGCATCACCACTGGTTGGATTTTTCGACATTCTTTGGTGGAACTTGTGTGGAGACCCGAGAGTTTGGAGTAAGGGCTGCCAGAACAAAGTTCCAAGGAGGGGGTGACTTAAGTAACAGAATTTTTTCGATCATTTATTTTTAAAAATAACTTTATGGTTTCTTTTGTTTACAATGCTATCTTCATTTTAGGATATTGAAAATGCATCTCAGTCTATGAGTATTTCAAACATAACATATATTCATGGACACAGCAGAGCAGAAATGCAGGAATGAAAACTAAAGAATGCAGGACAGTTAAGCCTCTCTTATATCATGCTACTAACGTCCAACATCATAAGGTCAGGCCTAAAACCAAGGGGGTGAAGAATCATTCTCAATTCATTACATAACCATGGTAAGCATGTGAATATCTAGAACGTTACAGGAAATTAAGGTGTGGAACCAAGTCAATGTACATGTCAAACCTGCAATGTACCCTTTCTCAACTGATGCTTGGAATTCATCCTCAACTTGCAAATTATAGTTCTCATGTATTTTAATTATGATGCATTTTTTAATCTTAGAAGGTATTATTTTGTGTTATATTGTTAACTTTCATTTATATTTATCAACATATTTTCCTATTAAATTTCATTCATTTTATATCTCTGACCTACCATTTGAGATTTGAGATCAATTTATTTTTGCCTGAAGAAAAGTCCCTTAGAATTTCCTTTGGTCTACTTTGGTCTACTGGCAATGAATTTCCTCAGATCTTGTTTGTCTACAATTCTCATAATTTTATTTCATTCCTAAAATTTTTTTTATTATTGTAAAATCTAGTTTAACAGTTTTGTTTTTTAAGAGAGGAAGGAAGGGAGAGGAGAAGAAGCATTTAATGAAGGAAGGAAGGAAAGAAGAGAAGGAAGAGAAATAAATATCTTTATTTCGATAGTTATTCATATTTGTTTTCTCATTGCAGCCCTGGGTCTGAACCCAGGTTCTTGGGCTGCATAGGGTCTGCACAACAGCATCTCAGCCACATGTGCCACAAGGGTACACCAGCATTTATTTTCCTTTTGTACTTTGAAGATATGATTCTCAATTGTTATGATTTCTATTGCTTGAGAAATCATTTCTTAGCTTAACTATTGCCCCTTAGGAAATGATCTGTTATTTCCTCTGGCTGCTTTTTATTTTTTTTCAGTTTTATTATGATATTCCTAGATGTGGTTTGCTTTTTATGAATTCTGATTGAGGATGTAATGCTTTGGGAAACTGAGGCTTGATTTATTCCACAAATTTTCATAAAACTTTCATTACCTCTTTAGATACTACTTCCACTTCATTCTTTTCACTTCTAGGACTCCAATTACATGTATGCTAGGCTTTCTTACTATATCCTCTATACTTACATATATGTTGTGTTTTTCAACTATTTTCTTTCTGTGCTTTAATTTGGATATATTATTATAACATTATTATAATGAAGTTAAGTCTAACTTCATTAATTTCCTCTTTTCAGCTATGCTTGCTAATCTGCTAATAAAACACTACTCCTGAATTTTAAATTTTAGCCATTTTTTCACATAGCTCCTTTTTAAACAATAGTTTGTAGGTCCATGATAATTAGCAATCTTGTCTTTCATTCTCTTAACAATATTAAGCAGAATCACTGAGGAAGTCTTTAAGAAAACTCCATCCTGTAGATCTGCTTGCTATAGGTCTGTTGGTCTGCTATTACTCTTGATTTACAGTCATTTGTCTTATATCCTTGGATGTCTACTTGTTTTGAGTGTGTGCAGATCACTGCATATGAAAAATTGTAAAAATAAGTTGAGGTCTATTGTGGAGTCCTCTTTCTCCCAAAAGGATTCATGCTTCTGCTTGCAAGGACTGATATGATTTAAACAGAGCTTCAAACAATGCATTAGGGTGCATTGGTGGTTCTGAGACTCCAGGTCTAGGCAGGTGTTAAAAGTGCTGCTCAGATTCCTAGCTTCTCAGCCACTCCTCCAGAATTGGTGGTGCCCCTCAAGAAAAAGCAATCCAAACACAGGACTAACTACTCATTTCCTCATTGACTGCCTTGTTAGTTCTTTGATGCTCTCTAGAAACAGAATTCCTTCGTGGACCATTTAATTTCACTGATGAGAAACCCCCCAAAATTTGAACTTAGATCTAATATTGTTTTCTGTGCCGGTGATTAAAATTTGTGTTCCCTTTCTGTTCCCTTGTCCCTTCCCACTATTTTAAGACCACTGCTTTGTGGTGCTGGGGCTGAGATTTCTGCATTGGCAGATGTTCCCTGTTAGACTCTACCCAGAGGGACCCTGGAGAATGACTGCAGGGTCTGCTTCTGTGAGCATGACCCCAACCACATTTCTTCAACAAGGAACAGCAGAGTTTTCCCACAGAATAAGTTGAGTGCAGTCTGAAGATTTTCCAAGACTTGCAGAATCAGCCTTAAAACAACTCCTCAGAGATCTGGGTCTTCCCAGCCCTCAGCAGCTTGCATCCAGGAACCCTTCCCAGAGGCCTAGTGCCAGGAAACCTCTCCTCCAATCTGAAACCCTAGCCCCAGCTGACCAACATCTCTCCCCAGGTCTGAATTCAGGTCTTGGAAAATACCAAAAATGATATTTAATTTGAAAACGAACAGTCTTTTCTCTTTAACACAGTTTTGACTACTGGATTGTGAAACTACTGAGCAAATATCTGCATCATCACTATTCACAGTAGACTCTTTATTTCTTAACATTACCAGCGAGGAAAACATGAAGAAGTAGAGAATATTGATTACACCGTGGGAGTGCACATGCGGAATGCCAAAAGCTTTCCCTTCTTTGACAAGCATCTTTTATGCAGAGGAACTGGAACACAAATAAGTCTTCAGATGCTGCCTTGGAAAACAAGTGTCCTCTGGGCAAGCCAGGTGTGAGCTTTAATGCTGTACTTGACGCTACTATTTTAAGACCGCAGGCAATTCAGGTGACCCTCACTGGCCTTGGCTTGTTCATTTGCTGCTAAATCTTTGGGGAATCTCAGCACTGATATCCGGACACAGTATTCTCTAGAAATCCTATGAAACAGGAAAATGTTTCCTAAAAGGGGAGAGGGGAGGGGCGCTGGGCTTTGCACACAAACATACCTGTCACACAAACTACCGAGGCTTTTTTGGCGAATTTTTTGGCACATTTTTGAGGGAATTAAAAATATATGTACCTTAACTGTTCAGAATTTGAGGTAGAACTTGCCCAACCTATCGACACAGGGAAGGCTCCAGGTAGGGGCAGTCCAATAACTTGGCTAACCTCTAGAAAATTCCCATCTGCGCACACCTGCGCCCAACCACCTGCCCACTACAACCAGAGATCCCGGCCACCCGCTGGTGCCCACCTGCTTCTTCCAAGTACACCTGCCCAGGCATAGATGGGAAGCTGCCCGGGATCGGGTCCACCTGCCCGCGCTCACAAGCAGGGAGCATCCCCTTCTCGTCAACCCTCACCACTTCCCTACTTACAGAACCACACGGAGAACTCTGACTTGGGGGCCCTTGAAATGCAACTACGCATAGGACTACTTTTTGCTGACCCCGGGGTGGCGGGCGGAGGGATTCCACGCAATGTCGCGCAGGGAAACGAAGAGAGGTAGTGTGATTGAAAAGAGTGCGCGTGCGCGCCACTCGCTCGGCGCCGGAGGGGAGCTGAGGTCTTGCTAGCACCGCCATGGCACAGATTATCCCAATCCGCTTCCAGGAGCACTTTCAGGTAAACTCAGGCTCAACCTCCGATGCCAGGAGGGCACCTGGGCGGCTACGCCTCGTCCTGTCAGATGCGTCCCCGGCCTCCCCGCGGAGCCGCTGCCTGATAGGTGGACCAGGACGCCGACCCAGGACCCAATGCCGGCGGACGCGGCTGGCGGGGTAGCTGGAAGGTCTCCTTGGGATCGGGAAGTCGTTATCCAGGGGACTGCTCCAGAGGGTTGCTGTTGGGTTAATTCTTCTAGGGCGGCTCAGATTTGGAGGGTCTGCCGACACGTCCCTTCCCACTGCCTTTGGAAAGCTTTAGCTAGACTGAGCTGCGCAGACTACTCTCAAGTCTTTGACCAATTCTAGACTTTCCCTTTGCGTCTTTCGATCCTTGTACATGACTTTGTGTCTATTTCCTACCGGAGTCATTAGGGTGACTTCGTGGGGGAAAATCTTCAAACTATGTGATCAAAGAGAAAAACGAATCTTGGAGTGTTTGAATAGCATCCTTTCAATACAGTAAAAAAAACCCAAGTTTAACTTTTTAATGAGGTCCCAGTTTGTTCTGTAATTCTGATTTATTTAGACTGGAAAATAAAGATTAATTGCTTGTATTTGGACGAGGTCACTGTGCCTCCTGCCTGCACTATACAAACTTCACTCCATGCACGTATCACCCGTGGAAGGGTGTTATGACTAATTTCACAGGTAAAAAGTTGGGGCTAGGTGAGTAGCAGTCAACAGCTCTCTTAAAGTGCTTTCTGTTAAGTCATCACAGACACATAAGAAAAACCGTTTTCCTTGTTTTCTGGATGTTAAATAACTTGCCATCAGTCATTCAGGAATAAGATCAATTTTGCTTTTACTACAAAGCTGTGTAGCAAGGAATGAGATGGAGTGAAAGGTCATGTATTCACAACACACAGAGACAGTCTAACCCTATATCCAAATGAGAAAGGCCATGAGAGTCTCAAGAGTGACCAGTGAAATCTCCCCATTTCCAGATTGGAAACTTATATGAGATTATCTTGCCAGGGTCACTTGATTCGTGACAGCTGGGATTGTGTGGAGGTGGAAATCTCTTGAACACCCATCTCCTCTGTGGATGCCATGCCACTGCTAAGACAAGGCTGTTGTCAATAACTAGAAATAGCAAAATATTTATATTGTTTCTAATTAGAATATTATAATAGCATAGTTATCATTCATTGAGACATTTCTCTTGCCTATCACTATACTATATATTTTATAAATTTTATTTGCTCTTCATGATAACTGAAGCATTGAGAGGTTGAATAATTAAGATGAAATTACATAGCTATTAAGTGACAGAGCTTGGATTCCAGCCCAGGTCTCTGACTCTGAAACCTATGCTTTAACCTCCAAATGTGTTCTTTTCATTATTCTTTATTATTTTTACCCCCTCTGGCCCCCAGTGTCTAACTCAGGTCCAGGGCTTTTGTAGCCTGCTCCTTAGCCACTTGAGCCACTTGGGGGGTTGTGAGGGCGTTTTTTAAATGTTTTCTTTTCAAAAGGCAGGGAAGCAATAAGGAATTAAAAATTTCCACCAAAGTTCGTGTGTCTTGAAGGGAAGTATTACTGTGGCATGCAACGTACAGGCCACATGATTGGAACTCTGGTTGGTGGTCTCTAAGCACTAACCTGGTATGGAGGCTGTGGTGCATTCTTTGTGTCTGTAGTCTTTACACTTTCCATTTGCTACTATTTTAAAACTTATGCCTGTTCCTGAAATCCCTGATCCTGCTGCTCCCCCTTGCTGCCAGCAGATGATTTGAAGAAAACAGAAGCCATAAATTGGGATGGTCCTCATTTTCATGCCTACAGTCTTACAAACCTGTCTGCAGTGGCGTTTTCCTGCTTCCCTGTTACTTCAAACATGGAGTTCTTCCTCTTGTATGTATTCTGGATCCTGTATCCTTCCCCCCATTCTCAGTACTGACCTCTGTTTCCCATGTTTTCATCCATTCTCTCTCAGTGACTAATTCCTGTTTGTATTTAGTCATGCTCTTACCGTTTCAGTCTTTACAGCCAACAAACGTCTCCCTCTCCCTTGTCCCCTTGAAGCTTTTCTTCACAGACATGGTGAAAGAATTGTCTTAGCCTTCATCACTTCTCTTATGTTTCTCAATAAACTGAAGTCTCTTTCTGTCCCTTGTAAGGAACAAGACAGTATGTATTTTAGACTTTGAGAACATACTGTCTCTATCATTTTTTCTGACCTAAAAAATATAAATCCCATTTTTAACTTGGGCCACACAAAAACAGGCCGTAGTTTGTCAACGTGTGCTATAAAAAATAAACTCACCTTGTCCTGACTTTCCAGCTGCATTTGACACTGTGCTTTACTGCCTGTCTTTGGGACTGTTCTCTGATGGTTTTGGTGGTACCATGCTCTTCCAGGGTTTCTCTTACCTCTCTGCCTACACCCCCGTTTCCTTTGTCAGTGTCTCTTGTGCATAAGCTTGGGATCTGTCTTGAGCCCCTTTGTCTTTTCATTCAGTGTGCCTTACTGGGCGATTTGTGTGCCCTACTCTGTGTTTGAGGCAGGCTGCATGCTTTTACTGAGCCTCAGAGCTACATGTGGAAGAGGTAATAGCAGGCTCTGGTTGAGAGTATAGAGTCCAAATAGAAGGATTTGAATTGGACTCAGGCACTTACTGGCCATGTGAATTTGGACAATTTTTGTTAACTTTTTTATGCCTTCATATCTTCATCTAGAAAACAAAGATAAATAGAATAATTTCTGTCTCATAGAGTGATTGTGAGGTTTTGAGTTAATGAATAAATGTCAAGTGTTGAACTGTGTCCCATATATAATGAAGTTCTTGTCAGCTGTTATTGCTGTTATGACAGCTGTCTGTTAGAGAAGGCCATTGGTTGATCTATGAGCTCTTTAGACGTATGTTCCGAAAGAGGGTTCTTTCTTTCACCCCAGACATGTATCTTATCCATTTTTCAACCAGGAACCTAGGAGACAGTATTAGTTCTATCTTTCTTTTTGGTTCTTCCTCCTGTTTATTTCTGACATTCTTCCATTCTCATCATCACTATACCTCATTCTTCACCTGGATAATGGCATTTATTCCTCTAGTCATCTGCCTCCAGTCTTACCCAGTCCATTCTCCAGCAAAGAGATGGTCTCAAACAATGAGCCTCTGCTTCAAGCTCATCAGAATAGTGACTTGTCTCCAGGATGAAAATACTAGGCTTGTAAAGCCCTACTCAGCTCATCTAGCACCTGCTCCAACCTCGTGCTAGTCCCTGTGTCTTCCAGGACCTTCCTGGAGTCTGGCCCAGGACTTTTGCACATGCTGTTTCTCTTTACCAGAACAGTTCTTCTGCATACTTTTACATGTTCAAAATCCCTTAACTGCAAAAAATTACCAATACTTTTTTAGTTTGTTGAGTTGAGTAACCAAGTCATAGAAGGATCTTAGTTAAAGGCCCTCTCCCACAGGATCTTGACTATTCAGTAGCTGGGGCAAAAGTGTCTCAGGAACAAGCTTTAAAATAGTACATTCGCATGGAAGAAAATAACCCCATACCAAAGGTATAAATGAAAATTTAAAAACCACTGGATGTTTCTCCTCAGAAGAAATCACTATTAAGGTAACCAATACATCTTTCAAAAAATGACTAACATAATCCTACTATAAATATTTTCCTGCCTTTTGCTTTTATAACAATACAATTTGGAGTTCTGTTAAGATCACAGGCAGAGCACATCCAGTGTTTTACTGTACTGCTTATTGATAGCTTCTGTTAGTGGCCGTGGTGCTGGCACTTGTCACCCATCCTGTATGCATACGTCTTGTGTACTTCCTTGGCTTTCTCCTGCATGTACTGATTTTTATTTCCCTTTCTTCTTTACTGAATCTGCTCCTTTTAATCTCTTCTCTCACATTTTCTTATTCCTTCTTTTTCTCTTGCTAGAGGGCTGCTCGCGGCCTCCATGCCAGGGAGATTATCATCACTTTTGGCTGGCTGCAGAAAGATGCCACAGAGCTAGGATAGCAAAGTTAAGTGACAAAATTAGAATCCAAAGATATCTTGACAGGCTGGAATCCAAATAGTTGACATTTAACAGGAATAAATATAGGTTCTTATGCTTTGGTTTCAAAATGCAGGAAACCCACAGTGGTGTAATTTGAGAGAAGGTCTGTAAAATACCGTACAAGTATAGTTATAACTACCCTGTACTAACCTAGTCCTAAAATTTTAGGTAAGTTCTAGAAAAGAGTTTAATATTTTTCTTTTCCTTCATGCAAAACTTCCCCTCTCTTTTTATTGTCAGACATAAAATTAAATTAATGGTTTGCAAAAGTACATATATTTTGTTGGTAGCTTATGAGAACATTATCTTAAATTTACTTAAGCTACAGAACAAAAGTCACAGGTTTGACATTTAGTACTACAAAATTTTATGCTGAAGCCACTGGTATTTTTAATGCACAGCTGAAATAATTCAGACTACCAATTGATATTTTATTGTATAACCAAGATCTGTTGGTTTTACAATATGTTTACCAGTCAGTTATTTCATCAATAATTTAATTGAGAGATTTAGTTGAAAATACCATTGACATATATGTCCTTAGCAGGATAATTAAAAAGCACTAACAGCTTTGATTTCCATTTTCATGGATACATACAAGATAAATCTGTATTTAGAGTTAAAATTTGTACTAAAAGTCAAGCTTTGAAGAATTTTCCCCTCAAGAGAAAGGTTCTGATGCTAAAATTTTGTTTTTAAAAAAGAGAAAGGTAGTGTGTGAAAGTATTTTTACTTAAAATGTTGGACTCTTGCACCACCAATAATGTAAAAGAAATGTAATGTACATATTAACATTATTTTGGCATTCAACAGTCCAATTTATAAAACTTGCAGAATGTTAAAGCTGGAATATCATTAAAGCAAAACTCCCCCTTGCAAACTAGGAAAAGCTTGTTGGTAAGTTTGAAATGAAAAATACATTTCTTAAATTGCAGATGAATTAAATTTGACTGCCTAAAACAAGCAACTTCTTTACTAGTTATTTAGCAATCATGTGCTGGGCTGTTAACTAGAACAAAAAGAGTCAGATTCAGAAGGAAAAGGATGAGCATCTTCAGAGACATGCTCCTGTTCCCCAGGAGGTTTGGTGATTTCTTGGTTCGGGAGTATGGAAGGAGTGACCCAGAAAATGCTTTGAGTTTCCAAAAAGGTTTATTTTTTTGGAACCTCAAAGTGGGCTGGCACATTAAAGGAATACATCAGCCCCATAGGGAAGACTATTGGCTATTTTTATAGGAGGGTGGGGGTAGTTGCAGGTCTTAAGGAATGATGGAGGCAGGGTGGGCTTTCAGATTCACGCCATGGTTCTGCTTTAATTTACTCCAAGTCCAGAGACAAAGAATCTGTTAAAAAATTCGTTAAGATGTTAATATAAAACATTAGATGAAACACTTTGAGGAAAAGACTAGGAAAAGGGCCCAGGGTCAAAAAAGGTGCCACCAGAAAAGACTGAGACAAAGGCCCCAGAGAATCCCCCACAACGAACAGATTCCCCACAACGAAACCCCCACAAGATGGCATCACTCCTGCCTTTTTAGGAGCCATTTTTCTATCAGTTCATTGCAACTGGAGCCTTCTAGTTCTTTAATGCAGGCATTTGTTCTTTTCACCAATAGTCTTGTATAAACAAATTTGCAGCCTCCGAGACGACTGTTCCTGAATCCCTTAAGTATAGAAACCACAGGACTGTCATATGAGTAATTTCTTTTTATGTTTTCCCCACTGTCAGATTTGAATTTAGATTTGTTTAATGGGAGAACTTGAGAACTGAACTGGTTCAGTAGAAGTTATCTTGTCTACTTTTGATTAATTCCTAATTTCCATGGGCTATTCCTAATTTCCATGTGCAACTAGGCTACCTATCAGAATAACTATACTAGAACTCAGGAGTTCCTACTTTGTCCTGCTGATTAATAAAAATGAAAAAACACCTGGCTTTAGGCATGTCACTTCTTTGGGACTCTTTCTGCATATGGGGTAAAATCTAGCGATATATTTGGTATTGTAGATATAAAAGTTCTTTTTGTGGGATTGTACTCTGTATCCCTGACTCCAGCCCAATTAACACTAGTAGTGTTCACTAGCTATACAATTAAATTGCCTCTGCCAGTTTCCAAAGACTGTGAAGTATCATCCCTTCTTGAAAACCACTGACTGTTTTCTTCTGATTCTAATAGTCTCTGAGTTATTTTTGGAGTAGCTCCTCAGAAGTTTAAATACTCTCTTATATTTGTGAGGTACTTTTTAACTTTTTAAAATGTAACAAATGTGTGTTATCTGCTCTTATTGAGGAACTGGACTCATTCACTAATATTTAAGAATCTATTATGCTCAAGAAATTGGGTACAAATTCTTGATGATATTTGGAGTTGAAATCAGACTGCCACTGTATTAAGCCAACATTGATCCTCAAACTACAAATTAAGTGAAAATTTAGAAAATTTGAACCCACCTAAATGTACAGCTTTGTCTAGACAGTATTCAATCCTATTCTGATAAAGCCTGAAAAATCTGGGTAAGTTGAGGAAAACAGAAATGGTTGCTTTTCAACATGTGATCAGTTCTGTTGATGTCCCCAATCACTGCCAAAATTATTTTGAGGCTCATTTCAGACATATTTCATTCTTTTAAAAAATTAAGATAACTTTAATTCACAATGCAATGTAAGTTTAGATGCGCAGGTTCATTCTTCATGAAATACATAGCCCTCTGAGTGCTGAGTAGTATCTTATTGTGTATAACCACATCTTTTTCTAGTCATCTGTCGATAAACATTTAAATTGTTCTCATTTCTTGACTATTGTAAATAGTGCTGCAGTGAACATAGGGATGCATGTATCTTTTAAAATTAGTGCTTTCATATTCTTTGGATAGATACCTAGAATGGAATTTCTGGATTATAAGATAATTCTATATTTAACATTTTTGAGAGGAACCTCCATACAGTTTTCCAAATTGGTTGCACTAATTTACATGTCCACCAGTGTAGAAAGATACCCTTTTCTCTACATTATCATTAGCACTATTTCTAGTGTTTTTAGTAGAGGCCATTCTCCCTTGCTGTTGGAGTCTAGTGCCTAAGATATATCTAAAGGGTGATATGATGGAACTTATTAGCTATGCTTTCTTTTATGTGTTTTATGATTCTTGTCTTACATCCAAGTCTCTAGTTAATTTTTTTGTGTATGATGTTAGAGAGTGATCTGGTTTCATTCTATTGCATATGAATGCCCAGTTTTTATTTTATTTTTAAATAGTTTAGGATGTATTCCCAAAGGAGAAGATTTCTATTTTTTTTCCAATTTTTTTTATTGCGGCAGCATATGTATATATAGTTTACCATTTTAGGCATATAATTCATTGATTTAAAGTACATTCATATTGTTGTGCCACCATCACCATCATCTAACAATAAAACTCTATATCCAATAAAGAAAGTCTCCATTCTTACTGCCCCACCCCCGCCTATACCCCAGCCCTTCATATAGCCATTCTCTGTTGTATATTGTATATTGTATAATATACTATGTATTTTATATTGTCTCTATAAGTTTGATGACTTGGATACCTCATGTAAGTAGAATCATACAGTATTTATCTTTTTTGTCATTGGCTTATTTCACTTAGCATAATATCAAGATTTATCTACATTGTAGCATATGACAGGATTTCTTTCTTTTTTTTCTACCTGAATAACAAACACTCCATTTTGAGTCTATCCTATACTTTGCAACATTATCTTACTTAAAAACCATGAAGTCCTTAATATCATCAGATACCTTAGTCTTAAACTTCTCTAGTTGTCTCAGATTTTTTTTAAGGAAAGGTGTAGGTAAGAGTGAAGGTGATAGGCAGGCAGGAAAAGAGAGGAAGAAGCAGCGTTTTATTTATTTTTATTTAGTTGTTCATCTTGGTTATGGCCCTGGGCCTGGGGACATGAACTTGGGTCCTTGGGATGTATGTGGATTCCGTTCTACAGGAGACAATAGACTCAACCGCCAGTCCACCAGAGCATACCCAGAGCTGCTTTTTGATCAAAATCTTCACCCTATATTTTGAGACTTTATACAAATGTATTGATCTTTGTATAGATCTTTTAAAATTTTTTTCACAGTTCTTTGAAATCTTTTAATCTATTCTAATTGTTACTTTGTATATTGATAGTCTCAAAACCGAGACTCTCAGCAGATAATAAAAGCATTCCCATCTATGGCTTTGACAAGAGTAATTGTTCAAAATATTGACTGGCAAGTGAGTAAGTCAGAGCCCTGAGAATACTGATGCACATGAGGACAAGTGAGACACACTGATGAGATGCTGGGTTTCTCCAGAAAGCATTCATAGAGAGAGCCATTTGATGAGGATCACACAGCAATTTTATTAAAAACAGTAGCAGTGAGTTTAAGCTCCCTGCAGGCTGGGAAAGTTACACCAAGGGAATGCACATGTGTATGAACCTACACGTGCTGCCCACATTTCACACTCAGGCAAGATAAATTCTTGAATATATATGAGGATTGGGGACTTTTCCCTTTGTCTGGAGTATCTAGCGGTGTGTCCCAGACCCAAGTTGTTAAGGTGGAGTCCTTAATCTTAGAAGTCTCAGGTTTGCTAGTTAATTTTCTGCTCATGCATCTGCATACTGGCCTATAGATGTTAAGCTAGGTTGGCCTTGCATCAGTATCAGTAGTTGGACTGTTGTCCATG
This sequence comes from Solenodon paradoxus, assembly GCA_004363575.1. Classification (NCBI taxonomy): domain Eukaryota; kingdom Metazoa; phylum Chordata; class Mammalia; order Eulipotyphla; family Solenodontidae; genus Solenodon; species Solenodon paradoxus. Next base: position 533,404 of record RJWH01000529.1, read on the forward strand.
CAGCCAGTACCCCTACATCTGTGTGTATGCAAGCTCACCTCATGCTTTTCATTTCAGAAATCTTTTGTGATGTTTGAACTTTTATTGTGGTGGATGGTTTGATGGATTCAAATGAAGAGAACCAGAATCTCTAAGAATAAACAAAATATAAGTTAACACAAAGCAAAGTTCTATATATCATAAAAGCACCATAGATCAAAGATTTAGGGTGGGAGTTTACTGGCCATGGAAAAACCTTTCAGTTCTCTCAGCAGGGCTAAGCTAAATGACTGTATCATATTGCTTGGCAGCCTTTAGAAAATATGGTTGGTTTGGCCTAACCATCCCACGACTTCAAGTACTCATGGTTTTCCTTTTGAAGAGTTTATATATCATGATATGGTGGTAATGTAGAATTTGGGAGTGGTTACCTCAAATTCAGCAGTCTCACTGCCTTCTGTTTTTAATATTGTACTAGCTAAGCCTTTGATTTTCCAAGACTTTCCTATCAATTGCAGACAGAGTAAATAAGACTAATTGGATTCATATCCTCCAGGGATTTATATTCTTAAATAGTGTCACATAAGCTAGCAAGGAACTAAGTGAAAAGAGGTTGATGGAATCTGAGCACAGAGAATGCATGAGTAGAGAGGTAGGATGGCAGGTTTTCCTGTGATACTGTGAAGTTTCATGGATTTCTAAGCACTGGGGCTTGTTACCTTGTGGGACTTTGGTCATTTCTCATTCTCAATTTTAAAATACTCATTTTCATTTAACTAAGTGATATTCATCTTCACGGGCTGCTCCTGTAAGTGTTGGGGCTCCTTGCAGCTTGTGCCATGGGCTCTGTGCCAACTGCTCTCTCTCTTCAAAGTCTTTCTTGAAGATTTCACCCCATATCCTGGCTTTACCTACCACCTATTCTTGGATAACCTTGTGTTTTATTTTTATTTTTTGACCTATTAAAAAAAAATTTGGACCTTTAAAAGTTAAACAGTATTGAAGAAAATACTAAAAGTAAATAATGCTGAGAAGAAACCCTGCTTGATGTTAAAAACAATGTATAATATCTAAGAAAATACTAAAAGTAAATAATGATGAGAAAAAATCCTGCCTGATGTTAAAAACAATGTAAAGTCTGATACACCCTCATGGCTGAAGCATGCAAACCATGTAGAGCCTGTATGGCCCATAGACCCAGGTTTACAACCCATGACCATTGAGAAAAACCAAAATAAACAACTAAATAAATAAAGATGCTGCCTCCTAATCTTCCTTCCTTTTTTCTTTCTTCTTCTTTTCTCCTCTTTAAAAAAATGTAAAGCTTCGGTAATTAAAACAGTGGTACGAATGAATAGATAGATGAAAGAAACCAGTAAGAATCTAAGCAGACACAGAAAAGTGGACACAAATATATTTAGGACTTTAGTATGAGTTAAGGTTAGCATTTCAAATTAGTTATAAAAGGATTAATAGTAAGTAATACTGTGAAAACCAGAGAGCCATTTAGAAAAAAGTAGAAGCTGTAACCTGACATTAAAATAAATTCCCCATGAGTCAGAAACTCAAACATAAAAAAGAAGGCATAAAATATTAGAAGAAAATGTGAAAAATGCCTTTTTAAGTTTGACATTGTTGCTGGGGCAGCTTGGAATCCGGCAATGACACGATTCAAGAAAGAATTCTTAAAGCATTAAGAAGAGCAGTTTATAGGTTTATTAGAGAAAGCAAAAGCAATATCACAAGATAGAGTCTTTGTGGGCAGAGAGTTGCATTTATGTTTGGCCAGGCAGATAGATATATACTTTGCCCAGGCATGAGGAGGGGACTTTCCAGATAGGCTATTGATACATTAAAGAGTAAGAAAGGGGTGATTTAATGATCAAAAGGCCAAGCAGTTGCTATGGGCAGTTTTTGTGAGATAAGAAGGGAACATCCTGTAAATCTTTACAGAAGTCTGTGAAAAGATTGAACCTGGCTCCAGTGTTTTCTTGAAGATATTCCATGCTTCTTTGTTCTCTCATCTGAGCTAAATCAACTTCATCCTGTTGATTCCTGTGTAGTTTGCTTCCCTGCTGACCTTGGAAGTTAGTAGAGATGCTGGGAGGAATTCACATCTTATTCTGATTCTCCCTCAACATTTCACCCCTACCATATTTCAGCTCTTAAAATCTTTGGAGCAAAGAGAACTGACGGTCTGTTTTTCTGGAACTGCCTCCATGCTGCACAGGGTCATAGATTTCACATTGGCTAGGGGCCAGAATAGGTTCCTACATTGTCCCTGTTACAGAATAGAGAAGCAGGATTATCTAGACTTGAGTTAATTTCTGTCAAGACTAGTTGTCTTTGAGGAGTGGAATTTATAACTTGGAGACAGGTTCCTTGAATATAAGAGACAAGCATAATAACACAGACATTACATTAGGATACATACCTTATGTTGTCTAAGACCTGGGAGGCAGAGTAGGCAGTCCCTGTCCCAGTTACTAGTATAAAAGAAGTTATTAACCTCTAAAATATGAAAAAAGAAACTAGAATAAAATAATATTAAAGAAATGGAAGATAGTTAAAATCATATCAGTTCTCTTCCTGTCTTGTATTTTAACCTTAATTAAGGGTAAGGTGAAGTCACAGTGGAGGAATAGAAGTTAAATACATAATGAAGTTTACCTTTTCAGTACTTTAGTGGAGTGGAAAACTTCCAGTAATTGCTGTAATTTACTCAGCAAGGCTGTTAATCCTAGTTTAAAAATACAACAGAAAATGGTTTTATGTTTGAAGTATTTAGACATTTTGTATTACATTGAAATTTCTGGGAAGCTACCTGTGACAGATCCTGCAATTAAATTTTCAACCTTTAAGATTTTTACAATGAATTCTTATTTATTTGAGGTAATCTTGGGAAAGTCACACAGTTTCACAAAATATTTCAAAGAGAGTTTTAGTAATACTTTTGAATTAGAGGTAAGAGGCACTAAAACATTTCAGAATGTACCAACCTGCAACCAAAGTCTTGACCAGTGCAGTATGCATACCTGAAATATATTTACAGGTGCGTAAAGAAGGTAGACCAAAGCATTGCTTTTAACACATATGTTAGAAGCTTTTTGGGACAAGGCAAGACGTGAACAGTAAATACTATGTGGTGAAGAAGGGCTGTGGAAGAAATCAGTTTGATTTCCTTTCTTTTGTGAAATAGTGAATAGTTCAAATGATGAATTAAAGACATGTCAAGATTACTATATACGTTCAAGGTAATTTAAAAGAATAGTGTGTTTTAGGTAAAGCACCACATTTTACCTGAATTTAATGCATGCATGGATAATGTGATATTGCAGAAAACATGAACCTTTTTTGATTCAAATATTTAAAAATACTTTTGTTAAGAAAATTTCAGAGAATGGAGTAAGAAACATCCAGAGTAAACTAGGTGGACTACTTTTCATTTATTTTTTATACACTGTGGGGAAGAATAAATTGGGGTTTAAGAGTGCTGGTGAGGACAAAATGATTCTTTCATAAATAAGAAAATTAAAGTTTTTACCTCCAACATTCAAGTTACCTGATGAGATTCAACCTTTGAGATGAAGAGTTGGGAGTCAGGTTGCTTGTTGGGTCCCCCATTCTTAGATCTTCGTCTCTCCATGTATGGGCTGGATGGCAAAAGTATTGTCCCTTTTTGTTTTGGAGATGAGATCACTCATGTCCTTTTTCCTGCACTAAGTATTGTATGGCCAGGTGCATTCCTGGTTTGAGGCACTTTTTACTCATGTGGCTGGTACTACCATAATGATATTAGGGGTCTTATATTTTTATCCATCCATTGATGTCAGTTCTTCTTAGTTGACACCTAGATAAGCTGGCTGGGGTTGCTAACAAAGACAACCAGTTAAAAATTTGAGCATTATTGTTCCTGGCCTTGGGACCGTCTATTTTCTTTTTATTCCTTCTCTCACATTTTGGCTATTAAAGACCTTTAAAGGCACTAAGGATTAAAATAGTAATAAGATTTGGTTTAAAAAAAAAAAAAAGACAAAGCATTCCTCTAGGAGAAGCTATAAAAAGAGAAAGCCAGGGTAATATACTTACTATTTTAATTTAATATTATTGATTTACTAGAGAGGGTGGGGCTACCAAGAGTAGCTACAGTGGGTCTTCTTAGATGGGGATATGCAGGGAAGAATGTGGCTCCACCTCCCAAATTATTAGCAGTTTCGAGCCAGTGTGGCTTAGAAACACTGTGACTTTAAGGAAGAAAGAATTTCTTTAACATGGTGACACGTAAAAGCCTGTAATATTTTAAACCAAAAAGTTATAGAAATACTCATTTTCACTAGTTCATTCTGTTTCATTTTAACTCTTAATTGATTCCTGTTAGCAGGTTAATGATTTTAGCTTGTTATAACTTCTGCACCTCCTTACTCAGTTTAGTTTAAAGATAAACTTGATGAACAATAGTTTTTATAAACAATAAGATCCTAAAAATGACCATAGTTAAAGTTGTGACTATAATACAAATAGCAAATTAACCTGGAACTACAACATTTTAGAATAAGAACACATTACATAACCTAGAACATGCATGTTAATTATTATATTGTTATTTGTATTGAGAAAACCAAGCATTAGCCTGGATTGACAATCCTTCCCATGAGATTGCTTTATACCAAATGAATCCAATTTAATTATTGCTTTTACTTTCACAAAGAGAAGGTAATTTCTTTGTATGGGTTATCTCTGCTCTCTAAGATTTCCTATGTGTGTGTGTATTTAAATTATTTATATTTAGAATTTGATTTTAGGGAGGTCTGGGAAGTTAAGTCTTAAAACACAGTAAAAGCGATATATAATAATTATGCCAGAAGCATATACTTTTGTTAGAACTCAGAATCACAAGATGTTATCTGGAATAGTTGAGCCAGAGTCTGTTAAGAAATCCATTAATATGTTAATATAATACAGTCAAAACAATATAATGAGGGTCCAAGGATGGTATCTGAAAAGACTAACAAGGGCCTAGATTTCAAGGACGTTATCAGGAAAGACTGAGACAAGGGTTTGTTGAGACTCCTGTTCAAGTGTTATTACGATGACGGTTTTAGATGGGATTCTTTACAAAATGGTGTTACTTTTGCTTTTGTGGGAGCCCTTGTCTTATCACAGACGACAGAAATTAAAGTTTCAGTTCAAATGAGCAATCCCATACACCTTAATTGAAATTTATGTCATTTTTCCATTTAAAATACATTTTATTTTCTTTGCATGTAAATATATTTTCCCTGTTGACTCTATTTCTTCTATTGTTTATAACTTTCAAACCTTAAACCCTTAATTTTAAACCATTATAAACAAGACAAGCCAGTGGTTTATCAGCATTTTTCCAGACTAGAGGATTCGCAGATGATATACTTCCCTTTAGGCAAATGTCCTAGGCGACATAAGACATGTGTTTTCAGAATTTAAACTCTTAGTTTTTCTGCTAGAAGTGGATCTAAGTTAAGCAATCAATATCTTGGTAGCACAGCTTCAAGTTTTAGTTAATTTAGCTCATTTAATACAACTTAGCAGAGTTCTTCACAGTTACAAGTTACTAAACATTCTAGGGACTTACAAAATTCATTGCTGAAGATTTCTTAAGAAATTTCTTTCTTACAGGGAGGGCCCAGAGTGTCATTTGAAACTAAACAATTTATTAAAGCCAGTCTTATTTATCAAAAATTTCTCATAAACCATCTGAACCTGAAGGAACATGCAGATTAATTTGTTATTCTTTGAAGTTAGCGATACATAAAGGAATCTTCCATAATTTAATGACACATGGACAAATTTTAGCATATACTTTTACAACACATATACAGAGACAAACAGAAAACTTAAACTTTTTATTTATAAATCTTATATACTTGCGACATATATACAAAGACAAAAACAAAAGCCACAATTTTCATTTAAAACCATAATTATATGCCAGGAAAATATTTATGTATAGGTAAAAAACCAGTACTTCTTAAAAGATCAACTAATATATATATGTATACATATATATATACACACACATATGTATATGTGTATATATATACATATATACACACACACATATGTATATGTGTGTGTATGTATTTATTTATATATATAAATTCTCATTCAAATCAGCATGCACTTTATAGACTAAAGACAGAGATGAAGGTAATCTATTCCCAGAAGCAAACATACACAATCATGATGAAAGTATACCAAATAAAAACAGCAAGATGTAGGGAGGAACATCAGAGAAACACATATTCACCAAAGAAACTCCACTTCTCACAGAATTACTTAAAGCCAAGAAATATTATGTTCCTAGATCAAAAGAAATCACACACATTCAAGATACCAGCTTCCCCAAGTTTTCTACAGAAGCATAAAAAGAGAGAACCTGGTTTTTATATTCTTCATAGTATTAGTGTAAGACTTTCAAAGAAAGCCAAAGGCCAAAGTATAGTCTTAGCTGCCTGTAATATTAAAAGTGTTTACTTCACTCTTCTCTTTAAAATTCATGTTTATAATTACCTGATTTGGTCCTTAGGTTCCATTACAAAGAAAGCTTGTTTTTAGACAGGGAAAATTCTGTTCTGAAAAATCCTGAGATTCACCGAGAAAGAAAGTCATGAAGTCAAAATAACCTTTTAAAATGAAAGTTTGTTAAAAACAACAACAATAACATTAGAACACAGAAAGACATGAATTTATTAAAGAAATCTCATTTCTTAATTATAGAATTACTTAAATTCAGTGTTTTAAACCAAAATTAGTTTATTCACCCAGGATAACTTTCTGTCAGATTTGCATTGTGAGGCCTGATTCTGTTAAAATGCAGGTAGAGCCTACAGCTCTTCCTAAGCATGGGTGAGACAAGTCTGATGATTTTTAAAAGTTTCACCAAAGTAAAATTAAGTTTTTTACCAGTTTTTTCTTTTTTTGTTTTTTGTTTGGACAATTTTTTCATCAGTGTCTGATCTGATGGTATTTAAAGCATGGAATCTCACCTGGATAAATTGGAGACCTCAGTTCCTTGTTGGTTCCTTGTTTGGTTTGTCTGACTTTGAGGAAGGATTCTTCTTTTTTCCAGTTATATTTCTATTGTATAAAACCTAAGTTGCAATGTCTGTAAGTTGTTTTATGGGAGTCTGGGGGTCTGAACTAGTTTGTCTAGTTTCTGCCAGATGTCTGGGGCAGATTGGCTTATAAAATATATATTTGAAATGGCTATGTCATCCATAGAAGAGGGATCTAAATTGGTATATCTTTGAGTTGCGTCTATTTAACCTGTGGTAAAATAGAGTGAGATTTTCATCAGGCTTTTGTGTAATCTCCTTAACTTTATTATAATTTACTGGCATGATGAAATTTCATTGTTACAGCTCTCTCCCTCTCAACCAACAAATCCAAATGGTGCTCTTTTAGAAGTAGTGAAGACAGCTTTATTACGTATGGGGCAGATATAGAATCTGAGCCCCAAAATACTTTTGGGGTACACTTTTATTGGTGAGGGAGAGAAGGAGGTGTAAATTAGGAATTACAGAATTCAGTTATTCATTTGTTAATTCCTCACATGGATAACACACAGGATTCACATCATTGTAAAATGCACGAAGGGTTCCATTCTCAGGTGAAAAGAAAAAAGGTCCTTTTATTCCAGCCAATCTAGACTGTCAGAGGCCTGGTGGCTTGGTGGCCACTGTTGGTCCTCAGTGGCTAGAAACTGGGGTGCAGCTTCCTGTTCCTCTACACCATCTCATTTCTTCTATATAACACACTGTTACATGATTTCTGTTTTCTTTTAGGGTTGAATTTTGGCTTAGTGCTATGAAAGCCTGGATATAAGGGAGTTCCATCCATTTGCCCTGGCATTTACCAAAAACAAAAACAAAAACCAATTGAAGAATAGTGTTATAATGTAAAGAGACAATTGGCCATTTTTCACTATTTTCTAGATTATATTGTGACCATGCTGAATTACAATAAAGTATGAGACATTTTCTCTTTACATTGTGTTCCCCCATTTTCTTCCAATAAGTCAAAAGACATCCCAAAGGGAAATCTTTGCGGATCAAGGAGGCACATCCCATTGCAAATCCCATGGGACAATAAAAACAGAGGAAAAATAGTATAATACCACATCCATGATTTCCTTCCCATCATTATTATTTTTGCTGGGGGAACTTAAGCGAAAAATCAGGCTGTAGCTGGGTGTGTCCCCCCCCCCAATAAAAAAAAAAACAAAAAAAAACTAGTTTACTAAATAGCCTTCATTTCCCTGCCATGTCTGAGCATGTTAGGTGCCTGGTCCATGAACTCGAAAGAGATACCTTGTATCCATGCCAAAAAATTTTTTTTTTCAGTTTAGGAGTTCCTGAAGTTTTAACTGCTAAGTGAACCTGTTGTTCCATCAAAGTTCAGGACCACCGGGTTGGCTTTTTTCCCCTATCCTCCACACCAATTAGGGTAGGGCCTTGTGCAGCCAGGTAATATAGCCACCTGTGAAAGGATTTGTTTGCTAAAGTATCTAACTTTCTTTAAGGACAGTAGAGATAAGATACAGAATAAGAGATAGAATGTGATTCCTTTCTCTGGAAACATGTCTGAAGGCATAAGAGAGGGAACATTCCTTCTGTCTTGGTCTTGCCAAGTAGATGTCAGCCAAACTCAAACTCCCAAAAGAGGTAAAACCTCAGCCAGATATGTTCTGCTCTAATTGACCTTAGGGGATTTCCCTGAGCTTAGTTCATGGACACTTCCACAGACTTTCAGGGTGGCAACCTTTACCCTAAGGGTGTTTAAGTGGTTTGTCTGTGCCTGTGTTTACATATATGTACTAAAAAGCAAGAACAAAAGGTGAAAGTCTCAGCAGCGTTCAGTCTAGATACCAGTCAGCTATGATACTCATTCCTAATTGAGAGGGCAAGTTCCAAGACTTACCAAAGAGTAGCCTTGACCGAGGTTTTTGTTCCCAAATCCCAACACTGGAAGCAATTTCCAAATTGTCAAGCCGAGCACCCCAAAAATTAGATGAAGGCATAAATTTAAAAACTAACTGAACTGCACAGGATCATTGACTTCTTTCCCCATGTTGGGCACCAAAGTACATTACTGGGGTAGTTTGGGGGCTGGCTATGACATGATTCAAGAAAGAATTCTTGAAGCATTAAGAAGAGCAGTTCAGAGATTTATTAGAGAAAGAAGGCAAAAGCAGTAACACAAGATACAGTCCTGTGAGCAGGGAAAACTGCATTTACATTTGGCAGGGCAGTTAGATATATACCCTACCCATACATGAGGAGAGGGCTTTCCAGGTAGGGTATTATAGAATAAGAAAGGGGTGCTTTAATTATCAAAAGACTAAGCAGTTGCTGTGGGCAGTTTCAGGTGAGATAAAAAGAGAACATCCTGTGAATCTTTACAGAAGTCTGTGAAAAGATTGACCCTGGCTCCAGTATTTTCTTGAAGGGATTCCATGCTTCATTGTTTTCTCATCGGGTGAATTTGTTTCATCCTATCAGTTCCCATGTACTTTTCTCCCCTGCTGATTTAGTAAATTAGTAGAGATGCTCAGAGGAATTCATATCCTATTCTGGTTCTCCCTCAGTACCACCAAACCTTGAATACACATATGTGCAAATGCATGAAATTGATGAATTAGTCAACCTGCAAGTCTCAAAAAGTTTTCAGCTCACTTCAGAGAATTAATTTCATTTATATGTAAAAAGCTTTTTGGATAGGAGTGAGCATGGTGACCTGGTACGACATGCTGGATCTTCTCCCCACTGGACAACTAGAAATCATTTATTCTTCAGACACAAATAGCATGGAAATGTTATAGCTCTCTCTCAACCGACAAAATCCAAACGGTAGTCTTTTAGAAGTAGTGAAGATAGCTTTATTACGTGCGGGCCAGATGTAGAATCTGAGCCCTGAAATGCTTTTGGGATACACTTTTATTGTTAAGGGAGAAGGGAAGGTGTGAATTAGAACAGGAATTACAAATGGAATTCAGTTATTCATTTGTGAATTCCTCACATGGATAACACACAGGATTCACATAATTATAAAATGCACATAAAGTTTCATTCTCAGAAAGGGGTCCCTCAGTAGCTTCCAGCCAGTCTAGACTTTCAGGCACCTGGTGGCTGGGTGGTCGCTGTTGGTCCTTGGTGGCTAGAAACTGGGGTGCGGCTTCCTCCCTTCTACAGAAGGACTGGGTCAGGGACTGTAGTGATATCAGCAGCCATCACCACCACAAGGATAGCCAAAGGAGTCGGGGTTCAGAGATGCATTGCAAATTCTGGGCTCCCAGTCTCGGGGAAAAGCAACATAAGGTGGAACCATGGGAAGAATCTGGGCTTCTAGGAATCTCTCAGGGAGCAGCAGAGAGCCCGCACAGTGGTACTGGGATGGAGCTAATGGAAAGTGTTTTGACAGAAGGACCAGCGCATTGGTGGTGTGAGCGGGAGCCCCCAAAAGAGATTGCACAGGGTGCTGTGATAACCAAAAGACACTAGGGAAATCCCCATTCCCCATCTCATCCCACCATATTGCTGCAGAGCCACTGACCTCATTCACTCCTGCCCCCCAGGCCTAAGGGGAGAAAACAGTTTCACAGAAGAAAATTTCAGTGTTGCCCAATAGCACCACCCTCTGGATGGAGGCAAAACTGCAGCCCAATTGCTGGTTGTTGCCCATGACTGTCCCCATAAGCTGAATTTCCAGGCCCCAATGCAGAATCCACATGAGATTGTCAAAACTTCAACCAGTGGTGATGCCACACAACTCAAGAATTCCCATTGGTCAAATCAACATGCAGGTTTGTCTGGTGCAAGTCGATATCCTACGCAATGCCATCATTGTAGGGAAACCTAATCCAGAGACACAAATAAAGTGCCAAACAGAATAAAGATGTAGAAATATATGTGAAATGATGGCTCAAATTAAAATGCCAGGGGAAAATCTGAATACAACAGACATGTGCAAACTACCTGAGGATGAATTTAGGGCAACAATGATAAACATACTCACGGAAGTAAAAAACACAATAGAGGAAGAAGAGAACAACAAAAAGAGAAAAGAAATGAAGCAAGATATTGAAGAAATGAAGACCATGATAGCTGACATACCGAACTCAATAGAGGGATTCAAGACTAGAATGAAACCTCCCATAGAATCAGTGAACTAGAAGATAGGAGAGAGGGGGAAGCACACCAAAAAAGAGGGGGAAATGCAAAGATATGAAGATAGCATTCACAATCTATGGAATAATGTCAAAAGAACAATATTCACATCATAGGAGTTCCAGAAGGAGAGATTAGAGAAAAGGGGGCAGAATCATTATTTGAAGAAATAATAGCTGAGAAATTCCCTAACCTGAGGAATTAAGCAAGCCTTCAGACTCAGGAAACCAAACAAACTGAAGAAACCCAAACACCTACACTTAGACATTATCATCCAACTGTCAAATATACAAGATAAAAATTCTAAAGCAGCTAGAGAAAAATGAGTCACATACAAAGGTGTCCCTATAAAACTGTGAGCAGATTTCTCTACAGGGCAGAAGGGACTGCCATGATATAGTCAAAGTGCTGAAAGAAAAGGACTTTCAACCTTGGATACCATACCCTGTGAGATTTTCATTCAGAACTGAAGAAATTATTTTTAAAAAAACTTTTCCCACCACTTTTTTTTTATATTTGCTGCCTTTTTTGTAGTTCTACAAAAAATACTAAAGGGTACTTTATATATAAAGTACAAAGAAACCCCACTTAAAAAGAGTAAGGCAGCAAATATAAAAAAAAAAAGTGGTGATGAGGAAAGGAGAATAAAAATGTGATTGGTTAGAATGAGTAGGAGACTAATCTTTTAAATTGAAAGAGAGAATAAATATAGAATTCTTCATGCTAACCTCAGGGTAAAATCAAAGTACATCTTCAAGGAAAAAACAAAGAAGAAAACAAAAAGGAAAACTAATCAAAACATAACTGCACCCATCCCACCTAAGAAAAGAATGAGAAGAACAAAGGCACTATCTGTAACAACATGAAGAAGACAAATTACAAAATGGCAATACACAACTACATACCAACAATCACTCTAAATGTCAGTGGACTGAAAGAACCAGTTAAATGATACAGAGTAGCCTAAGGGATTAAAAAAGCATAACCTAACCTTTAGCTGCATTTAGGAAACTCACCTTTAAAAAATATAAACTCAAAATCAGTGTTTGGAAGACAGCCCTACAGTCAATTGGCAGCCAAAAAAGCAGGAATAGCCATACTTATATCAAATAAAACAGAATTCCAACTAAAAAGTGTAACAAAATAGATGGACATTATATAATAATTAAGGGGTCAATCCAGTAAGAAGACATAAGCTTATTCACATATATACACCAAATGTAATCTCAGAATATATTAAGCAAGTAGTATAACTGGTGAGAGACACTGACAGTAGCACAATAAGAGTAGGAGACTTCAACAACCCATTTACAACGACAGACAGATCAATCAGGCAGAAAATTAACAGAAAACAACCACTTGAAATGACCATCTGGAACAGTTAGATGTAACAGGCATATACTGAACGCTTCATCCAATGACTACAGACTTCACTTTCTTAAGTGCACGCAGAACAACAGAAAAACAGGCAATTCAATAAAATGGACAGATGAATTTCCTTTTTCCAAAGAAGACATAATGATGGCCAACAGGTACATGAAAAGATGTACCTCCTTAATGGCTAATAGGGAAATTCAAATAATAACAGCAATGAGTTATCACCTTACACATAGGAGATTGGTTATTATTCAAAAATCTGGAGGCAAAAAATGTTAAGGATGTAGAGAAGAGGGAGCACTTTGACATTGTTGGTGGGAGTGCAAATTGGTACACCCCTTATGGAAAACAGTATGGAGATTTCTCAAAAAGTTGAATATGGAAATCCCTTATGATCCTGCCATCCCACTTATGGGTATTTACTCAAAAGATAGAAAAACACTAATTCGGAGAGAGATGGACCCTCATGTTCATTCGCAATAGCTAAGAATTGAAAACTACCTAAGTGCCCAACATCAGATGAATGGATTAAGATGTGATATATATGTACACATATATGTATGTATGTATGTATATGTGTATATATACACACGCTTATATGTATAATTGAATACTACACAGCCCTTAGACATAATGAAATCCTGTGAGTGGAACTAGAGATTATGCTAAGCAAAATTAGTCAAAAGAAGATAGATACCAATGATCTTACGGATAGGTAGAATGTGAAAAGACAAAGCAAAGGACCAGATAAAATAAAACCAACTCTTGGACACTTGCAACAGAACTGAGATTACCAATAAGGAATAGGATAGTGAGGCCGGGGAAAAGCCATTGGTAGCAGAGCCCAATGGTGTAGAACTCTTAGTAATCTGTTGATGGGCCAGTTGTGTTGACAGATATTTGAGGAATAGGAACCTGCACTTATGGGGAATCTGCATGTATTGGTTTCTATTTGTAAAGCAATTTTACCTCAGTATTACTAAAAGGAAAAAAATAACAATAAACAACTTGCTTCTGAATGATATTTGGGTAAAAGAGGATATTAAAGGATTCATTTGAGATTACTTAGAGACAAACAAGAATGAAGACAAGTTACCAGAATTTATGGGATGCAACAAAAGCAGTATTATGGGGGAAGTTTATAGCATTCTAGGTCTACCTTAACAAAGAAAATCACAAATCTAACTCTTCACTTAAAGCAATTAGAAAAAGAACAGTTGAAGTCAAAAGAAATCAATAGAAGGAAGGAAATAAAAATTTGAGGACAAATAGGTGAAATAGAATTCAAAAAAGTAAGTACAAGGTTAATGAAGATACAGCTAATTCTTTGAAAAATAAGCAAAATTGACAAATTTTTGATTAGCCTCGCTAACAAAAAAAGAGAAAAACAAAAATAAAATCAGAAATTAAAGGGGAAAAGTGACAACAGATACCTTATAAATACAAAACATCCCGCCTATATATGCCATAAATTGGACAGCCTAGTGAATATGATTAAATGTGTAGAATTCTAAAACCTACCAAAACTGAATCAGGCAGAAATGGAAAATGTGAACAGACTTATTACAAGCAAGAAAGTTGAATAATCAAAACTTCCCCCAAAAATAAAATGCTGAGAGCAGAAGTCTCTACTTACGAGTTTTACCAAAACTTCAGAAAATAATTCACACCCTTCGAAATCTTTCAAAATATTAACCTGGGCCACTTCCAGACACTTTCAGTGAGATCAACATTATACTAATAACTGAAAGTAGAGAAAAACATCACATAAAAATAAATTACAAACCAATGTCTCTGATAAACATAGATATAAAAATCCTCAACAAAATATCAGCAAACCAAATTTAACAATATATCAAAAACCTCACCCATTGCGAGCAAGTGGAATTTATCATGGGGATGCAAGCATGGTTCAGGATATTCAAATCTATTAATGTGATTCACCACATCAATGAAAGGAATGGAAAATTACCTGATCATATCCATAGATGCACAGAAAGCATTTGACAAGATTGAGTACCCATTTAGGATTAAAAAAAAAAAAAAAACTACTTATAATAGGGATATCAGGAACATATTTCAGCATAATAAATGCCATGAATGATCATCCCACAATCAACACCATACTCAATAGTTAAGAAATAATAGCATTTCTTTTAAAATCATGAATGGGACAAGGGTGCCCACCACTGGTATTCTACATCATATGAGGCCCTAGCCAGAACAATTAGGCAAGAAGTAGAAAGGACTTCAAATTGTAAAAGGAGTGAAAATATCGTTTGTAAATGACATGACCTTAAAGAAAATGCTTTCATTTTTTGCCATTGACTGTGATGTTGGCTCTGTGTTTGTCGTTTATGACCTTCTTATGTTTAGGTATGTAATTTCTGTCCCCATTTTATGCAAGGTTTTTTAAAAAAATCATAATTGGGTATTGGATCTTGTGAAAAACTTTCTCTGCATCTGTTGATATGATCATGTTGTTTTTGTCTCCTTGATCTTGTTATGGTGTATTACATTAATAGATTTACATGTTGAACCGTCCTCGAATCCCTGAGATAAATCCCATTTGGTCATGATATCTTTTGAATGCACTGTTGGATTCAGTTTGCTAAGGTTTTGTTGAGAATTTTTGCATCTATGTTCATTAGAGATATTGTTCTGTAATTTTATTTCCTGGTGACATCACTATCAGATTTTACTATTGGTGTGATGTTAGCTTCATAGAAAGTAGTGGGAATGTTCCCTGTTTTTCAGTATGTTGGAGGAGTTTGAGAATAATAGGTATTAATTAGTCTTTGAAGATTTTGGTATAACTCATTAGAGAAGCCACCTGGTCCTGGGATTTTATTTTTAGGGAAACTTATGATTACCTCTTCAATTTCTTTTCTTGTTATTGTCCTGTTCAGGTTTTCCAATTCTTCTAGCTTCAGTCTTGATACACTCTATTTTTCTAGAAATCTGTCTATGTCCTCAAGATTGTTTACTTTGTTGGCATAGAGCTGTTTATAGTAGTCTCAGGATTTTCTGTATTTTGTGGTATCTGTTGTAACTTTTTTTCATTTCTGATTCTATTTATGACAGTTTTCTTTTTTTTCTTTGTGAGTCTACCAATAGTTTGTCATTTCTGTTTATTTTTTCCAGGAAACAACTTTTGCTTTCATTGATTTTCTGGATTGTCTTTTTTATTTCTATTTAATTTATTTGTTAGAATTTTGGTTATTCCATCCACTGATTTTTGACTTCAATTGTTCTTTCTCTAGTTGTTTTAAATATGGTTATATTGTTTATTTGTGACTTTTCTTTCTTGAGGTGAGCCTGCATTATAGCAAACTCCCCTCTTAGTATAGCTTTTGCTGCATTCCATAGATTCTGATAGCTCATGCCTTTTTCTCATTTGTATGTATTTTTAAAGTTCCTCTTTGCTTCCTCTTTTACCCAAGTCATTCAAAAGCATATTGTTTAGTCTCCAATAAATTTGGGGTCTTTCAGCTTTCTTTTTGCTGTTGCTATCTGATGTTAAGCCATTGTGGTCAGAGAAGATGCTTGGTATGATTTCAGTCTTTGCAAATTTCTTGAGAGATGTTTTGTGTCCCCACATATGATCTGTCCTTGAGAATGTTCCATGCACCCTTGAGAGGAAAGTCAAATCTGTATTTGTTGGTTAAAGTTTTTAGTATATGTGTATTAGACCTAACTGTTCCAAATGGCCACCTAAAGGTACTGGTTCATCTATCCATTGTTGTAAGTGGTGTATTAAAGACTGCCACTCTTACTGTGTCGCTGTCAATGTCTCTTGTCAGTTCTAAGAAGACTTGCTTAATATATTTTGCTTCTTCATTTGGTGTGTATGTTAATAAGCATTATATCTTTTTGCTGGATTTGTCTCTTAATCATTTTGTAAAGTCCACTCTGTCTTTTATTATGCTTCTTAGTTGGAAGTGTGATTTTTTTTCACTTTTTTATTGTGGTAATTATTCTACACATTAAAATAGCTTCCTCTGTATAGATTACCCATTCTTTAGATGTATTTCAGTACACCATGCTCTCCACCAAAATCACCAAGTGTTCTTCACCATTATCCAGTGAGTGACACCACCATTTGCCTCACCCCACCCTATTCTCTATTTATAACCTCAGTTCTGTTGCAAATGTTCAAGGGTTGGTTTTGTTTCATCTGTTCCTTTGTTTTGACTCTTCAAATTCCACCTGTGAGTGAGGTCATCTAGTATTTTCTTTTTTAAAAAAAGGAAAGGTGCAGACAGGAATGAAGGCCAGTAGGCAAACAGGAAGGAAGTAAAACGAGGGGGAAGAGCTTTTTTTTTTCAATTAGTTCACATTTGTTGTTCACCCTGGCCCCCCGGGTCTTGAACCCTGACCTTGGGATGTATGTGGGACTGCTCTGAGGTGTACTAGACTGCTAGGCCACCAGGGCGTACCCATCCATCTTTCTTCTTTTGACATTTCATTTAGCATAATCCCATCTAGTTCCATCCATGCTAATTCAAATGACAGGATTTCATCTTTTCTAAGAGCTATGTAGTATTCCATTGTATATATGTACCACATCTTCTTTATCCATTCATCTGATGTTGGGCACTTAGGTCATTTCCAGTTCTTAGCTATTGTGAATAGGGCTGAAATAAACATGGGGATACATACATCTCTGCTGATGGTTGCTTTTATAACTTTTGGGTAGATGCCCGTAAGTGGAATGATGGGATCATATGGGATTTCCTTCTTCAGTTTTTTGAGGAATCTCCAAACTGTTTTCCATAAGGGTTGCACCAATTTGCACTCCCACCAACAGTGCAAAAGTGTTCCCTTTTCTCTATATCCTTGACAGTATTTGTTGTTTCCAGACTTTAGGATGATAGCTAGTCTTTCAGGTGTAAGATGACATCTCATTCTTTTAATTTTCATTTCCCTGATAGCCAGGGAGTAGGAACATATTTTCTTGAGCCTTTGGGCCATCTGTATATCCTCTTCAGAAAAGTGTTTCTCCTATTCCTCCTTCCATTTTTTTGACTGGATTGCCTGTTTTTCTCTTACTGGGTTTTATGAGTTCTTCATGTATTTTAGATTTTAAGCCTTTGTCAGAAATATGAAATGCAAATATCTTCTCCCATTTAGTGGGTTTTCTTTTGGTTTTGGTGATGTTTTCTTTTGCTGTGAAGAAGCTCCTTAATTTGTTGTAGTCCGGTTGTTTACTTCTGTTTTAGTTTTTGTTGATGGTGAGTTGAGTCTCCAAAGGCCTCTCTATGATTAACATCATGAAAAGTCTTTCCTATGTTGTCTTTTAACAGTTTTATGGTTTCTGGTCTTATGTCCAAGTCTCTAGTCAATTTTGAGTTAATTTTTGTAAATGGTGTTAGAGAGTGATCTAGCTTCATTATTTTGCACGTGGATGTCCAGTTTTCCCAACACACCTTGGTGAAGAGAATTTCCTTTCTCTGTGGTATGCTTTTGGCTCCTTTGTCATAGATTAACTGGCTATATGTAAATGGGTCAGTTTCTGATGATTCAGTTCTATTCCATTGATCTGTGCCTCTGTTATTATTCCAGTACCATACCGTTTTGATCACTATTGCTTTATAATATAATTCAGTGTCTGAGCGTGTAATCCTTCCAGATTCATTCTTTTTTCTAATGATTGCTTTGGCTATTTGGAGTCTTTTGTTGTTCCATACAAATTTTAAGATTTTTTTGTTCTATTTCCTGGAAATGAGCTCATGGGATTTTAATGAAGATTGCATTAAACCTGTATATTGCTTTGGGTAAGATGGTCATTTTAATGATACTGATTCTTCCCATCCATGAGCAGTGAATGTCTTTCCATTTCTTTTTGTCCTCTATTTCTTTTCAGAAGGACTTGTAATTTTCATTTTACAGGTCTTTTACTTGCTTTGTTAGATACATGCCCAGGTATTTTATTTGTTTAACTTCTATTTTAAATAGTGTGATTTTTGTGATTTTGTTTTCTTCTAGCATGTTGTTTGCTTATAAAAGCGCAACAGATTTTTGTGCATTTATTTTGTAGCCTGCCACTTTACTCTGTTCATTGATGAGTTCTAGAAGGTTTTTGACAGTTTTGGGGATTTTCAATATATATAATCATGTCATCTACAAATAATGAGAGTTTTACTTCCTCCTTTCCAATTTGGATTCCTTTTATTTCCTTTTCTTGCCTAATTACTCTGGCTAAGACATCCAATACAGTGTTAAATAGAAGTGGTGAGAGTGGAAAACCTTCCCTTGTTCCTGAACGAAGAGGAAATGCTTTCAGTTTTTCACCATTGACTATGATATCGGCTGTGTTTTTTTTTGTTGTTGTTTATTTGTTTTTTGTATATGGCCTTTATTATGTTGAGGTGTGTAACATCTGTTCCCATTTCATGGAGGGTTTTTATCATAAATGGGTGTTGGATCTTGTCAAAAGCTTTCTATGCATCTATTGATATGATCTTGTGTTTTTTCTCCTTGCCTATGTTGATATGGTCTATTATATTAATAGATTTGCATATGTTTAACCATTCTTGCATCCCTGTGATTAATCCTGCTTGTTCATGATGGATGATCTTTTTAATGCATTGTTGGATTTGGTTTGCTAGTAGTTTTTTGAGAATTTTTGCATCTATGTTCATTAGAGATACTGATATGTTATTTTCTTTCTTGGTGACATCCGGTCAGCTTTTGGTATCATTGTAATGTTAGCCTCATAAAAAATATTTGGGAGAGTTCCCTGTTCTTTAATCTTTTGGAAGAGCTTGAGAAGAATAGGTGTTAATTCTCCTAAGTTTTGGTGAAACTTATTAGAGAAGCCATCTGGTCCTGAACTTTTATTTCGGGGCGGGCTTTGGTTACTTCTTTAGTTTCGTTGCTTGTGATTGTTCTTTGTAGGTTTTCCAGTTCTTCCGGTTTCAGTCTTGGTAGACTATACTTTACTAAAAATCTGTCCATGTCATCAAGGTTGTCCATTTTGTTGGCATAGAGTGGTTCATAGTAGTCCCTTATGATCTTTTGAATTTCTGTGGTATCTGTTGTAACTTCTCCCCTTTCACTCTAATTCTAGTTATGAGTTTTCTCTCTTTTTTCCTTTGTTGTTTGTCAATTTTTTTTTTTTTCAAAGAACTGACTTTTGGTTTCATTGATCATCTGGATTGTCTTTTTGTTTTCTATTTCATCTTGAATTTTCATTACTTCCTTTCTTGTGTTGATTTTTGGCTTTAATTGTTCTTCTTTCTCTAGTTGTTTTAAATGTAGAGTTAAGTTGTTTATTTGCAGTTTTTCTTGTTTCTTGATATAGGCCTGAATTACGATGAATTTTTCTCTTAGTACTGCATTTGCTGCATCCCATAGATTCTGGTAGCTCATGTCTTAATTTTCATTTGTCTCTAAGTAATTTTTTAAGTTCCTCTTTGATTTCCTCCTTCACCCAAGAGTCTCTCAGGAATATATTGTTAAGTCTCCAATTAGTTTGGAGCCTTTCAGCATTCTTTTTTTGTGGTTGATTTCCAGTTTTAAGCCCTTGTAGTCAGAGAAGATGCTTGATATGATTTCAGTCTTTGCAAATTTGGTGAGAGGTATTTTGTGTCCCAGGCATAAGATCTATCTTTGAGAATGTTCCATGCACACTTGACAAGAAAGTGAAATTTGTATTCGTTGGGTGAAGTGCTCAGTATATGTCCGTTAGACCTGTCTCTTCCAGATAGTCTTTTAAAGCAGCTGTTTCCCTGTTAATTTTCTGCCTGGTTGATATGTCCATTGTTGTAAGTGGGATGTTGAATTCCCTCACTCTTATTGTGTTGCTGTCAGTGTCTCTCATCAGATCTAGTAATAACTTGGTTAATGCATTTTGATACTCCTTCATTTGGTGCATATATGTTAAAAAGCATTTTGTCTTCCTGCTGGATTTATCTTTGAGTCATTATATAATGTCCATCTGTCTTTTGTTAATGCATTTTAGATAGAAGTCTGTTTTATCCATTATGAGTGTATCTGGTCCTGTGTTTTTATGGTTGCCATTTGACTGTAGGATTGTCTTCCAGCCACTGACTTTGAACCTTTGTCTTTTGAAAGAAGGTGGTTTCCTGAATGCAGCAGAAGGTTGGATTATGCTTTTTAATCCATCAGCCACTCGGCCACTCATTTGACTGGTGAGTTTGGTCCATTACTATTTAGGGTCATTATTGACATATAGCTGCTTCGTATCATTTTATAATTTGTCTTCTGTATGTTGCTCCAGATGATGCCTTTGTTCTCTTTCTCTTCTTAGGTTGATGGGTACAGTTATATTTTGATTGATTTCCCCTTTTGTTTTCTCCTTTACTTTTTCCCTGAGGGTGTATTTTGAGGTTACCCTGAGGTTAGCATTCACAGTTCTATGTTTACTTCCTTTTTTTTTTCAAAAGCATGTTAGTCTTCCACTCATTCTAACTATCTACATTTTTGTTCTCTTATCTTTCTTCCCACTTTTAATATTTTCTGACTTTTTCTGTGGGATTTCTTTACACTTTATAGAGCATCCTTAAATATTTTTGCAAAACTGGTTTTGCTTTTAACTTTTAACTTTTGCTGATTAGAAGATCTTTTTATCATTCATTCAGTTCTGGATGATAATTTTACCAGATATTATATTGTAGGTTGAAAATCCTTTTCTTTCAGCACTTTGAATATATCATGCCATTCCCTTATGGCCTGTAGAGTTTCAGTTGAGAAATCTGTTGACAGTCTTAAGGGGGCTCCTCTATATGTGACATGTTTTTCTCTAGGTGCTTTTAAGATTCTTTACCTTGTATTTTTGACATTTTGATGACACTGTAGCTAGGTGTATTTCTCTTTGGGTTTCTTTTATTAGGAACTCCCTGAACTTCCTTGATATGGAGGCTTGCTTCATTCTTCAGATTGGTGAAGTTCTTATCTATTATTTCTTCAATTATGGTTTCTGCACCCTTTTTTCTCTCTTCTTCCGGGACCCCTAAGATGTGAGTGTTGTTCCTTTTGATGTTATCCCAAATGTCTCAAATGTTATTTTGTTTCTTTTCTTTTCTTTATCTCTTTGCTGATTTGCTTGATTGAGTTCTTGCGCTCTATCTTCCAGATCACTGTTTCTATTGGAATCTTCATCTATCCTATTCTTGAGCCCCTCTGTTGAGTTCTTTAGTTCAGCTATCGCATTCTTTGCTTCTCAGATGTTTTGTTTCATTTCTTCCCTTCTTTCTTGATGTTCTCTTTTACTTCCTCTACTCTTCTGGATTCCCATGAGTATGTTAATCACTGTTACCCCTAAATTTATCTTCAGGTAATTTGCATAATCTGCTGTATTCAGATTTTTCCCTGGGTTTTTTATTGGATCCATCATTTCATGTATATTCGTCTATGCATTTGCTCTATTTGGCATTCTGTTTATATTTCTGAGGGTTCGGTTTCCCTATAGTAATGGTGGTGTGTAGGGCGATCACCTTATT
Source organism: Solenodon paradoxus (assembly GCA_004363575.1). Taxonomy (NCBI): domain Eukaryota; kingdom Metazoa; phylum Chordata; class Mammalia; order Eulipotyphla; family Solenodontidae; genus Solenodon; species Solenodon paradoxus. The sequence goes on from RJWH01000529.1 coordinate 555,431, forward strand.
GATTAGCCAGAATTGGCAATCAGTCTGCAGTTCTGCCTCTAACCACAGGGTTGCGCTAGCGGGTAGTGTTGAGGTTTGGTTCCATAAAGGAAACTACCTTCCTATAGTCTTGAGGGGTGGGATATCCAATCGGCAGACTACGCGATGGGTGGACCCTGAGGCTCTGGCATGAAATAGTTGTGGGAGGGGTTGGAGTTGGGAATTTCTTTGGCTGATTTCTGGTTATAGTGACCCCCAGTTCAGTTTTACCACACAGGCTCCAACTCAGTTCCAGCTGCCTCTCCTTCCAGCCCACACCAAGTTGGTCTTCCCTGGCTCTGTGACTCAGCCGTGCTGGGTATGCTCCCATTGCCTCCGCAACAGGTCTCCAGCCTGTTGTCCTCCAGCTTAATGTCCTCTCTTGGCTCCACCCTGCTACCCCTCCTATGCCGAGTCCCAAATCCATAACTTAGTTGTGCAACACACCAGACACCCTCACCCACCATTAGTCATCAGGATGGCTGTTCCATTTCCAGCTGAAGTGCCAGTTGTTTCTTGGTGCTCATCTCTGGAAAACAGGTGATTTTATTTTTCAGTGTCTACAGAGCAACCCGAAACTGCTTCCTACTAGGCCACCATCCAGAAGTACTGCAAGTCTTTTTTATCTGATATAATTATGGCTGTTTCTGCCTTTTTTTTTTTTTTTTTTTTGGTTGCCATTTGACTGCAGGAGTGTCTTCCAACCACTGACTTTGAACCTATGTTTATCTTTTAAAAGTAGGTATGTTTCCTGAATGCCACAGAAGGTTGGATTATGCTTTTAATCCATTCAGCTACTATGTATCATTTGGCCAGTGAGTTCAATCAATAATATTTATGGTATTTGTTGATATGCAGCTGTTTATTGTTATTTTGTAATTTGTCATCTCTGTGTTGTTGTAGACAGTGTCTTTGATCTTCTCTTTCTCTTCTTAGGTATATTGGGTGTAGTTACATTGTGATTTTTTTGTTATTTTGCTTTTTTCCTGAATATATGTTTTTGGGTTACCCTAAGGTTAACTTTAAGAATTCTCTGTTTAAGTCCTATTTTTATTTGAAAGCAGATTAGTCTTCCACTCATTGTAACCTTACACACTTCTATTCTCTCCTACTCACCACTTTTTATATTTGTTATCTTACCCTTATTAAGTGGAGTTTCTTTATATTTAATAGAGAATTCTTTAGTGTTTTTGTAAAGCTTTTTTGTGATCATGAATGTCTTTAGCTTTTGCTTATCTAAAAAGCTTTTTATCGTTCAGTTGTAAATGATAATCTACAGTATAGAACTCTAGGCTGAGAATCATTTCCTTTTAGCACTTTGAATATACCACAGCAGTCCCTTCTGGCTTGTAGAGTTTCATTTGAGAAATCTGCTGACAGTCTTATAGGGACTCTTATACGTGATTCGTTTTTTCTCTAGCTGAATTTGAGTCTTTCTTCATCATGTACTTTTGATTTGGATGACAATGTATCTAGGTGTATGTCTGCAGATTTCTTGTTTGAAACTCTGAATTTCTTTATTCTGGAGTCTTGTTTCATTCCTCAGGTTAGGAAAGTTCTTAGCTATTATTTCTTGAAATGCAATTTCTTCCCCCTTTTCTCTCTCCTCTCCTGGGAACCCTATAATGCAGTTGTTGTCCCTTTTGATGTTATCTCACAGTTTGTGATTGCTTACTTCATTTATTTTTCATTCTTCTTTCTCTTTCTTTGTGTGCTTGAGTACCTACCTCTGCCCTATCTTCTAGCTCACAGATTCTATTGGAGACTTCGTCCATTCTGTGCTTGAGTCTCTCTGTTGAGTTCTTTAGTTTGGCTATTATGCTTTTTATTTCTTTTGTATCTTTCTTCATTTCTTCTTTCTCCTTGATGTTTTTTTTTTCTTCCTCTATTTTCTTGATTTCTCTGAGTGTGTGTTCCCTTGGAGTTTTAATTGGATCCATCATTTCACATGTATTTCTCTGTGTCTTTGCTGTATCTGGCATTCTGTATATGTTTCTGTGGGATTGTTTCCGTGCAGTGATGGCATTTATGAAGGGTTTTGGCACCAATTAAGCCTGGATCTTGGTTTGAACACTGGGAACTTTTGAGTTTTGTGGCATTACCACTAGTTAGCTTTTTTGAAGTTCTTAGGTATACCATTCGTCAGGGTCCAAATGTTCAGCCTGTGGGGTTGGAGTTTTTCTGGGCAGAATCCCAGGTCCAAATGGCAATTATTACCTCGTCATTGCCTCACAGTCAGCAATCAGGCTGCTGTTCTGCCTTCACTAACTGGGTGGTTTTAGTGTGTAGCACTGAAGGTTCCTCCTCTGCTGGAGACTCTCTTCTTCCTTTAAGCTTGGGATTGGGACTTCTGGTGGACAGGTCTGTGGCTCTGGAGCAACATGGTGGGAGGGGTTGGGGGGTGAGGAATTTCCCTAACTGCCTTCTGGTTATGGTGGCACCCTGTGTAATTTCCCCTAGGGGCTTCCACTTAGACCACTGCATGCTGGTCCTCATTCTGCCCTACACTAAGACCCTCTCCCCTGACTCTGTGTTCCAGTCCCATTGAGCAGGCACTCTGCTGCCTTTAGAGCAACTCCTGGGTCTCCTGGTTCTTCCTAAGGCTCTACTGTCTCTTCCCTGACCCAAATTCTGAATCTGCAGAATATCTCTGAACCTAGATGTTTCACCCACCTTTTGTGGTCATGGTTGCTGCTTCTGCCTGTAACCTCTGAACCCACTTTTCCTAGTGTTTATGTCTGAAAAATATGTATATTTGTTACTCTGTGGGGAGGAGGTGGGGACTTTCTCCTACCAGATAGCCATCTTGACCCAAAACTCCAGTTTGTATTTTTGTAGGATATAAGGTAATTTGCTTGGTCGTAGAATGTTTATTTCAACTTGATAGCACTGTATGGCTTGTCAAATATTGAGGAGCATTTTTTAAAATTCATGAGAATAAATTTATCGTTATCTTTTCTATTTCACTTTTACAAGGGCTAGATATGGCAGAATGTAATGATTTGACAGTTAAATGTTAGATGTTCTTCAGATTTTATTATATGCTTAAATTATTTTATAGTAGACTTTACTGGCCTGTTCACCGTCAGCTACAGTTTGCATTGTTAGTGGCTAGCAGTCCTAGTGGAGCTGGCTCTCACCAAGCCTCCTGTCAGGCAGCACTGGCAACAGTGCTGTTAACAGTATTGCTTCTAAGAGTTGAAATAAAGACCGTAATTCCAATGGGAAGGTTTGTCAGCCATTCTCTTTATTAATGGAATCACCTTTATGCTACAGATAATACCTTAAATACTCTAACAACATCTTAATGTCTTAAAAAATGTTATTGATACTTTTATGAGAAATCCTTTGATGTCACAAGAATATTTTTCTCCTTCAAATGCAGTTGTTGCAGATTTTCAGCAAGTGTTAGGAAAGTATTGGTATGTACCTTCTGATTATATCCTGAACACTGTCAGTATTGTAGCTGACATCTTCACTGAGAAGTATAAAATAAGAGCTATAAACATGAATAAGAACTAGAACTGTCTCTAACAAAATTATAAGGTAAATAAATATATTAGGTGAATAAAGCGAGATACAGTAAAAAAATTTAAGAAAAAAAGAAGACTGCTTAGGTCTCCTGAAAACTTTCTTTTACCCCCTCCTCCCTCTCCCCCTCTCCCCAGGTTTCCAGGTAACTTTTCTTGACCTCTAGTCACGTTTGTTAGCAGCTTCATATGTAGTTCAACCTAATAGTGAATGTTGGTCTCCTCATGGCCTGTGGGTTCTGGAAGGTTTCACTATCTTATGTATCTTACTAATTTCAGAGTCTAGCACAGTGGCTTGTAGGTGGTATGTGTTCAAAACTTGTGAAATTAATTTATGAAATTTCTTGCACAGAGAACTTCTCAAATTTATTTACTGCATGACTATGTTTACCACATTAACCTGCTATTTCAGATGACTTTGGGATAGTTCTGAAACTTTGGCATAAACACTAGCATATTATTACAGCAAACTTTGTGGAGAGAGAAAACATACTGGATAGAGAAAGACAGCACCAGAAAATTTACGTGATGAATAGATATAAGCACTCTAAATTATCTGCTTGAGTATGAGAAATGTCTCAGGCTTCCTTCTTATCCTCTTTTTCATGTATGAAATAGCCCAGTTTTCCTGGAACTTTACTTCACCTTGTTTATTTAATCATAGTAATGATCTCAGTCTAATAATCTAATAATCTCTGGTTCCCTTTACTAGAATGTGAGCTGGGGCAGTATTTTCTCTGCCTTTGTATCCAGTGTCCCTAAAACCTGGCATATAGTGGATACTCGATAGTTATTTGTTGAAAGAAAGTTTGTGCTGCTCCAGCTAGATTCTTCATTTATTACCTTAATTTTCACAGTTCATATTGAGACATATCCATCACATTAACAGTATAATATGCCAGTGTATAGATGATCTTTGTGATGGGAAAAGATGTTGGAGCAACAAGCAAGAAGGGTATATTTAGCAAATGAAGATTTGTTATAAAACCTCTATGTTTTTCTGATGCCCAATGGTTGAATGTGTTTTCCCTGATTGTATATCCTTAATTTTACTATTTACCTTCCTAAGAGCAGTCAATGTATAATCACTTCTTAAATATTCAATTAATTTTTATTGTGGTTAAATATACCAAATTAAATTTATCATTTTAACCGTTTTTATGTGTATGGTTCAATGGTATTGGTTCGTGTTACTGTGCAAACATCACCTCCGTCCATTTCCAGAACTCCTCTGGTCCCCAACTGAAACTGTTCACATCGAACACTAACTCCTCAGGCCTCCCTTAATCTTGACCAAAAGGTTCAATTTTCCATTGATAAATAGCTGAATCCATTAGAGAGAATACTCTTTTTTGTGTATCTTCCCACAAATACAAGAGAATTACAAGAGTAATGTGTGTGTTTAAACAAAATAGATGTATGAGCCGTGAAAAGTGAAAGTGGTCTCCATGCTCTAGAGCTAACCAATTGTAAGTTTGGTGTGTAGTTTTTCCAAAGTGGGAAAGATATGACAAAAGTCCTGTTTCTCAGAGAAACAAGTAAAGATGACCTCTTTAGTATCACTGAAAAGCAACTGATCTCTCAAGGAACTGAGAGGGAGGGGTGCCACGGCCATTACCTCATTCTTCCTCAAGATCAACATCTGACCTAGTGCCTTTGATTGCTTTGAGGAAGAAAGTGTTAAAGTGGGTTAACCGTTTTTACCTTTTGATCTTGGATACAATTAATATAAATTCAAGGTTGAAAGGACTATGGTTAGATGTTCTTTCAAAAGTAAGATTTCCTTTTGACTTAATTCACTCCTAATTGTTTTTGTTTTTTTCTGCAGTAGTCCTTTTCTGTCTCAAGAGGTAACTTCCTTTACCTAATATCCCAGGGTCAGAGTTTCTCCAGCAAGTCCCTGAGGTAGTACTCAGCATGGAGAGCTTGAATTGTCCCTGCCATGGTTGGAGATCCTGAAGTGCACCTGTGAGGACCAGTCACTGAATATGTTGTTTTCTGTCCTATAGCTCTTGGCTGGAATGGGACTTTCTTATAGTCATGGCACTGTCAGTTGGCATGTTTTGTTGTTGTTGGGTTTTTTTTTTTAAATGCTTCCACTGAACTATGATGTTTATTTTTTTGCACTTTGTTTATTTTGTTGGATATACTGTAGGTAGGTAATCACTACTTATTTCATCCTTCCATGTTAAAATGAAATATGAGTTTTGAACAACTCAGTTTTGTGGTTCAGAGTACAGGGTTTATTTATCATTAACTATTGTTTGGAAAGGCTTTGAAAAGATTTATTAACCTAAAAGCCTTGCTTTGCATGAGTATAAATTGAGCCTAGTATACTCGACTCACAAGTTAACAGAAGTTCAGATGAGGTGACCTCTTGTTCTGCAGCCTGTTACACTCTGAAGCTGGAACATCCAAGATGAGGTAGGTTCAGTACAAGAGAAGGCCAGATATCATCCCTGCTTTTGAGTAGTTCATGTCTGCAATGAAGGAAAACACAATAGAATGACAAATTATACTAGCAGTATGAATAGTTATATTTGTGCTCTTTCCAAAGGAAAGTGGTCATTTTTAACAAAAGGTCCTTGGTCTTTGTTATCGTAAATCTATGCAAGGTCACACAAGGCAGCAGGTGCTAAAGGGTCAAGTCAATAACAGTAGAGTTTTATTTGAGCAGAGAATGTTTAGAAATTCAGATACCCTGTAAGTATATTAGGACAGGAGAATTTTTTTTAAAGAGGAGAAGCAGGCAAGAATGAAGGCAAGCAGAGAAGCAGGAAGAGAGAGGAGGAGAAGTGTTTATTTAGTTGTTCATGTTGGTTATCCCCCCACTTCCCCAGCCACAAGCCCAGGTCCTTAGGCTTTATGTAGACTGCACCATCCACAGCCATAGACTTAACACCTGAGCTACTAGGTCATGTCCAGAAGAATTTTATAGAAATAAACATGACTCTTTTATAGGGGTGATATAAATTTTTTGAGTGTGTTTTCCCAGGGGTTTTCATTGAAACCTTATCTGTTTATACAAGTAAAAGCATATGTTTTTTGGAAGATGTGCCAATCCTGTTGACTTTTTGTTAAATTTGGACTCACCTAGAAGTATTCAGACTGACTTAGAAATGCATTTAAATCAGATTCAAACAGACATTATGGTATCTAGTGAATAATGTCAAGGGAAAACTCTGGGCTAGTTCTTTGTGATTGCTTGCTGTTTAGAGAAATCAGTTTTTGTGTTTTCTCCTAGCTGAACTCTTCCTGTCTGTTTACTCATGGCACCCTTCTTAGCTCCATGTTATTACCCTTCTTATGCATCCTCATCAGCCCTGTTACTGTGAACTCCTTGAGAGTCGACTCACAGTCAGTCCATTGATGTGTTAGCTGTACTTATCAAAGCATTGACAAACAAGTCAACATTTGCCTCAAATATTCACTTAATGTTAACTTTCTTCTAGTCTTTTTTAACTTTTCCTCTTCTGTTAGACTTTTCTAAATAATAGGCGAGATTTAATCTATTCCAGAAAGGGAAATTTTACTTTGTTTCTTTTCTCTTTAGCTCCAAAACTTGGGTATTAACCCAGCCAACATTGGATTCAACACACTGACCATGGAATCTGACAAGTTTATATGTGTCCGAGAGAAAGTTGGTGAGCAGGCACAGGTAGTGATTATTGACCTGAGTGACCCAATGGCACCGATCAGACGGCCTATCTCTGCAGAAAGTGCCATCATGAATCCAGCTTCTAAGGTGATAGCTCTGAAAGGTAAACTTGAAAATATTTTTTAAATTGGTTACTTAATTTTCTGTTTGTTTTTAATTCCTTTGGCCCTGGGTCTCAAGTGCAGACCTTTTGACTTTACATGGCCTGCCCCTTACCTGCTGAGCCACAGGGGTGCACCCTAAGAGGTTTTTATGAAGGAATTTCACTTTATCTGCTTTGCTACCTTAAATATTGGACACATGTCAGTAAACACATCAAAGTGTAATCAATAATATTACACTTAATTCCAAAAGTTTTTAGCAAAAGCTGTGTTTTGCATGCCTTAACAAGAGAACCCAAGCACTCACGCTTTTTGTGCCATCTTCCATTGTGCCAAAGACATAAGAGAGTGAATGCATAGGATCCTGTCCTCATATGTGCTGTGTCTGGAAAGGCCATGCAGCGCAAGTTAACAGTAGGGATGTGTAGTGCCCTTGACCTCGTGAGTGATACTCAAGGCATCTTAGCACAAGACAAGCACATTGAATACAATACAGATGTTGATTAGTAGAATTTCACTTCCTTGAACTCAGGGGACTCAGGTGCTTGAAGCCTAGTGACCTTGAGAATTAGAATCTTTCATATTGCTGTGTTTTCAGAAGTAAAAGGATTATGTACCTACTGGAGTTGTAATATTTTACATGAAATGTATTATCACTTCCCTTAAAAAATTAGTACTGTTTCGGACGTAAAATTTGTGAATGTCAAATATTAGCTTTGCCTGTGCTTCTATTTTGTTATAGGAATAGGATCTACTTTATCATTTCAGTAGATAGACCTTACTGATTAAATAGAAATAGCTGAATTTTTTATTCAAAATGATTTTTCTGATACCAACTCATTTTTTTCTTTGCAATCTTGTCAGATTATTTTTTCAGCATGCAGCATAACACAAACATTTTTATTTTAATTGAATAAATTATTAAATCTTGTGACTTCTTAGTGATTCTTTTAGCTTTGTTTCAGTATTTTTTTTCTTTTTTTTAAAGATAAAGGAAGCAGGCAGGAACATTTTTAAATTTATTTAGTTGTTTATTTGGTTGTTCGCCTCAGTCCTAGGTCACAAACCTGGGTCCTAGGGCTTTACATGGACCTATGCCAGAGTCCCTGACCTTCATACCTGAGTCACCAGGATGCACCTGTTGCAGTACTTTTGAGAGACCTTACTGAGTTTGTCACTTGTTCTTTGGAACTCTCAGTGTATCCCAGAAACGACCACATTTAGTCCTTCTGCTCACTAGTGTATTTCTCTTTGACCATGCGGTTTGGATCAGGGGAGGTGGGTACATAGAGAATAGATACTGGAGATGTTGTGTCCTGCCAAAGACTAGGAACACAGCTGAAGTTGAGCAAACTGGGTTTATTGTTTATTTGCAGTATGGAGAATACACACCATTGGTGACTTGGGGTATCTCAGTAAAAGGGCATTAGAAAGGACCTTTTTAGGATTTGATATTTGGTTGGGTGATTTGGAAGATCATTGAAGAAATCAGGGCTATGCTATAGATTAGGTACTGTCAGAAAGTAGTGGTGATTCTGTGATTAGATAGCTCAATAAATCCTGTCTATGAAGGAGGACAGATGAGTTCCAAGATAAAGCTGTACTTGGTAAAGAAGTACAGTTACTTATTTTAACCGAGAGGAGTGTTTGATGGTATTTTGTGGGTTGCACAGTAACCTTGATTTTGTCTCTGAAGCAGTTTTGCTTTATTCCAGTTTATCATGGCTTCATGGGGTTCTTGTCTGATGCTGTGTTCTCTGAGATGATTACATCTAGGCTGACTATATTTCCTTGAGACAAAATCAGGACATTGAATGGCAAAAAACAGGATGGGGTTATGTGCTAGAGACTAAGGAGAGGGGAGGAAGCCAAGCAATTCGAGGAGCAGAGCAGCCAGGCCAGCAACAAGTAAGTGCTATGTGACTCTAGTAAGTGATCACATAGTAACGACATGTAGTCTTGTGGGACTTCATACAAACAGCCAGGGCTGGTGCAAGTAATGTTGGCAACTTAGGCGAAAACCAAATTTGGCACCCTTATAAGCGCCCCCTAAATGCCCTGCCTAAAACACATGCTACTTTAATCATCCCATTGTCAGAAATGCCCAATAATTGGTGTCGTGTCAGAAATGCCCTATAATCCCCATAGTGCCAGAGATAACCCCCATAGTACTTAACTGCGTCTTGACCACGCTGCAGTGTTTTGCTCCATTTGAAGAAACAGGAGCCCATAGGGTGGGGGGAAATCTCTCAAGGCTCCTGTTGCCTCATGGTGGAGGTCGGTGGGCAAGGCAGGAACAGCAGAGGCTGTGGCCCACCGCTGTCAGCATCAGCAAGGGCCATCTTTAACTCAGGGCAAAAGTAGGCTGATCACATGTACTATTTTAAACAGGACAGTACCATTTTTCTCATACCTCTCAATCATTCCTTCATTGTAATATAAATGTAAATTTTGTCCTCTTTCAAATAAAGAATCAGGAGCAGAGCAGCCAGGCCAGCAAGTAAATTTTGTCCTTTTTTAATAAAGGAGCAGTAAAGCAGACAAGCCAGCAACAAGTAAGTACTATGCAGTGCCAGTCAGTAATCACATAGTAACATGGGGCAAAAGGGACAGTTGAGTTACCCTAGGCCCATTCTGGGGCCCCAAAAGTAACTACTCCTTTTGCCCCAAGTTAAAGATGACCCCTGCTGGTGCTGACTGTGATGGGCCAAGGTGCAACTACTGTTCCCACCCCCTGTGAGGATACAGGAGCCACACAGGAAGAGGATTCTCCTCCACCATGTATGTGCCTGTTTCTTCGCAGGGAGCAGAACACTGCAGCATGGTCAAATCGTAAGTTAATACTATGGAGGTAATCTCTGGCACTGTGTGGTTATCTCTGGAACTTTAGGGGTTATTGGGCATTTCTATATTGCATCAATTTTGGGCATTTCCTGAACTGAGATGGTTAAAGCAGCATGTGTTTTAAGCAGGACATTTAGAGCAGGGTTTATAGAGGCACAAATTTGGTTTTCACCTAAGCTGCCAAAATTCCTTGCACTGGACCTAGCTGTTTGTATGAAGTCCCGCCAGGCCACGTGTCTTTATTATTCTATCTTCCATCAGCATCACATAGTACTTAACTTGTTGCTTGCTTTACTCTACTTCTGCTCAGATTACTCCATCTCCTCTCCTTCCCTTAGTCACCAGCCTATAACCTCTCCCATTTTTGCCATCCCAGTGTCCCATTATTATCTCATAGAAATATGGTCAGTCTAGGCAAAAAGAGCAGCTGCTTTGGGGCACCCTCAACAGACTAGGCCCACGTAACTCAACTGTCCCTTTTGCCCCACGTTAAAGACAGCCCTGATTTATTAAAAATTGGACAAAATGACATATTAAAATGACAGGATGGTCAGGAAATATGAAAAAATATACCGTTTCATTTAAAATGGTACATATGGTCAGCCTAATTATGTCCATTAGGAGAGCAATATGGCTTGGTGTATCATGCCAGTTTCCCAGTGACAGAGGCTGCTAATATATTTATTTTTCCTTGTTTCTCAATGTTCATATGCATATGAATTTTTTCAATTCTAACAATGAGATCTGCTTTCTTTTGTATAGGGAAGTGTGAGGCTGTGGAACTAAAGTGATATATAATTTTAAGACTTTATTTTTACTGCAGTCTTGTGGCTTTTCTAGTGCAGATTTTTGGTAAATGGAGAATTTATAGTACGTTTTAAAGATCCTAGACCACAATGAATGAAGTTGTCTTTTAAAAAGGCTGATGGATTAGAGACTTGGATGTAAGACCAGAAACTGTAAATTATTTAGATTTAGAAGAAAACATAGGCCTTTGTTCTTTGGGGATTCAACTCCAGTAGCAAGGGAAACAAAAGCAAAACTAAACAAATGGGACTACATCAAACTAAAATCTTTCTGCCTAGCTAAAGAAATTATCACCCAAAATGAAAAGACATCTTACCAACTAGAAGATATTTGCACATCTTATATCTGACAAGGGCTTAGTATCCAAAATATGTAAAGAACTCATAAAACCCAACAACAGAGAAAAAACAACCCAATCAAAAAATGGGCAGAAGAATTGAATAGACTTTTTTCTAAGGAAGACATACCAGTGCACAACAGGCACATGAAATGATGTTCTTCCTTGCTTGTTATTAGGAAAATATAAATCAAAGTAACAGTGAGATGTCACCTTACACCTGTGAGATTGGGTATTATCCAGCTGTCTGGAAACAACATATTGGTGATGTTACAGAGAAAAGGGAGTCCTTTTATACTGTAGATGAGAATGTAAGTTGGTGCAACCTTTTTGGAAAGCAGTATGGAAAGTTCTCCAAAAAAATTGAGCATGGAAATCCAATGTTATCCCATCATCCCATTTCTGGTTATTGACCCCAAAATACAAAAACACTAAAAATAAAGCAAATGGATGCAACAAAAAACAACCCTTGGACATTGACAATAGAACCAAGGTTACCAACAGGGAAAGCAGTGGAGGTGGGAGCAAGAGTTAGTAGGATCCAGTAAATGGTGGTGAGACTTGATTATTTGGTGGTGGGCACAGTGTGTTGTCATATATTTGACGAATGAGGAACCTATATATATTACCTAATATTTTCTAGATCAAAGTTACCTCAATAATTTGTTTTTAAAGGAAAGGTACAGACAGTAATCAAGGTAAGTAGGCAGGCAGGAAGAGAGAAGAGGAATAAGAATTATTTGTTTAGTTGTTCATCTTGTTCATTGCCGCCTCCAGAGTTAAAGACAACTGCCTGAGCCACCAGGGAATACCAACAAATATTGAAAGTAAATCAATGAATTTCTATAAACTATTTTTAAAAGACTTTAAAAAATATTTAAACAGTGATTGAATTATGGAGTTAATTGAATTACACTTATACTTGTTCACACACCTTAACTGTTCTGTAGGTGCAAGTTTGCAGTCATGTTTACACTTTTCTTGGGTAAATAGCTAGGAGTAGAATTACTAGATCACATGGTAAAATGCTTAACTTTTTAAGAAACCACCAAACTATTTTTTCAAAGAGACAGCACCATTTTATATTCCCACCAGCAATGTATGAACATCTCTTTTTATTATAGCAATGCCAGAGATTGTATCTTAGTATTTCGTTGTGGTTTCAATTTGCATTTCTCTTGCACCCTGGCAGAGTAGCGATTGGGTCAATTGCTTCCAAAAGCCACATACCCCTGGGTTCGAGTTCCAGGTCTGGGGGGAAGGAATGAGTATGAACAACTTATTGAAAAATAAAGTGATTCTTTCAAAGAACAATTGCATTTCTCTAATGCCTAAGGATGTTAAGTATCTTTTATTTTCACATGATTACTAGCAATTAATATATCTTTTTGGAGAATTGTCTTTTTAAATCTTTTGCCTATTTCTTAACTCACTTATTTATCATATTATTTTCTTAACTCACTTATTTATCATATTATTTAATTGAAAGTTCTTTATAATTCTGGATATAAATTATTTGACTTATGTATTTTTTCTGCCAGTCTGTGGCCTGTGTTTTTGTTTTCCTAATGAAAGCTTTTGAAGGGCAAAATTTTTAAATTTTGATAAAGTCCAAAATTAATTTTTTCTTTAGTGACCATATGTTTGGAGTCCTGTCTAAGAACACTCAGCCTAACCCAAGGTCATGTTTATTTTTTATTTTTTTCTTCTAATAGTTTTATATTTTTAACTCTTACATTTAGGTGCTAGATCTTTTTAAGTTAGTTTTTGCGTGGTGATATGAGGTAGAAATGTAAGATTGTTTTTTCTTTCCTTTTTTTGGAGGGGAGGAGAGAGGGTACATACAGATATTCAGTTATCTCAGCACCATTTGTTGAAAAGACTCTTCTTCCCCCATTGAATTTTCTTGATACCTTTAGTGAAAGCTAGTTACCATAAAGATTTATTTCTGAATTCTGTTACATTACTCTACATGCCTAGCCTTCTGCCAATTAATTACTTACTATGAAATCAGATGGTGTTGGAATTTCAACTTTGTAACAAAATAGTTCTCGAAACTATATGAAACTCAGTCCCGGGACATTCTACATATATTTAGGGTTAATGTGTCAATTTCTACAAATAGCCTACTAGGATTTTGATAAAAATTATATTGAAGTTATCAATTTGATAAGAATTACCATCTGACAATATTGAGTCTTCTAGTCATTTAACACAGAATGTCTTTCCTCTCATTTAGAGCTTCTTTAATTTCTTTCAGTGATTTTTTTTTAGCATTTTCAATATACTGATCCTAAGTTTATTTTGTTAAATTTATTCCTAGGTTTTTAATTATTTTTGTTTTATGTAAATAATTATTTTATTAATATTTTCACTTTCAGATTGTTTGTTCCTAGTATACAGAAACATAATTGATTTTTGTATACAGGCATTCCTTGTTTTATTGCACTTCACAATAGTATTTTTTACAAATTGAAGGTTTGTGACAATCTGCATTGAGCACAACCACAGATGCTGTTTTTCTAACATGCGTTCACTTCATGTCACATTTCAGTAATTCTCATATTTCAGACTTTTTCATTATATGTGCTATAATCTGTGATCATTGATCTTTGACGTTACTATTGTAATTGCTTTGGGGCTCCATGAACCACACTAATGTAAGATGACATAGTAAATGCCCTTAAAATAAAAAGTGTTCTGACATCTCCACTGACCTCTCCCCCATCTCCCTCCCTTTAGGTCTCCCTGTTCCTCAAGACACAGCAGTATTGAAATTAGGCCAATTAATTACCCATGTCCTCCAGGTGTCCAAGTGAAAGGAAACATCATATATCTCTCACTTTAAATCACAAGCTAGAACTGATGAAACTTAATGAGAAAAGTATGTTAAAAGCTCAGACAGTCCTAAAGCTTGGCATCTTGTGCCAAATAGTTAATCAAGCTGTGAATGCAAAGAAAATGTTCTTGAAGGACATGAAGAACCCTACTCCAGTGAACATAGAAATTATAAGAAAACGAAACAGCCTTATTGTTGATACGGAGAAAGTTTTAGTGTTTTCATAGATCAGACTAGCCACAGCATTCATTGAGCCAGAGCCTAATCCAGAGAAAGACCCTAAGTCTCCTTATTCTATGAAGGCTGAGAGAGGTGAGGAAGCTGAAGAAGAAAAATTTGAAACTTGCAGAGGTTGGTTCATGTTTAAGGAAAGAAGACATCTCTGTAACTTAAAAGTTCAGAGTGAAACAAGCGCTGATGTAGAAGCCATATCAAGTTATCCAAAAGATCCAGCTAAGTAGTAATTGATGAAGGTAATTATATTAAACAGATTCTCAATGTAGGCTAAACAGATTCATATTGGAAGACAGTGCCATCCAAGAGTTTCATAGTTAGAGAGAAGTCATTACCTGGCTTCAAAGCTTTAAAACTCATGCTAATTTTCTTGTTAGGAGCTGATGCAGGTGGTATATTTCATTTGAAATCAGTGCTCATTTACCATTCTGAAAATCCTAGAGTCAAGAAGAATGATGCTAAATCTACTCTGCAAATGCTCTATAAGTGAAACAACAGTCTGGATGGCAGCACTTCTGTTTACAGCTTGATATACTGAATATTTTAAGCCCACTATTGAGATCTATTTCTCAGTCTTTTAAATATAGTACTAGTCATTGACAATGTACTTAGTCACCAAAGAATGCTGATGGAAATGAACAAGGAAATGAATTTTTTTTCATACCTGCAAACAGTGTCTGTATTCTGCTGCCTATGAATCAAGGAGTAATTTTGACTTTTAAGTCTTATTAAGAATACATTTATAAGGCTGTAGCTATTATTGATAGTGAAACTCTGATGGACATGGGCAAAGTCAGTTGGAGACCTTTGGGAAAGTGTTCGGCATTCTAGATGTCATTAAAAATATTAATGATCTGGCATGCCCTAGTAGAGTAGTGATTAAGTCCACTGCCTCTGGCCAGCGCAGTCCACACACATCCCAAGGAGCAGGATGTATGACCTGGGACTTGGGGAAACAACAACAATGAATGACTAAGCAAAATAAAATGCTTCTTCCTCCTCTCTCTGCCTGCCTGCCTGCCTACTCACCTTCATTACTGCCTGTACCTTTCCTTTAAAACCAATAAACAAAAAATGTAAATTATTCCTAAGAAGAAGTCAAAATATCAATATGAATAGAAGTTTGGAATGAATTGATTCTAACACTCATGGATTGCTTTGAGGGTTTTAAGACTTCAATAGAGGAAGGAACTGCACATGTGGAAATTAGAAATAGCAAGAGAACTGAATTTAGAGGTGGAGCTTGAATGCACACCTTAAACCTATATAATGTTATGGTGCAAGGATCACTGAATAAAAATAACTTTGAAATGTACTGGTGATGTTAAACTTAATTGTATTATACATCAATGTTGATTTAAAATGATACATACCTTAAACTTCTATGTTATTATTCATTGTTCCTTCAATAAAATTAATTAGGAAAAAATAGAGCCTGAAAATGTGACTGAATTGCTGCAGTCTCTGAATATAACTTGAACAATGAATTACTTCTATGGATAAGCAAGGTGGTTTCCTGAGGTGGGATAAATTCTTGGTAATGATACTGCAAAAGTTGTTAAAAATGACAAAGGATTTAGACTATTACATAAATCTAAATGATAAAGCAACAGCAGGATTTGAGGGAGTTGACTCTAGTTCTGAAAGACATTCTACTGTGGGTAAAATATATGAAACTGCATCACATGCTGTAGAAAAATCTTTGATGAAAGGAAGGATTGATGTGCTAAATTTCATTGTTGTCTTATTTTAAGAAATTGCCACTACCATCACAGTCTCTTCTTTACCTCTTTTTCTAGTTTCTTAGGCTTATTATTTTAGATCTTCCTTTCTGATCTTTTAAAATTGATTTTATTGAAGGAATATTTCATTTTAACATTAACTTGTTTTGAGGTATGCATAATAGCAAATTTATATCTGTATATGGCACAGTAGGTTTACTACTATTTCTTTTTTCCCCTTCATTTTACAATGAATTCCCTTTATCCTGTTTCCTCCCCCACCCCCAACTCTTCTGTACCCTTTGATTTTCCTTTTTTCCCCCACCACTAAAAGTCTATTATTGTTTGGATTAGTTCTCTCTCTCTCTCTCTTTTAAATCTAGTATTTTTTAATTTATGGCATTCATTTGATTTCTATCTCTGTATACATCATATGAGTGCTATCATATGATTTCTTTCTCCTTCTGACTTATCTCGCTAACCATAATTCTCTCCAAGTCCATCCATGTTGCTGCAAATAACAGAATTTCTTCCTTTTTGATGGTCACATCCACTTGTGTGTATATACATATATATACATATATGTGTGTGTGTGTGTATATATATATATATCGCATCTTCTTTATCCATTTATTGATGGGCATTTAGGTAGTTTACAGCTCTTGACTATTATGAATAATGCTGCAATGAACATGGGGGTGCATATATCTCTGTGAATAAGTGTTGTTTTGTTTTTAGGGTAAATACCCAGTAGGGGAATAACTGCATTATATGAAATTTCCATTCTTAATTCTTTGAGGAATCTCTATACTGCTTCCCTGAATGGTTGCACCATTTTACACTCCCACCACCAGTGAATTAGAATTCCCTTTTTTCCACATCCTTTCCAGCACTTGTTTCCCTTTTTTTGGATGATAGCCATTCTCACAGGTATGAGGTGATATCTTATTGATGTTTTGATTTGCATTTCCCTGATGATAAGGGAAGTAAAACATCTTTTCATGAATCTGTTGGCCATTTGTGTGTTATTCTTCAAGAAGTATCTATTAAGGTCCCTAGGCCATTTTTTGTATTGGATGGCTTATTTTTTATTGTCCAGTTTTATGAGTTCTTTGTACATTTTGGATATTAACCCCTTGTCAGAGGTGTAATAGGCAGATATCTTTTCCTATCCAGTCGAATATCTTTTATTTTGATGCAAGTTTCTTTGCTGTGTAGAAACTTTTTAGTTTGATGTAATCCCATTTGTTTATTTTGGATTTTAGTTGCCTTGTGATTAGAGTCAATTTTCCAAAGATATCTCTTAGGTCAGTGTCCAGTAATGTTTTGCCTATGTTTTCTTTTGTGTATTTTATGGTTTCTGGCCTTACATCTATGTCTTAAATCCATTTTGAGTCCATTTTTGTGTATGGTATTAGTGGTCTAGTTTCAACCTATTGCATGTGGCTGTCAGTTCTCCCAGCAACATTTACTGAAGAGACTCCTTAACCCATTGTAAGATTTGGCTCCTTTGTCGAAAATTAGGTATCGACATATTTGTGGGTTTATTTGTGGACTTTCAGTTCTTTCCCATTGATCTGTATTTCCATTTTTATTCCACTGCTGTGCTATTTTGATTATTATTGCTTTGTAGAAGAATTTGAAGTCAGGGTGCATGACTCCTCCATTGTTGTTTTTTTTCCTGAGCATTGTTTTTGCTAACGTGGGTTCTTTGTAGTTCTAAAAAATTCCATGTTTTTTTGTTCTGTCTGTGAAGAATGTCTTTGGAATTTTGATGGGGAAAGCACTGAATCTGTATTTTGCCTTGGGCAGTATGGCCATTTTGATTGTTAATTCTTTCAATCCGTGAGCATGGAATATCTTTCCATTTCTTTGTGTTGTCTTCTATTTCTTTTAGCAGTGTCCTGTAGTTCTAATGGTATATAGGTCCTTCACATCTTTGATTAAGTTTATTCCAAGGTACTTCATTTTTTTAATGTAAATGGTATTGTTTTCTTGAGTTCTCTTTCTGTATTTTCATTGTTAGCATACATAAATGTGACAGATTTTTAAATATTTTTGTAGCCTCCACTTTACTGTATTTGTGTGTTATTTCTAGTAGTTTTTACTTGAGTCTTTGGGGTTCTCTGTGTATATGATCATGTCATCTGCAAATAGTGATAGTTTCATTTCTTTCATATCCTTTTCTTGTCTAATGGCATTGATCAGGACCTCCCACACTATATTAAAGAGCAAATGGTGAGAATAGACATCCTTGCCTTATTCCTGATCTTAGAGGAAAAGCTTTCAGTTTTTCTCCATTGAATACAATGTTGGCTGTAGGTTTGTCTTAGATAGCCTTTATGATGAAGTACGTATTTTTGGAGGGTTTTTAACAAAAGGGTATTGAATCCTAGCAAGTGCTTTTTCTGTATCAAGATGATCATGTGGTTTTTGTCCTTTTTTATTGATATAGTGTATCGCATTTATTGATGTGAATATGTTGAGTCATCCTTGCATCCCTGGAAGAAATCCCACTCAATCATGGTGTATGAGTCATTTAATATGTTGTTAAATTTGGTTTGCTAGTATTTTGTTGAGAATTTTTGCATCAATATTCATCAAAGATATTGGTGTGTAATTTTCTTTTTGGTGCTGTCTTTATCTGGTTTTGGAATCAGAATAATATTAGTATCATGAAAAATGTTTGGAAGTTTGCCATCTTCAATTATTTGGAACAGTTTAAGAAGGATTGGTATTATTCTTTGATGTTTTGTAGAATTCACTTGTGAAACTGGTTCATGGCTTTTGTTTTTGGGAAGGTTAATTGCTGTTTTGATTTCCTTGCTTGTGATTGATCTGTTCATGATGTCTAGTTCTTCTTGGTTTAATTTTGGAATGTTGTGCCTTTCCAGGAATGTGTCCATTTCTTCTAGGTTATCCAGTTAGTTTCCATATAGTTGTACATGATAGTGTCTTATAATGCTATCTATTCTACTGCATCTGTTGTGATTTTTTCCTCTTTCATTTCTGATTCTATTTGTGTTTTCTCTCCCTTCTTTTTTGTAAATATGGCTAGTGACTTGTCTATTTTGTTGATTCTATTAAAAAACAACTTTTGGTTTCATTGATTTTTAGGCAGTCTTTTTGATGTCTATTTCATTGATCTCTGCCCTAAGTTTTATTATTTCCTTCCATCTGTTGGATTTAGGTTTCTTTTTTCCTTCCTTCTCTAGTTCCTTTAGGTGAATGTTTAGGATTTTTATTTATTGTTCTTTCTGTTTCCTGAGGTAGGATTGTATTGCTATAAATAAGATTACTGCTTTTGCTGAATTCCACAGATTCTGAATTTTCAAGTCTTCATTTTCATTTGACACCAGGTATTTTTTAATTTCCTCCTTTACCCAATGGTTGTTCAACAATGGGTTGTTTATTCTCCACTCTTTTGCAGCTTTCCTCTCCTTCTTCTTTTGGTTGAACTCTAGTTCGATGCCATTTGTGATGTGAAAAAGTGTTAGATATTATTCTAGTCTTTGAAAATTTGTTGAGACTTGTTTTGTGTCCCAACATATGGCTTATCCTTGAGAATATGAGTGCTTGAAAAGAATGTGTAGTCTGTAGTTTTAGGGTGAAGAACTCTATATATAATCTCTTAAGTGCGTCTCTTCTATTTTGTTGTTTAAATATCTTGTTACTTTTTTGATTCTCTGTCTGGATGATCTGTCTTTTACTGAAAGAGGAGTATTAAAGTCCCTTACTATTGTTGTGTTGCTGCCAATATTTCTCTTTAGATCTGTTAATATTTCCTTGATATATTTGGGTGCTTCTTTATTGGCTACCTATATATTAGTAAGTGTTAAGTCATTATATACTGTCCATCTTTATCTTTTTTACCAACTTTAGTTCAAATGCATGTAACAGTTCCTGCCTTTTTGGATTCACCATTAGCTTGGAGTAGCATTCTCCATCCATTCACTTTAAGCCTTTGCTTGTCTTGACCTTAGGTAAATTTCTTGCAAACAGCATATAGTTGGGTTTTGTTTTTTAATCCATTTAGCCATTCTGCCTTTTTAATTGGTGAGGTCAGTTCATTTACATTTAAAGTGACTATTTTATCTATTTGTTGTATATTTTTGACCCTTACAGTCTTTCATAGCGCTGTGTCAGGGAGTGCAGATGGCTGCTGGGTGGGGGAGGGGTGCTTGGGGTCTGGTTGTGGTGTAGCTATTGTATCCTGGTGTGGAGTGGGGAGCTTGTTTTGCTGATAAAACCTGACTGGTTGGGGCTAAGAGACTTGTCTCTGCTGGCTGCCCTTGGGCTTGCCATTCTCACCAAGCCACCAGGATCAAGTCCCTTCCACAGGGTGTACCACCAGAGTTCTCAGCCACTGGAGCCTGAGTTCCAAGCTTTTGGCGGGGGTGGGGGGGTGGGAATGGGAGGTGCCTTGCTTCTCTGCTCCTTTATTTGCTGCCCCCATATCTCTCCTTTCCGGCTTTATTCAAGCCAAGAGCCTGTGCAGACAGCAAAACATATCCCTACCTCCCTTCCTCAGCTTGACCTAGGCTTGCAACTCCTGGCTATTGTTAGGCTGGCCCAGAAAGACAAAATGGCGGCCATACCCGGGAAAAAGGAGGCTGACAAAACCATACCTGGAATCACAGGACCAATCCCCAATCGCTACGTAGTAAGCCCGCGAAATTCCTTTGCTTAAAGAGTGCGCTTCCCTTTGTTCTGGCGCGACTTCCCCGGCCCTTGTTCTGCGGCCCAGAGAACCTCGCCTGGGTGCGCAAACCCCGATAAAGCCCTGGCTATTCGACTTTTTGTTTAATTGACTTTCTCTCCTTGCAGAGCCCAGAAAAACCTTTCAGCTATGTCTATATTCATGCCACTGGAAATTAGTACAGCTGCCTCTGCTGTTTCTGGTAAGAGTCCATGAGAGACCCAAGGAGGCAGCTGAGACTGAGTCCACCACTGAAGCACCCCACCCCAACCCTGTGCTGCTAGAGTTTTGAGTGACTGCCGTGGCCTTTTCTGAAAATGCTTAAGAGCCTGAATGCTGTTGCAAATTAATTCAGCTCCAGCTGCCATTTTTGTAAATACCCAGGAGAGCACAAAGGACTTTCCATCACTATTGAGGTCTCTGTGCACAACCCCAGTGCCTTTCTCACCCACATTCAAAGCACTGCCTTAGCTACAACCCCCCTAAATTTACATATATATATATATATATATATATATATAATTTCATTCAGTTCAGCATGTTTCCTCATTTCTTTGAAATTTCTCCTTTGATGTGTAGTTATTTAGAAATGGGTCATTAAATTTCCAAAATTTGGAAATATTTTATACTTCTTTCTGATTTTGATTTTTAATAACTAACTTGTGGTCAGAGAACTTCTTTGATTTGTTTTGTAGGTGTCCTTGGAATTAGAGCCCAGAAAGGCAGTTCTAACTTTTTTTCCTTTCTCCTGCCCTTGGTCTCAAACTGGGTCCTTGGGCTGGGTCCAGGCCCTAGCCACTGGCTTAGCCACTAGGGTGCAACCAACAGTTCCAGCTTGAAATTGCTAAAACTTTTTGACAATGGGCTCATTGCTTTAAAAAAAAACAGATCCACTTTAAAGATCTCGCAAGTGGAGAATATGTCCCACAAAGATTCTTAGAGAAGTTAACTGAAATATCTGATTGACATGGGTTACTCTGGGCTAACTAGGTAACTGTCAACAGCCAGGTCTCAGTAAAAAACAGTATGTCCAATTGATCTTTTCGTTTTCTGATCATCACAAATGTAATTTGTAATTAAAAACCAAACCGAGAGTCAGAAAGAAATGCCACTCCCTCAGCCGTGGTTTTGGGGCAGAACTTGTTTGATGCGGCTTCCCTCCAGGAGTGTAAATGAGGCCTCATCCCACTGCAAGGGGTTGCTTGCTTCACTGCTTGCTCCTGGCTGTTTCCAGGAGAAAGTCTCAATTTGGTTCTGTCTGCTTGAATTTCTGTTCTTAACTACCTTCCCTACCAGAAAGTGGAGGCCTCAGCTCCCACTCCCTTTATCGGAAAGACTGGCTCCATAGATTAGGCCTGCCCACCCCCTACTTCCTATCACCTTTAACCTCACATAATTTTAGATCAGTCAAAAATATAAGTAGCAACACAATGTAAACACTGACAGTCATTCTGGAATGTCTGAAGTTTGAGATATAGAAAGTTAAGCAAAGACTGCAGTATTTTACCTGAACAAATGACTACCTACTTGAGTGAGAGCTGAGGAAGACTACCTGAAGTAGACCCCATCACCTCCAGATTTGAAGGTGTCTGGGGATAAGTGAAACATCAGAGATACCTCTTTTTCTTTCCCCAAAACAAGTATAATGAATATCGAAGTGTTGATACTAAATGAGACCCTGACATTAAGTCTTAAGTTGGACTGCCATCGCCAGAGCTATGGTTTTGTGGAACGATGCATATTAAACTTCAGGACAACTGGAGGAGAGGGAATTTAAATGCAAGCTTAATGAATCATTGCTTATTAAGAACCTGAGCAACGATTAACCCCTGGGGCTCTGCAGATGTACCCCTACCAGTCATCTTCCAGAAGGAATATTTTTCTAGGCTAATGGCTATTTGGGATGACAACTCAATGTTGAAGTTTTTCTGACATTTTAGATTATGTTCACCAGCCCTCTGATGAACATCAGTAGCATAATTTGTAAAGCAAAGCCATCACACTTACTCACAAACCTGAATTCTGCTGGCACTGGTCAAACTCATCATGAGAAAACAGCAGTGAGCCCCCTGCCCTGCCCCACAACCCGAAAACCAGTCCACGATGTCTGATTTAAAAGAAACCGATTCATCAAGGCTTTGTAGCTGGAGGTTTGAAAAATCCCACTTTCCGGAAATATCTGACAAGGACGCAGAAACCAAGGTGATGCTGATTCTCAAGGGGCATGAAGAGCTTGTGGATGGCGTAGGCTACCACAAAGGTGCTGGTGCCCGCCACCAGCTGGGAGCACATGAAGGACTCTGCAAATCCCAGGTTGAGCAGGACTGCGGACATGTCCATGCCACGGGAAACCACCATGTAAAATATACCTGAGACAACCAAGGAGAAGCAGATGTGCAAGGACACACCCACGACACGTATTCCTGAAACACCTTTCTCAACTGCTGAGACTTGTTCTGCTTTGTCTCCTCAGTGTTGCTGACATCACTGGTGGTGGTGGTTCTGCTGGGACCCTGGCACCAAACGACCATCCCGCAGGTGGCACGCAGCAGCCCAGCGCCTGGGCAGTGGCAAAAACAGGCAGTGGGGCGCAGGAAGGTGCGGGGCATAGGAGCCAGCTGGCACGAGGCCAGACCCAGGCACCCACCCTGCTGAAGGAGCCCAGCAGAGCCAGCAGCCTGGCCATGGTGAGCCTCCAGGTGCTGCAACCCAGGACCAACCCCTGAAGGCGCCCCCATGCTTTTTTTAAGGAAGGGTGCAGGCAGGAATGAAGGTAAGTAGGCAGTCAGGTAAGAAGAGAGAGGAGGAACAAGCATTTTATTTTATTTTTATTCAGTTGTTCACACCAGTGGTTCTGCCCCCGCCACCACCCCTTCCTCCCGGGACTCCAACCCAGAGTATGTGGCTTGCTCCTTTGGAGGCTATTGACCTAACTGCTTCTCCAGGGCCATCATATTTACGTACTTTCACATTCTTCTGAAGAAGGACCTAATGTGTAGTAGGCTCTTTTCAATATTTAGACATTAAAGTATGATTCATTACTACTTGGACACACTCTGGTGGCGTAGTGGATAAAGCCACTGAACATAGTCCAGATATAGCACAGGATCCAGGTCTGAGACCCAGGGCTGGAGGGAACAAAATGAACAACTAAATAAAATAATGTACTTACCCCTCCTCTCTCTGCCTGCCTGCTGGCCTATTTGCCTTCATTCCTGCCTGAATCTTTGCTTCAAAAAAAGAAAGTTACTGCTCAGGCAGCTTTTTTCCCTCTTATTCAGGTTACTTTTAAGTAGTACAACGTAAAGTAATATTAAGAGGATTCAGAATTTATAGTGTGAGAATTTATCTTTTAGATTTTTAATTTATCCTTCTTTAATCTTCATATCATTACTAGCTGGGAAGGCGCTTCAGATCTTTAATATTGAGATGAAGAGTAAAATGAAGTCTCATACAATGGCAGAAGAAGTAATTTTCTGGAAATGGGTGTCTGTGAACACTGTCGCCCTGGTGACTGAGACTACAGTCTACCATTGGAGCATGGAAGGTGACTCCCAGCCTGTAAAGATGTTTGATAGACTTGCCACCCTGGCAGGGTGCCAGATGATCCAGTACCACACTGATAAGCACCAGAAGTGGCTGCTCCTCGTTGGTATCTCAGTTCAGGTAAGCATTTAGCTGCTTTCAGGGCAGCCTGATGGAGTGCAGAGGCCTAATGCTCAAGTTGGTATAGACATCGAGCAAAAGAAATAGACCCAGGACTGAAAGAAATCTAAACTTTGCATCAAATAAGAATTTAAATTCAAATTTGGTCCATTCTGTAAACTAATTCTGGCATAGTGTTAAGAAATGCTCTGGTGGAATAGTTCCAGCTGAAGCACAGTCCACATATATCCCAAAGACCTGGGTTTGTGTCCCCGACCAGGGAAAACAGCCAACATGAGCAACTAAATAAAATACATGTTTCTTCCTCCTCTCTCTTCCTGCCTTCCTGCCTACTAGCCTTCCTGCCTGCCTGCACCTTTCCTTTAGAAAAAAAAAAAAAAAAAAAAAGAAGTGTTAAGGAATTTTTGAGGCACTTAGAACTTTCAGATTTATGTGAAATAATTTGGGGGCTCTATTTAAATGATGTGATGGAATGCTACTAACTCATGTTCTTTTATAATGAAAACAGTGCTTCTGTCCTTCCTTTTTCATTCCTGGTCGCTAATCCAATCTCCAGACTACAGGATATTTGACACTAGAGACAGATATTTTTATTAGCCAAGCCTGGCTATTGAGTAACCTGTACATAGCCTCATTGAGAAAAGAGGATTTCAGGATTCTAGTACTTAGAGAATATCAAACATTTGAAGATAGTGCTGTGGGGCCTTGAGAGAGAGTACCTTGTGTCAGGAGCCACTAGAAGTGGGGTTCTATAAAGGTACACTTTGGGAAGAAACTGAGCAAAGGCATGGAAATGGAAGAGAATACTCTTAAATGGAAGAGAATGCTCTTTCTCGGAGTGCTGGGCCATACTGTGGCTTGTAGCTGTAGGATGTGAAAAAGGTGGCTAGAGAAATTCATGGGGGTGGGGGGGTCAGTCCTAGAGGCAGTTGGAATTCTGCAGCAGGTTTTAAAGTGAGAGTGATGTCATTCATTTTCCTTCCCAGCAGTATGGTTGGGTAGAAATAATGCTGTCAGTGATTTTGAGGATGGGAGACTAGTTGAAGGCTATAGTGGTTGACAGGCAAACACAGGAATAAAGCTACAAAGTACGTATGAAAAAAGTGACAAGTAAAGAGGGAAGGAATAATTCTCTCTGCTTGGGGAGTCTCTTTCACCCTGCAAACCCCAGGAGAAATGAGTCATGTGTGACTTAAGAGAGGCAGTGGCATTGGAGGTGAACAGCAGAAGCAAAATTTGAGATTTCAGAGGTGAAATGGCTAGACCTTGGGGCATCTGTCTGTCAGGGAGAAGAGAGTTGGCTATGATATGATCTGGCATTTCATTGCTTCTGCACATAAGATAATATTATAATGTCACCAATAATAGAACTTGTTTGGATCTGACTGCCAAGGTGTCTGTGGGAGAAATATTTTCTACCAGGATATCTTCTATGGTGTATCATCTCTTCGCTGGAATTATTTCCTCTTTGGAGTTACTAACCCCTTGTTAGAAACTCTTTATGGATATTTTAAAATTTAAATGTTGCTTGCCCTTTTGGTGGGCAGAAGGAGCCGATAGATCAGGTGTTGCTGAATTGCTGAAAGAAGCGAAGACTGGGGTGTGTTTGTAATGTGAGGGGTAAGGAATGTATTTACACCATCTAGGATCCTGAGAGAAAAATAGTGTGTCACAAACAAGTGAAATGTGTCATGGTAAATGTTCAAGACAGTATGAGTGTGAAAAGACAGAACTGATTCTTTCTATCCCTGTGAGGACAGGAGGGAAACTGGGGGAGCATTCTTAGAACTCTTCGTGCTGTTCACGAGTCACTGGGAAAGCTAGCTTCTTTGAGTTTTGCTGTTGATTTCAGAAAGAGGCCTCTTTCTGAAACATTATAGGACCTCCACCAAGAAAGAAAGTTACTCACAATACAGTCTTTATCATGCTTTTTCGAGTTGCCCCAAATACATTTTGCTTTTGAACTCCCTATTTATTCCATGGAACTAGAACTTTATACTGAAGCTGTTCTGGAAATGTGTTAATGATGTTAAGGAGTTGGACAGGAATGGATCTTTAATCTGAGAGTCATGTAACTAGATTGTAGTTAATTCATTCCACACTTACTGCCTGTCTTTAATGCTTTTCTCAAAAAACCCTTTATTTCACTTCTACTAGAGTGCTTAAATCCTCCAAAATCACCTTTCCTAGATAAATGTCATATCTGACCTATCTAGCAGTTCCTAGAAATCTCCACTCATGGGCCTTGTTTTTATTTGACTTGACTCAGTCTTGCTCAGTACGAACAACTTTATCCCCAGGGCCACCTATGATAAACCATTAGCAGCAATTGTTTAGCATCTGCCTAAGTGATGATAGCACTTAAGGTAAATAAGAAGCTTGCCATTGTTTTTAAAGCTATTGGAATGATGTTCAGAGGGCCTTTCAAAAGCTTCAACAAATTCTTGGGACTCTAGAAGGTCATGTGCATGTGTAGGGCTGTGCAAGTGCCCAAGAAAGTATTGACAAATCCCTTCATTCACCTCTGGCTAACATCGAGTCTCTATGCAAGCAGCAAGTGAAGACTAAGGCAGAATTGTAAACTGCCTGAGGAAGCACTGAAGGCATATCTCAGCACACACTCAACACATCTCTCAGCAAAGGCTGAGATTCAGGGCGTTTAAGTAATTATTCAAATCATATGGAATAGAGAATTCAGTGACTACACATGACAAAGGACTTGAGTACATTTAACTACTGATTTCTCATTAGAAACTATGGAGACCAGAAATCAGTGGGGTGACATATTCAAAGTGCTGCTTTTTTAATATTAAAAAAAAAACAAAAACAAATTCAATCAAGAATTCTGAAGACAGCCAAGCTATCCTTCAAATAATGATGGGTAAATTATGTCATGCCAGATAAACTAAAACTGAAAGAAGTTGTCTCTAACACATCTGCCCTGTAAGAAATACTAAAGAGAATTCTTCATGGAATGAAGGGATGCAAATCAGTAATTTGAATCCATATAAGAAATAAAAAATACTAGTACAAATATATGATAAAAAAACACTGCATAGTTATGCCTTGGTGGATTAGCAGTTTAGTTCACCAGACATATTCCACAATATATCCCAAGGTTCCCAGGGCCAGGGGAAACAATCGAGATGAACAATTAAATAAAAATAAATAAAAATACTTCTCTCTTCCTGCCTGCCTGCCTGCCTGCCTATTCATTCTCATTCCTGCCCTGCCTTTTCTTTAAAAAAAGAAATATATGCATGTATGTATATGTACATGTATATATACTGTATAAATATATTTTTTGTTTATAACTCTTCCGAGTTAAAAGACAACTACAGTGTGTTGACATATATATGGAAAACTCATACGTATGAGTTTAATGTGTATAAATTTAAAAAATTGGTTTAAAAAAGACAAATGCATAAAGCATTAAGTTATTAATTTGTGTTTGGTAGGTATATAACCTATATACCTTTATATGCAATACAATAATACTACAAAGGAGTTGGGAGGAATGGAGCTACAAAGGAACAGTTTTTATAAACTATTGAAATTATATTGATATTAATCCAAATTGGAGAGTTATAAATTAAGAGGGTAATTGTAATCTTCAAGCAACCACTAAGAAAATAACTTTTAAAATAGTGAAAAAAAAAGGTAGTTGAAATGACACACTAGAAAATACCTAATTAACACCAAAGAAGTAGTAATAAAGGAAGAGAAAAATAAATGTAACAGGGAAAAAATAGCAAAATGGGAGAAGTAAATCTTGCCAGTAATTGCATTGCATGGATTAAACGTGCTTATAGAAAGTTACTGATTAACAATATAAAATTCCCATGATCTAGCTGTTTTCTGTCTACAAGAGACACACGTTAGAGTCAAAGATACTAGTAGGTTGAAAGTAAAAATGGGAAAGACATACCAGGCAAGCTATAACCAAGAGACTTGGACTGGGCATATTAATATCAGATAAAATAGACTTTGAGGTAAAATTATAACTGAAAACTTACACATAAATATTCATACTTTATTCTAGCCCAAGGTGGAAATGATCCAGATGTTCTTCAGCTGATAAATAAAATGTTTATTTGTACGTTGGGATATTAATTTGATGATAAAAAGAAATGAAATACTGGTGTGCTTTAACATGATTCCCCTCAGAGATATTAAGAAGATGTAAGTTGCATAAGACCATATATTATATGATTTCGGTTTTACAAAATATTCAAAGTAGTTATCTATAGAGACAAAAAAGATTTAAGTAGTTGCTTATATTGGGAGTGAAGTGTGGGAAGTGGGAATGAGAACTGATTGTTAATGAGGTTTCTTTTAAGAGATGAAAATGCTCTAAAATTACATTGTAGTGATTGTTGTATCATCCTGTGAAAAAACTGAAAAACCTGCTTTAATTAAATTAGTTCAAGGTTATATAAGTTTATCTCAATAAAATTGGTTTAAAAATAGCTTTAGAAATCAGGCCCATTTACAAAGAAATTATATTTGAGAAGATATTGTTTAAATAACAAAATAAATCCCAAAGTTGCTTGTTTATGCTTTGCTAGCAAAATAAATGCAAACAAACAAAAAAGGCCA
The DNA here is from genome assembly GCA_004363575.1 of Solenodon paradoxus. Classification (NCBI taxonomy): domain Eukaryota; kingdom Metazoa; phylum Chordata; class Mammalia; order Eulipotyphla; family Solenodontidae; genus Solenodon; species Solenodon paradoxus. The sequence goes on from RJWH01000529.1 coordinate 584,484, forward strand.
AACACAACATCTTTTACATCAAGTATATGAATTTTTCTGCACCAAACTGTTCTCTGATTCTCTGTGGCATCAATTGATACCCAACAATGCAGTTCTGTTCTGACACTAATTACTCAGAGTTCATGCAGACCTCATAGGTTAAGGCCTCAGTCCCATGAGATTGCCCTGACCCCTTCAGCCAGTCTCAAGTCTGGGCCTCAGGCTGTAAGGGCCTCTTCACATTCGATAATCTTCTACAATATCTCATAGAACCTAGACATAGTTCTTACTATTACTGTTCATTATAATGGATACAATTTAGGAAGAGCCAAATGGAAGAGATGCATCAGACAAGGTATTGGGGAGGGGGTGTGCATAAAACTTCCTGGCCCTCTGCAGATACTCAGCCCTCCAAGACCCTTGGGGTGCTCACAAACCTGGAAGCTCTCTGAACCCTATAGTTTTGGGGTTTTAGGGAGTTTTTTTTTTATCCTTAGCGATTAGTTAAAACCTTACTCCTACTCAAGGGAAATGATGAAAGCATGTATCCACACAAAAACTTGTATGCAAGTGCTCATAGCCACATTATTCAAGAGCCATATGATGGAAACAACCCAAATACTCACCAATGGATGAATGGATAAACGAAGTGTGATTTGTACTTACAGTGGAATTTCATTCCGTCCTATAAAGGAATGAAGTACTGATACATGCTGCTACAATATGGGTAAACCTGGTAGGTAGACCTCACTAAGTGAAAGAAGTCAGACACAAAAGACCACATACTTTATAATTTCCATTTTTATGAAATACTTAGGTAAATCTATAGAGACAGAAAGTGATGGGTGGGTGCTAGCTACTGAGGGGGAGTGGGCATTGGAGACTAACTGTAATGGGCATGGGAATTTCTTTTGGGTGATGAAATGTTCTAGAATTGCATAGATGCAGTGGTTGCACAACACGGTGAATGTACTAAATGCAACCGAGTTATACACTTAAAAGAGGTTTAGTTTTTGTTAGTGAATTACACCTCCACACACACACACAAAAAAAAATAGGTGAACAAGATGGTGGATTTTGTCTATAAGTCATCTTCCCCTCACCTAAAGCAAATGCTACCCTCTGGAACATCTTTCCCTCTTTGCCTGGTTGCTCTTGCTCCAGCATAGGTGTCACTGGAAAACCTTTCACCGATCACCAGCCTGGGTGAAAATCACACTCTGACCTGTGTCCTTGCAATCAGCCCTGCATTGCAGTTGCTTGCTTCCTTGGTAGAAGTCCTTATTATCTTTATTTAAGGAAAAAGTCTGTGTCATATTCTTTTTCCTATCCGTAGCCCCCACATGATACCTGACAGAAAGAAAGCATTTCTGTGTTGAATTCTTGCAGCTGCAGTCCTCAACATATCTTTGCCCACAGCACATGTAATACTCAGCACCCCTTGAGGTAGGCTTCAACCCGCATGAACTGAAGGCTTAGAAACAGGTTAATCCAAGGCCACGTGTGTAGCCTATGGGTACATGAGTGCAGGTGCATGAGTCTCTTCATCCCAGGGGTCGTCTCCTCTTTCGCTCTTCATCTGGACCTCAGTTTTGCTTTCTGAAGCATTGAGACTCAGATGCACTGCCCCCAAGTTGCTGAAAATCTCGTCACCTTAGGAAGGTGATCATGTCCTGCCATTCTCACTCTTGTTTTAAATATCCTTGTTCACTTTCCTGTTAGATGCATACCATTCAGTACTTGCTGCCCCCATTGTGCCCTGCTCCCAGCAGCTGGCAACCACCAGTTTACACACTCTTCTCTCCAGACTCTCCTATTCTGCATAGTGCACGTATTAATTCATACCCTAAGTGACTTCTTTGGTGACTGGCATCCTTTTTTACTCTGCATGTTTGGAAGGTTCATTCTTGTAGCTTGAATCAGAACTTTGAGTAGCAACTTTAGTGTTAGTAACTTTAAACTTAATGTTTTCCTGGCCTATGCCCTTGGACATGTTCTAGCTCATCCCGACTGTACTTTGGGATGACTCTGCAGTCTGTGTGCCTGAGGCTCTGAGTTGCCTGGACACCAGTGCCTTTTGCAATAGATAAGTGCAATAGAAAACGTCTTTTAAAACATAAAGGGTAGAAGCTATTGTTTTTCCTTTCTAGGGAGATATGGGTAGATAGGTATAGACTAAGAATATGATTTTACCTACAGACTGTGTGGTGTTTATTCAGCCTTCATTTATCCAGATGATTTCAGTGATGAATTCTTGAAAGTTGAACTATGTTAGTTTCAAGTTCCATGCACTTAGATTTTTAAACATTTGATAGTGGGTATGCATGTATTAAAATTCTTTGCTAGAAAGTATAAGTTCTGAGTTTTATAAAAAATATCAGCCTTATTGGTTTTTATAAAATACTTTTTTTAATGTTTAAAAAAACACAAAAAGATTAGCACATAATCTCATTCTGCTGATTTAAATATTTGTAACTCTTTGGAGTTTTTTCTCCTTAAAGTTACCTTTTACATATACATTCTATGAAAAAAAAAATATACACACATATACAGTTATGTATACACATATATACACATGCACACGTATAGTTAATAAACTTGGATTATTTATCTTCCTATTTCATAGTCTTATTTTTTTCATAGTGTTGTAACCATCTTTCGACATCAAATTCAGAGTTATAGCATACCTCTTAATACCTGATAAACTTATTCTTTATTATAGGGACTATGTCAGTATATGAGACTTCATTTAGAAATGCTTTAACAATTGTTTATGTTTATGTCTTTTCTCTTCTTTCTACTGTAAATGTCTTTTCTTAGCAAAATCATGTGGTTGGATCAATGCAGCTATACTCTGTGGATAGAAATGTTTCACAGCCCATTGAGGGTCATGCCGCCGCTTTTGCGGAGTTCAGGAGCGAGGGGAATGTCAAACCTGCCACCCTTTTCTGCTTTGCTGTACGCAGCCCCACAGGGGACAAGGTGAGATCTACGCCACTGTCTTCTTCCCCAGAAAAGCCTCCTGAGTCTGTATTAGGTTTCTGTATGAATGTGGCCGAAGTCGCTTAGCTGACATTTCAAAGCCAAGTTCTAATTGGGAGTGGGGGATGTCCTGCAGGAGCTTTGTGTACACAAGGCCTCTTGTACTTAGAACCACCCATTGACTATGCATATTGGTGATTTTGTAGCCAACCTGTATATAAAATTAGTAACCTGATTGGCTACTGATTAAATTGCTCCCTTTTCCCTAAAAGTCCTCCTTGACAGTCTACCTGAGCTTGGGCTGGCACTGAAACATAAGGTAATCAGTGCACAGTTTCTCCTCCTAGACAGCAGTCAGGAGCAGGCAATGGCTATGAAAAGACCACCGCACAGCACCTTTACTTAAGGCACAGTCCTGTGTCACCAAGGACTGGTGGGGCTCTCAGGGAGAGGCAGAAAGGAGAGGTAGTGCTCGGGGAGCAAGTTGAATTTTATTAGACAGGGCGCAGGACCAGCACTTGTGTGGCAGCGGTGCCCTGGGTGGAGATATGAGAGCCCATAATACTAGGGAGACCTAGGGATCCACCAGGGATGCATTACTCGCTTAGAGAATGGCCTCAAATAGAGGCTTGTTCCAGTATACTCTTGTCAGCACTGTTCCTGAAATCATAGTATTCACTAAAGAAGAGTTCTAAATCTATGGGTTCCCCAACTCCCTCATCTTAAATATTCTCATCTCAATACTTTGTTCTTATCTCCTCCTCAGCTGAGAACATAGATACTATTAGCCTGCATAGGGTCTATACCTCATCATCTCAGGATGAGGCTCACCTTCACAGACAGAGCTGGGCTGCCTGGCTCCCTACCAGGAGCAGACCCTGGCTGCCAGGCTCCGTGAAGAGAACACAACCCAAGCAGCCTGAGAAGAGAAAGTGTCATTTCTCCCCTGTGCTCAACAGTAGTGGGCATTTCCTCCATATGGGCACTGTGGTGGGGTAACTTCCCATTGCAAGCCCTTCCTCACACACAAACCTTACCACAGGTGTCCTCAGTGTCCTCAGGGCCACCCTGAGTTTTGTGTTTGAATGTCATTTCCCTCATAGGAGGTATGTGATTCCTTAGTGTTTTCCTGGCCTGTGCCCTTTTCACGTTCTAGCTCAGCCCAACTGTACTTCAGGATGGTTTTGCAGTCGCTGCCCAAGGCTCTGAGTTGCCTAGACACTGGTGTCTTGTTTCTGATGTCCCTACCTATAGGCAACACTTGTTCACAGTCATTCCCTTCTCCCATTGCCTCTCACAGAAACCTGGCCTCCTTTCCTGCATCCCTTTGGAAGGCAGTGTCCCATCCTTCCCAGCTCTCAGCTCTGTCTCATGTACAACATACTTCATGTAGCCATTTATTAGGTCCTCAGACACACCCTGCATATCAAAGAATTTCACTAAACTACCGTCTCTCATGTGTTAGGAGTTCAGATCTCTCCCATTTGACTCATTGCATCACCCTCCCCCCTTTTCACTTATCTTTTAGTTTCTCCTCTGCTTGCTTCCCCTCCAACCTTTGTTTTTTTCTCATCTACGTCTACTCAAGAATTTTTCCAAAACTTCTTTTAACTGTGTACCTTTTCATTAAATGAGAGGAACTTGAAGCTGTTCTGATATAAGCAGGATGAGCCCCCTCATCCATTTTCATTGCTTTCAGTTCTCCAAAGATTCTTATATTCCCTAGCATAACCTTAGAAAACTCAGCCTCTAGCCGTGATCAGCTGTTTTGTGAATTTGGCATTAAATTATTCGACCTCCTCTATTAAGTGATTTATATCAGCTGGAACTTTATCCTGGAGCACAGAGTTAATATTGCTGGAAGCAATGACAGCTCCTCCTTGGAACCCTTGTTTCTTAGGCATTGACAATAGGAAATTTCCCCAATAGGAAATTGACGTCTGCAACTAAATGTTCCTAGATTTTCTAGCAATGGTTCTTTCTCTCTGTTGTACTTGGCAGTGGAGAGCAGCTTAGTAAATATCATGAGCAAAGATATTGTCTTGCTTTGTTTGAATGTAAGTTTAATCCCTAGTCTTACATAGCCATGGGACTAAGGCTCTGCTCAGCTTTATGGTCAGCATCAATCTGTCACCTACTTTGACTAATTAAAATCTCTTTTTAGTTACACATAATTGAAGTTGGACAGCCTGTAGCAGGAAACCAGCCTTTTGTAAAGAAAGCTGTGGATGTATTTTTCCCTCCAGAGGCTCAGACTGATTTCCCAGTGGCTATGCAGGTATGCATGTACCCTTCTCTGAGTGGGTTTGAGCAAATCACGGATCTCAGGTGAGAGGTACAGCAGCCTTTTGTTCCTCAGAAAGTGCTAGAATCTATGTATCAGAACATGAAGAAGATGATGTCAAGGCTCTACTGCCTAGTCTTAATCCTAAAACTGATGAGAGCTCTCATCATCTCTACAAAAGAATTTTCCAGCTCACACACCAGAGTCTGCTCCTACCATCTAGTACTAAAATTTCACTACTTATTCTAAACCTTTTCTGAACAAAATTAGAATCACTCTGTGTAAGATTATATAATCTATTCTTCTTTTACTTTTTTGCTCAGTTCACTGTAGGAATTTCTGTAGGTATTACATTCTCTGTGAATATTGTGGAAATAATTATTTTTAGGAATGCACCATAATTACATGATGATTTAGCTATTTATTTCATTCTGTTCTCACATATTTGACCATACTTATGATAATTTCTTTAAGCTATATTTCTGTAAATAGGTATGTGAGTAAAGAATGCAATTCTTTTTCCCAAAATGAAATTTTTTTCTGTTATATAAATATTTATATATAAATAAATTTTATATATAATGTATATATAAATTTCCAACAATAACAATAAGTGGAACAGCGAAATGAAATACCTACTGAAATCCTAGCACTGCTGTTAATCATGACCATTGCTTTGGAAGTATGTTTGTATGCTTGCATTTATGCATGTAAGTTAATGCTTAGGAAATGCCTCTGTACTGCCCTCACACTTTACAACCTTCTCTGACTGCGTTGTAGACCATTCTGTACCAACGGATACATATATCTATTTTAATGTCTGTGTCATCTGTTCTGTGGATGTGCCACAACTTATTTAGACAATCTCTGGTTAATGGCCAACTTCTAGGAACATTGTCCATACGTCCAAAATTCAAGGACAAATTCCTAGAAATGAAGCTGTTGAGTCAAACACATGTACATGTTGCTGGCCACTTCCCACCCCTGCTATACCACCCTCATAGCTGGGCAGTATTCATGTGCTTTCTCTGATTGCTGCCAAAGTGGAATGGGTTTACCAGTCACTCACTTGAGTCTTATTAATTGTCTCTTTCTGACCTTTGCATTAAAAAAAAAAATCAGGATCTTCGTTTTTCTTCTAATAGCTCCTTGTAATTTTTGAAAAATAAGTGCTTAATGTGTTTCAAATAAATATTTTTCCAAGTTATAATAAAAGTATGAAAAGTATGTTTCATCTTGTGGAAGTTTTACAGTTTTATATGAGTCTATGTTAGCATGTTTTGAAAAGAATTCTATACTTCAGCATGATCAAAATACTCTCCTATGTTTTCTTCTATTATTTTCTTTGTTTCTTATATGAAAATCTTTGACCCATTTAGAATTCACTTTGACCTAGAAAATAAGATAGGAATCTAGTTCTTAACCCTCTTTCCCCCACCCACAGGTAGCCAACTGGTTATATCAACATCATATGTAAATTAACATCTGTTTTTCACTCATAAAATACTCATATTAATTCTTACATGTATTTTGTCCTATTTCAGAGTTCATAATTAAGTTCCCCATTATCCCTCTATTTTTTTCTTAAAAGAAATGTGCAGATAGGAATGAAGTCAAGCATGCAGTCAGGAAAAGAGAAGAGGAAGAAGCATTTTATTTATTTTTATTTTAGTTGTACATCTTGATTGTTCCCCCAGCCCTGTGACTCAAACCCAGGTCCCTGGGATGTATGTGTACTGTACTAGGCCAGAGGTGGTGGACTTAACCACTGCTCTACCAGGGTGCACCCTGTCTCTCTTTCTAGGCTAGTACCACACTTCTCTCTTTACAGTTTTCAGATTACTCTGAGTTTTATAAATAGCCTAATTGGACAGACTCATCTTTCTCCTACCCCATCAAGATTTCCTATGTGTTGAATATTTTTTGTAGCAGTTAATGGCACTTGGTAAAGGTCAGAAGTTAATATGGGAGAGGGGGCAAGTGTAAGAGAAGGTAAGCTGGAACGTGAATGCATTGTTTGAGATCTTTATCCAATGTTCCCTTATTTTATGTACTTCAGCTTGCTTTAAATGGTTTTGGAATAAATAGGAGAGAACAGGCGGAATGCTTGATTTTCTTGGACCTTTACTTCAGGGTAGTTGGGCAAAGTATTAACTTTAAAACTAGGTCTCAATGGGGTGGGACTAGAATGAGCATGGGATTTATGCCTCAGGGATGCACTGCTCCCATCAATTATAAATGATCTCTTGGTCTGAGAAACTCAAGAAACTGGTCATTTGTGAGTTCTTTACCCTGTGTGGCTTCTCCCTTTTTCACTGTTTTTCGTTGTCATCTTATAGATTGGAGCTAAACATGGTGTTATTTACTTGATCACTAAGTATGGATATCTTCATATGTATGACCTAGAGTCTGGTATGTGTATCTACATGAACCGCATTAGTGCTGACACAATCTTTGTAACTGCTCCACACGAACCTACCTCTGGAATAATTGGTGTCAACAAAAAGGGACAGGTATGTAACTCCGAGATTTTACCTCCCATCTTTTCCATCACTAGGGTCTGGAGTCTCACTTTTTCTTCTCTGGGAAAGTGGTCAGGTAAAGTTATCTCTTGTTCTTAAACTTATGCCATGTCTCCCTTCTCCATCATATCATCTTCTCATTTCTCAGCACTGTTACTAACACAGAGTCAGTTCTGACAAGAGAGTCGCTTCCTCCTACCAGGGAGCAGTAGTGTGACACATGCCACTGATGTCATTAGGCCATTTACAGGTTGAGGAGGTATGGAAAAACAGTTATACTGCTGTCAGAGTTACCTTTGTCAACCAAAGTTGAAAAGACTGTTAAAGCAGAAAATGTATGCTTTGAAAAAGAAATTTGAGAAATGATCATTTCCACCCAAACAGGCCATTTTGACTTTTGTCATCCTGAACACATCATGAATCAATATCTCTTTATGTTTTTCTCGCTTGATATTTTTATTGTCTCTTAGGCAACCATGATGCTCTGCTGTGTCTGAGGCACTTGCCCCTTTGTATCCTGTCTCTCTTAAGGCCACCTTATAGGCATGCTTAGTAGCATGAGTCTTAGAGTTCTCTGATATCCCATGTCTGGATGCAGAAAGTGGCTGTATGTGCATGCACAGCACTTTCCTATGCTGAACTACTCTCACTTGTTGGGTCCTGATAGGTGCTGTCAGTTTGTGTTGAGGAAGATAACATTGTGAATTATGCCACCAATGTGCTTCAGAATCCTGAACTCGGTCTGCGTTTGGCTGTTCGTAGCAATCTGGCTGGAGCAGAGGAGTTATTTGTGAGAAAATTCAACACCTTGTTTGCACAGGGGAGCTATGCTGAAGCCGCCAGAGTAGCAGCATCTGCACCAAAGGTAATGACACTTGTTTACTGTGCATCATTCTAAGAGTGAGATAAATCACAAAAACACTTCACTGCTGGTGTTGGGGGTCTTAGTGTTCTCCTGTTTTTAGTATAAAATTTTTGTACCAGTTGCATAACAATAATGGAAATAAATCCTATGCCTCAAATTGGGTAAGGACTGTGTCTTCTTTTATGTATCATATCTTTTCTGTTTATGCTTAATACAGTGTACCTAGTACAGGACTGAGTCTCATTAAGCACTTTTGATGAGTGGGACAATAAAGAACTAGCTTTGGAAGTTAGCAGGGGCTAGGGGGCTGGGGAGAGCACTGTCTTGTTGAAACAGCATGTTCTTTTTCATTCTCTTCCAGTTGTTTTACTTCTTGCCCAACCTCTTAGCTTAGAAAATATATAGCTCTGTAATACAGCATAACCTATTTTATTTAGTCTGGTTCCTAATTTGAATGCTCTTCACTCTTCCATAGAGTTTTACAGTCCTTCATAGGGCATTTTCTTTATTTCATCAGGATAAATACTGGGTCTGCCCCTGTGTAGAAAAAACTGTCAAATTGCTTTCCCTTGAAAAGGTTTTTCCTTTAAAACGATGTTTATAAGTAAGTCATTTCTATTCTTCATCTGGAACTTTGAGTATTTTGAATTAGAGTGTCATGATGCTAAAATTTCACTGTAAGACCAATTTAGACACCTAATTCTCACTGAGCCTTGCTAGGAAAAAATGAAGGCCCTAGCTAGAAGTGGCTCTTGAGACTGAGACCCATGTGCTTGTGGCTGTTGCTGAGGGCAGAAGCCATTTCTTTGGTAGAGAACTTTTTTCTGTGACAAAACAGTGTACTTTCCCATTGGAAGATTTTTTTTTTTCTTTAGTACAAGCAAGTAAGTGAAGGGATTGGGATTACAACACAATAACCTGCATTCCTATTTGTTTTTAGGGAATCCTTCGTACCAGTGACACAGTTCACAAGTTGCAGAGTATACATGCCCAGCCCGGGCAGGCTTCTCCTTTGCTCCAGTACTTTGGAATCCTGCTTGACCAGGGTCAGCTTAATAAGCTAGAATCCTTAGAACTTTGTCATCCAGTGCTTCAGCAGGGATACAAGCAACTCTTAGAAAAATGGCTGAAAGAAGATAAGGTACAAACCTTTGTGGGATCACAGCCACAACACAGTTTGAAAGCTAGGTTCTGGGCTCACTGCTCCTCACATCTTAATCTTGCCTTCTCCCTTTGGCATGCCCCAGCTGGAGTGTTCAGAAGAGCTTGGAGATTTGGTCAAAATCACTGATGCCACACTGGCACTGAGTGTGTACCTTCGGGCAAACGTGCCTAGTAAAGTGATCCAGTGTTTTGCAGAAACAGGCCAATTCCAGAAAATTGTGCCCTATGCCCAAAAGGTAATTTTTTTCTTAATCATTTCACAGATTAATCTGTGGTTGGTGATGGCTGATCTGAGGTTTATAAAATCTCCTTCTGAGTGAGTGCTGTGGGATAAGAGGGTTCTCGGTATGTATCTGTCATTCACTCTGATCATATTTTATTCTCTTCCATTTTTCATTTTCCTTTCTTAAGTTCACATTCTATCATCTCCTTCCCAGTTGGAGCTATCTTATACTTTCACCTCATTATTTTTCTCCCTTATTTCCTTTTCCTGCAGTATTCTGTCTCATCTGGTGTTTTATGGGCCCACCAGCATGGTCCCCATGGCTTTCTGACTGTGCCGGGTGCTCATCAGAGCTTGCACTATAGTCAGGGGACTCCTCTGTGGTCCTGGCTGTGGGTGTAACTGATGGTGCCTCTGTGTGCATGAACTGGTCCCTCGACTAGCATTGTGTTTGGCAGAGGACTGGCACATACTCATGCTAATGTCCCTCTTCATTTCTTTTTCAACACAAGTTGAAAACAGCCTGGAGCTTCTTTTAAAACAAACAAACACTCACTCAAGTTTTTTAGTTTATTTTCTTGATGGATGTTCCCATGCTCGTAGGTTGGCTATGTCCCAGACTGGATCTTTTTGCTGAGGAGCCTGATGAGGATCAGTCCAGACCAGGGCCTACAGTTTTCTCAGCTGCTAGTACAGCATGAAGAACCATTGGCCAGCATTGACCAGGTGAGCACAGGTCGTTTGGGACAGCTTTTTGTGCCTTTATATAATCATCAAAAAGTTTCCTTTTATTTGTTTTCCTATTACCAGTATCTCAGTTCTTTTCTTTGTCTGCTATTAGTCATCTGGTCTTTTAAAAAATTGATGTATCAGGGAAGTTGTCTTCTGTTCTTTCACTATTTGAATACTTGTCATTTTCCTTTGTTTTGAAATATTTCTGAGAATTAGTGTGTTCGGTAGTTAAGGTCTTGTTTCTTTGCATGGTGATGAGGGTAGGATGTGAAGATGTTTTAGTAATGTAGCTCTGTCCCTGCCCCAGTCACCCCTCATTGTCCCCTCTGCCAAAGGCCACCTGACAAAGTCTTCCTGAATGCCTGGCATGGCAAGTGCATTCTTCCTGCTGACTTTCATCTAGCGGGGGTCTGGCTAACCTGGACTTGGGGACCATAGTTTGTTATAACTGACTTAATTTTTAAATGTACCTCCAGTAAATTGTGTACAGGAACTTTGGGCAATACAGAGCATGAAGCTTGAAGGGAGGCAACAGAGCCAACCACCTGCATAGAAATAATAAGTGTTGTTATATTGAATGTAAATCTTGGAATTTGCAGGTATGGTAGAGACCATGATTAATGGCAAATTTTTATAGAGCTCAAAGAGAAAGAAGGCTCTGGTTTACATCTGGATTACATTTCATATTTGTTAAGCATTTTTAATATACATTTTCCTCTTACACTTTTAGTTATGAAAAGTTATACAATTAATAAATTTATTGCCTAAATTCATTCACCTACTATGAAGGCTTATTAATTATTTAAATTAATATTTATTTAACTTGAATGATTGGTGCTAAGTCAATATTTGCTTTTCCCATTTTGCCTGAAAATATGACAGGTTATGGCTAGACACCAGATATTGACTGCCTCTAGAATTTGATTATGATACATTAATAAGATTGCTAGATTTACTTTAGAGTGAACTCCTGTATAATAAAATTACTCCCTTTAATCTACTCCAGTAAAATGCCTGTTGGTGAGTATAATGCAGGTGGTGTAATCTCACAACGTTCCCACTAATAAACAGCAGCCTTGAATTATGTGGATTTTGATGTCATATAAAAAAGCAAAGGAAGGAATGCATTGTGAATTTCTAAATAAGATTTTATTTCAGAAGCTTTTTCAATAGGGAAAAAGAGTGGTTTCTGTTGGATACAAATGTGACTTGTTGGTGTTGACGTGCTCTAGTGGTGTAGCAGTTAGGTCCGCCACTTCTGGCCAAGTGTAGTCTACATATAACCCAAGGACCCAGGTTCACGTCCTGGGGCTGGGGGGATACAATCAAGATGAACAACTAAATTAAATAAATAAATGCTTCTTGCTCCTTTCCTTGCCTTCCTGCCCACTTTCCTTCACTCCTGCCTGCACCTTTCCTTTTAAAAAAACAATATGGCTTGCAATCTGTTTCAGATTGTAGATGTTTTCATGGAAAGCAGTTTAATTCAACAGTGTACGTCCTTTCTGTTGGATGCCTTAAAGAATAATCGTCCAGCTGAGGGGCACCTCCAGACTCGCCTCTTGGAGATGAATCTGATTCATGCACCTCAGGCAAGTGACATATCAAGGTTGAAATCAAAGAACAGAGCACCCCCTTCACAAGGCTGTGTGGGAACTTGTAGACCTAAATGCATTGACTTTGAGCAGGTTTGTGCTCATGCCAGACAGTTTTATCTTTGCCTTAGTGGACATTCTCTAGGACTTTCCTGCAAGTGATTTCCAAAAAATGATGCAGGACTTTCATAGAAACAGTTACAGTAGGGGCATAGTTTCTTTTTGTGTATGTGGAAAAATGTGCATAGCAAAGTTTACCATTTTAACAATTTTGAGTGTTCAATTCAGTGAAATTAAGTGCATTTGCAGCATTGTACTACTATCACCACTGTTTCCAGAACTTTTTTTCAATAATACATTTTTAAATAATACATTTTTCATTGAAGAAACATTGTTTTACAACACTATATACATTTTAGGTATGCAGGCTCACTCTTCATCAAATATATTACATCACACCTGGCACCAAATTTCTAATAAGCCTTCACCACTGTCCATTGGACCCTCCACACTGCCCTTTGGTCCCAACCTCCCCCATCCCCATAACCTCAGTTCTGTTGTCCAAGTGTTAGTTTTATTTGTTCATTTGCTTTGTGTTTAACCTTTTTTAAAAAAAATTTTTAAGTAGTACATTATGACATTATATAGGTTTAAAGTTATGCAAATCAGTATCTATATATTATATAATATATTTACCACTAAGAATCCAATTATATTCTTTAGCCTATAATTCATACCTTTTACCCAATTTGTCCCCTCTCCCTCTTCCCTTCTGGTAACTGGTAATTTGATTTGATTGACTGAAAATCTATTTTGTTTGGTTTGGTTCAGTTTTTATGATTTCCCTAAATATCACGTAAGAGTGAACTATACAATGTTTATCTTTCACTTTCTGACTCATCTCGCTAAGCATAATTCCCTCTAGGCCCATCCATGATGCTGCAAATGTCAAAATTTCATTCTTTTTATAGCTGAATGTAATATTCCACTGTGTCTCTGTGCATGCATATGTACATACATATATAAATATATTTCACATCACCTTTATCCACTCATCTGTCAGTGGATAGGTTGCTTCCAGCTCTTGGCTATTGTAAATAATGCAGTAAACATGGGACTGTGTAATTTTCTGCAAATTAGTTTTTGGGGTAAAAACCCAAAAGAGGGATAATGAGATCACATGGAATTTTTGTTTTTAATATTTTGAGTAATCTCCATACTACTTTTCTCCCATCCTCACCAACACTTTTTGTTTGCTTTGTTTCTTTATATTCCACATATGAGTGAAATTCTCATATTTATCTTTTCCTTATGACTTATTTCACTTGACATAGCTCCTCCAGTTCCGTTCATGTTGTTGCAAGTGACAAGATTTTATCAATTAATATTCCATTATATATACCATATCTTCTTTAGTCAGTTATAGGTCTTGGGCTCTTAGGTAATTACCATTTGTTGGCTATTAATAAGTAGTTCTGCAGTGAACATGGGGGTGCACATGTTGTTTTTAATTAAATAGCAAGGTAGCAGATGAGTATTCTGAAACTGCTGTCAGCAGTTGGACTATTCTCTGTAGACAACCCAAAGTCTGTAATTCTGGAACAATATGGGGTAAGCCTGGGTCTGTGATTACTACATACGTGGTTGGTATTCATATGCTGGAAGGAGTGGGGAGGGGTTGTGCTGGGTGGCCAGGGAAGAAACCCAGGTGTGCATATCATCAAGACTAGCCACTCAATCAATTTACAACGTCAGGTCACTAAGCAAGACTGGTTACTCGTTTAAAGATAATGTTAACCTCAACCAAATTTCTTTTCAGGAGTGTTTCTGGTTTTCTAAATGTAACCTTCCCACTCCTAATTCTGCCATTAACCAAGTAGAGAAGTCTAGTAAATACAAATAGGATTTGTTATTTTTAGTTCTAATTCTGCCTATTACTAGTCTGAGGATTAAACTCATTAGAGGAGGCTTTGGTAGACTTGAGCTCTCACATTGATCTTACACAGAGAATTCTGCACCAATGTGATGATTAAAAGTCAGTGACAGCTTGAGAGCCTTCCACTAACACTCATCCTACTACTCAACTGTGTGTGCCAGGCTGGCTCTGCCACCTGGGAGGACTTGCTTTGTGCAGAGGGTCTCGGACAGCTTGAAAAGATGACCAGGTCTCTGCTCAGGAGCCACAAGCTGCAGCTGCTGCTGTGAGAGCAGAGATGTGGGCAGGTGCCCAGATGTGGCAAAACACAACCCCTCTTCTCATGAGCACTGTATCTGGAGCTGTTCCTTGTGGGGCATGATTAAGTCACTGCTTTTAAAAAGTTATTGCTACTCTTCAGGCTTCCTTACTGAACTCATCGTCTCATAGGTTGCAGACGCCATCCTTGGAAATCAGATGTTTACTCATTATGACCGGGCCCAGATCGCCCAGCTCTGTGAAAAGGCAGGCCTCCTACAGCGGGCGCTGGAACACTATACTGATCTCTATGACATCAAGAGGGCTGTGGTGCACACTCACCTCCTCAGTCCCGAGGTACGGCCACCAGGACACTCTTGCGATGGCATCTACTTGGTCTTTTGCATCACCTGCTTTCAGTTTCTTTTGCAGGTGGTATGTCTTTCCTACTCGGGAGTCTCATCTCTGCCATAAGCAGTGCGCATTGAGTCCCTTACTGACCCCATTGCTCAGTTCCATGTCTGAACCCATGTCATTTCTTTCTCTCTGTTGTCCACCTTTGACTTAGTCTAATAGAGAAAACATCCCAACAGTGACTTCTCTCACAGGGGTATCTGAAGTGAGATACTTTAGTGAGAACTAAATAACTTCCATTCTGGCTTATAGAATAGGTTTTAGTATCAATTGTGGCATGTCACAGGACCTATGATAGCTCTTTGAAAAGTTGAGTCAGTGACTTGAAACTCAAGTTTACTCCAGGCTCCCACTTTTTATTTTGAGGTACAGTTATTTTTCAGTGAGAATTATTTATATTTTGACACTCATGGTAAAAAATTGATCCAGTTCTGCTGCCAATATTGGCAGCCTCTAAGATGGTACATAGTTGTGAACAAACTCTTCCTTGCTTCCCAGTGGCTGGTCGGCTTCTTTGGCTCCTTGTCTGTGGAGGATTCTTTGGCATGTCTGCATGCACTGCTGTCTGCCGGCATCAGACAGAACCTTCAGCTGTGTGTGCAGGTAGCTTCCAAGTATCATGAGCAGCTGGGAACACAGTCCCTGGTGGAGCTTTTTGAATCCTTCAGGAGTTATGAAGGTAACCCCTGAGCCCCTGGCTGACTTTGCCTCCAGCTGAGTGTCACCATCCGCCTGCCCACCCTAGGGGGGTGGGGGGTGCAGCACTCACCCAGGTGTTGGTCAGTGACAGGAGGGTTCCTGCTATCTCATGTTTTGTGCCCATCTTCGATAGTCTTTCTGGTGTTTGCAAAAGAAGAAACTGGTTGGTTGGTGTGGGATGGGACATCCCTGTGGAATGGTACATCACTGAGTCTGCAGCACTGGGGCAGCCTGCATGCACTGCTATCTAGCTTCCAAGTACATGCAGCCGTTACTAGCATTACCTCCTGGCTGGCCTTTTAATAGTTAGGAAATGGTCAGCCTCTGACCCATAGCTATGCCTCATCCATAGTGGCTCTGTGTGTGCCAGTGTCAGAGTGCACACTCTTCCTGTGGAGGCTCTTGTTCAAAGCCATTGCTTTTCTGATTCTGGCATGTTTTTTCAGATTCATACATATATATATGCCTCAGTTTGAATTATTCTTACAATGACCATCTCAGCTATATCTCCTCCCCATGCCACATAGCCAATGTTTTACATCAGAACATACTAGGGATACCCCATATTTGGTAGCAAGCTCATTAGCTATTTGGGGGAAATGCCAAAGCAGACAAAATTTACATACATGACCGTGGAGAAGGTAGGTGGGTATTATGAGGGTACAAATGGAGCCGTCTCTCTTCATAGGCCTCTTCTACTTCCTGGGCTCAGTTGTGAACTTCAGCCAAGATCCAGATGTGCACTTGAAGTACATTCAAGCTGCCTGCAAGACAGGGCAGATGACGGAAGTGGAGAGAATATGCCGTGAGAGTAATTGCTACAACCCAGAACGGGTGAAGAACTTCCTAAAGGTGCGTGTATCCAGGTACCACTCCTTCCTTAAACAGACTGTCAGCCACACTTCCCAAGAATTGGAAGCTGGATTTGTCTTACCAGTGTTCCTGGGTCCCCAGTGGCAGAGCACCACTTGATGGTCTAAAGCTTGGTTCATCCACTACCCTTTTTTGGATAGGGAACCCACTGGTTATCCACAACCCCTTTGTGGAAAGAAACTTGGGGCTGTGTCCTTAGTGATCTTATGTGTGAGTAGCAGGAGTTAGTTTATTGATGCATTATACTTCAGCAACATCTCATCTGTACCCTCTTGATTACACTGGATAAGGCTGTAGAAGCAAGTCACTTGGTACTATTGGCATAAAAACAAGTTCTGGTGGATGTAGAGCCCAATGATGAGGCTAACTTTCCTGCTGTCTTTCAAGAGCCAGGTAGAAGACTGCTTTGCCATCTTTGACACCCTGAACTTTGCCTTTCCATCCTGGGCGACTCTCAGGATGAGGCCTGGAAATGGCACTTGACACTTACATTCCCATTCCATTAGTAGTAGAAAGTAGGTCACATAGACACTCCCCAAATTGCAGGGTGTACAGGAGCCTAAAAAGTCTCATCTAGCTAAGGTCAAAGGGAGACATGCTGTGATAATACTGTTGGTGTGGAAGGTAAACTTGCAGGAGGAGCCCCCCACTAACAGGTAGAGGACAGCCCCTGCCAACAGGTGGGGTCCATGGAGTGTGACTGCTTGCCTGGAAAAGCAGCCATTACTGGCAGGTGTTCTTAAGGACAGCCCCTCTTTCTACTGCCTGGTCTGGGTCAGATTTATGTGTGATTGGCTGCTTGTCTTAACCCAAAATGTGTTTGTTTTTGGACCAATTTGAAATGCTATTGCCAAATTTAGCTGAGTTCTTTTTTTATTTAACTAAATTCTATTATCTTTCCCCAACTCGTTTAAGCAAACAATACGTCCTCAAAAGCAAACTCCTGAAAACAATTGATATCTAGGACAAGGTCCTATTCCAAGTCTCCTGCGGGGTGTTCTGCAGAAGCCGTACCATTTCAGTACAAACCCTCACTTCTCTGCTTTCCAATACACAGGAGGCCAAGCTCACAGACCAGCTTCCCCTCATCATTGTATGTGACCGGTTTGACTTTGTACATGACCTTGTCCTGTACTTATACCACAATAACCTACAGAAGTACATTGAGATCTACGTTCAGAAGGTACTTAATGCTGGGACTGTTGCTGCTGGTTCCTAGGTGACACTGGCTACCTTTGTGCTTTGGTCAGTGATGATAGTCTACACTGCACCTGAGAGGCTGTCTCTGACCCCTAAATATGCTTGAGACATCAGTTTGAAGGGCAGTTCTTTATTCAACATGGACTGTCATAAAGAAAACCATAGTCTGTGAGGCTTCGACAACAGGTATTTTTTAACCATTCTGGAAGCTAGAAGGCCAAGATCAGGGTACTGATCCTACTACCTTGGGTAGTTCCTTCTGAGACCTCCCTCCTTGGCATGCAGATGGCCACCTTCTGTCCTCACGTAACCTATCCTCTGTGCATGTATGCCCATGATGTTTCTTCCTTTTCAAATAAGGACACATGTCATTTTGGATCAGGCCTTGGCCTTGTGACCTCCTTTAACCATAATTATCTCCTTCAAGACTCCATCCTCAAATACAGTCACATTGAAGGTTAGGGTTCGAACATATGGATTTGGGTGGGGGGCACAATTAATCCCTCACAGGAGCCCTGTAAGACAGTCACACACCCAAGCCATACTTCAGGAGGTTATAACATGTCTATAGCACTAAAGTTGCCATCTTGACCATTCCAGGTCAACCCTAGCCGGACCCCAGCTGTGGTTGGAGGGCTGCTTGATGTGGATTGTTCTGAGGAAATAATTAAAAAGCTAATCATGGTAGTGAGAGGACAGTTCTCTACTGAAGAGTTGGTGGCTGAAGTAGAAAAAAGAAACAGGTAAGGTATTCTAGCTTGCTATCTGCTCTTGCCCCTGAAATGCAGTGCTTGTCTGTGACTGATCTCTGAGACCCCTCTCAATCAGCATCAGCCTCAGCACCAACTGTCTCCATGACTGGCTTTCATGGTGCACATTTTAGCTCCAGGAGTGAGTTATTTGGTCTTGGTGCTGAAGACCTTTGAAAAATCTTAACAATTGAAAACAATTTGAAAATAGTATCTGTCTTGGTCCCTAGAGCAACCTGAAGTTAATAGAATGAGATTTTTTTTCCTGAACACAACTTTCAACTCCAGGAATTGCCCTGGAGGTTTGATACTTTCTTAGGGTCTTTCCTTCTTTCATAGGCTAAAATTGCTGCTCCCCTGGCTGGAGTCCCGGAGTCATGAAGGCTGTGAAGAACCTGCCACTCATAATGCCCTTGCCAAGATTTACATCGACAGCAACAGCAGTCCTGAGCGCTTCTTGAGGGAGAATGTCCACTATGACAGCCATGTGGTAGGCCATTACTGTGAGAAACGTGACCCGCATCTGGCCTGTGTGGCTTATGAAAGAGGCCAGTGTGACCTGGAGTTCATCAAGGTGAGTGGCAGATATGCACAGCTGGTAAGATGCTGCTCCAGCCTTCTGAGGCAGGGCTTCAGAATGTCCTCTGTGTAACCCCCAGATGACAGTGTCCTCTGACAGTCACAAGGTGCGTTTCTATAAATTTGATTCCCTTGGAATTCTGAAACCTTTATCCAACCTGCCCTTGCTCTTTTTGTATGTGTTATACATATAGGCCTTGCTAGCCTGAGTCTAACCTGTCAAATCTCTGTTTTCAGCCCTCAGCGTTATCATATACTTAAAGGCACAAGAAAACCCCTTAGCCTGACCGCCTCCCTCTGACGTCTCTACCTGGGCTGCCTCTGTCTCCATGTCCTTCTTTTTCCAGCCCATTCTTCAAGACGCCCCTACCCCTGCCCTATGCCATCCCCTCCTAAACACCAAACTCCTGTTGTCCTCTTCTAGTGACATGCCCTAGTCTTCTTGATGACACCTGCCATGACTTGGATCTACATGTATTTAACTCCTTTATTTTTTATTTTATTTTTTAATATTTATTATTTCTTTTGTTCACAATGCTATATTCATTTTAGGATATTGAAATTGCATCTCAGTCTAGATTTCACACAACAACATCTACTGCAAGAATTCCAGTCTCTTCTTTCCTTCCCTCCCCCTCCCCTGGCAGCCATAATTTTGTGTCCTGTGAGTTTTTGCTATGGTTTGTATTTATTTCATTTTATTATATTCTACATATAAGTGAAACGATCCTGTATTTCTCTTTTTCTTTCTGACTCTTTTCTCCATCCAGATTGTTGCAAAAGGCACAATTTCCTTTATTTATTTATTTATTTTTAGTAACTGCATAGAATTCCATTGAATATATCTACCACAACTTCTTTATCCTGTCATCAGTTGATGGGCATTTAGGTTGTTTCCATGACTTGGCATTGTGAACTAGCTGCTATGAACATAGGAATGTAGATATTTCTTCTGATTAGAGATTTTGTATCCTCTGGGTATATGCCCAAGAGTAGAATTGCTGGATCAAATGGTATATCTATCTTATTTGTTTGAGGAATCTCCATACTGTTTTCCAAAGAGGTTGCACCAATTTACATTGCTACTAACAGTTTAGCAGGGTTCCTTTTTCTCCACACTTCCTCCAATAACTGTTATTTCCAGTGTTTTCTATATAAGCCATTCTCACTGATATGAGTCGGTATCTCATTGTAGTTTTTGTTTGAATTTGTCTGATAATGAGTGACAACATTTTTCAGGTGTCTGTAGGCCATTTGTGTTGTCTTTACATGTCTATTCAGTTCTCTTGCCTATTTTTTGAGTAGGTCTTTGGCCTTTTATTATTTAGGTGTGTGAGCTTGTTATATACTTTGGAAATGAAACTCTTAGCTAATGTATTTTGTGTGAATATCTTCTCCAATTCTGTGGTCGTCTTTATGTTTTAGTGGTGGTTTCTTTTGCTGTGCAGAAGCTTTTCAGTTTGATATAGTCCCAATAGCTTAATTTCACTTTGGCCCTTTTGCCGTAGCTGTTCCTTCCCCAAAGATCTCTTTGAGGTTAAGGTCCTGGAGTGTTTTTCTCACATTTTCTTCTAATAATTTTATGGTTTCAGGTCTTATATCTAGATCTTTGATCCATCTTGAGTTTTTTGTATAG
The DNA here is from genome assembly GCA_004363575.1 of Solenodon paradoxus. Taxonomy (NCBI): domain Eukaryota; kingdom Metazoa; phylum Chordata; class Mammalia; order Eulipotyphla; family Solenodontidae; genus Solenodon; species Solenodon paradoxus. Next base: position 605,153 of record RJWH01000529.1, read on the forward strand.
TGATAATGAGTAATCTAGTTTCTTTCTTTTTTTTTTTTTTTTTTTTTGCAAATGTCATTCCAGTTTTCCCAGCACCATTTATTAAATAGACTTTCCTTACTCCAGTATATGTTCTAACATCTTTTTCATAGATTAACTTTCCATATAGGAGTGGATTTATTTCTCAGCTCTCAATTTGTGTCCACTGATAGGGGCATCTGTTTTTGATTCATTACTGCCCTGTTTTGATGATCATCACTCTGTAGTATAGTTTGAGGTCAGGGAGCATGATTCCTCACTGTCCTTTATTTCTCTTAGCTTTGGCTATCTGAGGACTTTTGTGATTCCATACAAGCATCAGTATTGTTTGCTACATTTATTTGAAAAATATCCCTGGAATTTTGGTGGGAATTCCATTAAACCTATATATATATATAGCTGTGGATAGAGTGGCCATTTTTACTATTACTGCTTCTAATTCACGAACATGGAATGTTTCTCCATCTCTTTCTTTTGCTATTTTCTTTTTTGTTAAGGTTTTCATTGTAGGGGTTTTTCACCTCCTTTGTTAAATTTATTCCCAGGTATTTGATCTTTTTTGGTGCTGTTGTGAATGGCATTTCTTTCTCAATTTCTTTTTCCTCTACTTCATTGTCTACAGGAATGCTACTGGTTTTTGTGTGTTGATTTTATTTACTGCCACTTTGCTGTATCCATTTATTGTCTCAGGCATTTTTTGTGGAGTCTTTAGGATTTTCTAGGTATAATTCATATCACCTGCAAATATGATCATTTTATCTCTTCTTTACCAATGTGGATTCCTTTAATTTGCTTTTCTTGTCTTATTGCTCTAGCTCAGTCTTTCAGAACTATGTTGAATAGTAGTGGTATTAGTGGGCAACCTTATCTTGTTCCATATCTTAGGGGAAAGGCTCTTAGTTTTTCATCATTAATTATGATGTTGAATGTGTGTTTGCTTTTATTATGTTGTGGCATGTGTCTTCTATTCCTATTTTATGAATGGGTGTTGAATCTCGTCAGATGCTTTTTCTGCATCTATTGATATGACCATACAGTTTTTGATTTTTCACTTTGTCAAAGTGGAATATTATATTGATTTTGCCTATGTTGAACCATCCTTGCATCCCTGAAATAAATTCCACATGATTATTGTGTCTAATTTTTCTGATGAGCTAATGAATTCTATTTGTCAGGATTTTGTTGAGGCTTTCTGCATATGTGTTCATCGGTGATATTAGTCATCACTTTATTTTTTGATTGTCTTTATCTAAATTTGAAATCAGCATAGCATTGGTCTCATAGAGGAGTTTCCCACCTCTTCAACTTTGTAGGAAGAGTTTAAGGAGAATGGAGATTAGCTCTTCATTGAATGTTTGTTAGAATTCACTAGTGAAGCCATTGGAAACTTGCTTTTGTTTGGAGGAGTGAATTTTTTTATTACCGCTTCAATTTCTGTGGTTGTGATAGGTCTGTTTAAGTTGTCTCTATCCTCCAGGTTCAGCTTTGTAGGGTTCTAGAAATCTGTCTATTTTTCTTTGATTGATGAATTTGTTAGCTTTTTTGATTAGTGAATTCAATTCATTCATATTTAGGGTGATGATTGAAATGTAGACCTTTATTACTGTCACTTGAGTCTTTGTTTTGTGTTATTTTTCTGTTCCTGTTGTTTCATTTCCTTTTTAATTTTTCTTTTTCCTTTGGATGTTTTTTAGTGTCTATTCTGTCTACTTCTTGTAGTTTGTCTACTTCTCGGTCATGTATCGCTTTAGAATTGGGCTTTGTGCCTGTCCTATAGATTGTTTCTAACTGTACTGCTCTATAATAATCTTTTATGAGCTGATATCATATCATACTTACATATTTGTGTAGGTTACATGTTTTATTTCCCCCTTTGGTGTTTTTTTTCCTCCCCTGTTGATCTCATTTTGTTTCTGCTTTTGTTCTCCTGTTTATCACCATTCACAAGAGATGGTGAATCTTTGTTTTGGTTCTCCGTGTTGTAGGCACCCCTTCAAGATTTCTTGAATGGCAGGCTTTGTAAAGGAAAAATTCATTAACTTTCACTTGTCACCGAAGACCTTTATTTACCATATTTTAAGGGTGATTTTGCAGACTAGAATATTCTTGGCTGGTAGTTTTGTCTTTCAGTATTTTGAATGTGGTGTTTCACTCTGACCTGTAAGGTTTCTGTTGAGAAATCTGATGATAGCCTGATTGGTGTGCCTTTGTAGGTTATGTTTTTCTTTTTTCTCTCTAACAGCCGTGAATACTTTTTCTTTGTCACTGACTTTTGCTAGTTTTACTATGATGTGTTTGGAAGAGGTCTATTTACATTTAGAAAATATGGTGTTGCTTTCTTCCACTGGAGGCCTACACACCCATGCTGGGTCAATTCTATGCCTCTAGTGATCCCCGAGAAGTTCCAGCACATTTTACAAGTTTGCAAGTCAACATTAATATCAATGAGCATTGGAAAATAGCCTTTGACATTACTATAGTTAAGGCTATGGGACAAAGACATGCTTGTGATTAAGGAAAGCAGACATCAACCTCACGAAGAGGGCAGCAGAGCTCACTGAGGATGAGGTTGAATGTGTGATCACAGTTATGCAGAATCCTTGCCCAGTACAAGATATCTGACTGGTTCTTAAACAGACAAAAGGATGTGAAGGATGGAAAATATAGCCAGGTCCTGGCCAATGGTTTGGATAATAAGCTCTGTGAAGACCTGGAGTGATTCAAGAAGATGTGGGCCCATAGAGAGCTGCGCCACTTCTGGGGACTTTGTGTGTGAGGCCAGCACACTAAGACCACAGGTTGCCATGGCCGTACTATAGCTGTATCCAAGAAGAAATAAATTTATAGACCTTGTCTGTTAAAAAAGAGTTTATAAACCTAAAAAAATTTTTTGTTTTCTCTGCTTCTTGAACATCCATGGTTACTTTTTATAATACCTGTGAGAAGTTCTCTATTACTTTCTAAAATAAGTTATCTGCTTCTTTCTCCCTCTCTTCTCTTTCCAGGTCACCTATTATTCTTATGTTTGTTCTTCTCATAGTATCTAATACTTCTCTTGGGGTGTCTTCATTTTTCCTCAAAGTTTTCCCCTCTTCCTTAAGGGTCACCTCTGTTATCTTCAATTTCTGCTGTTCATTCTTCTGCAAAGTTGAATCTGTTTATGGAGCTTTCCATGTTTATCTGCAGTTCTTTGACTGTTCTCTTTCATCTCTAGCATTTCTGCTAGTATTTTTCTTCATGACCTCATTCTCCATGGTGATGTATTCTTTTTGAACTGTCACTTCTTTTCAAAGGTCTTCTGATTTGTCTTTGGGTAGTTGTGTGTGCCTCCTACATCTCATTCAACTTTTTTATAACTATCATTTTGAACTCCTTATCTGTTAAGTTGTCCCAGTCTGTATCATTGGAGTTATTCTCTGGTGAACTTCTGACATCTTCCTCTTTTGTGGTCATTTGTGATTTTGAGGGGGTGGCTTAGATTTTGGTATAGGTTTCTTTTCTGCCTTGAATTTATTTATTTTTTTAATTATACTTTCTTAAAATTTACATACATTTCAAAACAGGTAAAATTGAAAGTGGATATGTGGATATTCATTATATTATCATTATACATATATGTTTATTTATTATATACTATACTTTTTTGTTTCATAATTTCACATCCCTATATGCTTTTTAGGATATTGAATTGACACCTTAGTCTGTGTGCATTTCACACCACACCAACCACAAGAGTCCTAGTTTCCTTTACCACTCCATTTGTTTTGTTTTGATTTTTTTCGGGCCAAGAAAAGAACATAATTTATCATATTAAATAAGTATTTCAAAAGAAACTCAAAAGAATACAATATATTGGATATTTCCAAAACAATTAAACTTTAAAAGGAATATAGTAGAACATAAAAAATCATAATGTAAGCTTAAGTCACAATGCCTTAATTTAGAAAAGTTAAAAATTAGAATTATCAGGAAGAAAAAACTCAACATAATGAAAGTTAAATTCAAATATTTTGGAGAGTTTTATCTATCCAAATAAAACAGTATCAATAACAATAAAACTAAACAGGATAAATATTAAGCACAGTATTTGGGCATAGAAGACAAATTTGAACCTTGGCTCTGACACTTGTATACTGTATAACCTCAGGCAGTTTCTTTGCTTAGGTTTTCTCATCTGTTAAATGGGGATAATGACATCTACATCATAGACTTATCTTAAATAACATATGCCAAGTTCTTGGATAGGCCCCAAAGAATAATCATGAGCAAGGCAAGCATAGTGAAACTAAGCAGGTGCTACTCTTGGCTTCTGCAGGGCGGGCTATTTAACTCGTTTATTAAGCTGCACTTTTGATATTTAACCATATGGCCTAAAACTCCAGAAATTTCACATGGTGAACTGGCTGCTTGTTTGTCTGTAAGCCTCTCATAGACAGGTAGTCTGTTTGTAAATGACCAGTACCCAAGAGAACTTGGCACCCTGGTTGAGGATGAGCAGCTAGGAAGGGATCTCTTAGGGTGTCAGATGTGGAGAGCTGAGGATCAAGGAAGTTTACCAGTTTCTTATCCTCTGCCTTCTAACACTGAGCACAAAGTAATAACCAGAGAACATAGTCAACCTGGAAGCCTTTAAGGAGCTGGTTTGTTTGAAACTGGGACTTTAGTTTGCTAACATAAGCCACCTTTTTGTTAAAGCAGTCAATGACCTCTTAGAGGTCTTTGCACACATCTCCTTAGGAGGTGATGTGTCCTTTTAATAAAACAGAGTTCAGACAGAAAAGAAATGCTTACTAAGGTCTGCTCTGTCAGAAGTAGAACCGTGGCTTTAGGACAGGGCCTCTGTACAGTCTACATCTGACCTCCTGCTGGCACACCTAAGCAGCCTGCATTCACAGACACATTGTCACTTAGCCTTGTCCTATCTTCTGCACAAATATGACTTTTGCCATGCCTTAGAAAATGCCTCACAAATAGTCTTGGTTTTCTTTTAGATGCATTATAATATTCAGAAATGGAAGCATAGATTTTATTTTTACCTCCAACCCTTTGTCATGAACCTGGGCCCTTGAACTTTTACATGGTTTACACTTTAGCCACCTTAGCTGCTTTAACCACAAGGAGGTGCCATAAAAGCGTATTTAAAAGTTTATCAATCTTGAAACATTGTAGTGTAATGTTTTATACATATAGTATAAAACTGGGCCATTTTGATAGTACTTTAGAAAAGTATAGAACTAGCTAATGCAAATATTTAAATTTTAATTAAGTAAAATTAAAAACTTATTTCCTCCTTTATATATCATATTTCGTGCACTCAGTAGCTCCCTGCCACTTGCATTGGGGATATGGGACAGCATCTAATCTAGGACACTTACCATCTGCTGCTCAGAGTAGCAGGTTGACCTGGAGAGACACTCCAGCAAGGCTACCTCCACTGTAAGTTGCTGTAAGTGGACCTTTTATCTGTGGATGTGTTGTCAGCCCTCTAGGTGCAGCCTGTCCTGTGTCTAAGTACCGCATCTTGCCAGGCCGTGGCTCTCCACCAAACAAGTGTCAGGGATAGGGTGAACTGACTAGGATGAGTCTCCCAAGTAACTTCTGTTGGTTAACTGATTGTGGTTACTCACACAGTGTGTATATTCATTTCAGGTTTGCAATGAGAATTGTCTGTTCAAAAGTGAAGCCCGCTACTTGGTGCGCAGGAAGAATCCAGAGCTCTGGGATCATGTGCTAAGGGAGACCAACCCATCCAGGAGACAGCTAATTGACCAGGTGAGGCACACAACCTCTATGTGCCCATGCACACACCATCATTTTACCCTCTTATCATCTTGTGATTCAAGAGACTGGTTTGTCATATCTAAAATATCTTCAGGTATATAACCACACTGTCATATGGCCCTTCACTACACTCTTCTTCCTAAAACAGCTTCCCTGAAAATGGTTATTTCCAAGAGTAAGTTAACTTGGAGCTGTTTTTCGGTTAAAGTACAGAGTTGGCCCTGACAACTGAGGCAGGGATGAACAACCCCAGTAAAGAAATATCTGATGCATTCCTGCATGCTAGATCATTTTTAATTTTCCAGCTCAGCCCTCATTGTCAAAAGTTAAATGGTTCTAAAGATTGTCTGATTGTACTTCTCTTTGTTGAGGAGACTCTTGTGCCTTGTGACTGCCTCAGAGCTAGGGTACAGTTCTCAGGTTATGGGTCCTTCCTAGATGTGACCTTTATCACTTGACAGCTTTCCTCAGCCTCTCAGATGTTAATAGTGCTTCACCATCTTCAGTGCTGTCTCTGGACTGCAGGGCACTCTGGGGGTCTGGGGGTATGGGGACAATGGTTGAGACCAGTGGGAGAGCATGACCTTCATCCAATCACTCAGATTTACCTGAGTATTTAATGAATTTCATCTACCCTGATGAAGACATTTCACTTTAGCACTGAGTGAGCTACAGCAGCGGGTGCCTGTGTCTGCCTAACACTTCTCATCCTATCATTGTATCTGAATAGTCACATATGCCTCCTGGGAGACAGTTGCCTGCAGTGCCCTCTGATTAGAGGGAGTACATGATGACAGTGGCAGACTGCTTTTAGGTCTGGAGTGGAGACTCATTACAGAAAGCATTCATGAGGAAACAGTGTCCTGAGGTAACCTATCCTGTGTTGACTCAATTAGATGGTGGAAGTTTACTTTTACCCTTAAAACAACCAGTGTGTATTTAAAGTGCTCTGTGGTTTTCAAGAATTGACAGTTAGCTGTTGTGACTCTAGAAAACCACCTTCTTCTCTGGACGGACTTGGTGTGTTCTGTCACAGTGCCTTCCCTCCCCAAAAGTACCCTTTTTGGTTCCTTGTCTTCTGTGAGAGAGCCTTCCCTTGAGCACCTCTGCATACCTTTTGGGAGTGCTTTAAACTCCCCAGAGGTAGAACTTTTGCATCTTGTGGTGTCATTGAGCAAACAGTGGCCATGTGGAAAGTGACCTGGGCTGACTTTGAAGCCCCTCAAGATTACACAATGAAGGTTTGTGGCCTGTGGTGTAGATCATTTGTCTCCTCAGACCTTCCTGTTCTTTCTCTTTAATTCACTGCATTGGCCACCTTTGATGAACACCAGAAACTTGACAAAAATGATAGATCCTGAAATCACTGAGGGCCCTGGACAAAGTGCAAAGAGTGTAGAGTCTTCTATTATTAGGGAAGCATACTCTTTGAAAAAATGTGTTTCTGCTTGATTTGCAAGTTTTCTTGTATGTAAGACATCTATACTTGAGCAAGGGGCAGTGTAACCAGGGTTTTGTTGGTCTTCCATCATAGCATGGTTCTTAGTGTTCCCAAACTTAGGGTGCACTTGACTTCACCCCTGGAAGTGAGCGAGCCAGTGGAGGTCTCTGTGCTATCCTCAGAGAAATGGAGGTCACATATGCTATGAATAATGGCCTTAAAAAGCAAAGATGTGGTGTGCGCTGTGGAGCAGCAATTGGGTCTGCCATCTCTGGCCTAGTGCAGTCCACATATATCCCAAGGACCTGAGTTCACATGGGGAGGGGGACAACCAAGATGTACAAGTAAATGAAATGCTGGCATGCCCTGGTGGAGTACAGGTTGGGTGCAATCCACATGCATCCCAAGAACCTGGGTTACATCATGAGACTGGTGGGAACAACGAAGATGAACAACTTCACCTTCATTCCTACTGCACTTTTCTTTTAAATATGTATGTGTATATATACATATATATATACACATACATATGTATCTTCCGTCATGCCTTCTCACCTTCACTCCTTCCTGTGCCTTTTCTTTAAAAAAAAAAAAAGATGAAAGTAAATGCATTTCACCTCCCTCTTTAGTGCACTGTATTGGCTTGGGAGTAAATTTTGACATTGTGGTCATTGGGTCAGAGTCTGTGGCCCTTTGGAAGTGAGAGGAAAACTAATTATCAAAATAGAGCAAATGTAAAAATCCCTGAGATGACTCTTTTCAACATCTTTCCCTTTCTACCTTGAGAAATAACCTATTTTCTCTGTTAATATTACAGACTGTTTGGAGTTCTTTTCATCTGTTTAACTTCAAAGATAGAGTCTTGAAATGACTTTATCTAACCAAGTTCTTTTAAATCTTTCTAAAACCAGGTGGTACAAACAGCATTGACAGAAACACAGGATCCTGAAGAGATTTCAGTCACTGTCAAGGCCTTTATGACAGCTGATCTACCTAATGAACTAATTGAGCTGCTGGAGAAGATTGTTCTGGAAAACTCTGTATTCAGTGAGCACAGGTGAGGTGGGCAGGGTAGTGATTGCTGTGATTGGGTTCAGTCACCTGTTTGACTTGCTTTTTGGTGCAATCTTCACTGCCTCACCCATCCAGGTCCACCATCAGCTGCTCCTCAGACATGTGGCCAGTCACCTTCTGTTTCTTCAGGCTGGCCCTTCCATTCTCTTATGTATACTCTGCTTCTCTCTTATAGTCCAACTTGAATCCTCCTTTCTCCAAAAGCATTTCTCTTATTATGCTAGCCCACACTATTCTTTGACCATTATGCTCAGGGGAAGGGAAATAATATTTAATTAGGACTGGGTACATCCCAAGTCTTCTAAACATTGAAACCCTAGTGAGAAGACTTGATAACTAAACCTGGGCACATGTGAAGGAAGACTTGCCAGAGGCATAATTTGGAAGTGAGGAGGAGCTGCAATAGGAAGAATATTCAGGGCAGAAGTAAAGCGTGAGCAAACACCTTGTCATGACAACATACTCCAAGGTGGTCCTACCCTAGTTATCACCATGTTAAAAAAAATTGATAAGGCAGCTACAGTACAGCTTACAGGAAGTGAAAAGAAAAAAAAATCATTATCAGAGATTCTGTGTCAGAGATATTGTAGTGATTCATCTAGTAAATTCTACTGTAAAGATTGAATTATAAGGTTTATTTTACAAGCCAGAAAAGCTTTTGAGGTCTGTGGTATTGTGGAAAGCGGCATGTGCCTTTAAAAAAAAAAAAAAAAAAACACCAAAAAACAGGAAATTCTATATGATAAAATATGGAGAGCCAACTTATATTTTAATGAAATTATAAGCCCTTCTAGAGTTTGGGTACCCGAGGTGACTGGGACATTCTGTTTTACTGTCTGGTCAGCCTTCTCTGACAGGTAGCAGCTTGTTGGTGCTTCTCACAGAAAACACTTCAAGGTGATTCGGACTATACAGCTCCTCAGACACTGTTACTTCAAGTTCTTGCTCTTCTTTAAATGGCTGCCTGCTTCACCAGACATAATTCTATATGCAAGTGAAAATAGCCACATTGGCAGTGTGGCAGACTAGATACTAGATACCTAGACAGGTCCTATCACTGGAAAAACTTAAAAGTGTAGGACAAAATATACATGAATCAATAAGTAAATGAATAAGTCTGATATAAAAGCCCAGAGAAGAAAGTGGAACAATATGACTTTTGCCAAACCCTGTTGAATGCAAGCTGTGTCCTCAGACTGTATAGGACACAGATGACCGGAGACAAGCCTACAAAATGTGTGACGTCTACGAGGAAACTTTTCCTCAGTGCAAGAGTAAACTGAGAATATACCAGTTTTGCCTACCCCTCTGCTGAGAAACTAGTCAAAAACAAGCAAACAAAATAAAAAAAACAGATTTTTTTCATACCATGGTGCTAGATTATGTGGACAAAATTGACCCTTCCTTGCTGGTCCTCTAAAGGGTTTTAGCACAAATTCATGTTAATTGGTGAAGTATTAAAAATTCTCAAGTGAGGTTTTTAATTTTGAAGCTATTGCCATCAGGTCATACCTTTAGCTCTCTGCCAGAGACAAACACAAAGCTTTTTGAGAAAACCTACTTTCTATCCTAGCAAAGTTTCAAAAAATTCTAACAGATAAATTAGGAAAAATATTGAGCTCATAATAAAAACATTGACAAAATGCATAAGGAACAGGCAGATTTAGTAGGAGTCTGCAGTGACAGAGTCATAGCTTCCTAGAAGGACTGTAGGCACAACTCTTCAAATTACATGTTATATACCAAACATGAAAAAAACAATCAGGCAGATTTTTTTAAGTCCTGAGTAGCTTTGATACATCGCATATATTAAAATCAAAGTAAACCCCAAATTGGTTTAGTAGCTTTAGAGAATAATCAAATTGGAAGACGGGAAAAAATTCCAAGAACATAGCCAAAATAGACAGGTAAAAGATATCTGTATGTAAATAAGTTACCCAAGAGGCAGGAGTGGGTGTTGGGATAGCAAGTTACTTACTGTAGCCTAGAATAATTAAGACATGATGATGTTGACAATGAAGAGTGAAGTGGACCATTATAATAAAGAGGCCTAAATGCATTTATAAAACATTTATGAGAGAGCTGACTATACAGATGGCAAACTTCATTAAGTGATTTGGGATGATTGTTTATCCATATGGGGAAAAAAATTGAAATTATAGAGTTTATGTTTAGAAGAAGATTTTATTTATGGCCTAATGAACACTTAAGCCAGTCACCAAAATAAAAAACATGAACATTTTATGAAAAACTGGTACTTAGGACTGTATTAAACTGTTTTTCTTTTAACTTTATCAAGAATTTTGAAAGCAGAAAGCTAAAAACAGAGAGGCAACATTTTTTAAATATATAGCCAACAGAAGACTAGTATGCAGAACATATCATGAAAAATGCATTTCCATAGAAAACTCAGCAAAGCACTTGAGCAGTGCTTTGGTGAGGGAAACTCAGCCTCACCAGCCATCCTTTCTCCTCCAGAGAGCAGACATCTGGCTCTCCTAATCAGCCTTGATGACGATGTTGGGCACTGGGCCTCTTACACGCCCTGCAGGGAATGCTCATTACTCTTGGAAAGGATATGTACTAGAAGATGTAGTTTCCACTCATGCTTATGAAACCTAAATAAACTTTGCCCACATGCATCAGGAGACATATCCAGGAATGCTCATAGCAACACCGTTTTCAATAGCAAAGATCTGAGAGCAGTTCAGATATTCATCAATAAATAGGTTATGGCACTGTCCTACAATACCTTCCACAGTGGAAAGAAATAACTGGACAACGGAATGGATGAAAAAATAGCTTTTTATTATTTTTTCTTTTTAATTATTATGTGGTAAAATTGACCCCTTTGGGAAGGGTACATAGTATTAGGAATTACAGTATAAGTCTAGATTTGCATAACCAGCATAGTTAGAATACAGAGCAGTTCCATCAACCTATAAAGCTCCCTTGTGTGATTTACCCTTTGCAGTGAACTACCCGCAACATTGCACCCCTGGCAGCCAACCATCTGTTCACCATCTCCCCAGTTTTGTCTTTTCAAGAATGTCATGTAAAGGGAATCACGTAATATATAATCTTTTCAGATTGACTTCTTTCGTAATATAATGCCTTTGAGATCAAGCCAAATTGTTCTGTACATCAATAGTTTCTTTTTTATTGATGGATAGTGTTCTGTTGTATGAATGTCCCACTTCGTCCCACACTAACTCATTCCAGGATATTTGAGATGATTATGAACAAGCTGTTATAAGCATTTGTGTCTAGATTTTTGCTTGAACATACTCAGCAGTTACTCGGTCATGTGTTTGTGTGTTTAACTGTTTAAAAAACTGCAAAATGATTGTTTTGCTAAGTGGCTGTATCATTTTGTATTCCCACCAGCAATGTGTGAGAATTCAAGTTGCTCTGCATCTTCACCAGCTCTGGGTATTATTGGTATTTTATTTTAACCATACTAATAATGTTGTGTTGCTGTGATTTTAACTTGTATTTCCCTCATGGCTATTGATATTAAATAAGTCTTCTTGTGCTTATTTGCCATCCATGTATCTTCTTTGTAAAGTGTCTCTTCAAATACTTTGCCTGTTTTTTAAATGGGTTATTTGGGATTTTACTGTTGAGTTTTGAGATGTTTTTATACATTCTGAATACAAGTCCTTTGTTGGATATGTGATATGTAGATTTTTTCCCAGTGTGTAGTTTCTCTTTTTATTTTCCTAATAGTGTTATTCATAGAACAAATTTTTTCATTTTGACCAAGTTCAGTTCATAGCTTTTCTTTTGTGGATTATTTGTCGGTATTAAGTCTAGAACTCTGTTCCTAATTCCAGTTCATGAAGATTCTCTCCTATGCTTTCTTCTGTTTTATAGTTTTGCATTTAGATCTGTGATCCAGTGTTCAGTTTGTATGAAGTTTAGATTAAGGTTCTTTTTTGTATATATGTGTCCAGTTTTTCCAGCATTATTTATTGGATTATTTATTAAATTGCTTTTGCACTTTTTGTCAAAAATCAACTGGCTTGGTGTACCCTAGTAGAGCAGCAGTTAGGTCAGTCGCCTCTGAAGGAGCAAGCCACATACCCCATAGGTTCAAGTCCGGGGTCACAGGGGAAACAGCCAGTGTGAACAACTAAATAAAAATAAAATAAAATGCTTCTTTAAAAAAAATCAACTGGCCAGGTAATGTGATTCTCCAATTTCATTCTTGTCAAACGTTAGAATTATCTTGACTGTATCTACAAGAAAATATCCTGGAATTTTCATTGGAATTGCATAAAATCTGTAGACCAAATTGAGGACAATTGATAGCTTTACTCTGCTGATTATATGAATATAATACTTCTTTCCATGTATGCAGATCTTTGATTTATTTCTCATCAACACTTTTTAGTTTTTAGCAATAAGTCATGTGATCTACATATTATTAGATTTATACATTTTAAAATATTTTTACAGCTATTTTGGGTTTTTTTGGTTCATAGTTGTACATCACTGGTATATGGAAATACAACTGATTTTTGTATATTGACCTTGTATGTTGCAGCCTTGTTAAATTTACTTATTTGCTCTAGGATTTTGTTTATTTTTGTAGATTCCTTGGTGTTTTCTACTAATAATTTACCTGCAAATAGGGACAGTTTTATTTCTTCCTTTGTGATCTAGGTGCTTTATATTTCTTACTCTTGCCTAAATGCTTGACCTCTAGTACACTACTGAAGTACTGAGAGGGAACCCTATCTCCACCATGATCCTGGTGGTGAGCCCCAGTCTCTCACTATTGAGTGTGGTGTGTAGATGTACTTCCTCAGATTCAAAAAGTTCCCTTCTGTTTTCAGTTTGCTCAGTTTTATCTTTAATGGGTATCGGATTTTTGTCAGATGCTTTTTCTGTATCACTGTATCATCACCATGAGGTTTTTCCTTTTCAGATTCTTTTTTTTTTCCTCCCAACCATAGAGTGCATATTCTCTCTCTCTCTCTCTCTCTCTCTCTCTCTCTCTCTCTCTCTCTCTCTCTCTCTCTCTCTCTCTCTCTCATCTCTCTCTCATCTCTCTCTCTCGTCTCTCTGTCTCTCTCTGTCTCTAGATTCTTAATATGGTAGACTCCTTTGACTTTTTCCTACTTTTTTAAAAAATAAATGTGCAGGCAGGGAGGAAGAAAAAGAAAGAAGCATTTATTTTGTTTATTTGTTTCTTCAGGTTGTTACCCCTAGTACCCCTGAAACAAGACCCTGGGTCCTTGGGATGTATGTGGACTGTGCTGAACCTCTACTCCACCAGGGCATGCCTACTTTTTCCTACATTTTTAATAGAGCCAAAGAAAACTAGTGTTACAAGGCTGTATCTAGTATGACTAAAGAAAAACTCAAAATTGCAAAACTATCTTAGGGTATAATATATGAGATGAAACTATAAAGAACCACAAAGAGCTGACAGAGCCCAGTTTAGGAGGATGGGCTCCTTTGAAGCAGGGCAGAAGGTGGACCCTGGGAAGGCCACTGTAGTCCTTAGAGATAGGTGGCCTCGGATTCTCTTAACTGGGCTCTCCTGAGACCTTGTTTCCTAAGTACTCATAAATATTATGTTGTATATTCTCACCAGTCTTGTGTGTGTATTAAAACTTTTTAAATCGGGGATCTTGGACAGACCAACCTATTCAAGTGTTGATTCTTGGGACACTATGCTAACTGCGCTTCTGTCCTCAGGAATCTCCAGAACTTGCTGATCCTGACTGCCATCAAGGCAGACTGCACACGAGTCATGGACTACATCACCCACCTCGACAACTACGATGCCCTGGACATCGCAAGCATCGCTGTCAGCAGTGCGCTGTACGAGGAGGCCTTTGCCATCTTCCGCAAGTTCAGTGTGAATGCCTCAGCTGTCCAGGTGAGCTACCAGCGTTGCCAGTCATGTCAGCCTTTTACTTGTCCAGCAGGTCTGTCAGATCCTTGTGCTCTTCTCTCTCCTCGCCACTGACCCATCTTCCCAGCCTGTGGGCTCTTCTGCTGGTGCTCCTTCCACGTGGCTGTGATCCCCGCCCTTCCTAGTTGTTTCCAGTTCTTTCCTGGACTTGGGTGCCAGACACAAGGTCATATTAGCCCTGGTAAATGCCAGGTCTGATTCTCAGAGGCTGTCACACCTAATGATTGTCCCACCCCTTCAGCCCCATGCTACTTAACACCTAGAGCAATCTTGCCATCCTCCTGACTACCTTCAGCTTCACCAAGAACCCTCTTTCCTATATCCTCATCCTTTTCCTCTCAATCTCTTGGCCATTTCTGGTTTTATTTCCCAATCAGTTGTAAACCACAGGGCACATCATTTCACTGTTCCCTTACCAATCTTCTTTATTCCTTGCCTCTTCCAGTATGACTTTTCTAGACCTGCCTATGAAATCTCCAATCTAGAAACCTTTCATTATGCTCATATATGGGCTGTGCCCTTGCTTGGCCTTCCAGGATGCCCTAAAAGCTGTTTCCTACTTAATGAGCCATGCCATTTCCCTGCAGCATGTCCTTTGAAACTTATAGCCTATGTGCTTCATCGTACTATTGCTCTTCCCAAGGTCAGGAGGCAACTCCCATGACCTACCCTGGCTCAAAAAGTCAAGCCTGGCTGTTTCCATATCCTTGCACCTCTTTGTTGGATGTCTCTTATCTGTCTGGCATCCTCCTCCATCTACAGCAGCTATCCTCCTTCCCCTCCATTCATTCATATGAATTCATTCATATGATTGCCCGATAGCTTTGGATTGAATTAAAGTGGTCATGCAGCTTTAGGGGCAGAATACAGAACTGAACAAAAACCTGTCTGATCCCTGCAGTTGACTGGCTTTTGTGGAGAATAGGACCCCTCATGTAACCCTTAGGTTCTCATCAAGCACCTTGGAGACCTAGACCGAGCATATGAGTTTGCAGAGAAGTGTAATGAACCTGTCGTCTGGAGTCAGCTAGCCCAAGCCCAGCTCCAGAAAGACTTGTTGAAGGAAGCTATCAACTCCTACATCAGAGCTGACGACCCTTCCTCTTACCTGGAGGTGGTTCAGGCAGCCAGCAGGAGCAGTAAGTGAGCCTTCTCTCCCCCACACTGAGCTTCTCACTGATATGAAATGAAGCCTGTGAGGCAAGGGGGTGGCCCTCCTGGGATCCCACAGATATAAGGCATCCAGAGATACCAGAGACACAGCTCACAGTTTTCCAAAAGAATCTGAGATCAGTGTTATTCTGTTAATGATACTAGCTCTTCTGTTAAAAGACTCTTAACCTGTTTTACAAGACTACATAGTTTCAGCACAACAAATATTAAAATAATTTTAAGGTCAGAGACTAGACCCAAAGTTTCTTCTGGTCCTTTCCAGTTGATTGTGATACCAACCTCTCCTCTGGCAGGAATAAACACCCTAGTGAGTTCTTTACCTGGGGACATGGAGGTTCCTATCCACAGGGGCGGCTCCTGTGTAGTTCCACCCCCTCCCTTTCTCACCTTTGGGATAAAGCTCTGGTTAGTAGGCAGGCCTACCCAGAGCCTAGGGCCTCAGTGGGACAGAGCAGGAGAGTCGCCATCTTGGCTGAGGACAGAAGGGAGGAGTTGAGCTCTCTGCTTCAACTTAGCAGCTTTGGGTTACCTGTTTTTGTTTTCTGCCTTTAGACAATTGGGAGGACCTGATTAAATTCCTGCAGATGGCCAGGAAAAAGAACCGGGAATCCTATATAGAGAATGAACTTATTTTTGCTCTGGCTAAAACCAGCCGTCTCTCTGAGCTAGAAGATTGTATTAATGGACCCACCAGTGCCCACATCCAGCAGGTAGGTTATGCCCCACAGGGAATATGAACTGCTGTCAGGTCCAGAGATCATTCCCTAGAAAGGCACAGATTTGTGATAGTAAGAAACAAGCCATACAGTTAATTAAGTCACTGGTCACTGTCAGTGGTATGGAAATTAAGGCCCTAGAATCTTGGTTTGCCTTTGGCTGTGAGCATCTAAACAAGTCCCCTAGAAAAGAAAGTATCAGAACTGCATGAAGGTGTTTGAGCTGTTTCTTGGAGGACAAAGTGAACTGAGTAACTAGCGAGATAAAAGAGGTGTTTGACAAATAATAGCTTTCCCGTGTGTCAGCAATTATCAGATGACAGTAAGGAGAAAACAAACAGGAACAAATCAAAATGTTTAAACTTTAGGCACACCCTGATGGAGCAGCAGTTGGGTCAATTGCCTTCAAAGCAGCAAGCCATGTTTTCCCTGGGTTCAAGTCCCAGGTGTAGGGGAAATCAACCAGTGTGAGCAACTAAATAAAGATAAATAAATATGCTTCTAAAAATATTTAAACTTTAATGAAAAAAATATTAAATAAAAGAAGGATATAAATAATTGTAAAGTCTGTCATGCAAGTAGAATGTTACCTCTGGGAAAATTGATAGAGATTCAGAAATAATGGACTGTATTCTAGCACTGCAGTGATTAATTGCAAGTGCTCTCTTCTAGAAAGAATACACAATTCACTTAAATAATACAAAAATAAACTTTAGGTTTTTATTTCAAAGTACATTCCAATTGTTGGAAATTTGGTTAGATTTTTGAAGGGGGTTAAAAGATCATTGTGTAATTCTATAACCAAAATTAAACTCTAGGTGAAAGAATTAAAGGCAAAAGTTGAGGGTTTTTTCCTCCTTCGTCTACCTCACCCCACTCTGGGTCCACAGCTTTCATAACATGTGCCATAGCCACCTGAGCCACTGCAGGAGCAGGGGAGTGGTGATTTTTTTTTATTAATAAAATTTTTAAAATATTTATCTGAATCTATGTGAGGAAGAAGTTTTTAAACATGTAAACAAATTGGGGGAAAGTACAAAAACAGTATCAATTCATCTAGTGCATAAAAATTTTAGATATATGTATGTTCCTAATCATGGGCCTTGTAAGTCTGTGTAAAATTCCATTCTAAGACAGTAGAAAAGAGTCCAGTAGTTTTACACATAAATAGCCCATCACGCAGCATAATTTGCACTAATAACAACTGCAAGCCAATATCCAGAAAAGGGAGTGAGTTAGACCATATTTGTCTATGGAATATAAAATAGCCATTCAAAATAAAACTTAAAACCTTGCTTTTATAGAAAATTTTTTCATGTAAATTCAGGCAGAGTAATGAACATAAATGTCTAGAAAAACACCCAAGATTGGGACAGGAAACATCTCTGAAATATAGAAGTGAGTGACATTATATTAGGTTCCTTTTACTTGCTAGTGTCTGCCTGGTTCTCATTTTAATCAGTGACCATAACTTTTAAATTTCCCTTTATAATCAGGAAATTAAGTGTTAGGAAAAAAAAAAAACCTTTCCAAAAAATCTCCCTCTAATTTATGACAGAACTTTCCAAGCTAGAGGGTCTGTTAAAATGGTGGTGAGAGGAGCTGACAGAGCTCACGCAGAAGTTAAATCCACCTAATGAGTGACTGGCCTTGGGAGCACAGATAGCCTATCTTACTAGTCACCTCTTTGTGGTAGCCTGAGGCAGGTGTACTGCCCACCTTCCACAGTACCTCAAGACAAGGTTCGTGTATGTCCACCCAGGGCCAGGTTCAGTCAGGTTCCTTTTCCCATAGTCTGGCCTCTGCTGGCCACATCTCCACAATGTCATATAGCTTGTTTTTGCTTTGTTTCCATAAATTGACAGTAGTAGGGCCTTTATTTATTCATCCATTAAACAAATTTTATTGTGCATCTACCATGAGCCAGTGTAGGCACTATAGGTATAGCTATGAAAATAGGCATTGATGTCTGCCCCCGCTTGAGGAAGTGTATAGGTATTCAATATAGGTATAAAGGAGGAAAGCACAGTGTGGGCAGGGTTCTTCAGTAATACAGGCAGGAGGAGTGGAGGGAGCACCAGGAGCAGACCAGAAGTTGGGGGCGCTCACAGCAGTGAACTGGAGAGGGGAAAGGCAGATGTCAGACAGTGGGTTCTTGTACCAGGGTTCCCAGGGTAGCAGCTTTCTGACAGTGACTGACTATTGTGAGGAAAACAGGGTCTTCAGAGCAGAGTCAAAAAAAAAGGTCAAACCATCAGGGAATGAGAAAGATCTACAGAGGGCAGCAGGAATGAGGAACAATGGGGAGGGGAGCTGGCCTGGAAGCAGCAAAGAACACACCCTAGGCCAGGCCTTCCGGTGAAGGCTATGAGGTGACAGTGCACAGCAACAGGCAGACTGAGAGTAGCCCAGGCTCTGTAGTGGCCCAGGCTGCCATGTGATCAGGAGACATTCCTCTCCTCTGAAAACAAAAGATGCCCCTGCCACCCTGGGACTTCACACCACCTCTGGAAATCTTCCCTTTTAAAAGCTCAGCAGAGCTACCCATTTTTCATAGGTTGGAGACCGTTGTTATAAGGAGGAAATGTACGAGGCCGCCAAGCTGCTATACAGCAGTGTTTCTAACTTTGCCTGCCTGGCTTCCACCCTGGTCCACCTCCGTGAGTATCAGGCAGCAGTGGACTGCAGCCACAAGGCCAACAGCACACAGACATGGAAGGAGGTAAGTGTAGGAAGTCTCCGAGAGAGTTGCTCTCCTGGTTCTTTCTTCCTACTCTACATTCTTGTGCCAAATTCGATGCATCTGGGTGTCAGTCTTGCCAGCAAAGTTCTGAATCCTTTAGGGTGTCTCAGAGAACCTTGCAAGCTAAGGTTTATGGAGAACCCCATGTTAGACCAATCACCTGCCAGTACTGGAATTTTCAGTATTATAAATAATATCATGACAAATGCTTTTATAAGTCATATCAAATAATCACATTATTAGCACAATCAGTGTGAACATTGTCATTGGTCTCGTGAATTTGCAAGGTATGTTGTCTTGAAGTTCTCTGATATTAGAAACATCTGTGGATGGAAAAAGGTTTGTAAGATATGCAAAAGATAAACTTCAATGAAGCTCTAAAATGTTGTTTGATAAAAGATTAAAGTCAGCCTAAACGTCCAATATCAAGTCTGTGGTTAAATTATATATATGTGTATATATATCTATATATATATCTATCTATAAATATATAGATAGATATATATAGATATATAGATATATTATGAGTCTATACTATTGTTCGGGATGTATAGGCAGAGGTACAGGAAAGGCTGTTTCCAGTATTCTGTGAGGAATATGTTGTACATAGAAGTCAGCGTACTTCATTCTGTGTGGTATGTGTGCTCTGGTGGGTGCTGATGTACACATCACACAGAAAGTAGCAGGTAACCTCATGTCTCAAGGGAATGCCTAGTTGTCTTCAAGTTGTAGGATTATTTTTGTGAGCACATGTGCTGTGTATAGAAGATAAGACAGCAGGAAAACTGAACTAGAGACTAGCTCTGCTTGTGTGTGTGGTGGGGTGGGGAGTGGGACTTAGAAGGCTACTGAAAGGAGCAGACTCGGGCCCCTCCAAATCCTTTTGAGCAGAAGTGTCATTCTGCATGGGGTGATCATGCAGTGTGTGTATGGTACAGTGCTGAGACAGAAGTAGTTGATCCATAAAAACAGCATTCAGATAAAATGTGTTCTGAGGACAGATATTCTTGTGCTCTATGAAATCCTTCTCAAACCCCAAGCCTGAAATTCTAGTGTCACTTTGCTGTCATCTAAACAAACTGCCCATATCTCTGGGATAGGAGTACCATATAGTACCTGCAGATTATATACATGTCAGTGTGTTTTCTCCCAGTCCTGTGTAGCTTACCTCAGTTATCTGCTTATTCAGAATCCAACCTCAGAAATCTCATTTGGTGGTTCTGCACATGTGGACCCACCCTGTCATGGTGGTGCCATGCACTGTCCAAGGACCTTCACACTACCCCCTTCCCTAGGTGTGCGCTGCCTGCGTGGATAGGCAGGAATTCTGCCTTGCTCAGCTCTGCGGTCTTCACATCGTCACTCATGCAGATGAGCTGGAGGAGCTTATCCGCTATTACCAGGTAATTGGTCTCTGGCCAGAGATGATCTCTGCCAGCAATGGAGATGGCAAGTGACACCTGAATGTAGCAGACAAAGAGGACATTATTCCCTTAGTTTGTGGTAGTGACAGTATTACATGTGCTGGTGAGTGTACACAAAGCATTGTCTCTATGGGAAAGTCCGTTCATGAACTAGACAACCCATCTAGAAATTAAATCAGAATGGTGTGTGAGAGACCCTGGGCCTTGTTGCTGGCTGATGTTTTGTGTTTTTAAAAATAATGTCCCCTCAGTCAATGACTTGCATATGAGGACAGTTCAGATTGTTTGATAAACCAATCTTCAGAGTGTGTGGCCCACAGAGGATGTATATCTATATATCTATATATGTTGGATGCCACAGAGACAGATATGCAAGAATCCAGGAGAGGGGACACAGGGAGACCTTTGAAATGCTGAGGGCCATCCTGAGGACTCAGACTGTACTCATGGTAAGACACTGGACCTAAAGGATGAGGAGGCCATTCTGACTTTCACAGGGGCAGGAGAGCAGAGGGGCAGGTAGAAGTTGAGAGCAGCTAAGCTGATAGTGATGCCGGATGAGATGTGGTTAGGTACTCAAGTTTGGGGTATATTTTGAATTGCAGATGGTATGCTAGTGTATTGGATGTTGGGTGAGAGAAAAGTCAAGGATGACTCCACTTATTTTGAACTTGAACAACAGAAATAGAGAGTGACCTTTAGTGAACATGGAGACTAAAGGTGGGGACATGGTGGGAAGAGCAGGAAGGAAGCTTTGGACATGCTAAGTTTGAGCTGCCAATTGGTTGTTCACCTAGAGACGTGAGGCAGCAATGGGAAGTAGGATGGTGTTCCCCGACAGCTCAAGCAGAGAAAGACAGAGCAGTTCATGGACTAAATGAGATCACCTCCCACTATGGTAAAGAAAAAAGAAACTCCAGGGAGTGTGATGCTGAGGAGCCAGGTGGTCAGAGGTAGCCAGAGGGGGTTGTCAGCTGGGGGTCGGGGTCTGCTCTTACAGATGACAGAGGAAAAGAAGAGGTGAGGATCACTGGTAACCTGAGTCCTGGGGTGACACACAGTCTGACTGGTGGGCTCGGGAGAATGGAAGCTGCACTTGTGAGGAGTTTCTGTTGCAAAAAGTAGAAAATGGGATGGAGCCACGGGGTCAAGAAAGTGCATTTTATGCCTGGAGAAGTATAGAAGGTTCACTGAAGGCACACCATGGAGTGGGATGTTTCTGTTAAGACAGGGTCAGCGGCTGGTACAGCTGCCTGGGAGGAGGAAGGCCTAAGCTCAGAGCAGAGCACCACCATGCACCCATAGACAAGACATGTGCTGCCAGGAACTTTTTCTAACAGCCCTCATTTTCCCAGTTAGGTAGAAGCAAGGTTTTCTGCTGAGAGTAAAGACAGGGAGTGAGGAAAAGTGTGAAATAGCCCTCTGGGTGTAGGCCAGGAGGTGTGTGGTCTTTAATGTTAGGGAAACATGAGGGTTCAGGCAGCTATGACCTTCCCTGTCCCAGGAAGGAGTCAGAACTGGATGCCAGGGTCTGGCCTCATATTGACCATGGGACTTCAGTAGGGTGTAAAAGGAAGAGAATAGGGCAGGGATCAGCCAGACTGCGGTAGAGATTGGGATGGAATCCCAAATGGAGTGAGAGCTTATTGAAGCCAGGGTCTCAGAGGAACCAGGGAGGATAGATTCACAGACCCTACTCACCCCTCTTTCCTGTTTTATTTTTTATCATATTTATTTTCATAAAAATAACAATCCTAAATTGTATTTATTAATCTTGAAAATTTCAGTGAGATGGGCTCAGGAACTGGCACTGTTTGACTGGACTTGAGTTAGCATTTTCTTCACTCTTACTTCCTGGAGGCTTGGTCCTAGGCAGCCGCCCCAGCTGTGGAATGAGTTCCAGAGGGTGACTGCTACCTGGTGTGCACTTGCCTTCCCCTAAGTGTGCTATTGGTCTGTCAGGATCGGGGCTACTTTGAGGAACTGATCTCCCTGCTGGAGGCAGCACTGGGCTTGGAGCAGACCCACATGGGCATGTTCACGGAGCTAGCCATCCTCTACTCCAAATTCAAGCCGCAGAAGCTGCCAGAGTACCTGGAGCTCTTCTGGTCCCGTGTCAACATCCCAAAGGTAACTTGACCCTCCTTGACTTTCAGTTTGTGGCAGGGGATATGTGCGTTCATGACCTGACTCAACCCTCACTGGGCTGTCCTTTCAGGTGCTGAGAGCTGCAGAGCAGGCCCACCTCTGGGCGGAGATGGTGCTTCTATATGACAAGTGCGAGGAACACGACAATGCTGTCCTCACCATGATCAACCACCCCACTGATGCCTGGAAGGAGGGACAGTTCAAGGACATCATTGCCAAGGTAAGGGGCACTGGAGCCCTGACTCTTGCCAATCCTGCCTGGGCGGAGGTGAAATGCACACCCAGTGTATGCACCCAGGACCTGTTTGTACTTTCTCCTGACTTTTGTCACCCTTGAGGCAGTGGTGGTGATTCCATCTGCACAGAGGAAACTGGTGATTAGGAAGGGGAGGGACTGACAAGGTCCTACATCTGGACTGAGGACAGGCGGGACATTGCATTCTCCCTGCCTTGCTCCCATCCCTGGCCCAACCTCGGTATTTTTCTTCCTTCTGTCCTATGATTCCTTGTTCCAAGCCCCCAAGCTGTCTGCCACCATTCCTTATTGTATTTTTTTGTGTTTTTCTACTCTCTGGCATTTTTTTCCTTTATATCTCTCACCAAAACAGCCAGCCCAGGAGCAGTGCAGGAAGTTAACAGGTAAACATTCAGTAGGTAGAGACCTGAGCCCAGGTCTGCTGGTCCCTGGACCTCCACCTTTCCCAGGAGCCCCTCCTAATAATCTCTTTAGACTAAACCAGGATCCCATGCTATCTACCCACCACCCAAAACTGTGGGAGGTTGTGAGGTCTGTGTGTAAGCACCAAGTAGGCTGAGTGGCCAGTGGGTGTCAGGCCAGGTCTCAAGCTCCACAGTAAGCTGGCCCAAAATCACATACATCCACGCTAGTCATGGGCATTGTGTGGAGTCAGTTTCTGCCTGCCCAGAACCTCACCTTGGGTGGGGTCTGCAGGCTGTCAGGCAGGCAGATCACACGTTCTTGTGCCCCAGCACATTGGAGCAACTTGCTGGAAAACCCAACCTAATGAACTCTACGTGTGCTTTTGTTATATTTAAACCCTATAATATCAGTGTGCACTTGAAAATTGATGGTGCACTGTGGCTAAGGCTTCTGTTTCTTGTAGTGTCTGCAGGTGGCATTGTCCAGGTGGCTAGTATGTTCTGTGTGTGCAGTCTTCCTAGATAATGGTCATGATTGGCAGACTGTGAGGCAAGATGGAAGTCAACACACAATCTTAGGTCAAATTACACCCTCATGGACAGTTTGTCATGTTGGCAAAGAGCTATAATAAAGGTGATAAACAACTCCTGTTCTTGGTGTTAAGCACCAATGCCTCTGCCTCCCTGCTATGTGAGAGACAGACCCTTGTCAGCTCACAGTGGAGAAGAGGCAGGACTTTCTCCAGTCATGGTGGAAAGGCACTAAATAAGATAATGGTTTTGGAATCACCTAGCCACTTTGCTCAGTGCTAAAGGTTTAGGCAGTGACCTTGCTGACATAGCCCATTTGCTCTGTCTTTTTGACCTTTCACTGTGAACTTCAGTAAGTTCATTGCTAAAATGGACAAAATTTTTCCTGCCTGCTAAGCTATTGGTCACATACAGTAGGTGCTGCCCACAGACAGTTAAGACAAGTGTCAGAAGATCATCGCTCTCCTCTGTGCCCACAGGAGTGGGCGCTAGGACTGCACAGCACATCTGGGTCAGAAGCTGTGGTGACAGTGAGTGCTCTCACATGAGGGCCATGCCATCAAGTTGAGGAGGCAGCACGGTCAGTACTAGCCAGTGTACCAGTAATGAACAGGCTGTGGTTGGCCCTGTCCCTCTGCCTTTAGGTCTGCAGACCTCACTAGACCTCACACTGCTACCAGCTACCCAAACCCAGTCTGGCTTGGGGCTGCCACTGCACCCTCCCCTCTAGCCAGCATGCCTCTGGTATCTCTATCCCTTATATGTGCCTTGAACCTCAGCACTATGCAGACATGCTCCTTGCCGCCCACATGTCTTCTGAAGACTGCAATTCCCTTGCTCTCTTTAACATCGGATCCTGGGGTCAGCCAGCTGCTGAGTAGCATGGCAGAACAGGGAAGGTTCCCCAGCAGGAGCCAGGAGACAGATTCAGGAGCCTGGCCAAACTAAAACCAGTCCTCTGCCACACAGGACTGCCCAGTGAGAGCACTGTGGCATCTTGCCTGGAGAGTGGTGGGACATAACAGGTAGGCTTGTTTACAGTTCAATCTGAGCTTACCAAGGAGGACTGGAGGAATTCCTGCTTGGATGAAAGCATATTTTGGTTTTTGGGTTTATTCTAGTGTGTTCATTCATTCAACAGAGCATTGATGACCCCAGCCATGCCAGACGCTGGAGTGATGCAGGAGACAAAGACCTGCCTTTTGGGTTGTTGGGTGGCAAGAACAAAGGAGGAACCTGAAAATAGATAAAGGGGGGTGTCAGGAGGGGGTACTCAGTCCTGGAAGGGGTGGTCTCATTGATCAATGCATTTGCACAAAGACCAGGAGGCATGAAACAGAGTGCAGCATCTGAGGCAGCACTGGGCCTCTGAGGACTGGCATGCACTGACCCTTGGCTCTGCTTGTGCAGGTGGCCAATATGGAGCTCTGTTACAAAGCCCTACAGTTCTATTTGGATTACAAGCCACTGCTCATCAATGACCTACTAATGGTGCTGGCACCCCGGCTGGACCACACCAGGTCTGTCAGCTTCTTTTCCAAGGTGAGTCAGCCAGAACCCCAGGGCCAGCACAGGCATGTTGGGCCAAGCTTATCTGAATGGCAGTGCCATAATGACCATTTCTGAAATTGATCCCCCTCCAATTTAAAGATTAAACATATTGAATTACTATAGGTTCCAGATACAGATTTGCATCCCAGCCAGAATGTCCACAGATGAGATGGGCATCTCCTGAGTCACACTAGCAGCATTGTCTGTGTGAGTGTGCGCAGGCCTGCAGTTCTAGGTGTCCAGAGGGAGACCCAGAGCTGGACTACATGCACCAACCCATTGGTGCAGCATGGCTCCAGCCAACCAGTCTCAGGACAGCTCTGCTCCTGACTCATCAGGCAGGCCAGCTGCAGCTGGTGAAGCCTTACCTTCAGTCCATCCAGAAGCACAATGACAGGAATGTGAACGAGGCACTCAACCACCTCCTGACAGAAGAGGAGGACTTCCAGGTGGGTGGAAAAAGGAGTCCTGTCAGCCGGCCCTGGGAGCTTAGGAGCTGAAGAATACTTCTCTATGCCAGCAGCATGTGTCCCATTGCAGGGCACCTGCACAGGAGGGCTTTGGGCCCTTGGGTGTCACAGAAGAGTGAACAGAGCCTCCTTTTTTTTCTTTCTTAAAGGAAAGGTATAAGCAGGAATGAAGTTGAGCAGGCAGAGAGAGGAGGAAGGAAGAAGCATTTTTAATTTTGTTTACATTCAGTTGTTCACATTTGTTTCCCTCAGACACAGGACTCAAACCCAAGGGTATGTGGCCTGTGCCCTTCAGAGGCAGTTGACCTAACAACCACTGCTCCCCCAGGGCATTCCTAGGGCCTCCTTTCTGAGGTAGCCGCTACCAGCAAGTAATTCTTGGGTACACGCTCCACTGTGTCCCCACTCACAGAAAGGCCATATCATCTTAGGGTTTGAGGGCGTCTATCAACGCCTATGACAACTTTGACAACATTGCCTTGGCTCAGCGACTAGAGAAGCACCAGCTGATGGAGTTCAGGCGCATTGCCGCCTGTCTGTATAAGAGCAACAATCAGTGGGCTCGGAGCGTGGAGCTCTGCAAGAAGGACCATCTCTACAAGGTCAGTGTTGCTGTGTGGTAGAGCGGGGTGCATCCCAGTGCCCCGCCACTCGTGTGCTCCCTAGTATTCTGGGTGCGGTGGTGGTGGTCACAACCTCCACCAGGAGAGCCTCATGGTGCGAGAGAGCGGGTCTTTGGTCCACAGATAAGAGCTAGGAACCATCTGGTGAAGCATTTTGATCATTTACACAGAGTCCCTCCTCTCAGAGAATTGATCTCCCCCACTTCCTGGCACTTACTTATGCATTTTACTCCCCCAAACATAGTGTGGGAGCCTTCACTTGGCACTCTACTTCTAGCCAAAACTTGGGGAATGAAAAAACCTAAATTAAAATCACATTCAAAGTACTTTTCTGCAGTTAAGTCAGTGGCTCAGAGCCACCCTCAGGCCCAGGTCCAGATCAGGGCTCTGCTGGTCAGGATGTGCCGCTTGGAGAGATCCCAGGCCCTGACAGCATTGCCGTGGTTCTGCCTGGCCACACTGTCTTCCCCATAAGGTAACAGAGCAGCTGCACAAGAGAGCCCTCATTAGATGCTCTGCATGGAGCTGATTTCAAGGGTTCTGCATGCCAGAAGACCCAGGACCCCCACCAGCCATGAGCTAACCTGACGCTGTTCCACCTCAGCATTCCTGAGTGCCTTCCCAGGACACGTGGATAGCTGCCACCCTCCGCCGGTGCATGTGGCCCAAGGGCAGAAAACCTTGACATCAGGGTCATGTTTTACCCCAAGTTGTCACCCCCACATTGTGACTGCTAATTGATCTCTCAGCCCTTAGTGCCCGTGCTTGTGGCCTTCCCAGTGTTCTGCATGGCCCCTGCAGAGGGAGCTGAGAGGGCACCTTCGAAGCTCCAAGACTATACCTCAGGGTGCTCACTTGCTGGCCCCAGAAATGGCAGCAGGACTCTGCCACTCCTGACTGGGATCACACTGCCCTGTCCTGCTGTGGTCCACTGCAGGGTCTTGAAGAGACAGTCTCTCACCACCTGGACACTGAGTGAGCAATCAGTGCTGCAAACACTGAAAAGGCCGCTGTCCTCCAGTAGGCAGTCCCATTAGAAGAGAACTGGAGAAACAAGCCACAGGCAGAACGTGATTGGCCTACTGGGGACATTTTGTTGTCATGCCTGGGCTGTAGTACTACATCTAGTAGGTGGAGGCCAGGGTGGCACTTAGAAAGCCTATAATACATCTCTTTCCCAGCCCCCAACAAGAGGACTGTGGGTACAGGGCTACCCTGGATGGAAGCTCCCGACAGTGGCCAGTCAGCATGCCACTCCAGGGTATTGAGTGGTCACCTGGGTTCTTGGGATAATTGTGGAGAAACGAGAAATACACTTTCTAGATTGCAGAGGTGGGAAGTACAGGCATGGTGGGCAGTCAGTCATCTAGGGTGACCACTGACATGAGCTCTACCTGGAAGCTGGCTGTGCAGAGGGCTGGGACATCTGCTGAACACTTAACGCAGGTGGGCTGGGAGGCTGGAGCTCCAGGGTGGTGTAGGACATTGTTGGGCTGCTGGCAGGTGAAGGCTAGAGGTGTTGGACCGGCAAGAATTATATGGGCCCCTGTGCCCATGGGTGAAAGACAGCGTTCTGGTCAGGGCTGGGTTGACAGCAAACAGCGTGGTGAGGGACTAGTGGATGCCTAACAGCTGTGGCAGTGGTTTAGGAGGGGAATGGAGAGATGGGGATGAGAGAGTGAGTCCCCCTAACAGTGACACCATGGGGCTGGGTGTGGAGATGAGAAGCGGGAGAAGCAGGAGAGTCTTGGACTCAGGCTGGTTCTGGGCAGTCAAAGGAGGGCACAAACTGGGTTCATTGCACCCAAGTTCTCTAGGATCCAGTGGCAGTTACAGCATAGGGTTCTGGAAGTGTCCACTTTCTGGTGATCAGGTTGGGGCTGTGAGAGTTCATGAGACATCCCCAGAACCTGTAGAGGGGGTGCGGGGTGCAGATTGAAGACAGGCCAACAAAGGGTGGGCCCAGCTATCCTGGAGGACATAGCAGAGAGCAGCAACTCCACTGGTGTCAGAATCCAGGGAGATACTACCTGAAGGTATGAGGCTTTCACATGAAACTTTGCAAACAAGCAGACACAAGGAGTAATTATGATGACAGTGGTCAATGGTTGTCTCTGGGTAGCAGCCGCCACCATTAGTGGGCAACCAGAGTTTATCTGAGACCGACTGAGCTGCTCATCAGCTGGGTGGCTGCATCTGTGGGCCTCAGTTTCCTCTCTAAAGGAACTATGTTAATACGTGTTGCAAAAGTGCTATCGTGGAGTCTGAGAGCTGACAAACTTTTTGGTACGTTGGGTGTACAGTTTTATGACTGAAAAAGAGAATGGCGACAGATACTTACGTACTGTGTGGGGATGATTTGATAGTCATGTACTAGATTTATATATATGGCCATAGTGACTGGAGATTTTTAAGAGACCTGTTTACATCAAAAAGAAAAGTCAAATTGTTACTTCCAGAGCATCACCGATAGCCTGGGCATGGCCACTCTGGCCTGCACCATGGCACTCTAGCACTGTTACTGTTCCCTCGACACCTGCCCCAGAACAGCTATGCACACTCCCTCTGCATTCCAGTCAGATTTTAAGGCTAGAGCCCATCCCCCAGGGCACCTGCACCATGGGTGCCACCGTCCTCTGGGCAGCAAAGCATGTCTGATGGGGCCAGCATCTGGGACCACACACAGTGCGCACCACAGTCCTGCCAGAGTACTCTGTCCTACAGAGGAAAGCCAAGAGACAGGGATCCCTTTGCCAGTGAGGGAGGCCTCATAGAGCCTGGCACTGTTCCTTCCACCCTGCTGGCCTAGAAAGTTCCTCAGGCAGCATAAGGTAGGACCCCAAGCTGTGTATCCGCCTTGTGCAGGATGCTATGCAGCATACTGCAGAGTCTCGGGATGCTGGGCTGGCAGAGAAGCTGCTACAGTGGTTCCTGGAGGAAGGCAAGCAGGAGTGCTTTGCAGCCTCACTCTTCACCTGCTATGACCTGCTTCCCCCGGATGTGGTGTTGGAGTTGGCCTGGAGACACAACCTTGAAGACCTGGCCATGCCCTACTTCATCCAGGTGATGAGGGAGTACCTTAGCAAAGTAAGTACCGGCCCTGCTGTGGCTCCCTGGCTGCTGATTGACCTCTTTAGTGGGTTTCTGCCCATCGTTTACTTCCTTTAGAAAATTTCCATGGGGGTTGCTGGGTATCACTAAATACAGCCCAATAGCAACTCTCCCAACCATTGCCTGGGCTCAACTATGTTCACTGATGGCCCGCGGCTTCATGGGGTGACAGTAGTGAGCCCTAGCCTGTGGGCCTCATGTGGGCCATTTACCTTTTAGTGCACCTCCAGTGGAGTCAGGTACACCTGTTGTGAACCCACTGTAGAACCCCCTTTTGCTGAACACTTACTAGGAAAGTTACATGAACCTTGACGAGGTAGGTAGAGTCTTCCTCTCTACAGCTACAGACACTAGAGTTTAAATCGAAAACTTACTGGTGAGGGGAGAGCTTAGAACCACTCTACCCATGCCAGAGATCACACTCGTGTCTCAGCATATCACTTTCTTCACAGGTAGATGACATGTTTAAGGAGGTGGCAGTGCTTGATTTTAAAACTTTGTGTGAGCATACCCCTGTGACTCAGCAGCTAAGGTGATAAAGTCTAAGGACCTGGGTTCAAGACCCAGGGCCAGGGAAATGGGGAAAAAATAGAAACAAAAACAAATGTTCCCTGTGTGTTAAAGCCCTAGGAATCCCTGCTTGGGGCCTAGCCCTGGCCACTACTGGGAGACTGGTGTTATGGAGTCCACGGCATTTTTAACATGGGAAAATCTGCTACTCAGCAGCATCTGCAGCCCATCCAGCCACACATCTGATGTCCTTCAAGCCACATGGAGACCCAATGATGCCAAAAGCCATCAAGCTGAGGCTGTGTGTGTGTGTGTGTGTGTGTGTGTGTGTGTGTGTGTGTGTCACATGGGAAGTAGTTCTCTAGGGTTAGTGTGGAGTGAAGGGAGAAACAGGAAGTGGTTGGTGGTTCTGTGGCCAGCTCTGCCTGCTCCTGTAAGAGCCTCCTGGGAGCTGCCCAGACCCTGGCAAAAGCCATCTCAGGGGCCATTCAAGGCCACTGCCTTGCTGCAGGAGAGGAAGAGCCACTAGAGTGCACCTCTGAGTGGGAGACTGGGGGCAAGGGAGGGTCAGCCTTGGCCATGTGGCCTTAGCTGCAGTGGACGCAGCTCCCTACAGATGTCTGTGCTACATGGAGCTTGCTACCCGACAGGCTTCCCCATCCCTGACTGGTCTTCACTGGAAGTAGCCTGCCTATTCTGGACCTGCACAAAGGATGCATGTAGTTCAGTCTCTTCCTGGCAGTGAGACCCACAGGGTAATGTGAGAGGGAATGAGGCCTACTCAGACTTTCACTGCTCTGGCCTCAAGGACTTGAAGGAACATACTCCCTCTCTGTGGTAGATGACAGAAGTCATCCTGTCAGTCATTGTCATTTGGTCAGCACTGTGACCACACAGCTACCCTGGGGTAGGAAATGGGCTACAGCTGCCTTCCTGATGAAACGACCTTAGTCCAGAGTCCCAGACACACCCCTAGTCTTGGAAGACCAAGCTGCCATGACACCTGCCCTCTCTTACTGACCCATGTTCCTCACCAGGTGCCAGATATGCCTATCATGTTGGGAGAAAAAGGGGCTCAAGAGGGGTTACTAGGGCACTGATGTGGTGTGGGATCTCGGCTCAGTCTAACCAACTCAACACAGTGCTGTGAGGAAAAGAGGTCTAGCCAGGAAGCCCCTCCTCCTTTCTGACTGGAGAACTGGGTCCAGTCTACTCATCTGGGAAGCTTGAGGGAACCCCTCCAGGACCACCCCTTCCTGCCTCTCAGTGGAGGGTAGGGGCCCACCTCAGCCTTAGCCCTGGGTCAGCCAGCTGAAGGCAGAGAGGATCAGGCCCTTGGAAGGAAAGGGAGGGGAGTACACAGGGCTTGTGGCAGAGCTAGCTCTGCTAGGGTTCCAGTGCCTGACCTAATCTCTCCCATACCCAAGCATAGGGGACTATGCAATTGTTTCTTTCTTACTTAAGTGCTTCTTAGACAGTATTTAGATTAGTTGCTGTCACCCTGCTAGCACAGCGTTGACTTCCCCACAACCCCCTCAGCCCTACCTCACTGTTCCCGCCTGTCTGTGAGTGTGCACTGCACCTGGTGAAGCCTGAGGAAGTGTAAGGAGGCAGCTTGTCCTGAGACAGTTGTCACAATCCCCACCTCTCAGGTGGTATGTCCTCCCTGCCAAATAGAGTGACTCCTTAGGAGCGTGGCAGTCTGTACTAGCTCTAGCAGGAAATGCTGCATTGTCTTGGCAGTGTCTCTGTTCAGAGGAGGACCTCACCCTATGAGCTATGCATCACCCACAGCCTATGGTCCAAGTGTCCACTGGAAAAAGCACCAGCTTCAGTAGCAGCTGGGGTTCACTACAGCCCCAGGCACTCTTGTCTCAGCCTGATTATAAGGGTTTCACTTTGTGGAGTGTCACAGTGGTCACTGGGCGCATCTGGCCCATCTTCAGCACTATCTCCCCTATAAGCTGTGTGCTTATCTCCTGGACCCACATTCCCCTCGAGGCCCAGACTGCACTCAGTCTATAAGGTGGATGCTCATATGCTCTCACCTCTTTGCAGGTAGACAGACTAGGCACCTTGGAGAGTGCGCCAGCAAGAGGAGAATGTGGTGGAGCATGTCCCTCTCCTGTTTGGTAGGTGGCATTCTATAGTCTCTAGTCCCCTGTCCTCTAGGGAAGGAAAGGGAGGCCATTCACACTACCCTTCCTTGACTGGGCTTCAGAATCTGAGCAGGAACAGACAGGGCAGGGATGAAAGGACCATGATGGTTGCTGGATGTGGAGGTCAGTGTGTCCAGGAATGTTGGCGAGGCACAGCTACTGTCTTCTCTGCTCTTAGAGCACATCTTTCAGGTGGAAGTGCCACTACCTGCTCCTTGTGCCTGGCAACTCTCCTGCTTTGAGCTGCTGCTGTGTGCCACCTTGCCAAGCCCCTGGACCACACGGCTCTTGCTGGCTTTGTACTGGAGAGTCTGGCTGGATGGCCTCACTATTGAGCAGACTGTTGGCATAATTGCAGAGAATCTGTTGGCTTCTGGAAGGCATTGCAAGACTAACAGGCCTGTGTGAGCACGCAGCACAGGAACCTGGCTAAGCTCCCACCCACCCTTTTGAGAGTCTTGTGCCCACTCCCCATTAATGTCAATTTGTTTGTTTTTAGATTTTGAGGGACATAAGTGATACCCGACCTGTTGAGCTAAGTAAGTGTCCCATTTTGGGCCTAGATTACCCTCTAGCTTGGCTGACCTCTCTACTGGCCCTAACAACAGCAGCAGCTCGCTCTGTCCTGCCACCAGGTCCCAACTCTTCCATGTTTCAGCCTCTGGGTTGTCAGTGATCCTGCTCTGTAGGCACCTGGCTGCTCAAGGGAAATAGGAGTGCTGCTAACCCAACTTCTCTCTCAGCAGGTCAACAGATGATGCTGACTGCAGGCCTGGCCCTTGCTGGCTTCCCCTATGGATACACCACCACTCCTGCCTTCACCCAGACTCCTGTGTACAGCTTCAGTGTGTAGTGGGTGCTTAGCAGAACACCCCCTCCACAGCACAGAGAACCCCATGGGAAGTGGGACACCAGAACATTATTCATTATTGCTGAGGCCTGGTGATGGCAGACTTTTTCCCTGATCCTGGGGAAGCTAGAGTTGCCACTGTCTTACTGCCCAAGAACACCAGCTCCAGCTGCCATGCCTGCAAGTCCTTGCCTCTAGGTCCTCTGGCTGGAGCTAGGCATTCCTGGGGATCTCTTGTCTACAAGGATTTCCTGGCAGTAGGGGAAAGGGGCACCCTCTCCTCACTGCTCTGGCTGGGCTGCCCCCTCCAGACCATTTTGCTGACACACATGAACAGACCTTATAACGTGACTGAACTTCCTGCTGATCATGAATATTAAAGTTGGTTTGTCAAGGCGAAGCTTCCCTCCTTGGTGCTATGTGGGTAGTAGGGGACAAAGGTTTTGCTGGACCTCTCTGGGGTGGAGGATTTGTGTTTGCCTAGGGGTATACAGCCACGTTGTAGTCCTTAGGGTCTTTCAACCCTGAGGTCACTGCACGAGCTCTAAAACCCCTGGGAGTAGAAACCGCACAGCCTGTGGAGTTTTGTAAGGACAAACCCTTAAACAGCAGGGATGAGCTAGCCCACCTATTTTGGGGAAAGGATTGCCCCTCTGTCAGTCGGATCTCCCAGGATCCTGCCGTTTGCTACATAACCTGACACTGGCTCCTTCGAGTGCCCAACTTAGCCCCGGGTGGGTTTAGAAACTGTACCTTGACCCATAACTCCAGGCTCCCGCGCGGCACCTCCTCCTAGGAACACCGCCCCCACCCCGCCCAGCTCGAGTTTCCGGGGACTTGGGCTTGGTCATTGGCTGGGCTCGACCCCGCCCCAGCGCCTTCCGCGGCTTGCACCGCCCCGGCCTCAGTTTCCCAACGGGCAAGGGGCGGGTCGGGGGGCGGTGCCCAGCTCGAACCACGCGAGGCGGAGCCGAGAACTGACGCGGCCGCCCCACCCCCTGGACTATAACCGGTTGCCGCCGCCGCCGCCGCCGCCGCCGCCTTCTTCGCGAAACGAGCGCGGTGCCAGAGATTCGGACCCGAGGCCAACTCCGGGCGCCCCGCCTCCCTGCCCGTCATGGCCGCGCCCCGCTCCCTGACGGCCGCCGCACCTTCACACGGGAAGGCCAAGCTGACGCACCCGGGGAAGGCGATTTTAGCAGGTGGGCCCTCCTGGACGCGGACCCCCTGCCCGCACGTCCCGCTGAGCTTCCGGGTGGGCTCGGTACTCTGAGGCTCCGCCCCACTTCCGGGCTGGGCGGGGACGCGGCCGGGATCCCCAGCTGGCTTGTGGAGCTCGTTGCGTCGCCTCTCAGCGCCTCGCCGGCACCGTGGGGGTGGGGCCCAGGAGCCCAGGCGAATCTACCCGCGGCCGTGGCGCGGGACAAAGTCCTGGGTGGGGAGCGGCCCGTGCAGGACCCTGATTCCCGAACCCCGCAGGTGGCCTGGCGGGCGGCATCGAAATTTGCATCACCTTCCCTACCGAGTACGTGAAGACGCAGCTGCAGCTGGACGAGCGCTCGCACCCGCCGCGATACCGGGGCATTGGTGAGTACGGAGGGACCGGCTGGAGGCAGCCTCGGGCAAGTGGGCAGCGGGGGCGGCCCTGCCATGCGGAGCCTGGGGAGTCCCGCGGCGGCGGCCAAGTGGGTTGCTGGGGGGCGGGGCAGGTTCCGAGGGCGGTGGGGTTCCCTGACACTCTCTCCCCCAGGGGACTGTGTGCGCCAGACAGTCCGCAGCCATGGCGTCCTGGGCCTTTACCGAGGCCTCAGCTCTCTGCTCTACGGCTCCATCCCCAAGGCAGCAGTCAGGTGAGGTGGGTGGTCGGTGGGCAGGGAAGGAGCCTTGAGTGACCTCAGTTCTCACCCCACTGCTCTACCACCCCACCCTCCCTCACAACCCCAGGTTCGGGATGTTCGAGTTCCTCAGCAACCAAATGCGTGATGCCCATGGAAGGCTGGACAGCACGCGCGGGCTGTTGTGTGGCCTGGGTGCTGGAGTGGCCGAGGCTGTGGTGGTCGTGTGTCCCATGGAGACCATCAAGGTGGGGAGGGTCCCGCCAGGGACAAGGTATGCTGAGGGGTGCTGGAGGCGCCGGGGCGTGGTGGTCCTGTACCCCACAGAGACCACTGGAGGCCTGAGAAAGGACTCCACAGGCTGGACTCTGAAGGCAATAGCAAAACATTAAAATGTTTTAAAAACACAAGATAAGATAGCCTGAGGTTGCTGCCTAAACTGGGGCAAGTATCAGCCGTAAGTCAAGCCCTCTTGTTTCCTGGGACCCAGTGTCCCACAGTGGCCTTGGTGGCTCTGTTTCCAAGCTGCACCTCCAAGCCTACCTTGACCTCAGTGGATCTGGGTCTGCAAGCCCAGAGGTCAGTGTGCCCTCACTGTGGCGGCCTGGGAAACAGCACCTTTGCCTCCCTCTCTCTCAGGTGAAGTTCATCCATGACCAGACTTCCCCCCACCCCAAGTACAGAGGATTCTTCCATGGAGTCAGGGAGATTATTCGGGAACAAGGTTAGCCACCCGGCCTCCCTCATCAGGCTTGCCTTTGTAGGGAGGCACCAGTGTGAACCCTATGTTGTCTGCCCCCAGGGCTGAAGGGGACATACCAAGGCCTCACAGCCACTGTGCTGAAGCAGGGGTCCAACCAAGCTATCCGCTTCTTCGTCATGACCTCCCTGCGCAACTGGTATCGAGGTATGACTGCAAACCCCAAGATCTCACCTCCAACATTCCTAGGCTCTTCACCCCCTAGGGCCCTGATCTAGACCAGCCCTGGTCTCCCCCAGCCCTCAGAGCCCTTTTCGCCTCCTGTCACTTTCTGACTTCAACCCCTACCCACCTCCAGGGGATGACCCCAACAAGCCCATGAACCCATTGGTCACTGGGGTATTTGGAGCTACCGCAGGTGCAGCCAGTGTCTTCGGGAACACGCCTCTGGATGTGATCAAGACTCGGATGCAGGTTTGTGTGGGACTGGCAAGAGGGAGGGGCATTTGGGGCAGGGCTGTTGCTGAGTACTGTCGCATGCTGGTGTCCTGCAGGGCCTGGAGGCACACAAGTACCGGAACACATGGGACTGCGGCCTACAGATCCTGAGGAACGAGGGGCTCAAGGCGTGAGTAGGGCCCTCCCTTCTTACCCCCACTGCCTACCCCAAGCATCCCCTAGGAAGACAGTCTTTATACCCTCCCCCACTTCTCAGCAACAGCGCCCTTCCTTCATTGTCTTCTTACCTCCTACCTCCTCTCTCCTGTCCCCGTCTCCCCCATACCTCCAGATTCTATAAGGGCACTGTCCCCCGCCTGGGCCGGGTCTGCCTGGATGTAGCCATCGTGTTCATCATCTACGATGAAGTGGTGAAGCTGCTCAACAAAGTATGGAAGACAGACTGAGCCTTGTGGCCTCTGGGGCACTCATACCAGCCCCACTGCTCTCATGATTCCAGTGCAGTTGTGCCAAAAGACCCCCTTCTCCTATGGCTTGCACTCTGTGGTTGAGTCTGTTCCTTGTGACCATTGAGTTGTTCCATGTGTTCTGTAGTGTTTAATGTTCCTTGTGATCCATATGACACCACTAGGTCCATGTGTTCAACTGGGTGTCTTTCTGACCTATGAATCTGCCCACT
This sequence comes from Solenodon paradoxus, assembly GCA_004363575.1. Lineage (NCBI taxonomy): Eukaryota > Metazoa > Chordata > Mammalia > Eulipotyphla > Solenodontidae > Solenodon > Solenodon paradoxus. The sequence continues at coordinate 641,738 of RJWH01000529.1, forward strand.
TGTCCATGTGCTTCCTCATGAGCTGTGTTCCTGTTTCATGTTCTTGTGTCATGAGACCCTGTGCTCTGCTTCCCAGGGTGCCCGTATGACCTGGGTCCACAGCCCCGTAGCCATGGCCCAGACCCAGCCCGGTGCCTTCAGCCTTGAGCAGCAGGGGCACTTGCCCCAGCCTACCACAGCTGCCTCTAGGGCTCATCCTGGCCTCACCGCATTCCAGGGGCTGTGTGCGCCCCCTTCCTCTCCCCACTTCTCCTGCCACTGGCCTTAATTGGCCCTCGGGCCCTCCCTCCGCCCAGGACAGGGTGGCACTTGCCACTCTCAGGACCACCCTCCCAAGGCAGAATAAACCAGATCCTGTCAAAGTCTCCTGCCTCTGTATGGGCCCATCTATGGATTGGTGGTGATGGCTACACTTTCACAAAAGGCTGGCACAGCCCTCACCCAAGGACACAGCGGCAGGAGGCCAAGAATGAACAACAGACAAACCTAGCTCCCCAAGATGCCCAGTACTGGGCCAAGGGCGCATCTGGGCTCTGTCCAGGCCTTGCCTATAGGCAAGATCCTGTGGAGTCAGCTGGCACGAAGCACTGGGTAAGCAGAGTGGAGAGCCGCCCCTCAGTCTGTGACCCAGCCCTCCTCCACTCCCTCATTATTGTTCTGTGCTGTGATTAGCTTTCCAGGAAGTGCTTGGGGCTCTAACTCCAAGATGGGCCCAAGCTCTGAGCTGCGGCTTTCTTCCTCACTCCACCCAAGCTAGGAGACAGCTGCCTTGGGGAGGAGGTGCTCTAGGGACATCTGGGCCCCTCATTCCATAGTCCTGAACCTGAGGAAGGTGTCCTGGCTGGAGTCCCTGTTACCCAGGCACAGGTGGGAGCCAGTCTAAGCAGGGCAGCCCGTAGAACCAGGAATAGAAGGTCCTTTGGCTAATCCCACATCAGGTGCTAGGGACCACTCAACCCATGAGCAAAGTAGAGGAAACCCAGAGACAGGACAAAATCATCCTGGGCTCTGTCTGTGTGGGGGCAGAAGGCACCTTCCTCCAAGTGACTGGGTGGAAGTCATGCAACAGTTTGGCTCAGACTAGGGAATCATTTGCCAGCAGAAGCTTCCCGCAGGCAGGTCCTGTCCCTGGACTAGTTCCTTTTGGGAGAGAGTGCCCCATACTGAGGACCTTACCTGGCATACATATCCCTAGAGCCTGAAGCAGCTCTGAGAGCCAAGTGTGGCTTTGGGGAACACAGGGTTTTGAAGGCTCCATAGAGAGCCCCTAGACTGGGCCATGTGCTCATGAAGTCTTAACAGTCTTGCAGTGAGTGAGTTAGATTCCAGGCAGCAAATCCTGCCTGCCCACTGAGGACTGTACATACGTGCTCTGAAGCCCAAACCCCAGGCCACTAACAGCCTCGGAAGCTTTGCCGTGGGGTTAAACAGGCAGCACAAAGCACTGAGGCTAGAGGAATGCATGTCTTCCCAGGAACCTGTCCCAGGCTGTAGCATATGAGAGCCAGGACCCTAGCACTCCTATTTTCTTACTGTGTGACCTTAGGCAATTTCACCTCAGTTTCCAGATCTTTGAAATGGCTTGGCACGAGAACCCACTGCAGTTGGTTATGGGAGAAATTATATAACCTCTGTGAAGTGTTTAGAATAATACTTAACACAGAAATGCCTAGAAATAACAGCTTTTTCTTTGGGTTACAGTACGTTGCAGTCTGCTAGGGTTCTAGGTAGTTCCTGGAACGGGCAAAGCCTGGCAGTGTGGCCCTGGAATACTGATCTCCAAGGATACCAGGCCCTCACTGCATACAAGCACCCCATCCCCCTTCACAGGGAGGAAGGGGCTACAACTGCACTGGATACAGCAATGCTTGGGGATCTGTGCTAAGGAGAA